>WOXC01011533.1:0-663066 GCA_011680675.1 Gymnobelideus leadbeateri | reverse complement strand
TAACTGACTTTTCATATTATTGACATGTCAGTGATCTGTTACTCTCTTAAAGCAATTTCACAGCAAGCTTCAAGTCTTAATCTCATTTTACCTAGCAAAAAGCATACTTTCCCACTACGTGTCAGAATTGGGGAGTACAATTCGTATCCTACTCCATCACTATATTCAAATATACAGGAAAAATAAAGAACATTTTCTCTTTGGTAATTCAAAATTTCCTTATAAAAACGTTTCTGATTCATTTACTAAGAAGAGCCTCCTTGAGTATAATGCCATTTTAACCACTGTACCAAACAAGTTTAACACAATTTCTATCATCCAAGTGTTTATAATATAAAAAATAAAACGGGGGGGGGGGGCTCACTTTGAGAAGTGTTGTGTGATTTGACCAGATGAGACTCTGGGCAGCCACTGAGCGCCCCCCCGGGCTTTGAAAACCCAGATGTTGATGCTTCCCTCTCTGGTAACTGTGATTTGCTTGATCTATTTGTTTCTCTGTCTTGTAAGTTCTGTCTGTATACTTTGAAGTTTGGGGTGCTGACCTTTTTCCCCCTGAACTAGGTAAACAATATGTTTGATTGATTAAAGTAAGCTTGTTAACCCAAAAAAATAAATAAAAGGGATTCAGACATAGCAAGGATCTGTAAAGAAACACACTGACTACACATATTAAGTTAATAAGTACTGACTATATACAAGCAAAGTACCAGTTCATAAAGAGGGCATAACAAGCGATATAGGTCTAAAAGTTGGTAGGATGCTATCAGAATAAAGAATAAATGTCTGTCTTTCCTACAATTATAGATATTTTTTGATATTTTATTTTTCTGATAATTTTATTTTTCATTTACCTCACCAAACAAATATGGCTTATGGATTCTAAGGTCTTATGAGTACTAAATGTCATGCAGGGCTAAGAAAATTAGCTTCTAGGTACCCTGGACTAGAATTTTCCAAAATTACAGTCTAGAGTTGTTTAGGGAGAAGAGACTAATATATGATTATAAGGAACCTTTCAAAGACTTTAAAATGTATTACAAAGCATTACCATCAACACTATCAGTAAAAAAAACAGAAACAGGGGTGGCTAGGTGGTGCAGTGAGTAAGTGTTCCGGCCCTGGAGTCTGAACGACCCGGGATCTGACCCAGCCTCAGAAAATGAGCACCCACACATAAATAATGACTGGCCCTGTAACCTTGAGCAAGTTACTTAACCCCAACTGCTTTAAAAAAAAAAAAAAGGGCGGCTAGGTGGCGCAGTGAATAGAGCGCCGGCCCTGGAATCAGAAGAACCTGAATTCGGAGCCGGCCTCCGACACTTAATCCACACAAACAAAAACCTAGCCGTGTGACCTTGGGCAAGTTACTTAACCCCAATTGCCCTAAAGGGGCAGCTAGGTGGCGCAGTGAGTAAGAGCCCGCCGGCCTCGGAGTTGGGATGACCCGAGACCAGATCCGGCCTCAGAAAATGAGCACCCACACATAAATAATGACTAGCCGTGTAACCTTGAGCAAGTTACTTAACCCCAACTGCTTTAAAAAAAAAAAACAGAAACAGATTAATGATGTAGAACAGAGATTTCAGGCAGCCAAATACATATGAGATTAGTATATATTTTCTTTATATAGGAAACAGAAATTGGTGTACTTAGAAAGACCAAACAGCAATTTGGAAGGAAACTTCTACATGTCACAGTATATACATCAGTGAATTACAGCTAAATGAGAGATTTAAATGTAAGAAAAGGATTTTAAAATTGAATTTTTTTAAAAAAGGAGCAATGTGCTTATCTCAACTGTATAATCAAGTGACTCCTTCCCCCCTTCCTCCCCTTACATAGAGAACACTAGTAGGAATAAGATGACTGAATATAATAAATTTTTCTACAACAATAAAAATTAAATATCTAAAATAAAGGAGGAACTATTAAAAAATTTACAGAGACAGTTCCCAGTCCCCATTAAGTAGTTAAGAAATATGAATACAAATTATTAATACTTGGAAAAGTGCTCAACCTCAGAGATGAAAATTAGAACAACTCTGTGATACCTTCAAAATTGGCACAAAAAAAAAATTGAGAACAACAAAACTCCAAGTTGATGGGGTTATGGATAAATTTATATACACTCATTTATTAGTGGTAGAATTATAAATTATCAGAATATTTTGAGAATGTAACCTGACAATGTATCCTAAAAAATTACCAAAAAAATCCTTTTAATGCATCCTTTGACATCATTGGGAATATACCGTGAGAATGTTATCCAAAAGAAAAAAAAGAGCTACTTCTTTAAATATTTTTAAGGCAGTATAATTCATAATTTCAACAACAACCAAAAGAAACAGAAGCATTTTTTGGTGTGTTGATTAGTTTGGCTAAACTACTTTTTTCCAAATTTTTATTTGCTCATATAAGGGGAGAAGGTGTATACATTAGGAAATGAAGGTAAAGTATAAACAAAAGCTATCAATAAAACCAGAAGCACACTAAATGTCCAATAATAAAATAGTTAAATAAATTCTGATATACTGATAAAATGGAATACTTTGAGGAATATAAAGAAATCTAGAAGGACCTTTATGATATATCATACAAAGAAAAAAAAAGCAGAAACAAAAGAATGGGATACACACAATCATAATAAGGAAAAACAAACAGGAAAGAGGCAAACAAACTCTTGGGAGACTTAGATGTGACATTTTATCTAGTGAGATTCATTCATTTAAATTTAAGTGATGGCAAAGCAAGTTTAATTGGTTGTATTGATATTTAATATTTATAATAAATCTTTTAAAAGGGATCTCTAACTCATAGTCATTCAATTAAAGTAACATGGCTATCTCGCCACCCACTCATTAAAAGATACTAAAACATATACATAAAGTATTACTTTTACTACCTGCTTTTAACATTGTTACTAGTATAATGAATTAAGTGGCCTGGAAGCTAAATATACACTAAATAATACACTGTAATAATTAACTCATACACAAATAAGGACATGAAAACTTATAACAACTTTTCTACAAGGTTAATCAGAGAAAAAGGTTTTGAAGGGGTTTCAGGGGGGAAGGAAGGGCAATTGGGGTTAAGTGACTTGCCCAAGGTCACACAGTTAGGGTTACATGTCTGAGGCTGGACTTGAACTCAGGTCCTCCTGACTCCAGGGCTGGTATTCTATTCACTGAGCCACCTAGCCGCCCCCACCCAGAAAAAGGTGTTTTAAATTAAGCCTTAAGTTGTGGCTGAGAAATTTCAATACAACCTAGCCCAAAGTATGACTCCATCATACTTATTCTGCCAAAAAATTAAAAAAGGAAAATTGTTTGGAATCTTTTATAAGCAATTATTTTAAAAGTCAAATTTTAAAAAGGGACAAGGTGCTACCTTACCAGATCACATTTTCTTAGGATTTGAAATGTCAGTTAGGAGAAAACTAATTAGCCTGAAAGCTGTCTTTCCTTACAAGTATGTTAAAAAGAACTTATTTACACCACATTTCTAAATGGTTTCTTCTGTAGTAAAGACAAAAGTCTCTCAAAATATACCCAGAGTTCTTGGAGACACTAAGACAGCAACCTGAGTTGTGTTTTTTTAATTTCAAAAATGAAACCCTAGGCCCATTCTCTAGAGATGGGATATAACATTGAATAAACAGAATTCATCTACTGAACATTCAAATTCAACTACCCTGACCACTACCTCAGTTTAAAAGTGGGTAAAGTGGTAGTCTGAAATGGGGGGGGGGGTCAAAGAGTAAAGATAATTAATAGAATTATTATTGTGGGGAGAACAGAATAAAAAAAAAACGGAAGAAAAAAAGGCATAAAGAATAGTAGTGATGGAGAAAGAAATAAAGGAAAAGATACAGGTTTCTAGAAATTGGAAATGGATACTATACAAAGGTACCAAGAATGACAATCACAACACATTCCCTTCTTAATACCCTAAAGGACAAGTCCAAAATAGCAACAGATGACAATATGAAAATAAGAAAAAATTTCTGCCCAGGCTAGGTACAGTCTATGAACAGTGGGTGCCAAGTAGTTTAGGGTTATCTAGAAGCTTGTGTTCTTTTTAAATTTATGTTAAGGCATTTCAAAAAATCAGAAAGGCTTTTGGTTTCACTTCAGAAGCAAAATAGTCTTAGAAACACAATATTTTGTAAATAGTTCTTTTTTCCCAAGTTTCTAAGAAAAAATGGCTAAGACACTAAAAAAGTGTTTAGTATCTGGAGGCTAAACTGAATAAAAATATCAGCGATGAAATACAAGTTCGGCCTAAGTTTTAAGTAAATTATCAAGAAACATTGGATAATTGAATAGTGATAAAGAATTATTAACAAGACGTTAGCAAATTTCACTCATCTGGAATTAAACTAGACGAAGTTCTTAAAATTATAAGGAATCAAGAAAAGAAGTTAATCCAGTTATGCTAAGTATATCCAGGGATCTTAAGTAAGTCAATTATATAAACACTCTCTTAAAAGTACTTTCCAAACTAATTTGTTCAAAGAACACTCTCTGCCTATATAACTCTACTGACAGCAGACAAAAATGTTGGTCTAGGGAACTTGAGGTCTATAATATACCAAGGATAAATGATGCTGGGAAAATTATAAAGCAAAATAAAGGAAGTCAACCTTTTTTATAATGAAAAATTATAATAAGTATTTTTAACACAAAATTTCACAATAACTATTTTACATGGGGAAAAATATTAGCATCAAAATTTGCTCACAAAAACTCCTATTCACATGCCATGGAATACCAGGGTCTCATAGAGCACTATTTGGAAAATGCTTTTGAGAACACTACATCCAATACATCCTTCTGTATATGAAGGGCTCAAACCCCTCCAAAAATTTTACCCATTACTTCTCTCATTACTATCTATATATTCTACTCATGTCTTCTCCTTCTATACCATCAAGGCATGGAGTTGGCCTTGGCTTCTTGAAGGTTATAGCTAGTGAAATACAATCTCTGGCATATTATACCCAACTAGAGGGGCATTAAGAACAGTGTCTGGAAAAGACTATGCTTGGCTAAATTTGGTAAGAAGGGTCAGCAGCAAGCTAGTCAGCAGGTGATTTAATTTTTTAATTTTGAATTCATGAAACAAAAATAAAAATAAAAGTTATTTGTCTGATACAACCCTTCCTTCACCTTCTTCAGTGATATCAACAAAATGGTGAGAAAGGAGGTGGAAGATGTTGGGGGACAGGGGAGGGATAGGGCTGCTAAAAAGAAATCACAATTGTTAGACTCTATAAATATTAATACTATTAGAGGTCAAACTATAAAAACTCTTGACTCACAAAAACTGAGGAACTATCTACCATCAAATACTAAAAGACTTGGAAGAAGGCCTCTCGTATGGTGGGCCAAAACTCTGGATGATTTATTTATGGGATGCATGGCCAAGAATCACATAGGATGAAAAAGCATGGATAGGTTGTGATCTGTAGCAAAAGAAGTTCCTATATAGAGATGTTCCACTGAAATATCACAGAATCACTATGACATGTAGAAAATAATGAGAAGATTCTTAAGAGAGTTGAGTAGTTGGGACTTCATGGCAAGTCTGAAGGACTTCTGAAAAAGTCAATTAGTGTTTTCTCCTTTGTCAAACAAGCTGTCCATGTATAAAAAAACCACAGCATTTCACAGTAAGTCTTTTATATTTTTCTGAGAAATGAGGAGAAATGTAAAAATAACAAAAAAGTTTAAGCTGAGAAAAAACTATGATGATCACATCAAAATACAGCCAACAGTAAGAATCCAAAGATCTTAGTGAAATAAAGTGACTACAACTTTAACAATTCATAATCTTCCCTTCACCACACTAAGCCCCACTAAAGAGGCAACATGCCTACATTTCTCTTTTCCTTTGTCTCACTCCCACCAAAAAGGGGCTTTCTGTAAAATTTAATGATACTGTTTAGTACTAAGCACACAGGGAGAAGAGGGAAGGGACCCAAAAAATGACCGGAATTAAACATAAAGAATTGGGAATTACCTAAATTCGCTCTATTTTCCTTTGTTCATTATGACCTCCCAATCTCTTTCCTTGTCCATTTTTCCAAACCTTCTTTCTCAATCAGCTATTTGCTCAAAAATCTTCTTCCAAATAGGAGTAACTGACATAAAACTCTGAACTTTAGTCAGAATGTAAATAACTTAATTTCTTCAATACCTTTATTTAATATATTTTATTAATATTTACACCACATCACTGTAAGCACTTCTTCCTTAAGGCAGTAACCAATTTCCTTTCTACAGCATATAGCATAACTCCACATTGAGAAGGTACTTAATAAATGCTTTTGATGATAATTCCAGAATGGTTTATTATACATCCACTGTCAAATTTATTTTCTGATTAACTAAAACATGTCAAAAAACTGAGCATGCTTCTTACCTTGCTTCTATTAATAATGGAGTAGAAAACCATTTTGTAGTTAGAGATGTTGTAATTGCTTTAGAATCTGCCTTTACCGAGGAGATAAACAGGCACAGTGCAATCAGAACTTCCATTTTGGAGTTAAAACCTAAGTGAAAAAAAAGTATCAGATTTAATTTTAAAATCATATATTTTGAATGTTAAGTCTTTGAAGAATGAAAAAGTAACAAAAATGAGGGCAAAAAAAGGGAATAGCTGTGAAGGACAGCATACAACACAGTACAGTGTTTAATATCTACAACAATGGTCAACAAATGACCAATAATTGACATAGTCAATCCTGAAATATTTCTTATGTGGTTTTCTTAATTAATAGCTTTTAAAATAATACGATCATTTCCAAACATAACTTCCTCTCTCTCTACCCGAGAAGACACTTCCAAAAAGCAAAAAAATAAAAAATAAATAAGCAAAGTCAACCAAAATAATCATGTCTGACCTAACATGACCTCTTCCACAATGGTAATCTCCCATTTTTCTACCAAGAGGAATGTATAGCTCATATTGTTTCCTAGAACCAAAAATAATCATTGCAATTAATTTTAGGTCAGGGAACTTTTAGTAAACAAATAAACAAGCATTTATTAAGCACCTACTATGGACCATGTACTGTGCCACGTCTTAAGGTGATACAAAGGAAGGCAAAAACAGGCCCTGTCCTTGAGGTCACATTCTAATGGAGACTATATATATATATATATATATATACACACACACATACACACACACACACACACAAATTAGAGATAATATCAGAGGGAAGGCACTAACATGGAGGATGAGGACTGGAAGAGGTTTGTTGAAGAAGGTGGAATTATTTTAAATGAGACTTGAAGGAGGAAGCTTGGACAACCTGTGAAAATGACAAAAGTAAGGGCACGGAGTGTCTTATGCAAGAGTCTGTATCAGGGAATAAGGTGGAGAAGGGAGGGAGGGAACATAAAGTATAAGAAAAGGAGGAAGGGGTCAGGTTATCTCTCAGAACTTTCTAGGTAACTCTCCATTTCCCATCAGCAGCTTCCCATCATCCATCACTCAGGAAAAGTTGACTAACAGAAATCTCATCACCATACTATTTTTTTGTAAAAAAACAAAACTAAATTCTATAAAAAAAAAAAAAAACCAAAACCCAAATTCTACAAAGCAGAGAGGGGGATGCTTGAATGAAAAGTTAATACTATAATGCAATAAATTCAAAACCAACTGTATTTTCATTACTTAATATTTTAGTTACTTAGCATTCATCATCCTAAATTTTTTTAATGGTGAATGGCATATATTGTTTTATTTTTTCTTTCTAAACTAATTTCATAACACCCCTTCAAATCGTTGAAGATATTCTGAGATTTTGAAAAATCTAGGTAAGAAATCACTGTAAGACAGAATCTATAAAAAAAATACACAAAAGAAACTGAAAAAGGATGGAGATGACAGAACTAGATATCTGAAAACAAAACCCAAGAGAAAGTGAGAGAATGAAACAGCACTACAAAAACTGTTTAATTTAAATAGTTTATCAATTTTATTTGATTTAAAGATACAACTGAAATGACTGAACAATGAAAAAGCTATGTACAGGATAAATATGAAATAATTTAAAAAGGGAAAGCACTGGAATTAAGAGAGGTGGGGGAAGGTTTCCTGTAGAAAGCAGGACTTTAACTGGGCCTTAAAGGAAGCTGGGGAGGTCAGGAGTTAAAGCAGAAGAGGGAGAGTGTTTTAGATATGGGAGAAAGCCAAAGATAAAGTAGCAAGATGGTGGAGTGAAAGCAGGGACTCACCTGATCTCTACTACAAATTCCTTCAGATACTTCTAGGGAGTGAATCTGAAAAAATTTTAGAGCAACAGAATCCACAGGGAGAAAGAGCTTGGCAGATTTCCAGCTCAAGATAGCCTGGAGGGGCAAAAGGAAGGATCTAGTGCACCAGGCTGGGAGGAGCCCAGAGCATGGGGCTGCTCCAGCAGACTCGAACATAGTGGGGCCAGAGCAAAACTCAGCAGACTAAATCACTGGAGGCAGTGAGCTATTAGCCCACAGACTAAATGTTTTAAAGTCATCTGTTTAAACTTCCAGGAGCCAAGATGGCTGAGTAAAGAGGAAGTATTCTCACCCTCCCTTCTTGACTTTGAAAAACCCAAAGAATATTGCCACAGGAGAAATCCTGGAATAGTGGAGCCAGCAGTAAGAGCATGGCAGTCTTTTAGCTCCAGAGGCTAGGGGGATTAGCAGGAAGGGTCTTTCTTGCTGTGGCTAAAGGAAACCAGTACAAGACAGAAGGCATTCCAATATGCCAGTGGCGAGCCCCACCTTAGCACATTAGTGGGATATCCTGAGCCCAAGGGCGGTGAAGACAGCAAGCACCAATACCAGGATCCCAAGAGTGCCTTTGCACAGCCAGGGGAATTGGCAGACAACAGCACGGACAGTATCTACCAGTAACTGAGCCTACCTGCGCTCTAGTACAGCCCTAGGGGAGGAGGAGACCTCCAATGGACAGATCACCCTTCCTCCCCACCTCATGCCCTGAGCTTCAGTAGAACCCTGAAGAAACACAGAAAGACTTCACCTGGTCTCAGCACATAACCAGCTCCAGTTCAGCAGCAGGTAAGCTACATATATAGCTTCCAGTTGCCAGAATCAGAGGCCACAGCACACAAAGTCTGTAACCATACCCCTATCCCCCAGTACAAGAAGAATGGGACAGAACACCCTATCCCCCAGTACAAGAAGAATGGGACAGTGCCCCCTGTGCCCCAGAACCCAGCTCAAGACAGCCTGGAGGGATGAAAGGAAGGATCTTTAAAAGCCAGGGAAAAGGCAATCACAATGAGAAAAAAGTAAATTAAAAAAGCAAAGACCACAGATTCTTACTATAGGGACAAGGAAGATCAAAATATGAATTCAGAAGAGGACAGCATTGACACAATATCCCCATCTGAAACCTCAAAAGGGAATATGAACAAAAAGCATTGGGAAAGCTCAAGAAGGATTTTAAAAGTCAAATTAGAGAGGTAGAAGAAAAATTGTTCAATTCTTTTAAAAATAAAATTGACAAAAGGGAAAAAATTTACTGAAAACAACTTCTTAAAAAGCACAATTGGTCAAATGGATAAGGAAGTACAAAATCTAAATGGAGAAAATAACTCCATAAAAAGTAAAATTGGCCAAATGGAAAAGGAAGTAAAAAAGCTAAGTGAAGAAAACAATTTGTTAAAAAAAATAGGATTGGACAAGAAGAAGCTAATGACTCTATAAGGCACCTGGAATCAGTCAACCAAAATCTAAAGAATGAAAAAATAGAAGAAAACAAACTATTTCACTGGAAAAACAAATGACCTGGAAAACAGATCCAGGAAAGATAATCTAAGAATTATTGGTCTATCAAAAAGTCATGATGAAAAAAAAGAGCCTGGACAGTGTCTTCCAAGAAATCATCAAGGAAAACTACCCCAAGGTCCTAGAACCAGAGGGTAAAAGTCACTGAAAGAATCCACCAATCACCTCCTGAAAAAGATCCCATATTAAAAACACCAAGGAATATTGTAGCCAAATTCCAGAATCATCAGGTCAAAGAGAAAATACTGCAAGCAGCCAGGGGAAAAAGCCAATTCAAATATCACCAAACTACAGTCAGATTCACACAGGACCTTGTAGCTTCTACAGTAAAAGATCATTGGGCTTGGAATATGATATTCTATAAGGCAAAGGAGCTTGAACTACAACCAAGTTTCAATTACCCAGCAAAACTGAGCATAATCTTTCAGGCAAGGAGATGGATACTCAATGAAATAAGGGACTTCTAGACCCTCCTGATGGAAAGGTTAAGAGCTCAATGGAAAATGTGATTTTTCAAATACAAGACTCAAGAGAGGCACAAAAAGGTAAATGGGGAAAAAAACCTTTAAAAAAAAAAAACATGTTATTTAATAAGAGTAAACTATTTATATCTGTACATGGGAAGATAATACTTGTAAATCTTGAGAATTGTATTTTTATTATGACTTTTAATAGGGCTATACATAGAGGGTGTGGATATAAATTAACAGATATGATAATAAAAAAACCTAATTAAGGAATGCAAAGGGATTGTAATGGGAGAAGAAGAAAGGAGGAGGCAGAAAAGGGTAAATTATATCACATGAAGAGGCACAAAAACATATGATAGAGGGGAAAAAAAGGAGGGAGATGAGCGTTGTTTGAACGTTATTCTCACCTGATTTGGTTCAAGGAGGAAATAACATACCCAGTTAAGTATAGAAACCTAACTTACCCTAGAGGCAGTAGGAGGAGAAAGGAGATAGAAAGGGGAAGGGGTGGTTAGAAGGGAAGAAAGAAGTAGTAAGGGAAAAGGGAAAGAAAAGGAATGGAGGCCAATAAAAGACAGGGAAGACTAAGTGTAGCAATTATCAAAAGCAAAACCCTTGTGACAAGGGAGAAGGGAGAAATAAAAGAATAAATGGGGGGAACAGGATGGAGAGAAAGACACAGATAGTAATAATGACTGTGACTGTGAATGGGATGACCTCTCCCATAAAATAGAAGGGGACAGTGGAATGGATTAAAAACATAATCCTACAATATGTTGTTTTTAAGAAACATCTGAAACCTGGACACACAGAGAGTAAAGGTAAAAGGACTGGAGTAAAATATATTATGCTTCAGCTAAAGTAAAAAAAGCAGGGGTAACAATCCTAATCTCAGACAAAGTAAAAATCAAAAATAGATCTAATCAAAAGAAATAAGGAAGGAAACTATATTCTGCTAAAAGGAACCACAGACAATGAAGTAATATAATTACTATACATATATGCACCAAGTAGTAGAGGATCCAAATTCTTAGAGAAGTTAAGGGATCTACA
The DNA here is from genome assembly GCA_011680675.1 of Gymnobelideus leadbeateri. NCBI lineage: Eukaryota > Metazoa > Chordata > Mammalia > Diprotodontia > Petauridae > Gymnobelideus > Gymnobelideus leadbeateri. The sequence continues at coordinate 651,737 of WOXC01011533.1, read as the reverse complement.
GAAAGAAACAGAGAGCATAACTACATTAGTGGGGGACCTCAACGTCTCCCTCCCTGAACTTGATAAATCTAACCTCAAAATAAACAAGAAAGAAGTTAAAGAGGTGAACAGAATTTTATATGTAATGGGGATAAGCTAGATGCATTTCCAGTAAGATCAGGGGTGAAACAAGGATGCCCATTATCAATGCTGTTGTTAGTTTTAGCAATGAGAAGAAAAAGAAACTGAAGGAATTAGAATAGGCAAAGAAGAAATTAAGTTATCACTCTTTACAGATGATATGATGATAGAGAATCAAGTAAAAAACTACTTGAAATAATAAACAACTTTAACAAAGTTTCAGGGTTTAAAATAAACCTACATAAATCATTGGCATTTCTATATATTACTAACAAAGCCCAACATCAAGAGATAGAGAAATTCCATTTAAAGTTACTGTATATATTACAAAATATTTGAGAGTCTACCTGCCTAACTCCTAAATTAAGTGAGCCAAAGGGACTAGGAGGTTCATGTTACCCTCTACAGTAAGAGGAAGGTAGGAGACAGGAAGGGCTTTGAGGGAAAGATAATGAATTCTGTTTTGGACATATTGAGCTTAAATTGTCTACTGGACAACCAGTTTAAGATGTCTGAAAGGTAGGGGCAGCTAGGTGGCGCCGTGAGTAGAGCGCCAGCCCTGGAGTCAGAAGTACCTGAGCTTGGATCCAGCCCCTGACATTTAACACACGGAAACAAAAAACCTAGCTGTGTAACCTTGGGCAAGTTACTTAACCCCAATTGCCCTCCAAAAAGCAAAAAAAAAAAAAAAAAAAAAAGATGTCTGAAAGGTAATTGGATATACAAGATTGCAGGTCATCAGAGAGATTAGGACAGGAAAGGTAGATCTGAGAATCATCCACATGGGAGCTGATGAGATCACCAGATTAAGTAGTACAGAATGAGAAAAGAAGACCCAGGAAAGAACCCTGAGAGACCACTATGGTTAGAGGGTGTGATCTAGAGAAATATGGAAGAAAGGGGACAGAGGAGTGGTTAGATAGGTAGGAGCGTAGGTAGGAGTCAGGAGCGAAAGGTGACCTGAAAACCTAGAAGGAAGAGGGTATCAAGTAGGAGCAGTCAACAGTGTCAAAAAGCTGCAGAGATATCAAGAAGAATGAGGACTAAGGCCACTGCATTTGGCAATTAGGAGATCATTAGTAACTTTGCAAAGAGAAGTTTGAGGGAATGATAGGATAAAATTGTAAGGGGTTAAGAAAAGAGTGAGAAGAGTGAAAGTGGAGGCACCTAATGTTGACTGCCTTTTCAAACAATTTAGCTATAATGGGGAGGAAAGATATAGGATGATAGTTATCAAGGATGGAAGGATCAAATGAGGGTTTTTTTCAGGATGGAGGAAAGATGATCACGTTTGTAGACAGAAGGAAAGGAGCCAGTAGAGAGGGAGGGACTGAAAACAAGTGAAAGATGTGTGTGTGTGTGTGTGTGCACACACATAACCTATATCAAATTGCTTACCATATTAGGAAGGGGTGGGAGAGGAAAGGAGGGAGAAAATTTGGAACTCAAAATTTTATAAAAATGAATGTTAAAAATTGTTTTATACATAGTTGGAAAAAATAAAACACTTTAAAAAAGGAAACAGGTGAAAGAGTGGTAAGGACAGAGAAGGCAATCTGTTGGAGGTGATGGGATGGGATGAGATCACTTAAACAAGAAGTTTAGCTTTGGTAAAGTAAAATCACTTCATCATGTGAAACAGTTAAGGAGGAGAGAGTGGCAGAAAGCATCTAAGTAACAGGAGAAGATGGAGCTTATAGTGAATGGCCTCAATTTTTTCTGTAAAACAAGAGGTAAGGTTCACAGCTGAGAGTAGGGGGGTGGGGAGCCACAGGAGGTTTGAGGAGGGATGAAATGGTTTAGAAGAGATGTTGAGGAGAGTAGGACAGTGAGTTGATAAGGAAGACACAGAATGTTTACCTAGCAGCAGTACAGACCTAGTTGAGATTATATAACAAATTTATAGTGGACCTAGTCAGAACAGTATGTGATTTCATTCACTTTCATTCAGCAGCCTGTGTGTAGGCGACAAGGCAACAGTGGGAGTGATACAAGGCTAAGGCCTGGCTAGGCATAATTTGAAATATGATAAGAGGGCTAGGGACTCAAGAGAACAAGGCAGTGTAGAGTTAAATTTTTTCACCAAGGAGTTAAGATGGGGAAAAGAGGAGAGAGAGGCTAGCACAGGAGATGGCCTAGGAGAGAATGGAGGAGTCAAGGGACTGGAGGTCACAGTGTGAATGAAGAGTAGGGTTATATAAGGAGAGGGAAGAATGGAGGAAGGGAAGAAGGGAGAAAGAAAAGGAGTGGGAGAGAGAAAGAGAAAGAGAGAGAGAGAGGTGAAAAGCCAATAAATTTTGGTAGGGTAAGAAATTTCAGAATTCTTAAACATGGACTGGATGAAGGTAAGATCAAGGGAGGGTATAACCATATCTGTGTGTGGCTGAGATGAGGCAGAAGATTAGCTCTTAGCTTATGAGCAGGTTGAGGAACTGAGTGGTTAGGATAACTGAGGAAAAATCAATATGTATGTTGAACTACCCTAATATGAAGGCGGGAGTAGGAAAGGAGAGGAAAATTGTATAGAACTGATTGAGGAAGGAAGGGGAGTGACCTAAAGGTCTGCAAACAACAGCTACCAGGGTTTTGATTAGGTGGTAGCAATGAACCTCAAAGAAAGGGAGGTTACAGAGTGATGGAAATAGAGAGAGTGAACCTAGAAGTGGCAATAGGGAGCAGAAATACTCCAACTCCCCTACACTGAACAAAGAGCCAAGGAGAATGGGTGAAGATGCAGTCAATACTGGAAAGTGTGGCCAGGGAGGCTATATCATCAGGGAAAGCCAGGTATCAATAAGAATTATACATGGAATGAGTGGGAAAGGAATAAATTTAAGAGGAAAGGAAATTCGTTGCCTATGGAAAAGACATTCCAGAGGGCACAATGGGTGGAGTTAGGATAAAACTTTGGGGTGGTAGGGTTGAGGTGGGTGGGAATGAGAATATCTGAATGTGGAGGGGGGTTTGGATGATGATCTACAGGAATTCAGAGTTACTGGCATGTCAAGGGCATGACCAGGTATGAAAATGTTCATCATTAAATAGAGAACACAACTCCTTTACCCTCAAAAGACATATTCTACTGAGAAATTGGGCTGGCAGCAGGAGGAGGAAGATGCCTTGAGCTGGTACAGATTTGGAATTGGTTGATTTGGTAAGTCAGTGTTTTAGATATGTTCTATTTACCATGTCAAGGAAAGATACATTTATTTCTGTTTCCTAATGTTTTTAGAAGAAAAAGGTGTTGTATTTTGTCAAAAGCTTTTTCTGCATCTACAGATACAATCACAATTTTATTACTATTGTTATTTATATAGTCAATTATGTCATTAACACTTGATAAATTTATACTTCCTAAAATAAAAATATAACTAGCTTAGCTGAAACCAGAAAGATTACACTATAATTAGATTGTAGACGTTAACATTATACCATTTGCTTGAAGATTCAATTCAGTACAGGACAAGGTACTTACTGTGTACAAGGCTTTGTGCTAAGCCTGGAATAAGAGGGAAGAAACAGTAGCCCAGAAATGAAAGCCTGGATATGTAACCTTAAAGAGTTGGTACAATACTCTGAAGAGATCAAAGAAAAAAGAAAAAGACCTATAAATATAAATATCTATAGTAGCTCTTTCTGTAGTGGCAAAAAATTGGAAATTGAAGCAATGTCCATCTATTGGGGAACAGCTGAACAAGTTATGGAATATAAATGTGATGGAATTAAGAAATCATGAAGGGGATGGTTGCAGAAAAACCTGGTAAGTCTCTATGAATTGATCCAAAGTAAGGAGAACAGAATGAGAACAACTTTCACAGTAAAAGCAATATTGTAAAGATAATCACCTATAAAAGACTTAGCTACTCTGATCAATACAATGATCCACAACAATTCCAAAGGACTCGTGATGAGAAATGTTATCCACCTCCAGATGGAGGTGAACTGATGAACTCAGTGCAGATTGAGGTATATATTTTTTCTTTCTTTTCTTTCTTGTTTTTTCCCTCTTTTTCCAGAGCATAGTTGATGCAAAAATGCTTCTTCATGATTTTGTATATAAAATGGGTATTCTATTTCTTGCATTCTCGGTGGTTGGGGGAGAGTGCAGAGAGAAGAGCAGAATTCGGAACTGAAAATAAAAGTGAATTTTTAAAAAGTCAATACATACTAATGAGGAAGTTGAAAGTCCTAAAATTGTTCTATCACTGGCATTCAAATCCTTTTAGAGTACTCATGGATTCAGTAAGTGTAAGAGAAGTCCAAGTAGTACTAACTGAGAAAATGGGGAAAACAAGTTTGGACTAAAAAGACATAAGAGATAAGTAATTATAACCTGAAGTCAAGGGGTCAAATGTGACAATCTAAGGAAATTTTTAAAAGCTCAAGCTAGGATTTGGTGTAGTGGGAGTGGGAAGGGGAATGGAAATGGAATAAACTATTAAGAAAGGAAAAGGGCTCAGGTTAGGGGGAAAATATGAGGGTAGTGAAAAATGGAAGCTTTTTGGAATAAAACTGCATCAATGCTTTAAACTTGTGACATACTAAATGAAGAAAATAAGTCTACATATCTATAATTTGTCTATTCTATATATAATTTGTACACTGCGATTCCCTGGCATTATAATAAAAAAAATAGTCCACATGCTTTAATGAACTAATATAGGAAGAGAAGAGGAGAAAAAAAGAAATGAGTAAAAAAGGTATGAATTACAGAGTAATGGTTCTCAGAGGACAGACTGCCCCACTCTTGATTCTCCAACAAAAAGTCAGTAAAAACCTGTTATGATGGAGGAGGGATAGAAAGGGGAGATTCTTACAATCACAAAAAACATAAGGTAAAAGCTTGGCAAAAATAAACAAAAAAAGCCCCACAGCCTACTAAGTAATTTTTTTTTCCTCTCAAAAGCTCTTGAAGTATGGGTGGCAACATGTGCCACTTAGAAACATAAAGCTTTCTCATCAATCAATAACTTGCAATTTGACATAGCAAGATTGAGAACATCACAGTGGTATAGCCTCCTAAATGCAAAGCACTAACAAATTCTGGGCCTAGAGAGATAGATCACTTTCTCTAGAACACTGGACAATTTTTTCATTTGTAAAATGGAAGCAGTATCCACTATTAATGTACAGGGAGATACACTGAGGACAGAGAGTCATCCTGGTAGAATGGAAAATACATTAGATATGGAATAAGAAGATGTGAAATCAAATTTTGGCTCTGACATTTATTTGCCCTGTCAACTTTCTGAACCTTTAGAAAATCTTATAATCATGAATTTAAAGTTAAACATAACTTTGGAAACCAGTTTTATATAAACAGCTATTTAATACTGTTAATAATAATATGGGGAGGGGCGGCTAGGTGGCACAGTGAGTAGAGCGCTGGCCCTGGAGTCAGAAGGACCTGAGTTCGGATCCGACCTCAGACACTTAACATGCACACAAACAAAAAACCTAGCCGTGTGACCTTGGGCAAGTTACTTAACCCCAATTGTCCTCCAAAAAGCAAAATAATAATAATAATAATAATAATAATAATAATAATAATAATATGGGGAGTGCTTTGAATTTCTTGAAAAATTTAAGTATACAAATTACAATTAAAATTATAATAAACAGTAGTGCCAAACCATGCAGATACAACTTAGATTCATTTTACTGAATGGGTTTTAACATAGATGAAGAAAGTCAAATGAAGAAAGAGAACACTATAGTAAGGGTTATTTCTTAAGTGATATTTTTGGTTTTCTGAGAATAAAAATTAGAACAAAATGTTATTTAATTGGCAAATCTATTTTGTTGGGGAATTAGAGTAACAGGGAACAACCATTTATTAAGATGCCTTACAATTCCAATGAAAAATGAAAGTGATATGCATGGCACTTGTACAAACATGTATTAAAGGCAACTGAAAATAAGATATTCAATTGCTATACAAAGTGCTCTTTGTTTAGTTTAATTGACTACTGATAGTGCTATAGATCACTAAGATGAATTCTAAAGACTATGTGCAAGCAGAATGGGAAGCACAATCATTATAACAAGATGCAACTGCAGGTCTTCAAAAATTCTTCATGAAAAGTTGACATTTTACAACAAGGCCATTCTGGGATCAAAACTGTTATCAGAATGGTAATCTCCCTTTGTGTAGGTACTTAATGAAATAATAATACAAACTAGAAATACAAAGAAAAGATATGCTAACTTCCAAACCTGGCAAAAGATACAAAATGCTATTAAGTTTATATCTGAGCCGACAGACAAGTCCAGATCATTGAAATGACTCTCTGGCAGTGCAGACCTTGAGCTTCTGCCAGGTCAGTGCAATATGAAAATGAAACCTCATTATCCCACATCTGGCTAACAAACTATGAGATTAAAGAAGCAATATTCATGTTCAATTTTTATTTAAAGCCTCATCATTTCCAAAGGATGGAGACCTTTTCAAGTCCTCAAACCTCCTGAACTCACCATTTGTTTATATAAAGTTTGGTCTAAAATAAGGTAGGGAAATGGATAGAGTGATGGACCTGGAATGAAGAAAATCTGAATTCAACTGTAACTCAGACACCGGAAAAGTGTTACACCGTAAGTCACTTAAGCTCTCTCAGCCTCAGTTTACTCATCTGTAAAATGAGGATAATAACAGAACCTACCTCACAGACTTGTTATCAAGTTCAAAGGCAACAACATATGTAAGTGCTTTGCAACCCTTAAAGTGCTATAGAAATGTTAGCTAACAGCTTTCCCCACTTTCGTACTTTTATTGTACTTTTAACAGTGGATATCAAAGTCCCTTTAAAGGGTTTGCATTATTAAACACATAATGTTAACACGTAACAACTTATACAACACTTAAGTGCCTCAAAACAGTTCCCCAGAAAGCTTTGCCTGGAAATCATTCCCTCCTGCCAGAAATGGGTAAGAGGTGAGAAGTCATTAGTAACTCCACCTCACAGCTAAGGAAACTGAGGCACGGGGGCAAGTACATGCTCAAGGTGACCCGGCAGACAGGGTCCACTGACCCTCTCACTCCCTCTGTCCGCAGCCTTGGGAGCACGTGCTCGCACCAATCTCCTCTTCCCCATCAAGTCGCCACTTCATGCACCCTCTGCGACGCCCATTCTACGGAGAGAATAAACTGAGGCCAGGAGCCAGGCCGCCTAAGTCTCTGGCCCTAGCCACGGCACTGCAGTCCTCGCTCCCTCCCCTCCTCCAGCCCGATTCCCATCTGCCGCTGCCTTCACATCTCCTCCCATCCGCCCGTCCCAGGTACCTGTCACCGGGCGCGCAACTGCGGCACAACCGCCGCCTCCTTCCCTCCTCCGGTTCATCCCGGAGCTGGATTCACGCTCCGCCCGCGACCACGACGGCGCTCGGGGAGGCGGGAGCTGCTGCAGCTGCCGCTCCAGTGAGCAGCTGACACGCTCCGCTCCGCTCCCGTCCTGTCCCGCCCCACTCTGCCCCGTCCAGCGGCACCGGCTCCTCTCCGAGTCTGGCCTGAGACAGCAGCAAACAACCCGGGTCGCCGACCGCCTAAACTTCCGCTTCCGCGTGTCCGGAAGACTTCCGGCCATCGAGTGGCAGCGCGGGGCACAAAAGTGCCAGAGCGTCGCTCTGCCGCCATCTTCAATCCGGAGACAGTCACGCGCTTCTTCGGCTTCTGAGCCCCGCAGGCTGCTTCTTCCTCGCCGCGCACGTGTTGGGATTTAGTTACTCTTGTTTCCTGAATTGCCTCGTCTCCCTCCCCCTACAAGCCTTTATTTGGGGATCGGCTCAGGTTACAAGATTTCGCCGCGCTTTCTGGCTTGAGCAGGGCGACAGAGGGGACCGGGCTGCTTGGCCAGGGCCTGTGGAGCTCAGCCCAGCCGACGGCCTCCGAAGCCAGCCCGGCCCCCATAGAGTGTCCCGGCAAAGCATCTCCCTTCCAAAGTTTTCGAGGATAAAATGAAGTAAGGCAGCTTGCAACGCATTGGTGCCGGGCACCGTGGATACAGAGCGAGGCAAAAACCTGATCCCTGCCCTCAAGGAGCTCGCCGTCTAACGGGAGACGACGTGCAAACAAACGGCTGTGTACAAGCAAGATATGGACAAGATGAAAGGGGTAGTTTAAGAAGGAAGGCATCAAGTTTGAAGGAGGACTGAGAAAGGCTTGCAGAAAGTGAAAGAGACTTTTTAGAAGGCAGGATCAAGAGAAGTGGCAGAGAATCATGGAGTCAGCCAGTGGAAATGCAGGGGATCGGGAGACAGACACTTAGACAATACCCTTTACAGACCTTAAAGTGCTATTATTACTATTGTTATAAATGTGAAAGAAAGCTTCCACCCCAATTGCTTGCATTTCTGATTAGATGAGGTGTCTTGGTCTAAGTTCAATGCACTGACGGCTTTGTTTTTAACTTGAGGGTTTTCTCACAGCTATAGTAGGATGAAATAAGTATTTCTAAGCCACAAAAGGGAGACGCCTTCTTCTGAAAGGTATGTCATGAGCAAGGTTGATGTGTCTCTTTCAGGTGAAAAATGTTAAAGCTAGTTAAATACTCTTCCCAGACTCCTACTGAGACAGGAGTGGATATAGGGCTTTACTCATAGCAAGAGCTTAATATAAGTTATGTCACAGATTCCCATCTTAAAATAAAACTGAGGGCCAGGGATGAAAAATTTTTTACCCAAGGGCCACTCTTCCATTAGAGCCAGAGTTAAGTATACTCCCATTTCCCTTTACCCAGGATTTAAGAAACTAGCCTAGAATGGAAGCTAAAAAAAAAAGCAATTAATAGGAAATGGTCTCAACAGCATAGAAATAAGCAATAAAGGTTGAGAGAAGGGGTTAGTCCTTATGATGCTGTTTGGAGCCCCAAAATGCAAGGGTAAAGGGCAGCTCTGCCTTGAAAAAATTCATCCATTCAAGCCTTCTTTTAGTCAGTGGTAATGTTTTATTATATACAGATGATGGGCAGGCAAGATTTCTAGTAAGTCTGCAGTATTTGTGACACCAATACAAGCAGGAGAGATTCCTATGAATCTATGAAATTTAATGGGGATAAGATTGATACTTTTATACAGAAAAAGACTATGGGAAGGTCTGGCAAATAACCAGAAATAGAGCAGGTATAGACAATGAAAGGAGTTAAGTGGTAGGGCCATAATGAAAGGACAGTTAAAAGGTTTATACTGCTATAGGTCAGATGCCTCAGGCAATGCCAGGGATAGGGTTCAGGGTCTGGGTTGCTGAAAGGTGTGAGGAAGTTCAAAAACTGAAGGACTTCTCCTTTTAGGGGTTCAGGTCCCATAACCTCATCATTTAGGGCTTAGGACACACACATACACACAGACGAATGTTAGGACAATTTTTGGGAAATTAACTTAGTGTAAAGCCACTCACCAGCATCTTTCCAGAGGACTGCTACTGTGAACAGCTTTCAAGGTTCTGATTACATAGTATAGTGAGCTCTCTATTTATTCAATAACAAATCAGAGCAAAACATTCATAGAAAATCAAAATATAGCATTCACCATGTCACAATTCAACAACTTATCACTAAAATGGCCACATAGTTTTCACTAAAGTAGTCACATATTTTTCAACAAAGTACATTCATTTAATCAATCACAAAATTCTTAATTGAGTCACAAAGTACAAAAGTCAAAGTTCTCCACCCTAGGTCACAGTAAATCATAATCTTCTCAGTCAGTACATAGTATTCAAGTAAAGTCTTCTTTCAGCTTCTATGGTTCCTCTTCCATGGTCACCTAGGTTGGCAGCTCCCAGTTCCTTGTCCAGCTCCTTCTACAGTTCTTCATGCAGTTCCCATTCCATATTGAAGTTCACAGTGTCCAGTCCACCTCAAGCCCTTCACAGTTCCTGTTTCTGGGAAGACAAAGCTTGACAGAGCCACAATAATATTCACACACATTGCTGGCACCATCATCAATTCATTATCTGCCTGTGAAATCAACTCAGACCCACCAACAAGGTCTGAGAACTCAACACAAATCATCAACATAGAAATCAACACAGACCCACAAACAAGGTCCAAGAGGTCAGCACAAATCATCAGTAAAGTCCCAGGACCTCCAATACCCTCCTCCAGGACTTCTGTAAACATACAACCAGAAAATCCTTTTTCAAGGCTTCCAGTAAGGTCCCAGGGCTTCTGTACAAAGTGTCACAAATAAACATTAACACAGAGCAGGCAGAGTGCCAGGATACCACAAGTTTTCTCCTCGACTCTGCCACAGAATAGTCCTCAGTTCTGCTGTCTCTAGTCTGAAAATTCTCCTTATATATGGTCATTAGCTCTTCCCCTTCCTGTTGCAGGAGTTCATGAATTCTAGGGTTCACAAGTTGTGAGCTTCACATATCCTGTTTCTTAACAGACTTCATACAAGGCTCAAGGAAACTTGAACTGAAACAAGATGTTAATTCAGAAACAAGGTGGGAACTACTTCTGTGCTTGGCATTACACTTAGTCTGAAAATCACATTCTACATTGTTGAGTCATTTGAGTCCAACTTACTGTAGTGGCAACCACACTGGCTTACCCAGAATGGCTGCTAGCACAGGTTCTTAGATATGCTTTACAAGGAAAGATAGATGTTTAAGGAGTCACTAATCTTTTTAAATTATTTTCAGAACTTCAGAGAAAATATAGGCAGAGAAGCAAAGACCAATGGACAGGGATCTGCCTGAATAAACTATACACTTTATATACATCCCTGGATTGAAAGAGCCTTTACATCTGAGCAATCAGGGAACTCTAAATATATTGCCATTCAGAATCTTGACTAGGGAATCACAAGATCCTTCTCATAAGCAAGCCCTCAAAACAAAATACTAACTCAGAGTATATATACACTTCTCAAAGCCAGAAGGCACCACAACCCTCCTGACTCAGTGCCTAATTAAAAATTAGGTGTGAAAGCTTTCCTACAAGCAAGCCTCCCCTAAGCAAGTTTCCCTTAATGGGCTCCATACCAGGCCTATTAATGGGTAGGGAAGATTTTATATCCCATTAACATTACACTTGCCAAAGATGCTGCAGTGGGTTAGCTATTTCCTTCTCCAGCTCATTTTATAGATGAAGAACTGAGGCAAACATGATTAAGTGACTTGCCCAACATAACACCACTACTAAGTGAGGCCACATTTGAACTCAAGTCCTGACTCCAGGGCTAGCACTCTGTCCACTGTACCACCTAGCTGCCCCACTACATTCTATAGTTCCCTGGTTTGTTCATTTTTTTTTCATCCTAAACTTGTAAGTTCTTAATGGAACCAGAACCAGAATTGAGGTCTTCTGACTTATAAGCCAATTCTTCCTCCACTGATGCTTAAGGAAAAGATTGTGGAAGATGGTTGGGGTCTGGTTAAGTGACAGAATCAAAACAATCTAGATTGAAAACACAACTTATTTGGTCTAGCAATTTTTTCCTATGGAAACCCTACGGAAAATCAGGAAAATTGGGGCGGCTAGGTGGCACAGTGAATAGAGCTCCGGCCCTGGAGTCAGAAGGACCTGAGTTCGGAGCCGGCCTCTGACACTTAATCCACACAAACAAAAACCTAGCCGTGTAACCTTGGGCAAGTTACTTAACCCCAATTGCCCTAAAAGGGGCGGCTAGGTGGCACAGTGAGTAAAAGCGCCGGCCTTGGAGTTGGGATGACTCGAGATCAAATCCGGCCTCAGAAAAGGAGCACCCACACATAAATAATGACTAGCCGTGTAACCTTGAGCAAGTTATTTAACCCCAATTGCTTTAAAAAAAAAAAAAGAAAAAGAAAATCAGGAAAATTGTGTAGTCACCTACATTCTATAATAAAGTGGAAGAGGAACAGTGAATATTCTTATATATAATTAACTTATGAAAAATAATTGAGAACATAGAATCCTCTACCAAGAGACATCCTATTCAATGAGTTAAAATTATTCTTTTCGGTGCCTGAAGCATAGTAAGTGCTTTATGTCTATTGAGCGATAACTAAGCAGTAGAGCAAAATTTAGACCTTCTAACCACAAAAAAAAAGTAATGACAAAAGAAAAGGAGGAGGTAAAGTATAGCAGTTAGATAGGTAGAAAACTTGAAGGTAAATAGGAGTGAATAAAGGCAAAGGTAATTTTAAAATGTAACAAGTAGATAAGACTGAGGTTTGTGGAAAGATTACTATGACTTTTGCTATCCACAATATTGTTTTGCTTCAGTTCCCCTTTTTTCCTTGGTACTGCCCATCTTAGGAGAGCTATCCAAGAGAAAACTTTAACCTTCTGGAGGAGAAAAGAAAGGCCTAGGATTTTTGTTTTATATTCTCCTTGACCCTTTTGTTTTATTTGTTTTTATTTACTTTCCCTTTCCCCCCTTTAGTACTGCCAGTACCAAGGAGGACTATCTAGTAAAAACCTATAAACATATACTCTCTTAATTCAGGTTTGGTATTGAGATGAAATGATGCAGATGACCAGGAAGCTGTCTCACTGAAGCTGAGGTCAATCAGATCCTGGGGCAATTTATCTTCTTTTAGGTAAAGTTCCCCATACTATGAATGGGAAGAAAAATTGTGTCAGAGAAACACTATTCTAGATGGACCCAGCCAGAAAATTGTGTGGTAAGATTTGGTCATCTGGGACTGTAAAAAGTTTTAGCTATATAGAGGCCTTGCCTTAGTGTATGCAAGTCATCATACCATAATGACCTACTGATTAAAGGAAGCATTCCAGGTGCATACAACTTCTTCATGTCCCGGATAAAAACTCACACCCTGCAGGAAGCCTTTTCCAGTCCCCCTTAATTCTATTGCCTTGCCTTTGCTGATTATTTCCTATGCTGTATATAGCTTTGCTTATACATGTTTATGTGCCTCTTGTCTTCCCCATTAGACTGTGAACTTGAGAACAGAGACTGTCTTTTACTTTTCTTTGTATCTTTAGTGCTTAGCATAGTGCCATAGTGGGCTCTTAATGTTTATTGACTATCTAAAGCAGTCTTTTCTTTAAAGCTTTAAATTTTTACTACTAAACAAAACTTTCAACATTGTAATTTTAAAAAGCCTGGAGGAACATGATAAAGATACTTTGTCCATTTTCACAGTCCTTTGTTTTGAAGCTAACTAAATGGCATAGTAAATAGAGTGACTGGACTTGGATCGAGGAAGACCTGAATTCAAATGTTGCCTCAGCTGCCTAACTTTGTGATCCTTGATAAGTCACCTAAATTTTTAGCCTCAATTTCTTCATCTGTAAAATGAGAATAATAATAGTATCTACCTTATTGTTGTGTTATTATGAGGATCAAATGAATTAATATGTGTAAAACACATTGCAAATCTTAAAGCATTATATTAACATACACTGTGATTATTCTCCATGCTTCTGGAACTTATTTTTTATAATTATGTGTTGCCATGCATTATTCCTGAATGACTTCATGTTTACTTTAAGCTCTTCTTCCATTAGAATGTATGTTCCTTGAAAAAAAGGACTATATTTTGCCTTTGTATATCCCAGGACTTAGCACAGTGGGTAGCATTGTGTAAGAGCTTCATAAATGCTCATTGACTGATGGACAACTCTGCCTCTAATCATGTGGTTTTACTATTCCTTAGGGAGTTAGTTTTCTTCATTGATGGAAGCTTGTTACCCTTTATTATCTATAACTAAAATAATAACTTGTCTAAATGAAAGTAACCATTTTAGCACATTACATGAAGTGTGATTATTTAATTTTTCATATGAAGTGAACTTTTTCTATATTGGAAACTACTTCAGAAGAGCCACACAAGAAAATGTCACTTCTTAACTTGAACTCAGTTCTGGTATCTATTTGGTCTCATATGAATAGAAGGTATGTAGAAATTATAAAAATACTGAGTTAGTTGAAAGGGAATAAACATTTATATGGTACCTACTATGTGCCAGATACTGTACTAAGCTAAGGAATACTAAGTAATACTACTGAATTTCTGGAAATGCAATTCTCCCTTCCTTTTTTTCCTCTGGACCTTTGCTAATTCAGAGATCCCAGTTTTGTGCTAAATATTATATGAAGTGTAGAGTTAGTTGGAAGGGAGTATTAGGGGATACTGCTGAAATCTGGCAATGTTTTGTTTTACTCTTTTTTTCTTTCTTGCTTTTTCTGTAAATTTAGAATTCCCTATTTGACGAAAGATGAACATTCCCAAAATTAGTCCATTTTCCTCCTATTTCCCCATATGTGAAAATATGCAAAAATACTAAAATAGATATTGGGGTAGGGCAGTTTGGCAAGAAACAAACCATTGTACTTTTATCAACAACAATTTACTTTCAGATCTGAATTGAAATTGAAATTGAAATCTATTGAAAGAATTCTTCTCCTTCTTAAGGCTATTTGCCTTATAAACTGTTCCTGTTATTAACTGATGTACCTCTCCAGTAAATAATGTATTCTCTATTTCCTGGTATCTTTTATGTTTGGTTCTTTTTTTTATACGAACATGGATTTTGATCAGCATCTGTTTACAGATAATAATCTTTTTAATTCTTTAAATTCCAATTCTTTTTCATCAGTCAAGAATGGGTGCTTTGAATGGAACTTCAGGCCTGTGGGAAATGATTTAGCAGGAGTTGGCATGTGATAGAAGACTTGGTATAATCGATAAAACACAGCAGATTTAGGTTTGAATCCACCTCAGACACTTCCTAGTTGCGTGATTTTCAGAGCCTTGGTCCCTTTTCTATAAAATACAAATAATATATTTATATTGCCCATCAGGGTTGTGGGGAAAACACCACAAAATGTGAAGATTTATATAAATACAATTTAATTACATTTTATTGAAGTTTTATTTTATTTTTTGCCTTTTTAAAAATTTTGATCATATACCTCTGCAGAGAGTAATTAAAGGCTTTCTATATTTAGAAACAGAACAGAATCTTGTTTTGCCTCCTGCCTTTGTATTGGTTAATTCATAGTCACTGATGTGCCTTAGGATTACAAGATCTTGAATGTATCTGTAGGATGTTCCTACCTTGGCTGTATCAGGTAATTGTGTACACATTGGAAGCACTGAATTTGACTTAAGTTACATCAGTTCCACTAGTCCATTTTACCCCTGATTTGCGTGTTAAAGGATTAATTTTGCCTCTGATTTGAAAATACCTATTGCTAGATTCAGAAATTTTATTGGTTCAAAATTCAGGACTTGTGGTTATCTTCTTTCCCTAGTAAATTAAAAGTTTTTCATTTTGCCACACATAGCCAACGTTCTATGTGTCACAAAATAATTTCATGGTCACTCTCCATCTCATTATTTTTTAATGATCTGTTATTTATGGGAGTTTTCTTTTTGGGGTCTTTTTCAGGAGGTGATCGGTGGATTCTTTCGACCTCTATTTTGCCCTCTGGATCTAAAACATCAGGGCAGTTTTCCTTGAGAATTTCTTGAAGGGTGATTTCTAGGTTCTTTCCTTGATCATGGCTTTCAGGTAGTCCAATAATTTTTAAATTGTCTCTCCTGGATCTATTCTCCAGGTCAGTGGTTTTTCCCATGAGATATTTCACATTGCCTTCTAATCTTTCGTTTGTTTGGATCTGCTTAACAGCATCTTGATTTCTCATAAAGTCACTAGCTTCCATTTGCTCCAGTCTAACTCTGAAGGAATGAATCTCCTCAGTGAACTTTTGAGATTCTTTTTCCATCTGGCAAATTCGACTTCTTAAGTCATTCTTCTCCTCGTAGCCCTTTTGGGCCTCCTTTGCCATTTGAGTTAGTCTATTTTTTAAGGTGTTGTTTTCCTCAGTCAGGCTGTTGACCCTCATTTCATACTTTTCCTGCATCCTTCTCATTTCTCTTTCCAATTTTTCCTCCACTTCTCTTATTTGATTTTTAAAGTCCTTCTTAAGGTCCTCTATGGCCTGCAACCCGCTCATGTTTTCCCCTGGGGCTTTTGGAGCAGGACTTCTGACCTCACAGTCCTTTTCCCGCTCTATGCCCCCAAAATAGGAGTCTAGGGTTGCATTTTTCTGTTTCCTTTGCCTTGGCATGTTGCCACTTGATTGCTTGACTTTTGGGCTTGTTGCCACACTATGGCTTTAAGGCCAGCTAGAGGAATTTTCGTCCCGAACGTGTGGGGGGCAACTTCCGTTTCTGGCAAGCTGTAAACCCACCCACAACTTCCACCCTAGATCACAATCCAGATCCAGGGAGGTTAAAGCAAGAGCGATTACCCCCCAAGACTGATCGCTGGATCTCCCCACGATTTGTAGGCTGGGAGCCGGAAATGCCTCTGAAAACTACAAAATGGCGTGTCTCCTCAGGGGCTTCTAGCCCCCAGGGGAGGGAGCTGACGCATTCCCCAAATACAGGTCCCAAAGTCCATAGGACACTAACCTCTTACTTTGTCCTAGGCATGTCTATGTTGATAATTCTGGAGTCGCCACTGCTCCTGGTGTTCTGGGGTTCCTCCAGCTGGCTGCTGGCCCTGCCGCCCTGGGGCTAAAACCTCGGCTCACGCGGACCTGGGCTCGGCTCGGCTCTGGCTCCGCTCCTGCGCTCTGCGCGTTGCCGGCTCCCAGACCGCTGCGCTGGTCCTTCCTGCAGGGCTGCTGGGCTGTCCTCAGCGGGAGGTTAGCTTCTCTGTGTCGTTCTGTGGGTGCTGGGGCTCCAGAAGTTGTTCAGAGTCCTTTTTTACATAGTTTGTGGGGAATCTGGGGGCAGAGAGGCTTGGACGAGCTGTTTCTACTCTGCCATCTTGGCTCCGCCCCCCTGATTTGTTATTTATAAGTGATATCCTGTAACACTTTGTACACTCCCGGTTCCAACTTGTTGCAATGGTATGCCTTTGAATGATACTGTGAATGAATTTCACATGTGAGTGCTGACTCTGTAACCTTGTCAGTTATCATTCCAGTCAAAACATCATCAGAGGCCATGCTTATGCAGTTTTCCCATAAATTATAGTTTTTATTGAAGAATTGATTTACTGTTAAGATTATTTCTTCTCTGGTACAGCCTTCCTTTAGTGGTTCCCCCCAAAAGTAACTCTTTTGTATTTTACTAGGATAATATAAGCTATGTTAGAATCTATACTTTCATCTAACAATATAGCAAATATCACAGATGATACAATTTGCTCTTCTGCTTGTTTCTCCAAAACTTCACAAAATTTTCAATGCATTTTCCAACAGTCTGCTGACAAATCTATTTTATTTTGTTGCCATACTGTTTTCTACATATTAACTCAGTCATTTTATTTAATCACAGTAAGAACATATCTTTCTGTAGTGATATTAGTATAGAGTTCTTTTGTCTTGTGAGTTGATAATTAATTTATGAAATTATGAAATAGGGGCAGGGGCACCTGATTCTTTGGGTACTTGCAAGGTAATGGTTGTGGAAATGGGGCAACAATTACACCTTTTTTTTTTTCAATTTATTTTTAGTTTTCAACATTTACTTTTATAAGATTTTGAGTTCCAAATTTACCCTCCTCCCTTATCCCCTCCCCAAGATGGCATGCAATCTGATATAGGCTATATTTACACCATCATATTAAATATATTTCCACATTAGTCATGTAGTAAAAGAAGAAACCAGAACCAAAGGGGAAAACCACATGAAAGAGAAAACAAAACAACAAAAAAGAGAAAATAAAATGCTTTGATCTGCATTCAGACCATAGTTCTTTCTCTGCATGTGGATAGCATCTTCCCATGATGAGTCCCTTGGAATTGTCTTAGGTCATTGTATTGCTGAGAAAAGCTAAGTCTTATCAAAGTTTAGCCTCGCACAGTGTTGCTGTTATTGTGTATAATGTTCTCCTGATGCTGCTCATTTCACTCAGCATCAGTTCATGTAATTTTTTCCAGGTTTTTCTGAAATCTATCTGCTCATCATTTCTTATGGAATAATAGTATTCCACTATTGTGCTATAATAAACAAGGAGCAGGTGGACTTAATAATAACCTGGAGAGACTTATACTGTTATACCTGGCCCCATTCTTTCCCATCACCCAATCAGCTCTCTCTCAGGGAAGTAAGCAGACTGCTGGGTTTAGCTCCACCCCTTCTCCCAGCCAGCTTTCCTTCATGGAAGTGGGCAGGCTCCTGGGTCACAGAGACTTGGTGCTGGCAGGAATTTCAGGTTGTGTACTGACCAATCACTGACTGTCCTCTGCAAGGTTTTTGGTTAAATAATACCTAATCGTTGGCTGTGTGGCATCCCTTAAAAACCTAAAGCTTTATCTGAGATCTGGACTATATGACTTGGGACAGTGGGATAGCACTTCGTCAGCCTGCCAAGTGGCCTGATCAGCCAAAACATGTTGTAAAATAAAGGGTCTAATTCTAAATTGTTACTTGGGTCTTGCTCGTGTTTTCTGGGTACAACCTTCTGGAGGCCCCAGCAAGATAGACAGCATTCTGTGTCATTGTCCAAGACCCAAAAACTGGAAAATCCTCAGCCTCAGGGGATGGAGACCACTCAGCTGTGACTTCCGGCATCTGAAATTTTTGCAGAGCTCAGAATTCAAGGCTGAGAACGTCCAGACCATCCCCTGACATCGATTAGATCACATTTTGACTCTTTGGACTCAGATCTCTGTGCCAGCCTCTGGAGGTGAGCGGCTGTCTGTCTGATTTCTGTTTGGCTTCTGTTTCTGTAAGAGTACTCGTCTGTTGAGAATTTGGGGCAGCTGGATGCAGCCATATGCCCCTCTTTCTCAGGATGCCCAGGGACACTGGATGGGCCATCTGGGGCAGAACCAGCTGTATCCTGGACTGCCATCTGGTGCGTGACTGGAGTGCCCGCGGGTCTGTCTATTGGTGTCTGTGGGTCAGGTGTGTTTCTTGTGAAATGTCTCTCATGTCTGTAGGTAACTAACAGCCTCTGTGTTCAAAAACAGCCAGGGCAACTGTTGAACTTTCATTTTTCTCTTTGTCTCCCCTTTGGAGAAAGAGAGATAAGAAAACGGTGGGGTGAGGAGGAAGCAGCCCTGGCCAAAGTAAAGGGGAGCCACGCCAGGGTGGCCATCTGGCTCTTTCTGAATTGCAGTGGCTCTGGGGGAGGGGCTGGCCAGCCTGGCCCCCATGTCAGGCCTAGGGCAGGGCTGACTGACCCCTACCCTGTGCTGCCAAAAGTGGGAAAAAGTGAAGGCCTCCACCGCAAGACCAGACCCACTGGTTGTAAAGGGGGGCGGGGAAGAGAAAGAGCACTGAGCTGTTGGGATGGAGTTCTCTGCCCTCTGAAGTAGAAAGGGGGTGGGGCTGGGACTTGCACAGCCCCACCCCCGGGAGGGAATTGGGAAGTTGGGAAATTTCTCTTTCTCTGGGTTGCAAACAGGTAATAATGGTATGCTGATATTCCATTTAAAATTTTGGCTATTATAGAAATAGTAGTTTCCACATTATTAATGATGAGATGAAGGATTCTCTGTACAAGGTGAATTGGAAATGTGTTTTATAGAACTCTTATTGAGTGAATGAAATATATATATATATATACATATATATATATATATATATGGATGTATTGGTATTAATCTAAAGGTTTTCAGAATGTAAATGGTAAAACAAGTTTAGTTTATATATAAAAATTTGTATATATTCTATATAAAAAATTGTATATAATTGTATTTTTAAAAAAAACAGACAAGACATCCAGCTGATTTAAGGTCACCAGATTAGTAATTAATTGGTTTAAGTTTACATTGGGGAAAGGAACTTGTTTTAGTCATGTAGTTCCTAAACAAGGGACTTAAATTGCTGAGAAGTTGCAAGTTCATGTACAACAGGTAAAAGGGATTTCTATCAATTAGTTTTTACAAGTTTAGATTTGAGAAGTAAAGATGGCAAATGGAATCCCTTACATTTGTGAGACCTGGTAAATCTTTATTGCTGATTGCAGCCCATAAGAATAAAAAAATGCTCTAAAATGTGATTGGTGAAATTTGCTGTTTAAGGTGACCTTTCCTTCTTTAGCAAATCTCCTATGATCAGAGCATATAGTAAGTAAAAGATAAGAGCTTATTGGAAAATCTAATACTATTTTTCATCTAGAATTAGAACATGTGCAGAAAGTTATGCAAACTGCTTAAGATCATTTTAACAATTTTCAACTAACTTTCTTCATAAAAGTTAAATGAGATTGTAAAGCAGAAGAGATCTTGTTGTTTTGATCTGAATTTGTAGTTATTCCATGATCTAAGCAAAAGTTAACATTTGTAACAAATGTATATGTTAAAGATTCAATTTCTGAAGTATCTCTTTCTTCCAGAGTGAATATAATCAGAGGATAAACAAGCGTTGTGAAACAAGGATGTATGTCTACTATTCAGCTGTGAGGTTCAAGTCAGGAACCTCTGTTGTTTAAGGCAGTATAGTTATATTAGTAAAAGAATAATAACTTATGAAGTATCTTGTTTATGTAGTTTGTAGAAATATAGAGGAAAGTGAAATAGTCTGTGTAATGGATTATACTAGCCCATTCTCACCCCACTTCTGGTCACTTTCCTCTTACTCCTTTTTGCCCCATGTTTAATCCCTTTGCCAGATTTGTTTCTTCCAGGCTCAACACCCTTCACTTGCAGATGTCCTGAGACCATGACCCATCACCAGTTCGACCTGGCTTCATCCAATATAAACTGATGCCAACTAAGGAGATAAGAACCAGGAGGACTTTATACACTGATACAGACACAGAATATGTGTGATGACTAACTTTGATAGACTGGGCTCCTCTCCCAATACAAGGTTAGAAGACAACTGCAAAAGACTCATGATGGAAAGTGATATCCACATCCAGAGAAAGAACTACATAATCTGAATGGAAATTGAAGGAAACAACTTACTCTCTCTTTTGTGTTGTATTTTGTTTTGTTTTAATAGTTTTTTCCCTTCTTTCTCATTGTCCACTCCATTGGTTATAATCCTTCTTTACAACCTGACTAAAATTTAATGTGAAAGTATTTGCAGAACCTATATTTGATTACATGCTGCCATGGTGGGAAAGAGTAGCCAGCAGGGCAAGAGTTTGGGACCTCATCTTATAGGGTTTTTTTTTTTGGGGGGGGGGTGGAACTCCTCTCTATGGTATTAGTTCATTAACATGTCATCCCAAAGTTATTGGTAAAACTTCAAAGTTATCATCTCAAAGTTATCTGCACCTTTTTGATGTTCTGTTGGTCTAAAGCCATGCAGGTCTGGAATTTGTCTAGAATTTACATATTATAGGACTAGAACTTTGACCAAAAAATCCATAGATGGTTTTCCCAGATTTGGCACAGGGAATTTTATGGCATTTGGGAATTTCAGTTAATATATGATAAAATTTGTAAATTATACAACTTTAGGGGGTGGCTAGGTGGCGCAGTGAGTAGAGCGTCGGCCCTGGAGTCAGAAGGACCTGAGTTCAGATCCGGCCTCAGACACTTAATGCGCACACAAACAAAAACCTAGCCGTGTGACCTTGGGCAAGTTACATAACCCCAATTGCCCTCCAAAAAAAAAAAAAGCAAAAAAAAAATTATACAACTTTGATCTTTGGAACATTTTGTACATGACTTCCAGGTTCCCCTTTACAGTCTTATTTCCTGAAACTTGCTGTCCAAAAGATGAGGGGATGCTCAGGGGGACCAGAAGAGGATATAATTTTAACACATCTAACTATTAAGCAACCTCAAAAGTGACTTCTAAACATTTATCATTAAGATTTATAACATTTTAGGAGAAGCGGAGCTTCATTTGGTTAGAGGCGGCTGGTGTGCGTGCTTGTCTTCCCGGGCCGAGGACCACGCTTCGGTGGGTGAGCCCTGCGCTCTGTCTTCCCCTCGAGGCTAGGCCAGCTCTCTTTCTCCTCCTTTCTGCTCGGGTATCCCTGTTCGCCACCATGTTCGCCACCATGTTCGAGGCAAGGCTAGTACAAGGCTCTATCCTCAAGAAGGTGCTGGAGGCGCTGAAAGACTTCATCAATGAGGCCTGCCGGGACATCAGCTCGGGTGGGGTGAACCTGCAGAGCATGGACTCACATCTCCCTGGTGCAGCTCACCCTCCGCTCAGAGGGCTTCGACACCTACCGCTGCGACCGCAATCTGGCCATGGGCGTTAATCTCACCAGCATGTCCAAAATACTAAAATGTGCCAGCAACGAAGACATCATTACCCTGCGGGCGGAAGACAATGCAGATACACTCGCACTGATATTTGAGGCACCAAATCAAGAAAAAGTTTCAGATTATGAGATGAAATTAATGGATTTAGATGTTGAACAACTTGGAATTCCAGAACAAGAATACAGTTGTGTGGTGAAAATGCCTTCTGGTGAATTTGCACGAATCTGTCGGGATCTCAGTCATATTGGAGATGCTGTTGTAATTTCCTGTGCAAAAGATGGTGTGAAATTTTCTGCCAGTGGAGAACTAGGAAGTGGAAATGTAAAGCTATCACAGACAAGTAATGTTGACAAAGAGGAGGAAGCTGTTGCAATAGAAATGAATGAGCCAGTTCAGTTGACCTTTGCACTTCGATACCTGAATTTCTTTACCAAAGCCACTCCACTTTCTCCTACAGTAACACTCAGTATGTCTGCAGATGTACCACTTGTAGAGTATAAGATTGCAGATATGGGACACTTAAAATATTACCTGGATCCCAAAACTGAGGATGAAGGAGGATCTTAGACATACTTCATTTCTAAGAAGATAAAGGGGAAAAAGCTCTTGAAAAGAGAACTGCTTTTGAGATACTCAACAATATGTTTAACTGTTAAGTCATTTCGGTCTTAACTTTCCATTTGTACCTCTAGGTACATGTATGTAGATAACTTTCTGTAAATAGAGTACTTCTCTCCACATAATTTGTTTTTTTAAATCCAAAGTTGGATCTTAATACTATTATCTTAGACCACGCCTTATTTAGAAATTCTATTTTAGATGTTTTTATACCAACAAACTCCTTTTGTAATTCTAACAGGAAAAGGGGGTGTCTTCAGTTTAAATAAAGTTATATAGGAATTGAGCTCTTCACAGAGTAGTGCTTTCAAACAGGACACTGCTCTGCTGCAAAAATTTATATGGATTCTCAGCTATAGCTATTATTGTAAAAATTACTTGCCAATATTTTTATTTCTCACCCTGGAGCTGTTGAATATGAAACATTGTGGAAATGACAATAAAAGGATATTTGAAAAAAAAGATTTATAACATTTTGTAAAGTACTTAACTGAGTTATTACTAAGTATTGCTTATCCTCGTGTTCAGGATGCTTAGTTTAAAATTTTCTTCCTAATTGTAATGACTAGATGTCTGTTTTCATTCAACATGTTCCAAGCCCATATTTTAGTTATATCCTTTATCCAGTATTAACCATGGTAGATTGGGGATGCATAGAGATGTAATGACCAAGGCTTTTAATGGGTATACCAAGAAACTTTATTATCCATATCAGCTCCTCAGAGCCAAGAGAAATAATATGCATATGGCTAAGTAATCTGATTTCTCTAAAAAGAAATCTAGCAAGTATTTTATAATCTCCATGTTATCACAAACCTATACATAATTGCTAGATTTTAACTATTTGAAGCTAAGTTTGAAATTGTACAAACTACAATTGGGGGCCAGCAAGGTGGCACAGTGGATAGAGCATCAACCCTGGAGTCCGGAGGAACTGAGTTCAAATTTGACGTCAGACACTTACTAGCTGTGTGGCCCTGGGCAAGTCACTTAACACCAATTGTCTCCCAAAAAAGGGAAAAAGAAACACCAACAACAACCCTACAACTGCTCTCAAATTGCTGAAGTAATAGAAGTACATTAGACAAAGGTGATCATGTTTTGTGTTTCTATATAATATTTTAAGTCGCTCTTTGCAGCTCGAGCCGACCATGGGAATCTCTCGGGACAATTGGCACAAGCGCCGCAAGACTGGGGGCAAGCGTAAGCCTTACCACAAGAAGCGAAGGTATGAGCTGGGCTGTCCGCCCGCCAACACCAAGATCAGCCCGTCGCATCCACACCCTGCGAGTGCGCGGAGGCAACAAGAAGTACCGGGCGCTGAGGCTGGACGTGGACAACTTCTCCTGGGGCTCGGAGTGCTGCACCCGCAAGACGAGGATCATTGATATGGTCTACAACGCCTCCAACAACCAGCTGGTCCGGACCAAGACTTTGGTGAAGAACTGCATTGTGCTCATCGATAGCACTCCATACCGCCAGTGGTGAGTCCCACTATGCGCTGCCCTTGGGCCAGAAGAAGGGCGCCAAGCTGACTCCTGAGGAAGAAGAAATTTTAAATAAAAAGCGGTCAAAGAAGATCCAGAAGAAATACGAAGAGCGGAAGAAGAACTCCAAGATCAGCTCGCTTCTGGAAGAGCAGTTCCAGCAGGGCAAGCTCCTTGTCTGCATTGCATCGAGGCCAGGCCAGTGTGGCCGAGCAGACAGCTACGTGCTTGAGGGCAAAGAGCTTGAGTTCTACCTAAGAAAGATCAAAGCCCGCAAGGGCAAATAAAGCCTATCCTGGACATTATCTCATGGAATAAATCCCCAGATTATTTTTAAAATAATAATAATATTTGTTTTCTAAGCCCATTTAAGTTTCTAGTGAATTCAGATATCATTAGGAAAGTCCCTTTTTCAAAATGGATTAATAGAATAGGATTTATTTAGCACTTACTAAGTACCAAGCATTATGCTAAACACTGGAGATAAAAAAAAAAAAGACAATACTTATAATAGGAAGAGATTATATGTGTGTGTGTGTATATCACACACACAATGTTCAAATCTGGCCTCAAGACACTTAATACTTACTAGCCATGTGACCTTGGGCAAGTCACTTAACCCCAACTGCCCTGCCCTTATCCCTCCAAAAAAAAAACAACATGCTTTCTGTTGAAGCAAAACATATTGATCTTGAAAACAATGTGTAAAGACAACCTAATGATTATAGGTCTCCCAGAAGAATATGATAGGCCAAAAATATGAATACCAGATAAAAGAATCAATTTAGGAAACTACCCAGAATTTCTGAACACAGAAAACAAAATGCCAATTGAAAGAATCCATGTATCACCTCAAAAAACAAAAATCAACAAACCAAGACTACAAACTCCAATACACATAATGATAAATTTAATAATTCCATCCAGAAACAACAAATTCTGTAAGTTACCAAGAGACTTTCAAATGTAAAGGACAGGAAATTTAAATAAGACAATTATTCTGCACCCACCAGGAAATTCAAGAGGAAGCAGGAAAATTGATGGAGCTCAGAATACAACTTGGTGGTCTGCCCTGCAAATCTGAATTTAACCACAAATGAAGAAAGATGGATATTCAACAATAAAGAAGCATTAGAAACATTCTTAGAAAGAAAACAGAAGAGATTATTTGTTTCTCAAATACTCTAGACAACAGAAATGGAGGGGAGATAA
Source organism: Gymnobelideus leadbeateri (assembly GCA_011680675.1). NCBI lineage: Eukaryota > Metazoa > Chordata > Mammalia > Diprotodontia > Petauridae > Gymnobelideus > Gymnobelideus leadbeateri. The sequence goes on along the minus strand of WOXC01011533.1, from coordinate 626,214 downwards.
ACAAATGTAGATGCCAAGGACAGCAACAGAGTGACAGCAGAAAAGCCAGTAAGAAACCTCTTTCTGGTGCCAGAAGAGAATGTGAGGCTGGTGACTTTGCACAGCCCTGCCTCACTTAAATACAACCACTTGCATCATGGTATCATCTCCCTGATGCCACACTCCTGTTCCAGAACGACAGATAAACAGTAACTGTGAGTAGAGAACTTCCAGTTGAGTAACACAGCTTGCTTTCTTGCTTTCTTCCTCCCTTCTTCTCTTTCCTTTTCTTTTCTTTCTTTCTTTCTTTCTTCCTCCCTTCCTTCTTTCTTTCCTTCCTTTCTTTCTTTTTTCCTTCCTTTTTTTTTTGTCTCTCTCTTCTTTCTCTCTCCACATAGAGTAACACACCTTTACCTACTGGTGCTCTGCCCAAAGGAAATATAAATTTTAATCTCTGAAACTTTTTTGTTATTGCTTTAGTTTTTTTCTCTTAAAGACCAACCTTAACCCCAAATTGCTCTGATCCCAGATCAAACCCTATTTGATCACTGTTCTGGCCCTGATTGGTTCAGAATGAATGCAAATAACAATTGTCTCAGTTTTAGCTAGAATCCCTTAGGATCTTCCCCTCCCAGATCTTTTTTTTTTTTTTAAGAGGCCATTCTTTGCCTCATTTTTATGAAAGCTTAATCACTGAATGGGTGCTGCCTCAGTCAAACTGTGATCTGCTAAAGACCTTAGCTTGAAAAGGCCAAGGTCCTCCACTGCATACTGGGCCATCTCCAGTTGTCCTGATCTATATCTGGTCACTGGATCCAGATGGCTCCAGAGGAGAAAGTGAGGCTGGTGACTTTGCACAGCCCTCCCTCACTTAAATACAATTCAATTGCATGTCATGGCATCACCTCCGTGATATCATGGTCCTTTACCAGAACAAAGGACAAACAGCAGCAAATGTATACAAGGAGACAGTGGTAAAAGCAGAAGTCAAGTGAGGTAATGGTGGAGAGGTGTGTCTGGGCCTACAGATGAATCAGTATTTTTTTTGTGGGAAAAAATTATAAAATGGGAGGATGCATCAAAGAAGGGAGAGGAGTAGGAAAATAGAGGAAAGTGTATAATGTACTCGGGTCAAATGGATAGTTAGCAATGAGGAAGAGATTATTCTTGTGGTCTCTCAGGAAAAGACCCTGCAGAGGAGTGAGGAGAAGAAGCCTTGTTTTAGTGATGATGTTGTGTTCTAGGGGTGCTAGGAACCCTGAAATATAAGGGTATAGGGTAGGGATCTGCATTGAAAGAATTCAACCACTAAAACCTTCTTTTAGTCAGAGACCAGATTTATTGTGTGGCCAATAGGAGCAGGCCAGATTCTTAAGGAATCTATGCATTTGATGAGTTTAAGATTGATATTTTATGCAGAAAGATTGTGGAAAGATATGGATGGGATTAAGGAATGTCAAGTAGTCTGGGGTGGGCCAGTGGGCCAGGTGAAGACAAATGAGGGCCACAATAAAAGATCAGTTGAAAGGATTATACTGGAAAGGGCCAGATTCCTCAGGCATATGCCAGAGATCTAGGCTGCTAAAATGTATGAGAAAGTTCTGGGGCTTGTTCTTTTAGGGGTTCAGATGCCAAAGACACGGTCTTTTCCTTTTAGGAGTTCAGATCCCATTCCCATCAGTGAGAAGGTGTGATAGAATAGCAGTTTCCTTCCCACACACAAACCCCACATCTTCCATCAGCCCGTTTCCCCAGTGGCTTCCTGGTGAAGCTTCCTCCCCTCAAAACCTAATTGGCCCCAGCTTCTCTAATGCAGCATGTTGGCTAGGGTCAATAAAAAACCCAAACCATATGGGGTCAGTGCCTCTTCAGACTTGGTGGGTGTCTGATACAGGCAATTTGCTATAAACTAAGGATTGACTGAGCAGACTCATTTCCACATGAATATGAGGGGGCCAAGTCTAGAGAAACTAATTGTCCCTGTTTCTGTCTTAAAGCAAAGTAAATCTCCTCCTTTGTTAAAAATTTCAGTGACTCATGATTACCTGATTTCATTCCAACATCAAACCTGAAAGAAGAGAGTGCTGGCTTTAGCTTGACGCCTACAACATTTGGCATAGTCTTCTCAGGTTAGGAGGAAAGATGGTCTCGTGGCTAAGCTGGGGGAAGAGCCATGCAAAGATACAGAGAAGTGATGAGGTATGGACTCTGGGAGCCCCCTCAACCTCTTTGAGTAGTTTAGGTACAGGCTCTGGCAACCTAGACTTCCCACCCTTGAACTGGCCTAGACCAACATTGTTGTGGTCTCCAGGTGGCTTCCCACCCTTAATCACTCACTGACTTCATTAACTCCTCCTGAAGACCCTCCCCAAACTCCTCTAGGCTACTCCTAGATTTCTCCCACAACCTTCTGTATATAAGACCCCATCTCACACCATGTGGTGTGAGAGTGCCATAGAATGCCATAGAATAGTGAGAGCACTGTAGAATTTTGTAGCACAGACTTACTCTGTGTCTAATTGTAATGGAAATGCAAATTTAAAGATCTTCCCTGCCCCTAGCTTAAGTGCACCTGGAGCCTGTGGTGGGAAGAGGCTTGTTTTTCAGGGAAGCCCACACCTTGATACTTTGTGATTGGGCAGTGGGTCAAGGAGGTTGTTACAATCTCTGAGCAAGGAGAAGACTATATAAACCCTGAGGAGAGGCTTTGCTTTGGGGCCCACTTTGAGAAGTGTTGTGTGATTTGACCAGATGAGACTCTGGGAAGCCGTTGTTGAGAGCCCCCCGGCTTTGAAAACCCAGATGTTGATGCTTCCCTCTCTGGTAACTGTGATTTGGTATTGATATAATGGTGGGACAGTTTGGAAGCCTGTCTGTTTGATCTGTAAGTTCTGTTACTCTGAAGTTTGGGGTGCTGACCTTTTTCCCCTGAACTAGGTAATGTATGTTTGTTTGATTAAAGTAAGCTTGTTAACCCATTTTGAGTTGCTTTCCTTTTGAAAAGCAGATCTAAGAACCTGTGTTGGCAGTCACCCTGGGGATATTGGGGTGCTTGCTGCTACACTAATGCAAGTGAACTTTTAATAAATTTTACTTTTCTTTGGCTGAGAAGACTTGAGTAAAATTCATTTGGCAGGACCTGGCATGTTGGTATTTTTTGAGGGTGGTATGAATTGATAGAGACACTGTCTGGCTCCCTGTCACCAGAGCCCTCCTAATTACATACCAGAAATCCTTTCTGTATAACTAACAACAGGCTCACTGTCAGGCCAACTGGGCTTGGTAGGTGCTGAAGGAGGGTAGAGAAAGTGCCAAGGCCAGTGTTCTCTGGATTTTCTTAGCTATAATATATAAACTGGACTGCCAGTACCATCCAACTAAAAATAAAGAGGGCCAGCCCATTCAGCAGCTGGAGATAGAGCTCTGGGCTTTCTGGGTCCTCATAATGAAAGCCAAACGGCAGCTATTGATGATTGCCCCAGTGAAAAGATCCCTCCTGATGGAGGTGGGAAGTATGGGTCCTCCAGCCAAGGACCCATCCTATGGTCTTTCAGGGTCATAAGAGAGATTGCTAGACAACTTACTTTATGTCTTCCACTGTAGCCTGTTTTTGGTCCCACTTGAAAGACTTTATGACTGACTTCATAAATTGGGGCTATCAGAATATCCATGTAGAGAATGTTGGTTTTCCAAAATCTAGAGTCCAGTAAGTCTCTGGGCTTGTTTCTTAGATGAAAGGAAAACAAGTGTCAGGAGGGCGAAGTCAAGATGGCAGAGTAGAAACAGGACCTCCAAGGGGCTCTGGCTATATCTCCAATTCATGTAAAAGGTGACTCTAAAGAAACTTTGGAGCTACAGAACCCACAAAATGACACAGAGAAGCTAACCTCCCACTGAGAACAGCCCCATGGGCCAGCAGCAAGCAGCCAGCGAAGCGCTCTGGGAGCCAACTTGGGGTCAGGCAGGAGCCTGAGGTTTTAGCCCCAGGGATGGCCTGATCAGCCTCCTACTGGAGGGACTTCAGATCACCAGCAGCTGTGGCGGTTTCCAGAATTAGCAACCCATAGATGCTAAGGACACAGTGAGAGGTCAGTTCAGTGTGGACTTTGGGTTCCAACAGTTGAGAGTGAGGTCAGCCTCTGCCACCAGGGCAAGAAGCCACTGAGGAGCTGCGGCCTTGCAGCTGCCACCAAGTGGCAGCATCAGCTCCTGGTCTGCAGTTTGTAGGGGGACCAAGCTACCAGTCTGAGGGTTAATTGCTCTTTCTTTAACCTGCTTGGATCTGGATTGCAGTCTAGAAATATGTATATTGGAGGTCCTGGGGTGTGTGACCAGCTTGCCAGAGTGTGTTAAGGCTTCAGAGAGGGCACCCAACTAATACCTCCAGCAGCTGAGAAAACCTCAGTGTTTGGAACGTAAGCTCCCCTGTCTGGTAGCAGAGTCCTACTGTGGCTAAAAGCCCAAAAGTCAAGTAATTAAGTGGCAACATGAGCAGGCAAAAGAAGCAAAGCAAACAGAGCAACCCAACTTTACATTCCCTATTTTGGGGACAAAAATGATCAAAGCATGGTACACGAGGAAGACAATGAAGTCATAACTCCTGCACCAAAAGCTTAGCAAGCTGGTTACAGGCCATAGAGGACCTTAAGAAGAATTTTGAAAATCAAATAAGTAGGGGGAAAATTGAGAAGAGAAATGAGAACGATGCAAGAAAATTATGAAATGAGAGTCAACAACCTGACTGAAGAAAATAACACCTTAAAAAATAGACTAACTCAAATGGCAAAAGAGGCTCAAAAAGGCAATGAGGAGAAGAATGCCTTGAAAAGCCAAATTTGCCAGATGGAAAAAGAATCTCAAAAGCTCACTGAGGAGAATCATTCCTTCAGAATTAAATTGGAGCAAATGGAAGGTAGTGACTTTATGAGAAATCAAGATACTATTAAACAGATCCAAACAAATGAAAAAATAGAAGGCAATGTGAAATATCTCACTGAAAAAACCACTAACCTGGAAAATAGATCCAGGAGAGATAATTTAAAAATTATTGGACTACCTGAAAGCCATGATCAAAAAAAGAACGTAGAAATCATTATTCAAGAAAATTGCCTTAGATACCACATCTCTCCAGTCAGATTGGCTAAGATGACAAAACAAGAAAGTGACAAATGTTGGAGAGGATGTGGACAAATTGGAACACTAATACATTGCTGGTGGAGTTGTGAACTTATCCAACCATTCTGGAGAGCAATCTGGAATTATGCCCAAAGGATTATAAATAATTTCATACCCTTTGACCCAGCAATACCACTTCTAGGGTTATATCCCAAAGAGATCATAGAAGTGGGAGGAAGACCCATATGTACAAAAATATTTTTAGCAGCCCTTTTTGTGGTTGCAAAGAATTGGAAACTAAAGGGGTGCCCATCAATTGGGGAATGGCTAAACAAGTTGTGGTATATGAATGTAATGGAATTTTATTGTGCTATAAGAAACGAGGAGGTGACGGATTTCATAATTACCTGGAGAGACTTCTACAAACTGATGCTGAGCGAGAAGAGTAGAATCAGAAGAAATTTGTATACAATCACAGACATACCATATCTGTGACGACCAACTATGACAGACTGGACTCTTTTCAGCAATGCAGTGATATAAGTTAATCCCGAATGACTCAAGAAAGTGAGAAATGTGCCATCCAGAGATATAACTAGAAAGAACTGAGCCTGAATCCTGATGGAAGCAAACCAAATGATCTTGTTCTTTTCATTGTTTGGTTTTATTTCTTCCTTACCATCTTTCATCCCACCTAGTACAATATGCCTTTGTAATTGGAATAATGTCTAATATGAATGCATTTGCAGATCCTATACTGTACTATATGCTGTCGTGAGGGGAGGGGGGAGGGAAGTAAAGGAAATTTGAAAATCAAGGAACTATGGAATTGAATCTTGTTAACTGAAACTAAACTAATAAATTAATTTTTAAAAATTAAAAAAAAAAGAAAAAATAAAATTGCCTTGATATTTTAAAACAAGAGGGCAAAATAGAGGTTGCAAGGATCTACCAACCGGGGCAGCTAGGTGGTGCAGTGAGTAAAAGTGCCAGCCCTGGAGTTGGGACGACCTGGGATCCATCCAGCCTCAGAAAATGAGCACCCACACATAAATAATGACTGGCCGTGTAACTTTGAGCAAGTTACTTAACCCCAATTGCTTTAAAATAAAAATCAATCACCTCCTGAAAAAGAACCCAAAAAGAAAACTCCTAAGAATATTATAGCCAAGTTCCAGAGTTCCCAGATCAAGGAGAAAATATTACAAGCAGCCAGGAAGAAACAATTTGAATATTGTAGAAACTTAATCAGGATAACACAGGATCTGGCAGCTTCTACACTGAGGGATTGAAGGGCTTAGAATATAATATTCCAGGGGGTGGCTAGGTGGCACAGTGAGTAGAGCGTCGGCCCTGGAGTCAGAAGGACCTGAGTTCGGATCCAACCTCAGACACTTAACGCACACACAAACAAAAACCTAGCCATGTGACCTTGGGCAAGTTACTTAACCCCAATAGCCCTCCAAAAACAAACAAACAAACAAAAAAAGAATATGATATTCCAGAGGTCAAAGGAGCTGGGATTAAAACCAAGAATCACCTACCCAGCAAAACTGAGTATCATGTTTCAGGGGAAAATATGATCATTCAGTGGAATACAGGACTTTCAAGAATTCTTTTTTTTTTTTTTAAAGCAATTGGGGTTAAGTAACTTGCTCAAGGCTACATGGCTAGTCATTATTTATGTGTGGGTGCTCATTTTCTGAGGCCGGATTTGATCTCGGGTCATCCCAACTCTGAGGCCAGCGCTCTTACTCACTGCGCCACCTAGCCGCCCCTTTAGGGCAATTGGGGTTAAGTAACTTGCCCAAGGTTACACGGCTAGGTTTTTGTTTGTGTGGATTAAGTGTCAGAGGCCGGCTCTGAACTCAGGTCCTTCTGACTCCAGGGCGGGCGCTCTATTCACTGCGCCACCTAGCCGCCCCCTTTCAAGAATTCTTGATGAAAAACCAGAGTTGAATAGAAAATTTGACATTCAGATACAAGAAGCAAGAGAAACATGAAAAGGTAAACAGGGAAAAGAAATCATAAGGAATTTGTCAAAGTTGAACTGTTTACATACCTACATGGAAAAATGATAATTGTAACTTATGAAACTTTTCTCAGTATAAGGATAGTTGAAGGGAATATAAATGTGTATATATATATATATATAAATGTGTATATATATATATATATATATATATATATATATATATATGTAGGAGGGTATATGTGTATATGAGTGTGTATATATGTATACAGGTAAACATAGAGGGCACAGTATCAATTGAATAGGAAGGGATGATATCTAAAAAATAAAATTAAGAAGTGAGGGAGGAATATTATGAGAGGAGATAGGGAGAGACAGAATAGGGTAAGTTATCTCATATAAAAGAAGCAAGGGAAAACTGTTACAATAGAGGGGAAAAACAGGAAGGCAAAAGGGAAAAGGGTAAACCTTACTCTCATTGAATTTGGCTTAAGGAGGGATTACCACACAGACTAAATTTGGTATCTTACCCTATAGGAAAGTAGGAGGGAAGGGGATAAGAGGGGGGATGATAGGAGGGTAGAGTGGGGGAGAGAGGGAAGTTAGAAGCAAACACTTTTGAAAAGGTCAAAGCAGAGAATAGAACACATGGGGGCAGGATAGGGAGGGAAATAGTCAGTCTTTCACAATATTTCCACTATGGAAATGTTTTGTGTAGCTACACATGTACAACCTATATTGAATTGCTTATCTTCCCAGTAAGGGTGGGTGATGAGGGAAGGAGGGAAAGACTCTGGAATTCAAAGTTTTAAAATCAAATGTTTTAAAAATATTATTATTATTATTATCACATGCACTGGGGAACAAGATATACAGGCATTGGGGTACAGAGATCCATCTTGCCCTACTGGAAAGTTGGCAGGGGATGGAGGAGGATATAGGAGAGAGCAGATTGGGGGAGGGGGTATTCAGTGGAATCGCTGTTTTGAGGTATGGGGTAGGGGAAAGACAGGGAGAAAATTTATAACTCAAAATCTTGTGGAAATGAATGTTGTAAACTAAAAATAAAAAAAGTAAAAAAAATTATCTTGCATTGTGTCTGCTTTCACAATGAAGTGATCTAATATAAACAAACAAACAAAATGAAAACCTGGACTAGCATACTATGTAGAAAAGCTTTGTGTGCAGAACTGCACCACCATTTGGAAACTGGGGCAACTATGTTCCACACACACTAAAAACTCTTCTAACTGTTCCTTGGTAATAGCAAACCCCCTTTCTTTCACAATTTTTTTTTTTGGAGGGGGTCAGGTAGGGCAGTTGGGGTTAAGTTACTTACCTAAGGTCACATGGCTAGTTTTGTGTTAAGTGTCTGAAGCTAGATTTGAACTCAGGTCCTCCTGACTCCAGGGCTGGTGCTCTATTCACTGCACCACCTAGCCACGCCCCCACTACTTTCTTTAATACTTGAAGATATTGTTCCTAGTCTTTGAACTGTACCCCATGCATTTGACTCTGTAGCAGCAAACACCCCAACATCCCCAGGGAGGCTGCCAACACAGGTTCTTAGATCAGCTTTTCTAAAGGAAAGCAACTCAAAATGGGTTAACAAGCTTACTTTAATCAATCAAACATATCATTTACCTAGTTCAGGGGGAAAAGGCCAGCACCGCAAACTTCAAAGTATACAGACAGAACTTACAAGACAGAGAAACAAACAGATCAAGCAGACAGGCTTCCAAACTGCCCAACCATTACATCAATACCAAATCATAGTTACCAGAGAGGGAAGGATCAACATCTGGGTTTTCAAAGCCGGGGGGGTTCTCAACGGCTGCCCAGAGTCTTATCTGGTCAAATCACACAACACTTCTCAAAGTGAACCCCAAAGCAAAGCCTCACATCAGGGATTATATAGCCTTCTCCTGGCTCAGAGAATGTCACAACCCTCTTGAGCCACTGCCCAATTACACAGCATCAAGGTGTAGGCATTCCTGAAAACTGTAGTAGCAAGCACCCCAATATCCCCAGGGTAGCTGCCAACACAGGTTCTTAGATCCACTTTTGTAAAGGAAAGCAACTCAAAATCAGTTAACAAGCTTACTTTAATCAAACAAACATATATTACCTAGTTCAGGGGGAAAAGGTCGGCACCCCAAACTTCAGAGTTACAGAACTTACAGATCAAACAGATAGGCTTCCAAACTGTCCAGCCATTATATCAAAACCAAATCACAGTTACCAGAGAGGGAAGCATCAACATCTGGGTTTTCAAAGCCGGGGGGCTCTCAACAGCTGCCCAGAGTCTCATCTAGTCAAATCACACAACACTTCTCAAAGTGAGCCCCCAAAGCAAAGCCTCAAATCAGGGATTATATAGTCTTCTCCTGGCTCAGAGAATGTAACCACCCTCTTGACCCACTGCCCAATCACACAGCATCAAGGTGTGGTCATTCCTGAAAACCAAGCCTCCTACCACAGGCTCCATGTGAACACATTCAGCCTATTAGGAGGCAGAATATATTCTCAAATCAAGGAAGGTTCTCAGAGTCACTTAAGCCAATCAAAGGGCCTAGGGGCAGGGAAGATCTTCAAATCTGCATTTCCATTACATTCGGCCCCAAGATCTTTCATGCCCAAAGCATACACAATTTACATTTGAATTAGCACTAAAATCTCTTAGGTCACATTTTCCAAGTACATAAGAAAATCACAATATAATCCCAAAGTACAATAGTCTAAGTCTTCCACTCATGGGGCAAATGTTAACTCAGTCACTTATCAGTAAAATCAAAAAATAGTCACTCTTAAATTAACTCAATCAGTCACATCAGTTTTCAAAGTACATGGTCAAAGTCTTCCACTCATGGGGCAAAGTCTTGATTAACTCAATTAGTCACTTATCCATAGTTTCAAAGTACAAGGTCAAAGTCTTCCACTCATGGGGCAGAGTCTTGATTAACTCAATTAGTCTCTTATCAGTAACAATCAAAGTACAATAAGTCACTTATTCAGTAAAGTCTTACTAAGTATGTCCATAGCATAGAAATTTACATTTCAATTAGCACTAACCATCTCTTAAGTCATATTTTCAAGGTACATCTAAAGTTACCAAAGTGGCCACTGGGCCTTAAACACAAAGTACATTATCACGTCAATTCAAAACAAGAATCCAAATAAAGTTCTCTTGGGAGGAGGGGGGTGTCTTTCCCATAACACTGCTCCAGCCTCTGCTACCAAGTCCAGAGAGGGAGCTGGGCAACAAAACCAAAGGTGGGGTCCTTGGGGGTCCATGGCACTTCACCCCACTCACCATAGTCACAAGTTCATCCTTCCCCTGAGTCCCAAACTGTGGGATGCAGCAAGGAAACACATTCAGTGCCCCTGCTTTGCCTCACAGTCCTTATCTTGTCCTGTGGCTGAATTCCAAACTCCTGGGTTCCTTCTCCTCCAGCAGAAGGCAGCAGCTCCAGGCTTCTCCACAGGTCTCCATGCAGGCAGCTCACCATTCCTGCTCTCAGCTCAGCAAAGTCAGCATGCAGGACGTTCTTCTCTCCTGCTCCATGGCTCCACAGAATCACAGCTACCACAACTGGGAAACAAACAATTATCCCAGCCCCCATACTTTCCTTTTACTCAGCAGATCCCATCCTCATCGCCATTTTGTAGCGGCAAGCACCCCAATATCCCCAGGGTGACTGCCAACACAGGTTCTTAGATCTGCTTTTCAAAAGGAAAGCAACTCAAAATGGGTTAACAAGCTTACTTTAATCAAACAAACATACATTACCTAGTTCAGGGGGAAAAGGTCAGCACCCCAAACTTCAGAGTTACAGAACTTACAGATCAAACAGACAGGCTTCCAAACTGTCCAACCATTATATCAAAACCAAATCACAGTTACCAGAGAGGGAAGCATCAACAAAAACCAAGCCTCCTGCCACAGGCTCCATGTGACCACATTCAGCCTATTAGGGGGCAGAGTATATTTTCAAATCAAGGAAGGTTCTCAGAGTCTCTTAAGCCTATCAAAGGGCCTAGGGGCAGGGAAGATCTTTAAATTTACATTTCCATTACACCATGTGAAAAATTTATACCTCATTCTTTTTTTTTTTTTGCTTTTTTTTGGACAGCAATTGGGGTTAAATAACTTGCCCAAGGTTTGTGTGTGTTAAGTGTCTGAGGCCAGATCCGAACTCAGGTCCTTCTGACTCCAGGGCCAGCGCTCTACTCACTGTGCCACCTAGCCACCCCTATATCTCATTCTAAATCTTCTTGAGTCCATTACTTCTCTGTCAGGAAGTGGGTGGCATTCTTCATCACTGGTCTTCTGGAATCATAGTTGGACATAGCTTTGATCAGAGTTAAGTCTTTCAAAATCATTTGTCTTTACAATGTAATTATAAAAAGTGTTATCTTGATTCTGTTTACTTCCCTCTGCCGCAATTCATATATTAAGTCTTCCCAGGTTACTCTAAAAACATCTCTCTCCATTTCCCATGGTACAATAATGATGTTCCATTACAATTCATATAACAGAATTTGTTCAGCCATTCCCTAATTGATGCCCCACCCAATTAGCTACCAATTCCCAGCTGTGATAAAAAGAACTTCTGTGGATATTTTTGCACATAAGGGTCCTTTTTCTCTTTCTTTAATCTCTTTGGGGTATTGGCCAACCAGTGGTATTGCTGTGTCGAATATGTAGTTTCAAAACTTTTGGGGCACGGTTCCAAAATGCTTTCCAGAATGGCTGGACCAATTCATAGTTCTAACAACAGTGCATTAATGTGCTTCTTTTCCCACAGCCCCTCCAACATCTGACATTTTCATTTTTTGTCAACATTGCTAATGAAATCAGTGCATGAAATGAAATCTCAGAGTTGCTTTTCCATTTCTCTAATTTTTAGTGATTTGAGGCTTATTGTTTTTTTTGTTTTTTGTTTTGCTTTTTTTGGAGGGGGGAAGGCAGGGCATTTGGGGTTAATTGACTTGCCCAAGGTCATACAGCTAGTAAGTGTTAAGTGTCTTAGGCCAGATTTAAACTCAGGTCTTCCTGACTCCAGGGCCAGTGCTCCATTCACTGTGCCACCTACCTGCCCCAGCACTTGCTGTTGATAGTTTAAATTGCTTCCCTTGAGAATTGTCTTTTCAAATCTTTTGACCATTTGTCGTTTGGGAAATGGCTCTTGTTTTTATAAATCTAAGTTCTTTATATATCTTGGAAGTGAGACCTTAATGAGAGAAGTTTGCTGCAAAGATTTTTTTCCTCATTAATTTTTTTTATAATTTTGGTTGTGTTCAACCTATATTCTCTTTTTAAAAAAAATGTCATTTTATTTTTTCACCTCTCTGTGTCATCTTCCTCCACCCAATTAAAAAAGAAAGAAAAACAAAATCCTTGCAACAAATATTCAATCAAGCTACCTATTTCCTATATTGGCCATGTTAAAAAAAAAAAAAAACCAACATATCTAAAGGCCAGCTAGGTGGTGCAGTGAATAGAGCACCAGCCCTGGAGTAAAGAGGACCTAAGTTCAAATCTGGTGTTAGACACTTAACACTTACTACCTGTATGACCTTGGGCAAGTCACTTAACCCCAATTACCCTGCCTTCCCCCCTCCAAAAAGAAAAAAAAAGAAGAAACCTATCTATCTATATCAGTTTTACCCCTAGCAACTGGCATTTGGTGGGAAGCAAATCAAGTCTTAGATATTTAGCTTAGGGCATTCCTTCCCCCAATAAAGGATAGCAATAAGGAGTTGCAGCTTGAGCTTTTTTTGCCATGGCAAAGAATTGAAAACTGGGGCAGTGCCCATCAATTGGGAAATGGCTAAACAAGGTATAGGATATGAATGTGATGTAATACTATTGTGATGTAAGAAATGATGAGGAGGATGATTTTAGAAAATCCTGGGGAGACTTCTATGACCTGATAGAGAGTAAAATGAGCAGAACGAAGAGAACAATGTACATAGTAGCATAGTGACAGTAATAACAGGGCAGTTACATGGTGGATAGATTGCCTGGCCTGGAGTGAGGAAGACTCATCTTCCTGAGTTCAAATCTGATCTCAGATATTTACTAGTTGTGTGACCCTGGGCAAGCCATTTAACCCTGTTTGCCTTAGTTTACTCATCTGTAAAATGAGTTGGAGAAGGAAATGGCCAACCAGTTCAATATCTTTGCCAAGACAACCCCAAATGGAATCACAAAGAATTGGACACAATTGAAACAACTGAACAATAACAAACAGCAGTAACATAACAGTAATGATAATCAACTGTGAAAGACTTAGCAACCCCTAATAAATACGAGCCACCACAATTCCAAAGGACCTATGATGACAAATGCTATCCACCTCCAGATGGAAAACTGATGAACTCTGAGTATAGATTGAAGCATATTTTTTCCTTTCTTTATTTTTCTGTGCTTTTTTTTTCAGAACATGGCTAATACAGAAATGTTTTGTATGACTTCATATTTATAATGGGTATCATATTTCTTGCCTTCTGAGTAGGTGGGGGAGTAGAGAGGAAGGAAGAGAATTTAGAACTTAGAAAAATTTTAAAGTTAAAAAAGGGTACAGTTTGAACCAAAAAAAAAATATTTCCCCTAAGCTAACAATATTTAGGGTAGCAGATAGATATAATTTTAACATGGTCTTGTTCTATGAGAAAAGCAGAGTGGCCTGCCTTGTGTGCCAATCTCTTGCTTCCCCTCCTGGCAGGAATCTAAGTCTCTCTTGAAGAAGAGTGGGCAGAGGACACTCTAGAGATATCTGTTCACACCTCCCTGTGAGCCACACTTAAACAGAACCAAGTGGACATACATAACCAGCATGGGCAACACATACATCTCCTACATGAGAGAACCATATATGAACCTAAGAGCTGTAGTTTGAATCCTACTATTATAGGAATTTGCCCATCTTCTGGTAGCTTCTAATTTGTCATACAAGGATATCCCATTTTATGTTCCAAATAACTTCTTGAAGTCCAAATTATCATATACTCATCTAACCCATGGCAGAGATTCTCAATACACAAATGGCCAATACTATCACTTCCTGATGCCTGGCACTAGAAGGACCACATCTGAAGATCATACTGTAACTCTAGGCAAAAATATGTGAGATATATAATCATAGCTCGGATCTATGTGCTCTGTATCTGGGCTCCAAGGCAAACTAGGCCAAAAGCAAGGAGTCAAATCCAAAAACCTGAAGGAGAAAAAAAAGGTATATACCTACAAGCTCCTCTCCCATTGGCTCAAAAATCAAGAACAAACACAGAAGAGGAAAGATATGACTGACCACTATAGCTGAACTAAGCCATCTCTCCAACCGAACAATTGATAAAAAAAAACAAAAACTGGAGTGGCTAGGTGGTACAGTGAATAGAGCACTGGCCCTGAAGTCAGGAGGACTGAGTTCAAATCTGGCCTTAGACACTTAACACAAAACTAGCCATGTTACCTTGGGCAAGTCACTTAATCCCAATTGCCCTACCTTCCCCCTCCAAAAAGCAAAAAACAAAACAAGCCAAAACAAAATAAAAAAAAGATACAGAAAAAATTTGGTTTTGATGTCTGGATATGTGTTAATTGTAGGGATAATCTCTTACCCCTGTAGACTCTTTTTTACTTTATAGAGTGCATTTCTATGTACAACCTCAGTTGTATTTCATCTTCATATCTGGTGCTGTAAATATCCACTTTTAGGATAATCTTGTTTCTGTTGGCCCAAACCCTCCCCAAGAAACCTAAAAAAAATGTGTCTATTGGAAAGTCTAAAAGGCTTACTCCAATTTCTATACATGTGGGAGTACCAGTCCAAAGGAAGTTGTATTAAAAGGAAGAAAAGTAAACATTGCTTTTTCTGAAACAGACATCACATTAAAGTTCAGGAATCCCACAGTATCTCCCAATGGGAAGACCTAATTAAAGGATTTTTTTCATTCTCATTTTCCTCTGTTGGCTTGAGCAACAAATCTCTCCCATGGAGCTTCCTGCACTGCCCTCTGCTGGTGTAGTTATTCTACAATGTGTTCTACTGACTGTCTTCCATGGGTGTGGTCAGAATTACTGTCCACTTCTGGTGGAATGGTCTATCTACTAGCTCTCCAAAGGCAACCACACGTCTCACTTAACACTTAGCAGTAGCAGTAATTCTTCATTCTTTTAGCTGAGCACATAGTTCTATAAATAAAGTTCCAAATGTGTCTTTCTCTATCCCACCTATTTATACCTAAAATGTCCTTAAGTGTGTGAGACTCATGACAAATGTGGATTAGGGGAGAGAGGATACAGCACAGAGAAAAGTATCTGTCTTCTAACCAGAGAAACTTTTTCTCAATTATAGTTCAAATTCTGTGTTGACCTGTATGAGAGCCATTAACACTAATTCCATCCTCTGATAAGCTGATTAAAAATTCACTTGTTGGGGCGGAGCCAAGATGGCGGAGTAGAAACAGCGGGTCCAAGCCACTCTCCCCCCAGATCACATCCAAACTATGTAAAAGGGGACTCTGAACAACTTCTGGAGCCCCAGCACCCACAGAACAACACAGAGAAGCTAACCTCCTGCTGAGGACAGTCCAGCAGCCCTGCAGGAAGGACCAGCGCAGCGCTCTGGGAGCCGGCAGCACAGCGTGCGCAGGGAGCCAAAGCAACAGCGGCAGCAGCAGTAGCATCCGAGGTAGAGGTGGGGACGCAAACCCCTTTTTGAGCAAGCCAGAATCTCTGCTAAGGACTCTTGTTGGGGACTGCCAGGGACCAGAACTGCGGGGGGCTGGAGCTGTTGTGAGCATGCTTCCTGGACACTGAGCAGTTGCTGTGAGTGGGGAGAGAAGGACCTTTGCCTGAGGTAACCTGTTCTGTTTTGAAGGCTTAAGAATGTGGTTGTTTTACTATGTTAACTACTTGTGCCAATTTCATAACTACCCTGATGGCTTTGACTTTCTGGTTTGGGGACTCAGTTATTTGGTATTTTAATAAATGTTCTGGCTTCATCCCCCATATAGAGAGCCTGATATATTTTGTGATTAATAACCACATAAGCCTATTTATAATTGCCATAGGCATAGTGAATATTGCATTGTTAATACAGTTATCATCCAATTGATAATACCTTCTAGATGGAATTGGATCCTGAGCAAAGGCCTGATGAATTGGTTTTTGACACAGAAAGTTTTCCTCAAATTTAAGAGCCAGGTAAATATTTTTAGCCTTAGGGATTTATGTAATCCTCAAAACATTCATGTCACCAATAAATAAAGCAAATTAGGTTTTACATATAAACAAATGTAAGGGGTTAGCAAAGGTACTGAAGTGTTGTTTGGACTGTGTAGGTGATGTGGGACAATATGAGTTTGTCTAGATATGTCTTGCAGGGAAGCAAGAACTCTCTGGAGTCTCCTATCACCTGCTCCCCTTTTCCAAGGGAAACTGATTCCTGACAGGAAGGGAAGTAGGAAGTTGAGGTCAGAAATGGGCCATTCGGTTCTCCTCAGAGAGTGGGTACCAGGCTAGAATGATATCTATCTACTATTAACTTAGGAGAAACAATTTTTAGCTTGAAGCTGCACTCCTTCATGGGAATATATATGAAAGGCTTGCTTTCCTTCCCATCAAATGCCAGTAGCACAATGAACACACATAGCAAATAGCAAATAAATCCATTTACTCAAACAGATCACAAATAGAGATCAGAGAAAGTATACATATGAAAATATATACCAGACAATATTGTGAAAAACATGGAGTAAATCAATATCAGCCAACGAGGACAGAGTTCCATATAATTGGCCCTTTGAGCCAAGAATTAATCAAATGAAAAATAAGATACCATGAACAAAACAAAATAACATGTTGACATAAAACAACATATTAGTTTTATGCTTCCCTGAATTCTCATTTATCACATCATTTCTCCTGCAACATTTCTTATGACTCTGGAAGTCAATCCACTGTCTTTTTGAAGAATGAAATCAGTGAAAGACCATGATAATCATTAAAATGTCACTTAAATTCTTCATTTTCTAGCTAACCAAATTTATTTTTCATGAGATCTATTAATCCAAACCTTCTCACATGACACACAGTTGAGACAGGTCAGCAGAGATGCTATGGACAAGTTTTTCTGAAACTGGAAAAAGCTTTTGTTACTAACCCAGATTTCTTCTCCCTTCCTAAAAAATGTCTTTTAATTTCCCTTCTTCATTAGGGAGGTATTGTCTACCTTTATTGTACCTATTTGGTGCACTGAGCCATGTTCTCAGAAACCAAATTATTGAGCAGAGCTTTGTGCTAATATAATCGAGGTCCCAAGTCCTTCAACATCTGGACACCAAAAAAATAATAATAATAATAATAATAATTTACTCTGAAATCACAGCTCTTTAAATTAAGTAAGTGTCTCTGCCTGTACTGTCAGTAAGTAGGCAACTACCACTTAAAAGATCAAACAATGGAGCCCATCCTTTACTGGTTATCATTTATTTTTGCTATTCTCTTCCCTGTATTTTTCTACCTTACCCTTCTTGCTCCACATCCCCATCATGCTGAGACTGTCAGAAGTAGCAAAATTGAGTCATCAAGACCTGGGTTCACATCTGCCACTTCCTAGCTATGTAACCCTGAACAAGTCATTTAATCTCTAAGCTTTAGTTCTTTATCTTCAATCATTCAACAAGTATTCATTAAGTGTCTGCTCTATACCAGGCACTGTGCTAGGCACTGGTTGTGATAAGGAAACAACAGGCATATATATCACATTTCTAATTTGATACTCACAACAGGCCTAGGAGGTAAGTGCTATTATCCTCCTTATTTTACAGATGAGGAAACTGAGGCCAACAGAGGTTAGGTAACTTGCCCAGGGTCACATAGCTAGTAAATGTCTAAGACTAGATTTGAACTCAGGTCTTCTTGACTCCAAGCCCAGGTACACTATCCACTGTGTCACTTTGCAGTCTCTACAGTGTATCACCCAAAGTCTTAGTATATACTTTAGGGAAACCCTATAGAAAAAATACAAAGAGAATAATAAATACAAGGTTATAAGAGAATGAATTAGGGAATCAGAAAAGACTTCAGATAAAAGGTGCTTGAGCCATGACTTGAAGGAGATACAGATTCTATGAAGCAGTAGAGAGGAGAGAGTTTTCCAGACATGGAGATGGGGAGTTAGATTATCCTCTGTGAGGAACTGAAAGAAGCCAGTTAGGCTAGACTGCAAAGAGGAGGACAAGGAGTAACACCCAATGAGTCATTGAAAAATAGGTTGAGGCCAGGTTGTATAGGGCTTTAAGGACTAAACAAAGATGTTTCTATTTTGTCCTAGAGGCAATAGGGAGCCACTGGAGGTTATTGCATAGGGTAATGGCATTGTGAGATCTGTGCATGAGAAAAATCATTTGGGGTGAAAAGAACATACAAACAAGGTGGAAGGGTGGGAGGAGTGGGCATCAGATGAACTTCATTCTTATTTGAAACATACAAAGAACGGTTGAACACCTCCACAGATGGGGAATTAGATGATCTTCTGTGAGAAACTGATTAAAACTGTGTAGAAATACACTAAATTCAACAGGAAAATAAGTAGGAATGGGGGAAGGGGAAGGGTTGAAAAGGGATGATTATGCCAAGGAAGGAACAGTGGTAAGCACAACAAAATTCCTATTAGTGGAAGCAAAGTCTGGATACATAATTTGCTCTTTTTTTTTTGCCCAGGGGTACCTAGGAAACCAGAATGGCAGCTTCCTTCACTGTTCTCATCTCACTTTGATCCTGGATATACTTACCACAAGGGCTGTGAAGGGTATACCAGGGGTGGGGAACCTGCGGCCTTGAGGCCACATGTGGCCCTCTAGGTCCTCATGTGCTTTAACTGAATCCAAACTATACAGGATTCCCTTAATAAAAGGATTTGTTCTGTAAAACTTGGGACTCAGTCAAAAGACCTTACTCAAGGACCTAGAAGGCCACATGTGGCCTTGAGGACACAGGTTTCCCACCCCTGGTACACACTGAGAGACTGGGAGGAGGGAGAGAGAACACGTTTGAGAGAAGGTAAGAAAGAGGGGTGAAAAAGGTAGAGAAGTGGGGAAGAGAGGAAAAGGAGCTGGGGGAGTGTAAGAAACAGGTGCCTTACCAAGAACTCCACATGGCTATTAGTGAACTCAGGAAGAACTTTTATATAACGTTCTTAGAACTTCTTAGAACTGTTGACCTAAAAAGAGGGCACACCCTTTAGGTGCAAAAACACAATCTTTTATCTATCTTCCAGTCCCAAATGCAAATCTCTTCCCTGATTCCCCATTGGCTGGGTACTGGCAGAGTTTACAGCCTATCTGAAATGGCCTAAGCCCCAATCCCCAAGTGGTTCTCCACCCCTGTTTACATTTCCCATTCCCACATTTCAAGCCCTAAATACTGTTTAGAACAATCCCAAATCAGAATGTCTACATCACTCAGATTTAAGAACTCCATAGGTATATAGCCATAGCATGAGAAAGGAATTTTCTCAATTGATGAGAGAGTTGACAAAGTATCAATTGAAAATACAGTCCAGGATATCTGTGTTTCCCCTACCATTAACATTAAAAAAGTGCCATTATTCAAGACAAGTGTTTTAGGCTAAGGCACCTCATCCTTAATGGAGTTTAATTTGGCTTTTGCAGTTGTTGATACAGGAAAAGGCATTCTCTGAGAATAAAGAAATGTGCTAATAAGTAAGCACCCACATAAGTAACATCCTCAAATATATTTTCTACAATTAGTTTATTTCCTTCATTAGCCATAAGTAACCCGTAAATGAGAGACTTTTTGACATCACAAATCATGTATCCCATGATTTCTGTGGAAACAAAAGTTCAATACTTCCTTACAGGGAGGGGTAGCCATGGAATCTGGGCCTTCTACAAATACAAGAGTCATGACTAGGTAGAAAACCTCCAAACAATTTGTATTTTCTGTTGTGTGCAATAGGTAGTAAAACAAACAAAAAACCACGGTAAATTATCTCAAAGCCACTTTGATTCATTCAAAATCTGCATTAGTCAATAGCTTTGTTTTATAGTATAATCTTAATAGCAAATAACTTCTTTATTGCTAAAGATTCTTTTATTTTGTTTGTTACCCACTATTTTCAAATTCCTTCTCTTCCATTTTATTCTTGTCATCATTTAATTTACAGTTCACAACATGCTTATATTTTTAACTTCATTTTTTTTTTTTACAGCTTTATATACCCTCTTTCTATGGAAAAACCACCATAGAGGTGAAACCTCCTGGCAGGCCACCTAGAGAGCTTACATTTTACCCTGGAGGCACTAGGGAATCATTAAAGGCTTTTGAACAAGGCAGTGACATTCCATCAAATAATGACATTCCATCAAATTCAGTGCAAAAAACATTAAGAACCTACTGGATATAGTGTCTTGTACTATATAATATGCATCTAAAATTTTTTAATGGAGTATAACCTAGGTTTCCCAACAAGCCTAGGATATTTTGCATAAGACTCTTCCAAGTGGTTTATAGAAGTTAATGTGACCTTGCAGCAAGGGGTGGAGTTACTACAAAATATTTCTTCTGTCCCAGCAATTCCAAGAGGGAGGGCATTCTGGTCACCCATGCTTTTTTTTTTTTTTTTTAAACAAATGCTTTTTTAACTTCTGTTTTACATCATTCGTTTCCACCAGATTTTGAGTTACAATCATTCCCCCCGCCCTGTTTTTCCCCTACCCACCCTCCCAGAATAGCAGTCCCGCAAGATATCACTTCCTCCAATCTGCTCTCTCCCATATCTTCTCCCATACCCACTTCGACTTTTTCCATTAGAGGAAGATGAATCTTTGTGTCCCAATGCCTGCACATCTTATCTCCAAGCAAAACAGTATTAATAATAGTATTTATATATATTTGAAACATTTAATCTTAAGACCTCGAATTTCAGATCCATTTCCTTCCTCCCTTGTCACACATTCCCTCTGGGGAGATAAGTAATTCAGTATATGTTGCACATGTCTAGCTATGCAAAACATTATTATAGTAGATATATTGTACAAGGCTGCTTATAATTCCCTCCCACTCATCCCACCCCCTACCTGGTCCATTCCCTACATGATCCTGTCCCTCTTCTATAGTGTCACCCATGCTTTTTAATCTGGAAAATTTTTGACAGGCCAGAGAGTCAGTGAAAAATTTTAAAACTAGGCCTCTTCAAGGGGAAACAGAAACCTAAACTAGAGTAGTGGCCATGTGAGTAGAGAAGAGACTGATATGAGAAACAAGGAGATAGAATTTGTTAACTTCATATTGTTGTATAAGTGCCATTTGTGGCTATACTTTTCATGAATGGCTTATAATCATGCAGAGTGAGGTACCACATCACATATATCAGATTAGCTAACATGACAAAACAGAAAAATAATAAATGTTGTAAAAGATGTGGAAAAGAAATACACTAATGTATTTCTGGTGGAGTTGTGAACTTATCCAACCATTCTGAAGAGCAATTTGGAACTATATCCAATGGGCATACCCTTTGATCCAGCAATACTACTACCAGGTCTGTATCCCAAAGAGATCACGTGTACAAAAATATTTATAGCAGCTCTTTTTGTGGTTAGCAAAGAATTGGAAATTGAGGAGATGTCCGTCAATTGGGAAATGGCTGAACAAACTGTGGTACATGAATATAATGGAATACTCTTGTTCCATAAGAAATGATGAAGAAGCAGATTTCAGAAAAACTTGGAAAGACTTATATGAACTGATGCTGAGTGAAGTGAGCAGAACCAGGAGAACATTGTGCACAGTAACAGCAACACTGTGTGAGGATCAACTTTGATAGACTTAGCTCTTTTAAGCAATGCAATGATCTAAGACAATTCCAAAAGACTCATGTTGGAAAATGCTATACACATCCAGAGAAAGAACTAGAGAATCTGAATGACTCAAGGATCAAAGCATATTATTTTCTCTCTTTTTTTCTTTCTCATGGTTTTTCCCTTTTGTTCTGATTCCTCTTTCATAATATGACTAATGTGGAAATATGTACATATATAACCTATATCAGATTGTATGCTGTCTTGGGGAGGGGAGAGGGAAGAGAATTAAAATTCAAAATCTTATAAAAATAAATATTGACGGCCTCAGACACTTAATGCACACACAAACAAAAACCTAGCCATGTGACCTTGGGCAAGTTATTTAACCCCAACTGCCCTCCAAAAAGCAAAAAATAAATAAATATTGAAAACTAAAAATAAATAATTTTTAAAAAATGATTGTTCACAAACTCTAAACTTAGGACACACAAAATAGTAATGATCTGAATTTGTGTTGGTAATCTAAGTATTTAGTGATAAGGGTATTTAAAAGCATTGTAAAACTGAATGTTGTAAACTAAAAGTAAATAAATTTACATTTTAAAAAGCATTTATAAATAAAAATACATTTTAATCATTAAAAAATGATCATGCAGAGTCATAACTAGAGTGGGATGACTTAGACATTGTCATAAGGTGCTGATGTCTAAGGCATGCTTCCTTCCTGTGACAGTCATCTGATGTATTTCATGGAACAGCTAAGGGTTCCACCTTCCTACATCACAGAACCTTTTCACTATATCTACTACTCCTTCCTAGGATTTGTGGGATTTAGGATCCATTTAAAATCAGGTTCATAGCAAGAGGCTGGCGGTAGATGCTCTAGGAGACAGATAATTCCTTTTTCTACCATACTTTTATCAACCAGTGTGGATTCAACCATTCAAAATTGAATTTGCCCCCAGGAAACAGTCTAGCTCTGCTCTTATGAACTATAAAATAGCACTTCTAAATTTGTGTTCCTGGGGTGGCTAGGTGGCGCAGTGAGTAGAGCATCGGCCCTGGAATCAGAAGGACCTGAGTTCGGATCCGACCTCAGACACAACGCACACACAAACAAAACCTAGCCGTGTGACCTTGGGCAAGTTACTTAACCCCAATTGCCCTCCAAAAAGTAAATTTGTGTTCCTTGGCCTTCAAATGAAATTAAAATAAGGTGTTTTTTTTTTAATTTCAGAAACAAACAAAAAAACCTCTTATCTGAAATTTCAAATAAATATCCACCAATCAGCAAGTGTCAAGAGTGGCTGTTGTGCTGGGTCCCATTGGAAAAAGTACAAGGTACATCTGTGCCTTTAATTAGAACAGTTAATGAATATGGTGAACAAGGTGGCTCCTAGTCAATTGCTAGACTATGTGGTCTGGATTATAAAACACTATTGATGTTCAGAGAAGGGGAAAATCAGTGAGAAGTGGAGTAATGAGGAAAGACTGGATCCCAAGGGAGATATAACCCATCTGATGAAGGATATTAGGATTTGGATATGTATGGATGAGATGGAAAAACATCCCATGTAAGAATGACCCTAGACGTCAGATTGCTATTTTGTGCTAGGAGAAGGAAAACATAGGAAATTAGAAAGCATAACAAATGTATGTATGTATATATGCATATATATGTTTATATAAGAGGGTATATGTGCATATAAATACATATGTGAGCATGTGTATATAAGTGTACATGTATACATAGACAGAGGGCATAGGATCAGTTGAATAGGAAGGGATGATATCTAAAAAATAAAATTAAGAGGTGAGAGAGGAATATAATGAGAGGAGATAGTTATATAAAACAGACAAGAGAAAACTGTTACAATGGAGGGGAAGAACAGGAAAGCAAAAGGGAATGGGTCAACCTTACTCTCACTGAATTTGGCTTAAGGAGGGAATAACATACACACCAGATTGGGTATCTTACCCTATAAGAAAGTAAGGGGGAAGGGGATAAGAAAGGGGATGATAGAAATGAGGGCAGATTGAGGGGGAGGGTAGTTAGAAGCACACACTTTTGAAAAGGGACAGGGTCAAAGTAGAAAATAGAATAAGTGGGGGGTGGGATAGAATGGAGGGAAATATAGTCACTCTTTCACAATATATCTACTATGGAAATGTTTTGTGTAACTATACATGTATAACCTATATTGAATCACTTTTCCTCCTAGTAGGGATGGGTGACAAGGGAAGAAGGGAAAGAATCTGGAAATCAAAGTTTTAAAATAAAATGTTAAAAAAAATATATATTATTATTTTTTAACACGCAACTGGGAAATAAATATACAAGCACTGGGGTATAGAAATCTATCTTGCCCTACTAGAAAGTCAGAGGGGGGATGGGAGAGGATTTAAGAGAGAGCAGACTAGGGGAAGGTATTCAGTAGGATCACTGTTTGGGGGGTAGGGGAAAGATGGGAAGAAAATTTGTAACTCAAAATCTTGTGGAAATGAATGTTGAAACTAAAAATAAACAAATTAAACAAAAAAAGAGAAAGAATGCATAACAAACAAAAGTGAGCTGGGGAAGATAGGGTCAATTAGACATTTTATTAGTTACTGGCTTTTTGAGCAAGTTTACAAATAGAAATTTTCATTACAGATTGGTAATGGGTATTTTTAATATCACATAATTCCTTTTACATTTTATAATGCCCTGGCAATCCTATGTTAACAACATGTTCTAGGACTTCCTTGACCACTTCATGGTCACTTATTTGGATTATATTCAATCAACAAGAATTTATTAAGCACTTATTATGTGCAAGTAAGTAAATGTACCTTGTTATTCTTCATCATATAATTAAGACAGCTGGGTTGCACAATGGGTAGAGTGCTGGGCCTGAAGTCAAGAAGATTTGAGTTCAAATCTAGCCTTAAGACACTTACTAGCTGTGTGCCCCTGGATCAGTCACTTACCTCTATCTCCCTCAGTTTCCTCATCTGTAAAATGGGGCTAATAATAACACCTACCTCACAGAGTTGTTGCAAGGATCCAATGAGATAATATTTCTAAGCACTTAGCATAGTGCCTGGCAAACAATAAGTACATTCATTTAGTCAATCACAAAATCTTTAATTCAATCACAAAGTACAAAAGTCAAAGTTCTCCAACCCTATGTCACAGTAAATCATAATCTTCTCAGTCAGTACATAGTATCCAAGTAAAATCTTCTTTCAGCTTGACTCAAAGCTGGCTCTTGGCTTCCATAGTTCCTCTTCCATGGTCCTAGCTCAGATTGTCACCTGGGTTCAAAGGCAGGCAGCTCCCAGTTCCTTGTCCAGGTCTTCATCCAGTTCCCATTCCATGTTGAAGTTCACAGTGTCCAGTCCACCTCAAGTTCTTCACAGTTCCTGTTTCTGGGAAGACAAAGCTTGACAGAGCCACAATAATATTCACACATGTTGCTGGCACCATCATCAATTCACTATCTGCCTGTGAAATCAACTCAGACCCACAAACAAGGTCCAAGAAGTCAGCACAAATCATCAACATAGAAATCAACTCAGATGCATAAACAAGGTCCAAGAGGTCAGCACAAATCATCAATAAAGTCCCAGGACCTCCAAAACCCTCCTCCAGGACTTCTGTAAACATATAACCAGAAAATCCTCTTTCAGGGCTTCCAGTAAGGCCCCAGGGCTTCTGTACAAAGTATCACAAATCTACATCAACACAGACAGGCAAACAGAGTGCCAGGATACCACAAGTTTTCTCCTTCTTGACTTTGCCACCACAAGAGTTGTCTTTTCATTTCTGCTGTCTCTAGCCTGGAAATTCTCCTTATATATGGTCATTAGCTCCTCCCCTTTCTGTTGCAGGAGTTCATCAGTTCTAGGGTTCACAAGTTTTGGGGTTCACACGTTCTGTTTTGTTTTTATTTTTATTTTTGTTTTTTGGAGGGCAATTGGGGTTAAGGAACTTGCCCAAGGTCACATGGCTAGGTTTTTGTGTGCATGTTAAGTGTCTAAGGCCGGATCAGAACTCAGATCCTTCTGACTCCAGGGCCAGTGCTCTACTCACTGTGCCACCTAGCAGCCCCCAACACACATTCTGTTTTTTAACAAACTTGATACAAGGCTCTAAATAAAAGGTGTTAATTCAATAGCTGAAACAAGGTGTGAACTACTTCTGCGCTTGCCATTACCATTACACCAGCAAAAGACTGAACCAGATCTGAGAAACAATAATAGAAGTAGCTAGTAGCCCAGTGGATTGAGCACTGGGCTCAGAGTTAGAAAGATTTAAGTTCAAATGAGCCACTTAACCTTTTTGCCTCAGTTTTCTCAATTGCAAAATGGGGATAATAGTAGCATCTACCTCCTAGGGATGTTGTGATGACCAGATAATTGTTTCTTAAAAAAGCCATTTGGCACAATGCCTGGCACATAGTAAGTTCTATATAAATACTTACTCCCAACTTACATGTCTTGCAGAATAGGTAAGCCACATGTATAGGAAAGCCTTTTCTCCCATGTGTCCATCAGATACCTCAGAGCAGTTTAATTTCCTAATTTGGCAATCTAGGGACAGTTTGTTAGTTTGCATGTTTGGGGTATATTTAATGGTAAGCCCTACAGGCTTCCCTATCTTTAGTTTAGTAACTTATCAATTCTTATTATATGACCTACTGCACTTAGTCTGATACAAAAGAACCAGCTATATGTGGTTTACATGCAACCTTTGGCTACACAAAATCTCTATAGAACTAGATTCTATGAGGCACAGAAGTCACACAGCTCTTTTAATACTTATTTTAAAAATTTATTTATTTTTAGTTTTCAACATTCACTTTTATAAGATTTTGAGTTCTAAATTTCTTCTTCCTCCCTCCCCTCTTTCCTCCCCAAGACAGCATGCAATCTGATATAGGGCTATACATGTATAATCATATTAAACATATTTCCATATTAGTCATATTATGAAAGAAGAATCAGAACAAAACAGAAAAGCCATGAGAAAGAAAAAAGAAACCAAAAAAAAGTATGCTTCAATCTGCACTCCAACTCCATAGTTCTTTCTCTGGATGTAGATACAGCATTTTCCATCATAAGTCTTTTGCAACTGTCTTAGATCATTGCATTGCTGAGAAGAGCTAAGGCTATCAAAGCTGGTTTTCGAACAATGTTGTTACTATGTACAATGCTCTCCTGATTCTGCTCACTTCATTCAGCATCAGTTCATGTAAATCTTTCCAGGTTTTTCTGAAATCTGCCTGCTCATCATTTCTTATGGAACAATAGTATTCCATTACATTCATATACCACAATTTATTCAGTGATTCCCCTAGTTGATGGACATCCCCTCAATTTCCAATTCTGGGCCACCACAAAAAAATCTGCTATAAATATTTTTGTACATGTGGATCTTTTCCCCTTCTTTATGATCTCTTTGGAATACAGACAATATTGCTGGATCAGAGGCTATGCACAGTTTTGTAGACCTTTGAACATAGTTCCAAATTACTCTCCAGAATGGTTAGATCAATTCACAACTCCACTACCATCAGTGCATTAGTATTCCAATTTTCCTCTCCAATTTAATTAATAATTATTTACAAATGTGGTTCTAGAGTTCTATTTATTTCAACACAAACTATTAAGCACCTCATATATGTAAGAAGTACAACTGTATCTTTTCCACGCTACCCTGAAGAGGGTTCCATACGGTGTTGTTCTCTGTTTCCATCATAACTTTAAAGGGAAACTTCCACAATGTCCAGAGCCCTGGATGTCCTGCAGATGAAGGAGGAGGATGTCCTCAAGTTCCTGGCTGCAGGAACCCATCTGGGCGGCACCAATCTGGACTTCCAGATGGAACAGTATATCTACAAGAGAAAGAGTGATGGCATCTACATCATTAATTTGAAGAGAACTTGGGAAAAACTTCTGCTGGCAGCACGTGCCATCGTTGCTATTGAAAACCCAGCCAATGTTAGTGTCATCTCATCCAGGAACACTGGCCAGAGAGCTGTTCTGAAATTCGCTGCTGCCACTGGCACCACACCTATTGCTGGATGTTTCACAACGGGCACCTTCACCAACCAGATCCAGGCAGCTTTCAGGGAACCTTGCCTCTTGGTGGTCACTGATCCTTGGGCAGATCACCAGCCTCTGACTGAAGCATCGTATGTTAACCTCCCAACCACTGCCCTGTGCAACACAGACTCCCCACTTCGCTATGTGGACATTGCCATTCCATGTAACAACAAGGGAGCTCATTCCATGGGTCTGATGTGGTGGATGCTGGCCCATGAAGTCCAGCGGATGTGTAGTACCATTTCCGGGGAACACCCAAGGGAGGTTATGCCTGATCTTTACTTCTACAGTGATCCGGAGGAGATTGAAAAGGAAGAGCAGGCTGCAGCTGAGAAGGCAATGACAAAGGAGTTTCAGGGTGAATGGACTGCACCTGCCCCAGAATTCACTGCTACTCAACCAGAGGTGGCTGATTGGTCTGAGGGAGTACAGGTGCCATCTGTGCCCATTCAGCAGTTCGTCACCGAAGATTGGAGTGCTCAGCCGGCTACTAAGACTAGTTTGCAGCTCCTACTGCTCAGGCCACTGAGTGGGTAGGAACTACTACAGAGTGGTCTTAAAACCCAGATACTCTAATAGTGTTGGAAAAATGCTGATTGAAAATAAACATTGGTTTCTTAACAAAAAAAAAAAAAGTACAACTGTAGTCAGACAAAAATGGGGTTTTCACACCTAAATGTGGCAGAATCAGCACCAAGGAATAGGTCAAAGGAATAAACTTTCTTTTAAAAATGTTTTGTTTGTATCTTTTTTCTTTTTACATAACCTACTTTCCCCCAATTTATTTCCCTCTCCCTTCTAAACTGCCATCTCTTATTAAAAAGAAAAAAAGAGGGCAAAAAAAAAAAAAACTTTAGTAAAACCAATAAATAAAACACATCTGACATCTGGAGTGTATTTCATGCCTAAAGTCACCCACCACTGCTAAAAAGGTGTCTTTTCCAATATTTTTTGGTGCCAAGGTTGGTCAGTGTCATTTCACAGGGTTCTCTTTCTTGTTATTGTTCTTCTCAAATATAGTCTTGTGATGCCTTTGTATATACTGTTTTCTTGGTTCTACTTCACTTTTCATTTTTAGAAATTAAAATGTCATAGCATTATAAAAATAGTTTTAATCTTGAGGAACCCCTGAAAGGATCTCAGGGACTCCTGGGATCCCCAAATGACACTCTGAGAACCACTAAGTCAGATCAATGCAGAAGCAGGAAGCAGAACTATGAATAGATACATAATAGTGAAAAGTGAGTTAAAGTAAAAACAGAAAGTCAAATGAGCTTTCCTTATACAGTGACTGAGGTAAAAGGTTGAAAAGATGGTATTTAAGTTGGAAATAAGGTAATTGTATTGCTTTAAACATTGCTCCATACTGTTTCTCTGTGTTTCTATCTAGTTAAAGGGAAACAGCCTGGAGCTGTGGAAAGAGCACAAGACTTTGAATCTTCTTGACTCTGCCAATAACTATGGGATTAAAACCAAATCATCACTTCTCTAGGCCTGACTTTCCATGTCTATAAAATAAGTAAGACTAGATCATCTGTAAGTCTCTTCTCCATCTAAAATTCTATAATCCTAGGCATACAAGACAAGACCCTGGATTTAGTCTCCCAATCCATGTATTCACTACTAGTAGATAGGTCCCCAAAGAGTGGCTGATTATATTTCTCCCTCATGGATAGGTTTCTTAGAATGCTGTTGGCTCAAATCCTTCAAACTCTCCAATATTAATTCCCAATTATTGTCTCTCCAACATCACTTCTGTTGAAATTGCCAATTCATATCAATTAGCTTCTACAAAGGGATATTTACCAAGAAGATATGGCGAGAACAGAAGAACAAACATAACTGCTGAACTAGCAGCACATTCTGCCCTAAGCAAATGACATCATATTAAAAAATTAAAAAAAAAAGCAGCTCTTAGCACAGTGCTTGACATAAACGAGATGCTATATAAATACTTATTCCCTCTCTCCTCTCTACCAGCTAGACAATTCAGTTAGAGAACAGTGGTCTCGGACTGGCAGACCTGAGTACAAATGTGACTTTGGACACTAAACAGCAGCTGTGTGACCCTGGGCAAATCACTTAACCTCTGTCTGCCTCAATTTCTTCCTAGGGATGATAACAGCACCTACCTTCCCCAGGGATGCTGCTGTCAGGATAAAATGAGGTTATATCTATAAAACATTTTGAAAACCTTAAAGTCGTTGTTTAAACGCTATTTTGTTGTTATTATTAGTAACCACCTCGGTTTTTGGTGAGGGGATGCTTCTGGGAAAGTAATCATGGCATTTAACTTGAAAGGCATTGAACTACTTAGGCTTCCAGGGCTCTGTCCCACCCCACCCCTTACAGAAAACTTTATTGAACTTCAATAACGTGGAGGACATAGGATTTAGTCTCTGTATTGGTCAGTGCAGGAGAGATAAAACGACTGGGAGACGCGTTTTCTTTGGAGATGCAGGCGACAGGAGCGGGGCATCCACTGCCTCTGCCTCCAGAAAAGCGGGGCCGGGGCACGAGGCGTGAACGGGTTCCGGGGAGGCCAATCCCGCTGACAGGCACAGGGGAACCTTTGGCACCCCCCACATGCAACAGATCTCGGTAGATTAAGAGGACACATTAAAAACGAACCCTGCAACAAAGCCCAATGAAATGGCATTGAGAGCAAACCCTCGCGCTTCTCCTCTTCCTCTACTCCAACCCCCACCTTCCCATCTGCCTTTTAAAGGAAAGCGTGGAATGGAGCTCATTTGGAGTCTCGTCTCCCCACTCCCCTTATGTGGCCCGCCATGCAAGTGACAAATCCAGGGACCGCGGTTCGGGGGCCTGGAGGAGAAGGCGGAGCTCCAGCACTAGATCCGGTCGCCTCTTCTCGGCTGTAGAGAGGGAGGAGGGGGTAGCAAGAAGCGAAAAGCGGCTCGATTAGAGCCAATGGAACACTGCAAAGGGGGGCGTGACGCAGGGCCGGCGGCTGCGCCCGCCCTTTCGCTCACTCGCACCCTCCCAGTCACGCCCCCTTGTTGAGAAAAACTACAAGACCCAGAATGCCTTACCACCCCGGGCTGGGGCATCCCTCCCCTGACAGTCCCACCTTCTGGATAACGCCGCGCTGTCAGTGGCTCAACTTGTGGTGGGCGGTACCAGCTCCAACCAATGGGCGGGCATCTCGGTGCGGCGGCGGAAGCGGCGGCGCTAGGTTGAGAGGAGAGCTAGCCGCGGCCGCCGCGGCGGGTCTAGAGCCCCGGGAACTAAGACGCCTGAGAGGCGCCACCAGGAAAGGCAGAGAGCAAGACGGAGAAGACAGAACGGAGGAGCGGCGGCTCCACGCTTCGGACTCCAGGTAGTGGCGGGAGGAGGGGATCCAGGGAGGGGGCGGGGCAGCCCGGCCGGGCCAGGGTTGCGGCGTCCGCTTTGCCGAGGGTCCCCTGGGAAAGGTGGCCACGACGAAGCATAGTCGGCTTGCTCCTTCACCTGGTACCGCACCGCTTAGGAAGTTGTGGGGTCCTGTCAGTAGCCTGGGGTAGGGCGGTTAGTCCCGGCAGTTGAAGCTGCGAGGAGCTTCTGTCCCCGGCTTGGGGTGCCCCGCGGCAAGGAGGCGGGGCCTGGGCTTTGGGCCGACTGGCTCTGGGATGGAGGCTTTGACGGGCAGAAGACGGGGAGATTGGCCGGGCGGGGGGCGGTGGCGGAGGCAGTTTGGCTCACAGAGCAGTTTAAAGTGACTATCTACATCCGGGACCTGCGCCCGCCGCTTTCAGACCCAGGCAAAGGCGGGGCCTCCCTCCTCGCCCCCCCGACCTTTCTCATTGGACGAGCCATCTCTCCTCCTCTATTGGTCGCGGGGTCGTGAAATTTGGGTAGCCTTGCCAGAGCCCCTAGCTTGATTAGTCGAAGTTCTATGGGAGGGTGGGGCTAGGGCGCCGAGGCTGATGCTGGGTTGGAGCCCGAGCCCGTGTGACGCCGTCGGCGCGGGGCCAATAGGCGGGCGGTGGGGAGGGGAGGGGCAAGTTCTTGGGAGAAGGCTGGAACCAGATACAGAAGCTGCACTAGTAACTGGGGTGTTTGCTGGGCCGGAGCCGGTGTCACGGGGACCGAAAGGCTATATTGGCTGTGGGGAGGGGGCCCTTCTGCTTCCCTCCCTGGTTCCTTTGTGAGTCCGCTTCCCGGACTGGGGAGTGATGGAAAAAAGAGTGGGCCGGGACTGGAAAGAAGCCTCTGGGGCAGACTGCAGACAGGCAGTAGGGTAAGGTCTTGGGGAGACCAGAATTTGCTCTTCGCTCCCTGGAAGAACTGGATTGGAGGACCCCAGAGAGAGGAGGAGGAACACCCTGTCATCTCATCGAATCGATTGGTTTGGGTGGGGAAGGGAACAGCTGAGCTTTTGGAATTAAAACTACTTGGAAACGGAAAGATTTTAGAGTAGAGTCCCTTCATTAGAATAAGTGTGAGGGGAAGGAAAAAGGAAATCTTTAAATCGATGTCTTTGCAAACAGAGCCGTTGACTGATCTCCTTTTGGTCAAATCTTGCTGTGAGGTGTCCGTGACTCTATACCTCTCTGCACCATTGAACTTTTCAGTGACATTGAGTTATAAAATCACTTTCCTGTCAAGTTCGAACTTGCTAAAGGCTGGTTTTCTTAAAAACATACATTTCTTTGACCATAATGTGTACACTACCAAAGTGTGCTTCCTATATATACACTTTCCTTTAAAGTAGAAAAATCCCCCAACTAGTTATGGTACCCTAGTGCAAGTCCAAGTCCATAAACTAAGATCTTGGGTGGTTGAGAGTTGTATTTTAGGTAAGATTTAATAGACAGAGTAATATGTTTCTTGTTGGGAAGCCTGAATTTTATTCCCATTTCTCCCGGATGAGTGACCCTGAATGGCCTGGCCTGTTAATTTTCTCATATTATTCAAAGGAAGTGCTTTTTTTTTTTTTCGAGTTGCCATAACATCTTTGAATGAAATTAAAATACAAAGTATGATTTAATAATTTTCTAGCAAAACCTTAAATGACTTGTTTTTGCTCTTATTTGCAAACTTGTAAAAATCTTTAAAGACAAGGCAGAATTCTTAATTGATTAGCACATAATGAGGTGCCATGTGCCCTAGGAGTACCCCATAAAATTTCAAGAATATCTGTTTGTTGATTGTTACACAAAAAAAATTATTGAAAAATTTATTGTGTCCCTCCCCATCCCCAAGCAGCTTTTATTATTAGCTGAATTTTGGGGCTATAAATCTATTGCAGAAATTCCTATGTCAAGCCAAAATATACCAAAAAGTCCTATGTTTTGGCCAGTATAATTCTTACCTAAAAATTTAAAGATGATCGAAAAGAGCAAGCTAAAAGTATAGATGACATAAAACTGGGAGCAGTGGCATATCCACTGACTGCCAGGACGAATCCAAAAAGATTCAGGCAGGCTAAATGTAAAGTTTTATACTCAGGTCAAAAAATAACTGTTACCAGTACAAGATGAGGGAGATATAGCTAAGGCTAGTTCATCTGAAAATGGTGTTGGGAGAGAAACTTAGTTTGCTGCAAGCTTGACATGAGATGATAGCATAGTGTGGATATCAAAAAAGGCAAATTTTGGACTGCATTATTAAAGACATAGTATGTAAGAGTATGAGATGAGAGTGTTGCTTTATCGTACCCTTATCAGGCCTCATAGAGAGTATTGCCGTCATCAGTTCTTGACACCACTTTCAGAAAGGACGTTTTTTAGCTAGAAATGATCTAGAGGAAGGCAACAAAATTATTTTATAAAAAACCCAATATCCTGCCATATGCACTTTTCTAGAACTGAAAATGTTTTTCTTGGAGAAGAAATTACTTATGAAGGACATGATTATTGTACCTTCAAGTATTTGAAAGACTGAACTGTAGAAAAGGCAGCAGACTTCTTTTGCTTTGGTCCAGAATTCAGAATTAGACATAGTGAGTAGAAATTGCGAAGAAGCAATTTAAATTTGGTTTGAAGAAGCATGATACAAGCTATATCAAAAAGTAGATGGTTACCTCTGGAGGAAGTGGGATACCTCTCTGGAGGTTTTCAAGCAAAAGCTGGATGACCATTTGTTGAATATGTTGTGGAAGGGGATTCTTGTTTAAGTTGAGGTTGAGTTTTAGATGAGCTCTGAGTTCCCTTCCAACACTGAGATCTGTGATTCCACATTGTAATTATTGGAAAAAGTAAGAATTAGTAGTAAAAATGTTAAAATTCTAATTTTGACATTTAAAAATGTTTTTTTATTGGCATAGGTAAATGACTGAGAATAATTTCTGAATACTTCCTGGAGAATTAAAATAAAATATTTTTTCAAACATGCCCCAGAATAGATAGGTCCTTTAGATCCTTTTATGATGGAAAAAATGTTACTGTGATTTGATGAAAGATAAGTCATAAAGTTAGTTATAGGCGGCTTGGTGGCTCAGTGAATAGAGCACTAGACCTGGCTGGAGTCAGGGAGACCTGAGTTCAAATCCAGCATCAGACACTTAGTAACTTTTGTGACCTTGGGCAACTAACTCAACCCTGTTTGCCTCAGTTTCCTCATCTGTAAAATGAGCTGGAGAAGGAAATGGCAAACTACTCCAGTATTTTTGCCAAGGAAACCCCAAATGGGGACATGAAGAGTCAGAACAACTGAACCACAATACTCTTAAATGGACTAGAGCAATTTGTTAGCATTTTTGTACTTGGTTGTAGAAATTCAGGTAGCATTTCCCATTTGAAAATTACTTAGTTTTTCAGCTGATATTTTGTCTAGTTGAGATAAATAATTTAGTTATTCTAACCATTAAAGTAATACCATTTTAAGGTTTAAGCTCAGTGGTATCAACTGCAGAAATGTGTAAAATCCTGCATCTCAAGATCAGATTGTAACAGTTTGACTGTATTTTGCAGGTGAAAATGAGTTCTCAACAGTTTCCTCGTTCAGGAGCCCCTTCTGCAGGGCTAGGCCAAGCTCCCTCGCAGATTTCCAATAGTGCATCTACAAGTCTAATAAACCCAACAGCCACAGGTAAGGTGTTCTTAGGCGTTCTCTTATTTGCCTTAATAAGCTTGCCAGTTTCAGTGTTCAAAATTAGGCAAATTCTACAGCTAGGTGATGCTAGTGCATGGAGTGCGGCCAGGAAGGCCTGAGTTTGAGTCTGATCTCAGACACTTATTATATGACCTTTGGCAAACCACTTGACCCTTATGTGCCTCAGTTTCCTCATTTGTAAAATGGGAATAATCATAATACCTCTCAGGATCATTTCAGAGATCAAATGAAGTAATATTTAAAGCATTTTGCAAAAGCACTATAGAAATGCTATCATCATCTTCATTATTATGTCATTTGTAATTAATTGAAATAAGTAAAATTTATAAGCCTGCAACTAAAATATAATTCCATAAATGTTTATGGAATGATTACTGTGTGCCAGATAGGAAGCGTAATGGTATAATAAAGAGCCAGCTTTGGGCCAGTGGGTTCAAGTCCTACCTTTGACACTTGTGGGCTGTGTGACTATGAATCTTTTAATCTCTCAGTGCCCCAGGCAACACTTAAAAGTCAGAGAACAGGTGCTAATCTTTATCCAGGTAGCTAATATTTGACATTTTCCATACACCATTAAAATCCCAAGTTAGTTCAAAAAGTAAAAGGAGCCAGTCACATCCCCTAGGTATACAAAGACAAAACAGTCCCTACCCACAAGGAACTTACATTCTGCTGTCGGGGTACAACATATCCACAAAAAGGTATTGTAAAGGAAAATTTAGGGGAGAGAGAGAGAGAGAACACTTACAGCTGGGAGAGATAGGGAAGAATCTAGTAGGGATTCATGGAGGTGGTGGTGCCTGAGCTGACCCTTGGTAGAAAACAAAACTTTGTTCCATCTCTGTTTTATCTCTTCCTTTCATACATCCTTGTAGCGGCAAGCACCCCAACATCCCCAGGGTGGCTGCCAACACAAGTTCTTAGGTCTGCTTTTGTAAAGGAAAAAAACTCAAAATTGGTTAACAAGCTCACTTTAATCAATCAAACATATATTACCTAGTTCAGGGGGAAAAGGTCAGCACCCCAAACTTCAGAGTATACAGACAGGCTTCCAAACTGTCCAGTCATACCAAAATCAGAGTAACCAGAGAGGGAAGCATCAACATCTGGGTTTTCAAAGGGGGGGGGGGGCCCTCTCAACAGCTTCCCAGAGTCTCAGCTGGTCAAATCACACAACACTTCTCAGAGTGAGCCCCAAATCAAAGCCTCACATCAGGGATTATATAGCCTCCTCCTGGGTCAGAGAATGTAACCACTCTCTTGACTCACTGCCCAATCACACAGCATCTAGGTGTGGTCATCCCTGAAAACCAAGCCTCCTGCCACAGGCTCCATGTGACCACATTCAGCCTATTAGGGGGCAGAGTATATTTTCAAATCAAGGAAGGGTCTCAGAGTCTCTTAAGCCAATCAAAGGGCCTAGGGGCAGGGAAGATCTTTAAATCTGCATTTCCATTACAATCCTTTATAGATAATTGAGTAGTTTTCAGGTTTTTCAAGCCTGAAAAAATTCAGCATATTTGGGTGCCTGTCATATGCTAGGCATTTTAGAAGGTAACATATCTAAGATAATGTCACCCTTTCTAGAAGCTTGCATTCTGGCAGGGGAAAGGTGACATTAACTGTAACACAAGACAATACAGGCAGTCTCTCAGCTTCTAGGAATTCTAGACATTTGCCTAAAAGTAACTTAATTAGAATTCAAGAAATATTTTCTAATAGTAGTAGTGTTAAGCTGTCAGAACAGCATGATCAGTTGCTACCAACTCCCTGATAAAGAGTTGATGGATATGGTGCATTGAGATATCTGTTTTTGGAAGTGGGTAATTCCAGGATTTATATTGCTTGACTGTGCATATTTGTCACAAGAGTTTTGTTTTTCTTTCTTTTTTTAATTGGGGGAAGGGAGTGTATGTAGAAAATAGATTTTTGCTCATTGAAAAAAATTTGTGATCCTGCAAAAGCCTATTTAACCTATAGTAAGTGTGTTCTATAGAAGTGTATTAATAGTAGTGTAAGATGTAGCCAACATGTATTATTAGTGTTGTGTTGGATTCATAATTCCACATGGAAGTGCCAGGAATTTATCTGGTGAATCTTGAGTGATGGGATTGTGGACTTCTTGCTCCCTCTTCGCCCATCTCCCCACCTACCAAGCATGGGAATAAGGGCATCCTTCAACTCCAAGCTGCTGGTAAAGGTTCTCATGGCCTAAGGCAGAAGCTCCATCAGGGGGACATTTAAGATTAGTAGTAAAGAAAAAGGACAGTGGCTCTGTGAGATGGTTAAGTGAAAGGTACAGAACCTCTGGCCAGAAGAGACCTTTAGAATACTCATTAATCCAGAATGGCTCGTTGTCACCTTGATTCTTTTATTCTGAGCATCCCAGGGATTGGCCCACTTGCTTCCTTTTCCCTACTCCTCCTTTGGCCTGCTAGGGAATAGCACTCCTTTGTTCCACTATTCATGAAGTGTGTACATAACCTTTCTGAGACATTAGACCTCCTAGAGAAAGACTTAAGTTTCAAGTACATGATAATAGAAGTATGAAAGTTCACTATGAAAGAAATTTTAGAGGAAATGTAATTATAATAACAACAAAACAAACATGTACAGCTGTTTGTAAAATCCTTTATACATCTTAGCTAATTTGATTTTTATTCTCACAACAATGTTAGGGTAGGTGCTATTATCCCCATTTTATAGATGAAGAAACTGAGGCAGAGAGAAACCAAGTGACTTGCCCAGAGTCACATGGTTATTATGTAATTGATGCAAGATTTGAACTCATACCTTCCTTATTCCCAAGCCTAGTACTCTATTGATTCTACCACCTATCTGCCTTAAAAATCACTGCACCTTTATCTGTAGTTCAGAAGCTTTATTTTACAGGTGAAAAAACAGACCCAGGGAGTGGAAGAGACAGGTCATTTAACTAATTAATAAACTTAGGACTAGAATCAAGGCCTACTTATTCCTAGGTGAGTGTTCTCTCCACTGTTCCCTGTTGTTTCACCAGTGAATGACATGTCTTATGTTATTCAAAGGACTGAAATAAGATTCATTGACATGACAGGAAAGGAGTTAAGACTCACTTTTCTGGGCATTACATCACGAGAATGAGAAGAGTCCTTCCTGAGTTGGAATATGGAGTGTACCATGAATTGATGGGATAGAGTTTGGAAATGCTTCCTGTGAGATTTTAGGATTAGGTAACCACAGTAAAAATGGGAAAAAATGTATAGAGAGTTTACCCACCTCTCTTCTGGATTTGGAATTGGAGTCAGGGAGAAGCAGCGAAGAAGAATTTGAGGCAGTACGTGGGTCTGCAGTAGTAAGGGGACTGGAAAGAGGGGGAAAGTCCCAACAGAAGGTGAGAAAATTTTTGTGGGCACTTACCTAGCTCAACCATCTTGGGAGGCTGGTTTTTTATATGTGTTGTATCAGGCCTGATTGAGGTTAGTCTGGTGCTTCAAGTTGTGATCAGAACAAAATTGTCCCCTCAGAGACCATTTAACAGTTAATAAAAGAAGGTTTACTTTGCCATAGAATTGGAAAAATAGCAAGCATATTCTATGGGTTCTGGTAGATGCTTCCCTCGTCCCTACCCTCCAAGGAATCAAATCTGGTAAGCAGAGTATGATAAGTGTAATACACAGCTTTGGTCTATGTGTGGCTGAAGGTCTCTGCCTTTTGGTGGTCTGACCTTTTAGACCCTAGACAACCAGAATGCTGCATCTTAACCCTCTAGAGTGCTCAAATTACCTGCCTTTTAGGGAAAAAGTACTATCTGGAAGATATTTCTTCTACACCAGTAAGGGATGTATATCAGTCTGGCCGCTTGAGTTAAAGTCTGCCTATGTGTGATGAATGTCTTATGAAAAGTATAACTATTGAGTATTATAGGAGTAATATAAGAAAGAGAAGGATTCCTTAGCAAAGTTCCCTTCTAAATAGGATCCAATTCTACCATCTCCTTCTTTCTCTGAAGTGGCATCTTCTCTACCACTTAGGTTCCATGTGAAAGCAGGGCAGGTGGTGGCATCACCGGCTAGACTAGGATATACCTTTCTTCCCATGGGGAGATGTCTCTTTTGTTGCCAGTCATACTATATGGAACTAGGACTTTCATGGGAGGTAAATTCTAAAACTTACTGCTTATAGAAAATTAGTAGATGGAAATAGCCTCTGCTTCCTAAACCTGGACTCCTATGTATCTAGTCCATTGCTTTTTTGGGACATTTTTCATGCTAACTTGGAAGTGATTGATTAATGTTTGATCTCTAACCAAGGAATACTACGAGCTATTGCATACCTTCCTCATTTAGAGGTAATCTTGTCTACAAAATGATGTAGACAAATTGCAGAAATCACAGAGACCATTTCTTTAAATATATTTGTGTGAATTAATTTCTTCCTAAATGTTTATCCATAGAATGAATGGCATATGCTAAAGGAAATTACGAATATTCATAGAAAGGATACTTGCACATAGTATAAAAAAATGACAAAGTCCTTATTATAAAGATGGTTTTTGATATATTTTGACCCTAAAGTCTTTGGAGTAAGCAAAGAACATAGTTTAACAAAGATTTGAGTGCCTGCTCTGTTCAAAGTACGAGGATAGGTGCAATAGAGGTTTTCTAGTTAGCAGTAATATACATATTGGTGAGCCTCCTTTTTCTTTACACAGTGAGGATATCATAGGCAATGTTTTACCTGGTAGAATCCTGTTTTTACCCATAATGGGTTTCCAGAGAAGCAAGATAGTTAATACATCTTATCTCTTAGTAGACCCAGCTCAGCTTTCCAAACTTACCAGGATTTCAGATATTTAATAAGTTTATATTTATATATACACATACACACATATGCACATATATACTTGTATATAAAACTTTATGGTCAAAAAAACACTTTTGCATGCGTTTTCTCATTTGATACTAAGACTCTGAAATGAGCAAAGCAGTTATTATCTCCATCTTGGAGATAAATAAACTGATGCTTGTTCTTTGAGTGCTTGTTCTTTGCCCCAGGTGTTAACAATTTGATTCCGCAACACATACATAGTAATTAAGCTAACACTTGTTAAGTGAGTACAAAGTACTCATTTTAGAGTACAGGTTTTAGAGGCTGGGACTATAAAGATGAATAAACCACACTCCTTCCCTTAAAGACTTTATAATCTAAAAGGGATACTAGTATTGAAGCAGAAATTTTAAAAAAGAGATTGAGATCTCAGTGCATTGAGATAGGCAGAGGGATAGCCCTACCATACTCTTCCCTTGTCAGACAACATAAGGAAGTATTGTATTCATTTCTGGAAACACATTTTGCAAAAGATACTTTGCCAGGGAATGGAAACCAGTATGATGAGCGGCCTCTAGAACATGTCATACTATATGTAAAATTGGTTGAAAGAACTAGAGCTCTATAACCTGAAGAAAATTCATAAGAAGAACCTAATAGAAGTCCCTAAATATTTGAAAAGATTTCATGAGAAGAAAGATTAGATTTGTTCTCTCTGATCCCAGAGTGCAAAACTAGGAGCAGTGGATAGAAGTTGGAGAGGTAAATTTAGGTTCTTTGTAAGAAAAACCTTTCTAACAAATCATGTTTTTCAAAAGTGAATGGATTTCTGCTGGGGAATAGTTAAGCAAATTGTGGCACATGAATGACGTGGAATATAACTTCATTGTAAGAAACAGTATGATGAATTAAGAGAAGCATTTATGACTTAATATGAACTGATACAGAGAAGTAGGCAGAATCAGGAAAACAGTTTAAGCAGTAACTACAACTGTATATGTGAAAGCAACAACTAAGCAATCAAAATGAATGCTTTGAAATTATAATGACCAAAGTTGGCCCCAAAGAAGAGTTACATTTTCTTCCCCTTTATTGCAGAGATGGTAGACTGTAAGTTTTGGAGCACTGCTTAAAATGTTGATCTTCTTGATGTGTTGCCTAGTTTTACCAAAAATAAAAAATTTAATTCTTTTTTTTTAAGCCATAATTCTCTGGGAGGGAGAAAGGAAAGGGAGAGAACATATTGGGAAATGTGATATAAAAGATGTTTTAAAAAGTTGGTTTTTTAACAAAAGAAGCAAATAGGCTGCCTTGGGAGGTGTTTTCCCACTCAGAGCTCTTCATGTACAGTAGAGACTACTTTACTCATTCAGGGATTTTCATTCCTGTTAAAAATACATGTCAGTACAGATGGCCTCTGAGATTTTGGTTACCTACCCTCTTTGTGACTATATAAGCTATATTCTTTATTACTGTATGATATATACACAAAAGAGGTCAAAACAAAAGATTGAGATTAATTGGAACCCAGGATTTATGACTTACTTATGATGTATGAAGTACTCTTTCTGTTATGCCATATTGCCTTTCCACAACTTGGGTCTGCCTTCCTGACTTCTCTTGGGTTCCCTTTTAGTTAAATGGGAAAAGATAAACTTAACCTCAAAGAGGTATTCAGTTGAACTAGCAATTATTAATTCCCTCCTCTGTATTAGGTTCTGAAGACAAAGTCTGGCCTCATGGAGCCTAGTAGATTCAAGGGGCAGTAGATGGAGTGTCAAAGAACTTACAACGAATGCAAAGTAAAGCATTTTCGGGTGTGTGTGTGTGTGTGTGTGTGTGTGTGTGTGTGTGTGTGTGTGTGTGTTTCTTTCAAAGGATGGGGAAGGCAGACTAGGTTGAGGTCAATGGAGGCATTCTGTGGATGTAACTTCTTTATCAGAATAGAAATTGGCAACTTCACTTAAGAGATTTGGAGAAAAAATGTTTTAATAGTGAGAGGTTTAAGAAAGCAAAACATACAAAGGCATGAGAAATGTGATGTCACCAAAACAGGCTTTCTCTCCAATAATGCGAATCCTAATACTTCTGTATTTACATATATAATTCTTGTCCATTTCCTCCCATAAGTTTTCCACAGGTCTACTTAATGTGGACTTTAAATCAGTAATCTTTGGCTCTTCCTAAGTGACTTATACAGCTTCCTTTTTGCTCATACAGTTCTTTAACATCCAGTAGTTTCTTCTTTTCTATGTCTTACATCCACATGTTCCTCTCCATTGTCCTTTGGGTGATCCTCGATTTCAGTTCTCTGAAGAGTTTGCATAAAATGTCAGATTCAAAACTATAATCACAATACTATTACTGGCCTCTATGCCAAAAATTAGGGTATGACAGAAGTGAAGAGATTTTATTAATGTTGGGTGCCTCCTTTCTCTGCAGATATTATAATAGTAGGCCTGGGGAAGATAGGAAGAAAAATAACAGGCGGTTCTCAAGGAATTTATAGTTTGAGGAGATATGTCTAGTGTGTCTAGTAACTCCCTAAAAGGCTTATCATTATAAGTGCCAAGTGAGTATTGGAGAAGATGAGTACAAAAAGGTTAATGAACATCTTGGCTACATATAAGAATGTATTTTTGACTTAGATGACTTCAAAATAATAGGTGACATTTATGTCATTATAAAAATAAAAGAAGATTTCACATACCTTGTTTTATCTAATCCATATAGCAGCCATGTGAGGTAAGATTTTTTTGTTTCTTTTGTGAGTAAATTTCAGATCAATTTCTAATCTGTACAAATTACTTGGGGGCACCAAGAGTTTGAGAGATTTGCCCAAAGATACACAATTAATATGGGTCAGAAGTAGGATTTAGATTCACATCCCTCCAACAGTTGTTTCACCACGCTAGTCTTCTAGCTTTTCTTAACTTTCTATGAATTTCTCTAAACCATTCTAGAACTTAGCTATTTTTCAGTTCTTCTTATTTCTTTGAGGGTGGTAACAAGCAAATTTCATAAGTTTGTGAATACTTTTGTTTCTTCCTGTACATAACTTTCAAGATTCCAGCTCAAATACAGCTACTTTTGCCACTTTGTTTGATCACTTCTTACTGAAGTGATTTCTTCCTTCTCAGTGGATTTATTTAAGGAGACAATCATTACCTTCCAGAAGTTTACATTTTAATATGAGAAAAAACATAGCTAAGCGAATGCTGACTTAGGAGATGTGTTTTGGTCTAGAGCAGGGGTGGGGAACCTGTAGCCTCGAAGCCATATGTGGCCCTCTAGGTCCTAAAGTGCGGCCCTCTGAATCTAAACTTCACAGAACAAATCCCTTTAATAAAAAAATTTGATCTGTAAAACTTGGACTCAGTCAAAAGGCTGCACCCAAGGACCTAGAAGGCTACATGTGGCCTCAAGGCTGCAGGTTCCCTACCCATGGTCTGGAAAGTCACAAGTGCATGATGAGTGTAGCCCTCTAGTCTGTGGAAAAGGTACCCTATTTCCAGAAGCAACAGTAGTATTAATTTGATTGATCAATGTTCCCAGAACAAGAATTGCAAAAGAGTAAAGAAACACAGTGCAGTAGGATAGGAACATGGCTGGATTGGATAATTGCATGAGATGTGAAGCAAGCATAGTCTGATCTAGAGTCAGCTACATGTAGTGGTCTATGAAGCTGCTCTTTTTTCATCAGTCCTAGCTGCTCATTGCCACAGTTACGTGTATCAACTTCCCTTTTCCCTAGTCT
Source organism: Gymnobelideus leadbeateri (assembly GCA_011680675.1). Taxonomy (NCBI): domain Eukaryota; kingdom Metazoa; phylum Chordata; class Mammalia; order Diprotodontia; family Petauridae; genus Gymnobelideus; species Gymnobelideus leadbeateri. The sequence goes on along the minus strand of WOXC01011533.1, from coordinate 582,598 downwards.
TAAATCACTTATGATGTACTCTTATTTTATTTTATGTCTTAGCTCACTAAATTATAAACTTTTAAAAAGTTTTTCTTTTTTTTTTATTCTGAATTTACCAAGTAAAATAAGTACTTCCTTATACAAAATAAATGCAGATTATATATGAAACTGTGAATCTCTGTGTACAGCCTGCTTTTCTTTTAAGCATATATTATAACATATAACTTTCAAAATTGCCCTTCCTGTCCGTTTTCTTTTGTTTTTTCTTTGAATATAAAAAATGCTTCAAAGGCTCTTTTTCTTTTTCATTGGTCCCCTTTCTCATCTTTTCCCATTAGAAAAAGAAAACCAAAATGAATATAACAAATATACATAACCAAGCAAAATAAATTTCTGCATTGTCCATGTCCAAAAAATATATATATATGTATATACATATATATGTGTACACACACACATACACACACATATATACACACATATGTCTCATTCAACCCTCTAGTTCTTTATCTCTCTGCCAGGACATGTACATTAGTTATTATGGAGTTGTATGGTTAGTTAGTCAATACATTGATCAGAGTTCTTAAGTCTCAAAGTTGTTTGTTTTTACAGTGTTGTTAATGTCTTCACAAGTTTCTCTGCAAATCTATCTTTCTTCATTTCTTATGAAGTAGTAATATTCCATTACATTTTGAAAGTTAAAGCCCTCTTGAGGACAATAAATGTGCTTTGTAGGTTTTTATATCTCCCATAGCACCTGTGTAGTAAGCATTTAATAAATATTTGTTGAATGACAGTGTTCTAAAACTACATTTTTTAAGAGTTTCAGGGCATTTTCCTTTTTTCTAATATCAGGGAATTTATCAAATGTATCTACGTTTATCTTGTCTATAGACTGTGCGATCAAAATGTATCTTTTGTATTAAAAGATTGTAATTTTATTTATTTATTTTTTGCTTTTTGGAGGGCAATTGGGGTTAAGTAACTTGCCCGGGGTCACACGGCGAGGTTTTTGTGTGTGTTAAGTGTCTGAGGACGGAACTGAACTCAGATCCTTCTGACTCCAGGGCCAGCGCTCTACTCACTGCGCCACCTAGCCGCCCCAAAAGATTGTAATTTTTACTCCATCTGTATATGGAAATTTTTTTGTTTCCCTTCTCTGTATCTTTTTCAGTTCCATTGTATTTTTTTAATATCATATCTTTGAGATATTACAGTGTAGTGGTTAGAGTACTAGACTTGAATCAGAAAAACCTGCTTGAGCACTTACCAGCTGTGCAACCCTGGGCAAGTCATATCAACCTCAGTTAACTCATCTGTAAAATGGATGTAATAATAACACCTGCCTCGCAGGGTTGTTGTGAGGATCAAATCAAATGAGATGTTGTGAGTAAAATATTTATAAATCACTTAAAATTAGCTATTACAGTATGTGCGGTTACTAGTGGTTTTGATCATAAGGAGGATACTTGGCTTTATAATACTTGATGTAGGCATTATTTCACCATAATTGGATAAAAGATTTAAAATAGTAAAATATAAAACCTTGCCTAAGAGAATTATAGAACAAAACTAAGAAAATATTAAGGAAGGCCTGCCTTAAGAGAATCAGTTTCCCATCCTGTCAAATAGCTTTTGTGTAATTTATAGCATTTTAATTTTTCTACAATAATTTCGGAGCTCTTCGTGAATATAACAGATTATATGTTCAGACTTATGTTTATGTCCTGCATGAGAGTATCCTAGTTTCTTATTTTATTTATAGACTAAGAGATTTGTTATTGGTGCTGTTTTTTACAATATTTAATTTTTTTAAATGTTGAATTTGTTTTATTTTTAAGTCATTGTTGAACACACACACATGCATGCACTCTGAATCCCCCTTTGTAACTAAAAAGGGGGAGCAAAACTGATCGGTAGAGTGAATCCCTTGTTAGTGGATACACATGATTTGACTCCTTGAATCCCTTACATCTCCACTTACGGGAGAAGAAGGGATGTTTCATTATCTTTTCTCTGGATCTAAAGGTAGTCATTAAAACAACTCAGAATTTATCTTCCTTTTACTATTCTTAATATTTACATTAATGATTGTGTATGTTACAGAAATTCTTCTTTTAATATGTTTTATTTATGCCTTTTGTCTTTACATTGTAGTCATTTTTTACCCACCTCTCAAGATTGAACATTACTGTAGTGGCCTTTAAACCAGGAAGCCATTTCTCTAATAGTTTCCCATAATTTAAACTGTGAAATATTTCCCAAGTAGCAAATTCCCATGATGTAAAAATTTTAAACTAGGCAAAACTGAAAAATGTAAGGGTGGTGTCCTATTAAGTTGTGATTATAGTGAAACAGGCAAATTTCCATGCTGTTTACGTTTATTGAAGAACTGATCTACTTGGCAATCCATAAACCTAATTGGAATTGCATGACAATGTTCATTGATTTGTAGGAAATGTAATGTGATGCTAGAGAAAACTAATTTTAACCTTTAATGTCTTTATTAGTTAATGATGAATCTAATCGAGATTCAGAAATCACTCCCAGGGAGCACCTGGGCTCCAGTAGTTCTCTACAGGCACGTGAAGAAAAGCAAGAGCCAGTTGTGGTGCGACCTTATCCACAGGTCCAAATGTTGCCTCCCCACCATGCAGTACCCTCTGGGGCTCCGGTCACCGTCACAGCCCCACCAGCAGCACATCTGACTCCAGCAGTACCACTTTCATTTTCAGAGGGACTTATGAAGGTAATTTAAAGGAAAGATTCAAATTTCATGATGAGAAAACAGACCTATAATTTTTAGCAACCTCCCAAATGTCGTTCGATATGTGGCCTCATGATCATCTCCAAATTTTTGTGATTACTCTGTAGTTTTCAGGGGTGTGTGTATGTGTGTGTGTGCACATGTATGCACACATGTGCACGCACTGCTTGGCAATTGCACATCAATAGGTTTTTACCAGATGTTTTCCATGATTGATTTTGAAGTTAATTTCATTCTCTTAATTTCTGAATCTGATAGCCTTTTATCATATCCTCATCTTTCTTGACCCTGGCCATTATTTGAAACTGTTGCCCATCCTCTCCTCCTGGATGCTTTCTCTCCTCGAGGTTTTTGTGACACAACTCTCTTGGTTCTCCTATGTATCTCAGTTTTCATCTCAGTTTCCTTTGCTGGTTCATCATCCATATAACACCCTTTAATTGTGACTATATTCAGGCTTCTATCCTGGGCCATTTTGTCTATACATATTCTCAATCAGTCAGTTATCTTTTATTAAGGGCTTACTATGTGCCACATATACAAAGCACTGGGGAGACAAAGAAAGGAAAAATATGGCTGTCCCTTCCCTCAAGTAGTGTACATTCTAATGGGGGATATTATATAAAGAATTATGTACATATGAGACATAAACAGAATAGATGGAAGGTCATCTAGAGGGAAGGCACTTGAAACCCTCAGTAGTTGGAGGAGATGGGAAGGCCTTCTCCAGGAGGTGGGCTTTGAGCTGAGCCTTGTATAAGGCCAGGAAAGCTAAGAGACAGGAGGAGGAACATTCCAAGGATAGGAGACAGCCAGTACAGAGGCAGAGGTGGAACATATGTCATGTTCAGGGAACAGCGAGGAGTCCAGTGTCACTGGATTGAAAATATAGAGAGAGGAGTTAGGTGTAAAAAGACTAGAAAGGTGGGGAGGGGGCAGGTTGCTATGGGCTTTAGGTACTAAGCAGAGAACCCTATACTTGATCTTGAGAACAGTAGGGAGCCACTGAGCACTGCAGGGGGTGGGTGTATGACATAGACCAACTTTTTAGGAAAATCACCCTGGCAGCTGATTGGAGAGTGGACTGGAGTGGAAGAGACTTGAGCCAGTTAGACTAATTAGAAAGTTATTGCAGTTGTCCAGGCAAGAGGTGATCAAAGTCAGTATTGTTGTGGTAACTATGGAGAAAGGGGAGGTTACTTCTGGTAGACCCAGCTTAGACTAGGTTCAGTGGAAGAAGAATAAGACACTTATAGGTTATTCAGCAGTTAACAAAAGGAGATTTACTAAGCCATAGCAGAAGAAAGCTATCCAACAAGTACAGGCATTGAGGACATCCTGAATTTATTCAGTGGAGCCAAATTCCTTTGCCTAAGTGGCCCATCATGGTCTGCCCTGCAGCTTCTTGTGGCTGTTTTGTATTCAGGCAACCAGAAAGTGCTGTCAGAAGCCAGTCAAATCTCAAGGATGATCTTAATACTTTTTTTTTTTAAGGAAAAACAAGTATAACTTTTCGTGGGACTGAAGGGGTTAGGATATTGCTCCCATTTCTGAGAGATGCTATAAAGGTAAAAATGACAAGATTTAACAATAGATGAAATACATGGAAGGATTTCAAGGGAGGAGCTGAGGATAACACCAGGGTTATGAACCTTGTCACTGGCAGGATGGTGGTATCCTCAATAATAATATCCAGGTGAGGAGGACTTCAGCAGGAAGAGTTCTCTTTGGATATTTCTGGATTTGAGATGCTAACAGGACATCTAACTTAAGATATCCAAAGTGGACCTGGAATGCAGGAGAGTCAAGGCAGTAAGCATTTGTTAAATACTTGTTATATACCAGTCATTGTGCTGAGTGCTGGGGATTCAAAGAAAGGCAAGAATATATTCCCTGCTCTCAAGGAGTTCACAACCTAATGGGGGAAGCAAAATTGAAAACATTTGTGTGCCATCATGATGCAGACGTGGTAAATTGGAGATAATTTCAGAGAGGTTACAAACTGGGAAAGCCTTGCAGAAGGTAAAACTCGAGCTGAGACTTGAAGGAAGCCAGGAGATGGAGATACTAAGGGATGAGAGGGCGAGGAGAGGCTTGCTCCAGTGAGATGATGTTAATATAAGTTTGTAATGGACCAGATCAGCACAGTTTTGTGACTTTTCCCAGCCATGTTCAGCAGCACGTGAATAGAAGTGAAGGAGATAGAGCATGGAAATAATCCACAGTGTAATTTGCATTAGGTTTGTTGTTCAGTCGTGTCAGCCTCTCCATGACGCCATTGAGGGTTTTCTTGGCAGAGATACTGGAGTGGTTTGCCATTTCCTTCTCTGAATCATTTTACAGATGAGGAAACTGAGGCAAATGGGGTTAATTGACTTGCTCAAGGTCACACAGCTAGTAAGTGTCTGATGACAGATTTGAACTCAGGAAGATGGGTTTTCCTGACTCTAGGCCCTGCACACTATCCATTGTACCACCTAGCTGCCTTTATAGTGCAGAATTACCCAGTTCTCCAAAGAGTCAAGATTGGGGAGGGAGGAGAGGATAACCAATATAGGGCTGATGTCCTGAGAAAGAACTAAGGGGTGAAGGAAATTGAGATCATGGTGGAATTGAAGAACAGGTTAGAGGTTATGATGCAGAAGAAAGATGGGACAATAAAAGTTTATGATCAGAAAAGGGAGTTTTGAAGTCAAACATAAAAATAGAACAACTATGAGTGATGACAAAATGAAGGGTTGACATCTCAGTTAGTTTAGGTGGGACATAGGAGATGATCATAGGAATTGAGTAATGGTGATAATAATAACTAGTATTTACTTAGTGCTTTAAGGTTTGACCAGCACTTTATAATTATCTCATTTTGTATTCACAGAAATTCTGGGAAGTAGGTGCTGTTATCTCTATTTTACAGATATGGAAACTGAGGCTAAGATTATATGATTTATCTAGGTTACCCAACTTGTAAGTGTCAGAAGCTGGGTTTGAACTCAGGTTTTCTGGACTCCAGATCTATAACTCTTTCCATAGCACTTTCTTCTATCTGCCTTTGGTAGAAGAAAGAACTTGGAGGTTAAGTATTTGAGGGAGCAAATTTTTTACTTGGTGATCTTAACAGCTATTGTGGGTTTATCCTCTCTGCAGTTTTAGTCATTCTCTTAAATTCTAGTTGCTCATCTCCAGTTGCCTATTAGACACATTTTAAACTAGGTTTTTCAGAGACATCTTAAATTCTGCAAGTGCAAAATAGAACCTTTCCCTTAAAATCTTACCCTTCCACAGCTTGTCTATTTCTGTTAAAGATACCATCTTCTTCTAGTCATCCAAGTTCATTCTGTTGGTGACATGATCATCTCTTCACTCACTCCCCTTCTCCAGTCAGTTGCTAGCTCTCATCATTTTCTTTCTCTTCAGTATTTTTTTCATCTGTCCTCTCTTCTTCACCAAGCAGCTACCTCCATATTTCAGGCCCTCATCTTTGGCCATTGAAGCTCTTCACAGCTTGGCCCCATCCTGTCTCTTTAGCCTTTTTGTAGATTATTCCCTTTCACACCCCTTAGTCCAGTTAGACTTTCCTTGCTATTGTCACATGACATTCCCCCTCTCCTCTCTGGACCTTTGTACTAGGCATGGCCTACTGCCTAGGATACATTCCCTCCTCAGTACTCACTACCTCTTAGAGAATTAGTATCTTCAAAGTCAGCTCCAGCACCATCTTCTTTGTGAAGTCTTTACTTGTCTCCCAGAAACCTATACCCTCCCCTCCAAAATTGCCTCATTTCCACTTTACTTGTACTTATGCATCTTCATGCTTTTTGCCCAACAGAGTAAATCTCTTTAAGGGCAAAAGTTACTTTATTTTTGCCTTTATGGCCCTCAGAACCTAGCGTAGAATCTGGTACATATGCAACAGTTAATAATTGTTAATTGATTGAAGCCAATGACAATTACATGGGGAATATTTCAGAATTTGAGGTGGTTGGGGTTTTGGGTTTTGTTTGTTTGTTTGTTTGTTTTTTAACTTCTGAGGACACTCTCTCTCTGAGCATCATCACTCTAGACAATTCCAGCATCCCACTAATTCATGTTGGGGTGAAATGGCTATCCCAGTCTTACTTACTAATTAAAATGAACTCTGACTTTCCTTTTAACTTTTGATATAAGGACCTGGATGAAAGATGCATTTCTCTTGAAAAATTATTGATATTATTTGTCTTTGCAGCCACCTCTGAAGCCCACCATGCCGAGCCGTCCCATTGCTCCTGCTCCACCTTCTACTCTGTCACTCCCTCCAAAGGTCCCAGGGCAAGTGACTGTGACGATGGAGAGTAGCATCCCTCAAGCTTCAGCCATTCCTGTGGCAACAATCAGTGGACAACAGGTTTTTCCTCTTGTTGTTTTATAAAATAAGATATCAGACTGTTCTTGATCTTCATTCATTGAACACCAGTGTGGCATATTATATTGTATGTCATCTGTAAGAGAAGATGGAAATATACTTGGGAGATGAAGAACTAGTAGGAGCAGAAACTAGTAGCACATTTTGCTATTGTTTATTTATTCTTACCTGTTGATAGTTATACTCCAGTGAGTCCAGAAGGGCTTCATAGTAGTAAGGAAGAGTGAGCAAAGAAGTGATCAGGGCAGAAATAAATTTTGAAATAAACACAATATAGATAGATAATGTGTATTTAAAATTGCCACATCTTACATGTATCTACATGCATCCTACTAATTAATTAGGCCAGAAGTAGTTGATGACTTCTTAGAAAATTTATTCATTTCCTAATTCCATGTAGTACTTGGCCTTTGCATGCTTGCTATCTGAAAGCAGTTCTCCTTCACACAGAGGATTTACAATCAACTTTTAAGCTTTAAACAAGCACATTAAATACCTTGTTACTTCTTTTTTGTTGTTGTTGCAGGGACACCCCAGCAATTTGCATCATATTATGACAACAAATGTACAGATGTCCATCATTCGCAGTAGTGCCCCTGGGCCCCCTCTTCACATTGGAGCTTCTCATTTACCTCGAGGTAAATTATGCCCAACTTTTGTCCCAAATGTTTTAATAGGACAACCAGACAGGGTTTTTATGATGGTATGTAGAATGTTACACAAAATATCTCAGAGAATTTTTTTCAAGGATAATGTTTCACACAACAGTTGTGTGAATTGAAATTATAAGTCTAGTGTCTGTCCATAGTAGTTGAATGTAAATTCAAAACTATACCAGATTTCTAGCATGTCCCTGTTTGTCTTTTGTCCGGAAGTATCAAGCAAATAAATGGCATAATCTTGTTGTATGTATTTTGTATATTTTTTAACTCCAACTTTGAAAACATCTACAATAATAGAGGAATGGCTTGGACAGGAAGATCTGAGTTCAAATCCTGCCTCTGTGACTGAGCAAATAACAGAACCTCACAGCAGCCTAGACTAAAAATTGCAGAGAAGGTAATGGCTTGCATTGGTATAGGGAATTTCCTCACCTAGGGTTTCCCTCTATCAGTGAAATTATAGGTCTAGTGTCTATTCATAGTAGTTGGTAAATACATGCCTTTTGAAAAGTAGAAGCATTTTAATATATTGGACTAGCTCATTCTTTCAGTTAAGTACTGAATGTTTGTTGTTGTTCAGTTGTGTCTGACTCTACATGACCCATGGACATTAATGTGTCCATGGGTTTTTCTTGGCAGAGATACTGGAATGGTTTGCCATTTCTTTCTCCAGTGTGTCTCCATTTTACAGATGAGGAACTGAGGCAAGTAGGAGTTAGGTGACTTGTGCAGAGTGACACAGCTAGCAAGTGTCTGAGGCTACGTTTGAACCCAGATCTTCCTGACTCTGGGCTTGCTGCTCTATCTGCTGTACCACCTATCTTTCTGTAACTACAGTTACTTAGCCTATTATCTTTTTTCTAATGAATGGAATTGGGCTATTAATTACATTTCTGAAACATGACAGATCATTTTATTAAGAATGTAATTTCATGTTTTAGGTGCAGCTGCTGCTGCTGTGATGTCCAGTTCTAAGGTAACCACGGTCCTGAGGCCAACTTCACAGTTGCCAAATGCAGCTACAGCTCAGCCAGCAGTACAGCACATCATTCATCAGCCAATCCAGGCAGGTGATGGTTTTGGGAGGGTATTCAATCAGCAGACATATATTGAGTAATTGACCACTACTAGGTGCTCCAGGAAATAGAGAACTAAAGCACAGTCTTGATTCTCAAAGAGTTTACATTCTAGTTGCAGAGAAAAGACATAACACAAAACAGTTAAATATAAATCCTAGGTCTTAGAGGAGTTCAGAGGAAGGATAGAGAGACTGGGAAGTAGTGTGGTAGGTGAAAGATGAAATGACTGAGACACCAAAGGTACAAGCTTCCGAACTTATCGATTTATTAAGCAATGCATACCAATTGCCCCACAGATTCAAGACCAGTGGCCTTCCTTAGCTTTGGCAGTGGACCCAGAATACAAGGGGAGACAGATTTTTAAAAACAATTAAATGAGATCAATTAATTAAAAGAACATAACTAGGATACAAAATTAGGTAATCTGATTTCTGATTGGAAGAAAGATTAGGGATTTTCCTAGTTGAGGTGGGGAAAGTGAATAGGTACTATTCTCTTAAATCAAAAAGGCAGGTGTTCCACTCCCCCCAAGTGTTTATATCCAGTTAAAGAAAGATAGAAACAATAACTGATTAAGCAGTACAGGCCAGTTTTCAGATAAAGTATATGGGTTGCTTGAAATGTATAATTGTGAGAAAACTCCTTGCATCAATCTTTGTATTTAACAGAATTTCTGATCAGCATAACCCAGCTCCTTAGCTAAGGGTCTCTAAGCAGCAGGTAGAAGTGGTCCAGTTTCCCAGACATGCAGGGCTAGGTTCAAACAGTTCAATAATATTTTCTCCCAATTCCCACAACTGAATAAAGTTTTCACACAAGATAAAAATTGAAATAGACCCACAATTGAATAGAAAAGTTACTGAACTAGCTCCAGAATTGAGTTGCAAGATAGAGTCAATGTGGTTCACTTAATTCCCACTACCACTTGAAGTTGTAATCCCCTCAGTAGCAGGACCTCATTACCATACATCGTGTCCAACAACACTCGGTAGAGTGTTAACTTTAGAATTTGTTCTCTGCATAAGATGGGATTCTAGTGTAAACCAGGTTAGCTAGAGGAAAAGATTTGTATAAGAGAGTAGGAGGTGATGAAACTAAAGGGTTAATTGGATCATTGATTATATAAGACCTTAAATAAAATTTCATTTTACACTGTGAACATTGAGGAGTTATTTCAGTATTTTTTGAGCTGCTGTTGAGTGTTAATATTTAAAGTCTTGTTTTACGGAGGTTATTAATCTGGTCACTTTGTAAAAAGATAAATTGGCAGGAGGAGAAACCAAAGACAGGCAAATCAGGAGGAAATAATCACCTGAGGGTATGAGGGTCTGCATTAGCATGGTATAATGAGAGTGTAAAGAAAGGGACAAGTGGAAGAAACATTGTGGGAGGATCACTTGTGGGGCTAGGATCATAGAACAATACATTTATAGTAGGAAAGGGACCTTAGAAGCCATTCAATCCAACTCCTCATTTTATAATAAGGAAATAGGTCCAGAGAAGTTAAAGGGTTTGTTCCAAGTCATTCAAACTGTAATTTGCAGAAGTAGGATCCAAGGTCAGGTCCTCTGATTCTTCTCCCTCCCTTTTCCCCTCTTGTTCCACACTACCTCCCAGGAAGAGGCAGAAATGAAACTTGATTCTTAAGGATTCGAGCTTAGGTGACTGATAAGATAATAAAATAGTAGGAAGTCTCCACCTGGGTATGGGGTAGAAAAAGGATAAGTGTAGTTATAGACCTAACCCTCAAAGCTGTTGCTGGTTATCCCCATGGAAATGTCTAGCAGGTGGGAGCCACCCTGGACCTTTCCCATCCTTTTGAAGAATGGAGTCTGCCTTGAGAACTAAATGCTTGTTTTGTCTAGCTCTCTAGTGCAGTCTATTTGAAAAGAATCTTGTAATAGGACAGTCCTCAACAGGATGTCTATAAAGGAGAAAACAATAGGTAAATTACAAATCTTGGGACTAACTCAAGTTGTAAGAATGGCAAAGGACAATTTTTATCATATTTGGAAATTTGAGCACAAAACTTTCCAAACAACATTTAGCTTCTGGAATTTTCTGGCTTTTGATGATACTGTTTCCATCTATAACCACCCTGAAATCAAAATTTCCTTTTGGTTTCTGAATCATGGACATTAAACATCACCAAGAAACACATTTGTCTTTCTGAGCTATCAAAGAATTCTCAGCTTGTCAGCTAAGTACAACATTACAAATTCCTCATTTTACTTTTCATTTTTAAAATGACATACTTTTTTTTTCTATTTTCAGTCTCGTCCTCCAGTGACCACCTCAAATACCATCCCTCCTGCTGTGGTAGCAACTGTTTCAGCCACCAGAGCTCAGTCTCCAGTCATTACAACAACAGCAGCTCATGCTACTGATTCAACCCTTAGGTGAGTGGAGAACATGAAGACCAAGGTGATATTAGATTGAAAGAGATGTATTTTATAATAATTTAAGAACTTAGTGAAAGGACTCAACATGAGAAGAATATATTATTGTGTGTTCTACTATTATTCCTAGGCTAGGTTGGACTCTTTAAAGGTGCTGTATGATCTAGTGACAAATGAATAAACTTATGAAATCCAATCTTATTTCCAAGTCATCCATAAAACAATTTTGGCTGGATATCTTTAGGAAAGAATTTTTAATGAGTTCAGCTTCACATTATTGTTGTAAATTTTTTGTTAAATAAATTTGAGAATTGTTCCAAAACTGTAAGACTGTTACATAGCTGGAGCACTTAAATAAATTATCTTCAAAAGTAGAATAATATAAGTATGAGTTTAGAAAAGAGAGGGCTGGGAAGGGTCAGCAAATTCTAAGTGTCATTTCATTTTCCAATCTAGCTGTTAATTTCCTGTAAATAAAAAACACTAGTCTTGACTGAAATACATGTATTATGTGCTACTGATAAAGATACTTTATGAAAGACAGTCAACTACTAATTATAGGGAGTTATAGTATATAGAATTTGAAATCTACCAATAACCCTAAGCCTCATTTAAACTAGTAATTTTGGGGGGTTTTCCCCATTTAATTTTTCAGCAGAGGCAATGAGAAACAAAAAAGGTTTAGCTCTTTATTTCAAGAACAGCATAGATGCTTCCAAACTGTTGTGTAAAAACAAATTAATTTAAAGACCACATAGACTGATGAATGACTTGTCTTGAATTTTAGTACTTCTTTTTAAGGGCAGTGGGAGTGAACTGGTAATGCCCTGTCCACAATACAAGTGCAAAGAATAAAAGTATTAAGTAAACATTTTTGCAAAGTATCATTTCATTTGTAGATTTGCAGTTGAACACTATAATGTATAAATGTTAATAAATCAAAAGTTTGAAAATATCCCCCATCACACCAATGAAGATAATTATTTCTCTTTAAGAATAATAATAGGGGCGGCTAGGTGGCGTAGTGAATAAGAGCACCGGCCTCGGAGTTGGGATGACCCGAGATCGAAACCAGCCTCAGAAAATGAGCACCCACACATAAATAATGACTAGCCATGTAACCTTGAGCAAGTTACTTAACCCCAATTGCTTTAAAAAAAAAAAAGAATAATAATAGCCACCATTTATATAGTGCTTTAAGATTTGGAAATTGCAAGTATCTTATTTTATCCTCAAAACAATCCTGGGGGGGGGGGGGCGGCTAGGTGGCGCAGTGAGTAAGAGCCCCCGGCCTCGGAGTTGGGATGACCCGAGATCAAATCCAGCCTCAGAAAATGAGCACCCACACATAAATAATGACTAGCCGTGTAACCTTGAGCAAGTTATTTAACCCCAATTGCTTAAAAAAAGAAAAAAACAATCCTGGGGAGTAGGAATTTAGGAAATGCTTTGTTAATGATAAATCAATTTAGATGATTCATGATGTATTGGAATAATGTTTTTAATGACACCTCAGTACAATTTGAAGAATACAGTTTAGCTGGATATTCATTTCAGTAATGTGGTCAGAGGCCTAATGTGGTTTAAAATAAGTTCTTTAGAAATCCAGAAAAATATAGCCTTTACTCTAATACAGCATAAATGAAAAAATACAAAGGTGTGATATCTCTCACATTGAAGAGCTACGCCCATGAATCATGTCTTTGAGTTGTCTGTAAATAATGTTCTTATGTGTTTTTAGTAGGCCAACCTTGTCTATCCAGCACCCACCTTCTGCAGCAATTAGTATTCAGCGTCCTGCCCAGTCAAGGGATGCAACTACCAGAATCACATTACCATCACATCCAGCTATTGGCACACCAAAACAGCAGCTTCATACCATGGCTCAGGTAAAACTCTAGGGTGAACCCTAATTTAACATCTTGCTTATTGGATCCAAAACCAGAATATTAAAACTATTAGTCATGATCTGCTCATTCTTAGAGTCTATTTGATTTTAAATTGGAACAGAATAGAAAATATTCCTGATTAGCACAATTCTGTGTTGTTTTGTTTACTCTCCTATAGAAGACTATCTTCAGTAGTGGTACACCAGTGGCAGCAGCAACTGTGGCACCCATTTTGGCCACCAACACCATTGCCTCAGCAACTACAGCTGGTAAATGTTGATATTTCATATTGGTATTCCCACTTTCTCTTTAAAGTAGTAGGTAAGGATGAAAGGGGTGGGGAGAAGAAAGAGAATTTAGAATTGAAAATTTAAAAAATATATATTCTCTAAAAAGAAAAAAAAATTTTATTTTCTTTAACTGACTTTTCCTTACCTACTTTTGAAAGGATGATTTGAGTATTTGAATTCTTGTTCTTTCCTAACCCACATTGATGTTTCTCTAATTTGAAAATACGGGGATAGTAGAAATAGTTGTTTAGGCTTTAATTTTTCTTTCCAGGATCTGTATCACACACACAAGCCCCCACAAGTACAATTGTCACTATGACCATGCCCTCTCATTCGTCTCATGCTACTGCAGTGACCACCTCAAATATTCCAGTTGGTAAGTGTCTTGAAGAAGGGGAAAAAGGGAAGTTTAAAAGAATTTTCTTGGGACATTCTGGTGAAGCCACTATTTTCTTGGTCAGTCTGTGTCAGTTTTAGCAGATGGATCTAATTTATTTTTGTATTCTTTTGAAACATTTGATGGTTGCGATAAGGAACATGTTGGAGGATAACTAAAACTTTTGACCAATCCTGAAACTTTGATATAGTCATTAATCTTAATTTTCTTCCTCATTAACTCCTCTCCGTCAGCACACTTTCCAAAAGATGTTGCAGCCAATTCTTATATACTAAAGAATCAGTAAATTATATGACTGTTACTGAATTAAAGTTGCTTAAAGCACTAAAAAGGTATGGATAATGCAATAAAGGGCAGCACTGAACAGTGAGTAACCCAAATTCTAATTTGAGCAGTACCAACTTAGGCCAGTTTATATTAACTAATCTGTGGTTTAGTATTATCTAGCTATAAAAGATGGTAAAAATTTTATTTAAAAATTGGTAGGCGCAACTGGGAAATAAGATATACAGGCACTGGGGTATAGAGATGCATCTTGCCTTACTGGAAATTCTGAGGGGGATAAGGGAGAATATAGGAGAGAGTAGATTGGGGTAGGGGGTAAACAGAGGGATCACTGTTTTGGGATAATAGGTAGGGGAAAGATGGGGAGAAAATTTATAATTCAAAACCTTGTGGAAATGAATGATGTAAGCTAAAAATAAACATAAAATTTAAAAACTGGTAGGAAAAGTGTCTTATAGAGGACAAAAATTAGAATCACCTAGTTAGAAAAGTATTGGTCTCCTACTTCTCAGAATCTATAGGTTTAAAATAGTGGATATATCTTAATAACTTGAATATTATATTACCCATTGAGACTTGAGGTCACTTTCTGGTAGTGTCACATACTTGGTTCTTAATTTTTCTCCTATTTCTTTACCTGTCAGAATAACTCTAGTATATTTAACATATAGACCAATCAGAAGGCCAAGGTGAAAGGGGATGAGAATCTAAACTAGAGTTGTGTCTATGAGTAGAGAGAAGGGGATATATATGTGAGATATTGTGAAGGTTAGGAACAAGATTTGACAGCAGATTGGATATGTGTGTGTGTGGGGGGGGTGACAGTGAGTTGTTGATTATGATACCATTGTAGTAGGGCTGTGGAACTAAGAAAATGGCGCTACCTTTAACAGTAATAGGGAATTTTAGAGCTGGAGAGGTTTTGAGGGGAAGCTAATGAGTTCTGTTTTGACATGAGTGAGATATTTACAGAACATCCAGTGTGAGATGGCCAGCAGGGAGTTGGAGAGCATTAACAGAAAGCTAGGTAAAGCCATTTCTCACTTAATATAAGTGGCCCCACACCTCTGCGGCCAGCAAGGCTTCCCAAGCACTAAAGCCAGAACACCTGGCCAGGGGCTTGCACCAGTGCTATTTGTGATGTGAATTTACTTAAAGTGAGGGTTTTGTGCATATGATATAGACCTCATTTATGTGTAGAGGATAATTGAACCTATGGGAACTGATGAGATCATCAAGTGACAAAATATTGAATAAAAAGAAAAGGGGGACCAAGGACCCCACAGAGCATGATATCTAAAGAAACAGAAAAAGACACAAGAATAGCTAGAGGAAAATCAAGGAAGAGTATTATCATGAAAAACTAGACAGGAAAAAATACCCAAAAGGAAATGACCATCCAAAGTGGCAAATGCTGCAGAGAGGTTAAGGGGAATCAAGTCCAAGAAAGAGACATTAGATTAGGCAATAACCCTATTAAAGTGAGTGACATGGTTCATGACATAGACATACACATGAGGATCTAGAGCCCTCCTTGATGTGCCCTAAAAAATATTTACTACTTCTCTTTTCTGGGTGAGCCTTCTTATCTCTCTTGGCTCTTTTTTAGGGGCTAGGGTTTGGGATGAGGTATTCTGCCTCTCAGAATGACCTATCCAGTGCTATCCCTAAGGGTAACACTGTTACTCCTAGGCTGAGGTCAGATGGTACAAATGCTGAGGATATAGCCTTTCTGTTGGCCCTGGCCCACTTAAAAAAAACTTTTAACCTGAGACAGTACCACTTCTGCTACTTTCTCATATTCTAGTACTGCCAACCCAGCAGTGAAGAAACTGGGGCTCACTCTACCATCTCTGGGCCTTGATCTACCTAGTTATAAGGTATTGTGTTAAGTAGTACTTTGGATAAATTATATTATTATTCTGATATCTTTTAGCTCCTTAGAAATGCATGGCTGTGCCTAACACTAAAATATCAGTCGTTTTCCGCTCATTATAAAATTGTCCTTTTATAAAATTTAAAATGTTCCATTATAAAATTATCCTTTTACTTCATGCCTTTGCATTAAGATGCAAATTAAAACTAATGATAAATTTTCAGGTACATCATATAAAACTGTAGGTATGATTGATTATGTTGGATGAACACTATGAAAATCTTTTATAAGGACAGTTTGTTCTAGCGCTATCAATTTCACTTTACTAATTGCTCCCCTAAATTATCCCCAAATAACCACAGTAGAAGTAGTTGAAGAAATAACAACACTAATAGTCTGATACAGTCATAGAAGCATCACAGCTAGACTAGAACAGAACTGCTGACTTCCATTTACATATCATTACATTTTTGTAATACTGACTTTTTGTGTTTCTATCCTATAAGATTTCATTAAATTTTAAGGACCCTGACGATTTCCACCAGTAGTCACCAAGATAGCCCTTTAAAGAAAGAAATCTGCTACTTAATGTTCATTATCTTCTGATTCTCTCAATCTTTTGACTAGTTGTGAATAAAAATTTCTTCTGTGATTAGATTTTATACCTTTGATCTTACTCTAGTAAACTGTATGTTTGTTTGATAAGTTTGCTTTTTATAAGACCTGTTGGGGTTTTCTTTTTATTCTTTTATTTTGAATATAATCACCAGAGAAAGAGAGAGAATATTTCCATATTCACAACAGAATATAAAAGGGATTGCATATAAAGCTATGAGTTTCCATTTCATACTGCTTGGTTTTCTTTTAAAGGACACTATAAATTTTGTATATCATTTTCAAAAACTATCCTGTTTTTCTATATTTCTTTTTGTTCTGCACATTTAAAAAAATATTTCAGTGGTCCTCTTTTTTTGGCATCAGTCTTCCTAATTCTACCCATCCCAATCCCACAATTTAAAAACTAAGAAAAGGACTAAAATAATAAAAAAAAAAACTTGTAAAAAAAAATAAGCAACATCAAGCAAAATGAATCCATATTGTGACCATGTTCAGAAATATAGTATTTCTCTTAGTGTACTTTGAGTGCCTTTTCATGAGGTGTGTTTAACATTTTTTATTATAGGTCTTCTGGAGACGTGGTTGATCATTTTGCATCAATCAGAGCTGTCTTTTCAAAGTTGTTTTTCTTTACATTGTGTTGACCTCAAAAAAATCATATTCTTTGTTTTGCTCACTTCATTCTATATCAGTTCATACAACCCAGGATTCTCTATAGTTGTCTTGCCATTTCATTATCATTGCAATAATTTTATATTCATGTACCACTCTTTGTTCAACCATTGCCCAGTTGACAGACTTACCCTTAGAGTCTAGTTGTTTTGTTTCTTTTTTCTTTTAAATTCTCTTTCAGGACCAGGAAATTTGTTTTGTATGCAAATATTCCCTCTTTATCTTCCCTCTTACGCCTCCCATCTTTACTTGTTTCACTGTACTTTGATGTATTCACACATGTGGTTATCTGTCTATGTAAAGCCCTATTTTGTTCATTTTAGATAGCCTGCTGTCCTCACTACCTCCTCCTGGTTTATATCCCCTGTTTTCATTCCACCCCATCTATGAGAAAAAGCAAGTTCTGTTCCCTTCTAGTCATCTACCCTGGTGTATTCCTTTTATTCTCTTTTCTCTTCCCCTTCTTCAAATCTTCAGAATAGAACCAGTCTACCCTCAGGACCACTGTTTTTCCTTTTTTAGCTCCCTAAATACTCTTTGAAGACATTTAAGTTCTGAAGGGATACTTGTTTTTCTCCCCAGTATTAAAATTACATTATCAAATAGCTCCTTCCTGTTGCTCAAATAAATTTACCTTTCTTGGTTTCTCTGAATTCTTGTGTTTCTTGTTTCAGTGTTCCTCCTAAATTTTGATCTTTTCATCAGAAATGCTTGAAAATCAAATGCTCTATTCATTGTCTTCTTTTCCCGATAGAATTATACTTTGCTTTGTTGGGAAAATTATTCTTGGTTGTCTCAATCTTTTGCATTTTATATGCCAAGGTCTTTTCTCTTTTATAATAGAAACTGCCAAATCTTGTGATCCCTGAAAAGGTTCCTTGGTATTTTAATTCCTTCTTTCTATATGGTTGCATTGTTTTTCCTTTGTTGTGGAAACTTTATGTTTTGACTTTGATATTCCTGGAACTTAGAGCATCATAACATTGTACCGTATTGCTATACTATATATATGAGATATATATATATATATATGATATATATCATATACATGATATACATATCTCCATCCAGTACAGAGATATCCCCCTTATTTGAAAGGAGACTAGTTACTGCCTTTAAAATATACTTTGTTTTTTCTCCCTCTGTAAACACTTATTAAATGCATACTCTGGGAAAGACACTGCTGGGCACTGGGGATAAAAAATGCCTTCCCTCAAAGAATTTACATCTAGTTGGGAGTTATATCATAGACAAGTAATGTGCATAGATGTCAAACAGATCTAAGGGCATCAGAAAATATGAATCACTTGTAGTTGAGTGAGATTCAAGATAGTCATTTTGGAGGAAGTAGCCTCTGAATTGGGCCTAATGGATAAAGGGGTGTTTCATCAGCTTAAAAAAAGGAGGAAGCTAGCATTCTATTTTAAGCATGGGAAAGATTGCTTCCAGGAGGTGTGGAAACAGGAGAGAAGGCAAGATAAAGTCAGTGAATAATGTAGCTTTAGTGGAACAAAGGAGATGAAGGTAAATATGAACCAAAGAAGATTGAAAAGGTAGCCAGGAACACAGATGAGTACCAGACTCATCAGTCATTTCAGTAATACTTTAAGGTTTACAAAACATTTGTCTCACAACTAGTCTTTGATTAAGTATTTTACAAATAAGGAAACCAAGAATTATAGAGGTTAAATGACTTAACCACAGTCACACACCCCACTAGGATCAGGAACCAAAACTAGAATTCAGGCTTCTTGATTCCAGGCTAGTGTCCCTTTCATTATACCATGTTGTCTAAGAGTTTGTTTATTTAGTAAGCAAAGGAGAACCACAAAAGTTCTTTGAAAATATAATTGGGTATTTACATTGGGGTGTGAAGGAAGGGTTGGAGAGGCTGGAGGCAGGAGGCCAAGTTGAAGGTCTCTTCAGCTTTATCCAGAGAGTCTTCAGCTGAAAAAGATCTTGCAGGTTATCTGGTACATCCTGTACCTGAACAGGAATTTCAGCTTCAGCATCCCATCAGGTGGTCATCCAGGTTTCATTTGACAGTCTCTAGTGATGGGGTACTCACCAGTGTAGAGCTAGCACATTCCACTTTTGAACAGCAGTAGTTGTTTTTTACACACACACACACACACACACACGTGTGTGTGTGTGTGTGTGTGTGTGTGTATGTAGATAGATAGGTAGGTAAATAGATATATCTTTATATACATCCTTATATTGAACTGCAGTTTACCTTACTTGCAGCTTCCACTCATTGGTGCTAATTCTGCCTTCTGAGATTAGATAAAACAAGTCTAATCGTTTTTCTTGAAAACAACTATCATGGTCTCCTCAGTCTTAACATTCCCAGTTCCTGTGACTGATCTTGTATGGAACAATTTCCAATCTCACAATCCTGGATGCCCTTCTCTAGTTTGTCAATGTTCTTGCTAAAATGTGATATTGTAAACTGTGCACAATACTGTTGGTCTGATCAAGGTTACAGTGAAACCAGCAGCATTCATACTATGCCTAATTTTAATGTAGCCTAGAATCTCATTATTTATTTTGACTGGGTACTGACATTATTGAGTTTAAGCCACTAAAACCCCTTTTCATAGTAACTGTCATCTAGCCAAGTTTCTTCCCATCCTGTTGATTGAATAATTTATTTTATTAAAAAAAATTCAAATTTAGTACTTCATTTATCCTTATTAAATTTTGTCTTACTAGATTTAGATTTGTCCCATTGTTCTAGTTTGTTGAAATCTTTTGGTGTCCCAATTCTGTTGTAACTCTGTTGTTTTAAAAGTGGGTGAAAGCTGTGGGCGGGAGTCCCAGCCTAGGGTTTCGCGCTGGTGGGAAATTCAAATGTATACTGACCAATCACTAATTGTAGTTTCAAGTGTATACTGACTAATCATTGGAGTTTCAGCTTACGTCACTGTAATTTCAGCTTACGTAACCTGGCTATGGAACCTCTATAAAACCAGCACAATGTCTGTGCCAAAGCACTGTCTGATTTGGGTGACCATGTACCCCGACAGTCCTGTGGTAATAAAATCCACTTTTTAAACTTTTTTTTTTCTTTTTGGAGGGCAATTGGGGTTAAGTAACTTGCCCAAGGTCACACGGCTAGGTTTTTGTTTGTGTGTATTAAGTGGCTGAGGCCGGATCCGAACTCAGGTCCTTCTGACTCCAGGGCCACACTTTTTAAATTAAAAAAAAAAAAAGTGGGCGAAAGGAACACTGCAATGATCTTAATATTTTTTGGTCTCAAGACCCCTTTACTTTCTTTTTTTTTTTTTTTTGAAGGGGGCAGGCAGGGCAATTGGGGTTAAGTGACTTGCTCAACATCACACAGCTAGTAAGTGTTATCAAGTGTCTGAGGCCAGATTTGAACTCGGGTCCTCCTGACTCCAGTTCCGGTACTCTATTCACTGCACCACCTAGCCCCCACCCCAGAACCCTTTTACATTCTTAACAATTATTGACCTTATGAGTGTTATTATTAATATTAACTATATAGAAATTAAAATGTCTTAGTATTGTTATGAAAACAGTTTTGACTCACAGACCACTTAAAAGGGTTTTAGAGACTCCAAAGGAGTCTTTGAAGCACATTTTTAGAACCACCGTAATAAAAGATTTTTGAGCATTAATGACATTTATTAGAATTTTTTTCCTCGCCCCTTGTTAGTAAAATAATTGTGCTCCACATGCTTGCCTATGGGATTCAGGTGTTTCTACTAGACATTACTAGTACTGTTTTCCTTGAGAATAATAAATAAAGGCTCCGTTTTATTTTCTTTATAGCTAAAGTAGTCCCTCAGCAGATCACACACACTTCTCCCCGAATCCAGCCAGATTATCCAACGGAGAGAAGTAGCCTTATCCCTATACCTGGACATCGAGCCTCTCCAAATCCTGTTGCAATGGAAACCAGAAATGACAACAGGTAAGTGTAAAAGCTCCATACATACTTTAGGTTGTTTTTTTTTCCATTGTTATGGTATTTTCAAATCAGAACATACAAAATAGCATGTAGATTTTAGATGTTGGTGTTATGCGTATGGGACTGTTATAGTAAAACTCCCCCGGATTACTTACAAATCTCTTTGTATAGAAATGTCACTGGTCACATGGAATATGTATATGGTTTTAAAATATTTAGTCAAAAATACCAAAATCTAGACATTTTAAGGTAGTACATTAAGCTTGAGCAGGTGATTGAGAATATATTCCACAAAATCTCCACAAATAACAATAGCAATGAATACTAAAAAATTTCTACATGACAGCAGGAAAGTCAGTTAAAAATATTATTTATATTGTATCTGTGATAGTTCAATCTAGTAGATATATATGAATACACACACATTTTAAGTAGGAAGTATCAAATTACTTAAATGTTACTTAAATACTTTTAATTTAACATTTTTAGAGCCAAATAGTTCACTTAAAATGTTTTATAGGTATATAGGTTTTTATCTCTAGAGGCTTATGATCTAAGGCCTGGATCCCTTAATGGTCCATCTTGAACCTTTCACTTGAACTTCTTTTTCCAAGGTGGTTACTTTTCCATGTCCCTAGTCATATATTTCTAATCAGTGGACAGACATACTCAGAAATAGCCTGTTAGGCATTGGGGCACAGGGATTCACCTTGCCCTACTGAAGATGTCTAAGGGGGAGATATGGGAGAGAGCAGATGGGATGAGGGGGTATCCTGTGGGACTGCTATTCTGGGGTGGGGGGTAGGGAAAAAATGGTGAAAAAACTGTAACTCAAAATCTGATGGAAATGAATGATGTAAACCAGAAGTTAACAAAGCATTTGGGGGAGGGGGAACAGCCTGTTAACCATCACACGTCATGAAACTTAAGGGAAATCATAGGTACCTTCTCATTAGGATAATATCAGGGACCTCTTAGTCTGAGGCTAGTGAAACAAAACTGACATCAAAGTTTTTATAATGAACAGAATTTGCTGAATGTTTTGGGCCTTGTGCTTTTATCAACTTTTTCATCTATATTTTCTTCTTTTGAAAAAAAATTTTTTTGGAAGTCAGGGCAATTGGGGTTAAATGACTTGTCCACAGTCACACCGAGAGTTGTGTCAAATGTCTGAGGTCAGATTTGGACTCAGGTCCTCCTTACTCCAGGGCCAGCGCTCTATTCACTGCACCACCTAGCTGCCCCTTCTTGTGAAACTTTTAAGAAGTGGCACAGCATGGGGTGGCTAGGTGGCGCAGTGAATAGAGCACCAGCCCTGGAGTCAGGAGGACCTGAGTTCAAATGCGGCCTCAGACACTTAACACAAAACTAGCCTCGTGACCTTGAGCAAGTCACTTAACCCCACTAGCTCTACCTTACCCCCTCAAAAAAAAGCAAAAAAAAAAGTGGCACAGCTTTTTAAAAATTTGTTTTAAAGAAATAAACACTGAGAGGGACTTTTTAAAAAGAATACATGTCTGTGATAAGTAATAGAAACCATTCAAGATCAGAGGTATAGCTGTCATTACAGTGAGACCATAGGAATGAAATGGCTCCAAAAGAGAGCTGAGCATTCAAAAGATTGAAATGTGAACAGGAGGAAATGAACAGTTTTGGTTGATAGGAACCAAGTTTTCTGAGTTGACCATAAACAAAATGAGAAAATACTTCAGGCCAGTAGTGTATTGGTGTAGTGTTTTGGGGCAAAGTAATACTCATCCTGGAACTGAGTTAGGGGATGACTGAATAAGCATGTGGAATATTTCAAAATTTTTCTTTTCTTCCTCTAGGCAATCTGTTCCTGTCCAGTTCCAATACTTTTTGCCAACATACCCACCCTCTGCGTACCCTTTGACTGCACATACATATACCCCCATCACAAGTTCAGTGTCCACTATCCGACAATATCCAGGTAAGGACTATTCCCTTAAATTTTTTCTAAATGTTATAGTTTTCATGTACATAAATTAGGCCTTACTGGATCAAGCAGGGACTGAGAGGGAGTTTTGGAGCATTAGTTCTTAAGGCTCAGATGTGGGTTTTAAGGAAGGGCGACACAGCCCATAGAGCAAACTGATCATTTAGCTACAGTTTGCTGATACTAAAAACTAACTTGGAACTAAGTGATAATGCAGCTAGAAGGTATAGTCTCTGTCTACTTCATAGATACTTATGAGGTCAATTTTTTTCCTGTTTCTGAAAGACAAAGCAGGAGATTCTGGAAAATAACCAGCCCAGCATAAATAAATGCAGCCTGGTTATTTGCATTGTGTGAAGAACAGCCAGCATTGGGTTGTTGTTGTTTTTTTTTTTATTTAAGGATAAACGGGAAGCCAGCACCTTTCCAAAACATTCTGCCATGAGATAGAGAATTCTCCCTCCTGGGGAACTAGGGTAGAAGAATATATAGTGTGGATGTAGAGTTAAAGACAGCATGGGTTCACATCCTGCCCTGACAAATCACTTAATCTCTCTGAGCTTCAGTTTTTTCACCTGGCAAAAGGGTACAATAATAGTATTAAGGTAATATAATATATAATGATACAAATATTATATAGTGTCTGACACCATCTGTGTGACTCTGGGCAAGTCACTTAATTTCTTCTTGCCTCAGTGTCCCCAACTGAAAAATGAGGATAATAATAGCACCTGCTCCCCAAGGTGGTTGTGTGAGGATCAAATGAGAGAACAATTGTAAAGCACTTAGCACAGGGCCTGGTGCATATAGGCACTTTATAAATGCTTATTCTCTTTTCCAGCCTGTTTCCTTGAATGATTGTTGGAAGTACAGTCTACGTGTGTAGACTGTTTTGTAAGCCCTTCAGTTCTCACTAAATGTTCCCTAATCTGCTGCTGCTGCTAATGATACCAATTATAAGCAAGGCAGTTAAGCATGTATACCCACATTAGTGTGCAGTATCTTTAGAGCCTTGTGGCTGGACCATATCAGTCCATCAAGCATCATTTTCCATTCCCAACACTATGCATGTCTTCCCCTATCCCCATGGAGAAAAGGGTAAAGTTTGACCAACTTTAATCATTATTACAGGAAAAATTGATTTTATCCTCCTGTTTTTAAATACTAGTTAAAAGTATCCAAATGCTAGCTGAAATATCAACAAGTTAGATGTAATCATGCATAATATCACTGGCTCTGTGGACATAATGCAAAAAATGTAAAAGAGGTATCTTTAATTACCTAAATTATATAGATATAAGTCATTTGATCATCTGTCAAGTTGATTTTTATCAGACTGTAACATTACCAAAATCTGGTGATAGTCATCAGATGGTTTTTCTTGTGCTATCAAACTGTACTTTTAAATGCTTCACTGGTGCTTTTTCTTCACTTTTTTTAGCACTGAAGTCACTTTCCAATAACACTTCCCCCCACAACAAAGTACAATTAAATAAATCAAATTAGTGCATAACACATTGGTCCTATCTGACAGCATACACCTCTCGACATCCCAATAATCTGCCCTGTGAAGTCAAAACTAGTCTGTACATGAGTCAGAGTTCTTATGACCTTCACTGTTGTTTTCCTTTGCATGACAGTGGTCATCATATGAACTGTTCTCCTAGTTCTGTTTACTTCCTTAAGGGACTTTGGTTTTTGTCTTGGTATCCCCTCGTGTCTGGCACATAGTAGACACCTAATGAATACCTGCTGGTTGATTCTATTAGTTCTTATAAGTCTGCCTGTGTTTCCCTAAAATTCTTCTCTGAATTCTTCATATTAAGTTGTTTCTTAAGGTATAATAATATTCTATTCTATTACATACCACAATTTGTTCAGCTATGGGTTGGACACCTAATTTGTTTCTAATTACTTGATATAGCAGAAGTTGTTATAAATATTTGTGTGTATATGAGATCTTTTTTATCAACTTTTGACCTCCTTGGTGAATATGCCTGGTAGTAATTTTCATCACCAAAGAAACTCAAAAATTAAAAAAACTTTTCTTTTCCTGTTCCTACTCATAATAGTAATGGATAATATAAATTCATGTATGGGAATTCCTGATCCTCAGATGCCTACTTTTCTGTTCTCTTCAAACAAATAAGTTCAGGTCTAAGAGTGTTTATCAAGGGGTTTTGAACAATGACTACAATTTCATTTGCCATTCTGCAGTTAGATTATGTGTCTCTGGGAACACATCTACTACTTCAGAGCTGATCACACTGGAAATTTAAAAAGTTGTGTATTTAATTAAATAATCAGTGGAAAAACCTTGTTGCTCCTAGGGAATGCAACCATGCTTACTACTTGTTTTCCACTTAACAGTTGTGGGTATTTGGAGGTTTTTTTTTTGCAGGGGGTCAGAGAGTTTTGTTTTAAAAAGATAGAAACCCACAAGTATGTACTCTATACTCAAAAATTATGATTAAAATGTCTTTATAGGTACCTGTGATGGCTATCAATTAGAGCATCATGGATGGTTGACTTTTAATATTTCATTACCATTGTCATTCTGAAAAAAACAAGCCATATATCATTTCAAATATTGCTTGGTCTTTTTTATACATGTGGCAGCTAGGTGGTACAATGATGAGATGCTGGACACAGAGTCAAGAAGACCTGAGTTCCATATTATTATATGTTGGAGTAATATTTTTTTTTGTTTTTTTGTTTTTGGTGAGCAAGTGGGGTTAAGTAACTTGCCCAAGGTCACACAGCTAGGTTTTTGTTTGTGTGTGTTAAGTGTCTGAGGCCGGATCTGAACTCAGGTCCTTCTGACTCCAGGGCCAACGCTCTACTCACTGCGCCACTTAGCCGCCCCAAAACATTGTCTTTTTTTTAACCCAAAGTTCCTACATTGAAAACCCGTTATTTCATCTTTTAAATCTTTTTTCTCATTTCCCTAATAATCTACTTGCCAAAATGATGGATTGAAATATTGCATTAATAATAACTCACATTTATATAGCATTTTAAGGTTGGTAGCAAAGTGCTTTCATCACAGCAGCCCTATCAAGTAGGTAATAGAGGTATTAATATCTTCTCAGAGATTTAGTTTGTAAAATGAGGATGAATGATTTAGCTATAACTAATATGAATTGGGGCAAGTAGGTGTGGTACAGTGGATGGAGTGCCAAGCCTGGAGTCAGGAGTTCAAATACAGACTCAGACATTCACTAACTGGGTGACTGAGCAAGTCACTTAACCCTCTTTGTCTCTGTTTCCTCCTCTGTAAAATGAACTGGAGAAGGAATTGGTAAACCACTCCAGTATCTTTGCCAAGAAAACCCCAAAAGGGGTCACAAAAAGTTGGATACAATTGAAAAATAGCACAAGAAAAGTGTTGAGTTTAAGGTGAGATTCAAACCCAGGCTTCCTGACTTCACTATGGACACTGAGAGGAGATAACCAGGATTTCTTTTTGTAAAGATTTTCAAAAGTAAATATTGGTAAGCCCTTCCATTTTGCTGTAGTGACAGTCTTATGATACTCTTTAGTTTCAGCTCAGGCACCAAACTCCGCCATTACAGCTCAGACAGGTGTTGGGGTGGCCTCTACAGTGCACCTAAACCCCATGCAGCTGATGACAGTCGATGCCTCTCATGCACGGCATATCCAAGGGATCCAGCCAGCACCTATCAATACACAAGGGATCCAGCCTGCACCAATTGGAACACAGGGAATCCAGCCAGCACCAATTGGAACACAGGGGATCCACTCAGCAACACCAATCAGTACACAAGGACTTCAGCCTGCACCAATAGGTGCTCAGCAACCTCAGAGTGAAACTAAGACTTCAGGTAACTGAGTTTTCTGGCATTATTCAGAGGGGCAGATAAATTCTACTCTGATTTAGCTGTTTGTTTATAAGGCATTTTTAATTTAGCTTTGCTTTCTAGAAAGGTAGTCTTTGTCTAACAAGGAATGGTAAGTAGAGCAAGCATTTTTTGGAAATGAGTAAATTATACTGAATACAGAATATTAATTCACAGTATATGATCTGTTTTTTAAATTACCATAAATCCCAGCTAGATCATAAAATTATAAGGAATTCGACTATAATTTTTTTGATGAAGGAGAATGATGTTTGTCTCAATTATAGAAGGCAGATAAAATATCTAAGTAGAAGTTATTGAGACAAGGTTAGATGTATACATTTACTGAGTTCAACATTACAAAAATAAAATAAAAATGAAAAAGTGACTAAATTTCTGCATTGCTAAAAACATAAAGTTGATAATAAACATTATTAAAAGGCATCATTACTCAGTGCCCAGCAAAGTCTTATGACTAGACAGTTTACAATAGAGAATAGATTTAATGTATCCATTTGAAAATTTATTCAACCTCCCTCCAAATCAGAAAAAAAACCATAAATTGAAATACCTTTGCAGTGACACTTTAACACTCACCAAATGACAAAAATACCTAAAAGTGAGAAAACTCAGTATTAACATTGGTGATTAAATCATTATGTCACTCATTGGTAGTGGAATTTCCAATTGGTAGAATCTTTTTAGAGGACAGAGTGGAAACACAAGAGGCATAAAAATAATCATACACTCTGACTTAATAATTACATATTGAAAAAATACCTTGAGTATAATCATGAATAGAAAAAAAGACCTTTAGAAAAATGCATGCTCATATTTTTCATAGAAATTTCCAAGTATTGAAAAGTCTAAGTACCTGACAGAGCATGACTGAGTGAACCATAGTCGATTAACATAATTATATGTTACAGTGGCATTTAAAAATTACAAAAATTAGAAGTATTTTTTAAAAAACCATATGAATATAAAGGAAAGAAAGCAGAACCAAAAATATAGTGTATACACTGACTAGGACTACAGAAAAGAAGCAATATATACATAAGTAGAAATGAATGTACAAATAGGCTATAGAAAGGGAATGATAAATGTTATTGTCATAATGCATATAGAAATTTTTTTTGGTTTAAATTATTTGTAGACCTATATTAAACTATTTTTGTTGAAATTAATGAAGAAAAGTCAGTGAGCTTTTAAATGAGCAAACTTTTTCCATCTCCTCCCTTGAAATTGAATGTTTTCTTGAAACAGAAAATTAGTTAAACAAAAACACCTGATGGAGTGTTTAATAGCGTTTATATCTTTATAAAGATGCATGTACCATCCTGCCCTTGTAGTCCCCCCTACCTCTACCAACTAGAGGGAGAAGTTGTGTTTCATCATTGTTCATTGCTTCTTCCATTGTATTGGCCATTGTTGGATTTTCAGTCAGCATTTCCCTTTAATGAGCTTTACCTTTACATTGTTGGAGTTTTTGCATGTTATTCTATTGATTTCACCTCGAATTGATTTTTATCTTTCCCTTGTTTCTCTGAATTCAAGAAAATTGGCTTTTAAGTTATTGACAACCTTTATTTTAAACTGAACTTAGAAAAGATTCCAGGGAGAATCTTTCTGTGTCAGTGCGGATAGCTCAGCATTTATTGCAGCTTCCATCTTAGAGAATTGCCTGCCTGGGGCAAAGACTTTTCCAGGGTCACTTAGCCAGTATATATCAGAGGCAAGACTTAAACCCTTTGAGTCAGGTCTTTCTGACTCAAAGGCCAGGTCTATTCTCTACTCTGATGCCCCTGTATAGCATAAAAACCAGAATTTTTAACTACTAGCAAACCGCAGAAATGGCTTCTTAGTCAGGTATCATCATTATTATTTACTATATTTGTTTTATACCACAAGCCAATCATAACAGTCCTTTAAGTTTGTAAGCATTATCCCCATTTAACAGAAGACGAAAATTAAGGCTGAAAGAGGAAATGATTTTGCCCAAGGCCAAGATCTAGGAAAAAAATCAAAATTCCTTTTGAAGTCTGATGTGCTTTTCACTATCCTAAGTTGTCTTTCCTACATAAAGCTTAATTATATGTTAAAAGTATTTGCTGTGGAAATCCACTCTAAATGTCTTCATGAATACCTATTTTATCAACTAAGCATAGCCAAATTCTTGCCAACATTTTTTGACTGTGTTTTAAAAATTTTTTTTTTCTTTGGTTGAGGATAGGGGGCCAGGCCTTAGGTAATTACAGTTTGAACACAAACAGGATAGTTTTTTTTTAACTGTTCTTAAGACCTAGTTAATAGACTATGTGTCCCTAGAACCTCATAATGTGGAAATCTTGGGCCTAGAAAATGCCCAAAATAAATAGAAAAGGAAGAACAATTTTCATCATAAAGCATAGTGGAGAAAGCCCTTGACCTTAGAATCACTAGCCTAGAATGGAATCCTGGCCGCTTCTCCCTAGCATGTGCTTTTGGCGAGGTCACTTAGCCTTTCTTTGTTCTCTGTTTCCTTATCTGTAAAATGCAACATTTGTCATTTCCCTCCCATGCTCATTATGCAGGCGAGTGAGATAATGTACATGAAAAGACATCATCAATAGTCAAGGAATACATAAGTGTAATAAATCTTCTCCTCCCTCTTCTGTGAGTCTGTGTAAGTAAAGCTCAGTGCTACCAATCCTGAAAAGCTGGTCTGTTGTGACAAGTGCTAGAGTGCACAGGCCCTGAAGTAGGGTTTTTAATGATCTTTGAGGAAAAGAAACTATGTTGAAAATGCTCGCTTTCACTCAAGGAGTTTGAATCATTTTTCTTTTTTTTCCTCTTGTCTTGTGCATATTCCCTTCTGTCCTCCCAGCAGTGGTGTTGGCAGATGGAGCAACAATTGTAGCCAATCCTATTAGCAATACATTTAATGCCACTCCAGCAGCTACCACCGTGGTGCAGACCCACAGCCAGAGTGCCAGCACAAGCGCGCCAGCCCAAGGCTCATCCCCTCGCCCAAGCATCCTCCGAAAGAAGCCAGCCACCGATGGGTGAGGAGCCCCCAGCCTTGCAATCCAAGACACTTAATTTAGGACATAGTTTTGAAAAAAAATTCAGCAATTAGTACTTCTCCATTGGTAACAAGGGTGAATCATTAGATTAAAGTAATATTTTTATTTTCTCCCAAAAACTTGGCCCTAGAGATTGTAGAATGAAGTCCATGATTTTTATGGGGGTTTATATATGGACTTCCATGGTTTCTCTCAGGATTCTTTTCTGGAATTCTTAAAGTAGTCCTGGAATTTACTCTTTTCTAGGGAGGCATTTTCATTGTTAGTGACCACAATCTATTTTTCTTTCATATAAAAAAGTTGTTCATTCTGGATAAAAAAGTGACTATGATTCACCACAGACTATGTGTTGTATTGTCCTATTAACCTCTGCACTGACTTTTTACTTTTAGCATGGTGGGCGCTATTATAGTGACAAAATTTGGAAGGGTGAACATTGATTTTCTAGTTCTAGTTAGTTTTGAGGAAATAAAGTAGCTATCATAGCTTTAATTGGGGAGTTTTGTATTGTTGGCATCTTGAACCATTGAGAACCTTCTCTAAAGGAGAGAAGAGTTTGCCAAGGGTGCGTAACACTTTAGAAGATGCTTCTTTTAGTATACTGGATTTTTTCAGTTCAAGACTAAAGACTAAATTAGACTAATAAATAAATAAAGACTAAACAAGACTAAATCCATAATTAAATAATGATATTAACACAAGCACAAAGTGAGAGTAGTATTTTAGCCATTATGAAGAATGCTCCAATGTATGACAGGTGGAAAGCATCATATAACTATCCGTGTTTAATGTCCTGTATTTGGAGCTATTTTTCAAGGTTTTCTCTGTTTTTCAGAATGGCAGTCCGGAAGAGCCTCATTCCCCCTCAGCCACCTGAAGTCACTAGTCCTCGAGTAGAAAGCTCCATAAGGAGTACATCTGGGTCACCCAGACCTTCAGGGTAAGGTCTGATTTGAATATGATTAGTATTACTTAGTCATCCTTTACTAAGTGAGGAAAGGTGGTATTTAATAAGAGTAATAAGAGAATTATGTGCATTGGAGTATGAGGAACTAAATATTTCAACATTTTATAACAAAAATTATATTAGGGCACTACTTTGTGGTAAGAAATAACTTAAGGGGGGCGGCTAGGTGGCGCAGTGAGTAGAGCGTTGGCCCTGGAGTCAGAAGGACCTGAGTTTGGATCCGGCTTCAGATACTTAATGCACACACAAATAAAAACCTAGCCATGTGACCTTGGGCAAGTTACTTAACCCCAATTGCCCTCCAAAAAGCAAAAAAAAAAAATAAAATAAGAATGAGTCTTTTCTTAAGAGCATTTTTGTGTAAGACACAGGATACTACTGGTTCTAGCAAAGGGGTCAACAAACTTTCAACCACCAAACAGGGTCAGTGGTGACTCAGAAGGGTCCAAGCAGTTCAGAAGCACTGACTAAGGAAGGGGAAAGAAAGAGGGAAGAAAAGAAGGAGGGAATTGGGAGATAAGATGGGCAGGCATGGGGGCACAGAGACTCACCTCGCCCTAATGGTAAAGTCGAAGGGGATACGGGAGAAGATATGTGAAAGAGCAGATTGTATGAGGGGATATCTAGTGGGACTACTATTCTGGGGTGGTGGGTAGGGGAAAAATGGGGAGAAAAATTGTAACTTAAAATCTGGCGGAAATGAATGATGTAAACCAGAAGTTAATAAAGCATTCATTGAAAAAAGAAAAGAAAAGAAGGAAGGAAGTGATGCATTTGTTGAGAAACAATGAAAGGCTATCCGTAATGGCCTTAGTTGTTTCTTGGTTGTATTAAAGTGACATGCGGGGGCAGCTAGGTGGCACAGTGAATAGAGCATCAGCCCTGGAGTCAGGAGGACTGGAGTTCAAATGTAACCTCAGACACTTGACACACCTACCGTGTGAGCTTGGGCAAATCACTTAACCCCAACTGCCCTGCCTTCCCCCCTCCAAAGCAACATGCCAACTTCTCCATTCCAATAGATCTCTTTCATTGCTAATATCTGTAACGTATTCTCAGTGATGTCTGTAGGCCTCTGCTGTAGACTTTACAAAGATTAATCAGTCCTTTCACCATTACTTTTCCACTTTTAGAGTACTGAAGATCTTTTTTCTACTCTTGTGTTCTTCGTGTGGTTATTCTCTTGTTCTTATTTTTGTCTTTTTCTGCCTAATGAGAAATATTTGGACTTGGGTGCATGCTTTTCTTTCAAATTTGAGAACATTCATGGTTTTCAAATGAAAACTTAATGGAACGTGGCTGGGCAGGCTTGAATCCTGTCTTAGTTTTACATCCTTTTTAACTATACCTAGGTGGGGAGGGGGGGTGGTTGGGATGGAGGTGAACAAAGTGATTGTTTGATTTAGAAGTACTTTTCATGTAGAAAAAGTGAGTAAGGTAGAAACTAAAAAGACAAGTGAAGATTTAAAAATTAATGTGGAGTGACATTTTTGAGTCATTATTCTCTTAGACTTTGGAAGTTTAAAACTGATTTTTTAAAACCAAAAGTTTTTGGTTTTAACCTAAAAGTTCATACTTGGAAATGGTATATTGTTTATTATGATACAGTTTAAAATCAATGAATAGAGCACTTAATTGCACAAGGTATTACTTTGGGTGTTTCACAAAATGAATTATTCATAGTTCCTCTCTCTAGGAGATTACTACCCAAAACAACTTGATAATGTTTTGTTTTTATGTTTTAGTGCCAAACCTAAGCCAGAAATCCATGTATCTATGGCCACACCAGTCACTGTGTCTGTAGAGGCTGTGTCCAATCAGAGTAGTGATCAGCCCACCATCGCTGTGCAGCCCACCTCTCAACAGCCACCACCTGCCATTCCAACTATCATTGCAGCAGCCAGTCCCCCATCACAACCATCAGTAGCCCTGTCAACAATTCCAGGAGCAGTTCCTGTCACGCCACCCATTACCACTATTGCAGCTGCTCCTCCTGCATCATCAACGGTGGGTGGCAGCCTTTCCACTGTAATGGGACCTTCGGTGCCAGAGATAAAAATTAAGGAAGAAGTAGAACCTATGGACATAATGCGTCCTGTTTCTGGTAAGTTTCTGCAAAGAAATCTTTTTTCTCATGAGTTTCTTTTCCATTTAGCAGTGTCCTTTTGCCTTTCACCATATTGCTAAAGCTGGAACTCTGGTGGCCCATTTAAAATATTCCTACAAAGAGCTCCTCTTTTCAGGGTTCATTCCTGTCAAAGCTTTTGTACCCACTCCATTGTAAGACTCTGTTTTTGAGGAAGGAGGTAAATTTCTTTTTGAAGACTAAAACTGGGCAACCCTGATTCACAGGTGAGATCAGTCTTCTTCCATTAGTAAAGTCAGTGAAAACAACTTTTTTTACCCTCTGTTTTTCTGCATTCTACCAGACACAGCTACCAATAGCTTATAAGATGCATTTTCCAGGAAGTTGCAGGATATTTTTTTTTTTGAAGGCCAGTGTGAGTGACCCAGGATGGCTGGGGAGTCAGAGCTTCACTTTTTCTTAGCCTTACTACTGACTTACTTTTGGCACTAGGCAAATCACTTAACCTCTTTATTAAGAGGTTTCTACCTCTGGCTACCAGAATGCATTTTTATGTGATACACAGGACACTGTGCTTCTGGTTTTTTTGTTTGTTTGTTTGTTTGTTTGTTTTTTAGCTTTTTGGAGGGAAGAAGGCAGGGCAGTTGGGGTCAAGTGACTTGCCCAAGGTCACACAGCCAATAAGTGTTAAGTGTCAGGTCGAATTTGAACTCGGGTCCTCCTGACTCCAGGACCAGTGCTCTACTCACTGCACCAACTAGCTGCCCGTATTTCTAATTTTTAGCTGACAGAGACATGATCTAATAAGACAGGAATAAGGCAGTGACGTTTTATCACCATCTTTAATATGTTTGAAGTCCTCTAACATAGTCACTATATGAACTCAGGGGACCCTTCTTATTTAGGTAACATTAATAGAAAGAAGTCCTGTTTACCATCAGCAATCAAACGCAGTCTCATATTGCAATTGTGTTTTCATGGACTTTGTGTTTCTTCTTTTCTGTCAGCAGTTCCTCCATTAACAACCAACACTGTGTCTCCATCTCTTGCACTGCTGGCCAACAACCTTTCCATGCCTCCAAGTGACCTGCCACCTGGTGCCTCTCCAAGGAAAAAACCACGGAAGCAACAGCATGTGATTTCAACAGAGGAAGGTGACATGATGGAGACAAATAGTACTGATGATGAGAAATCCACTCCTAAGAGTTTGCTGGTAAAGGCTGAGAAACGCAAGTCTCCTCCCAAGGAATATATAGGTAATGGTGGCTTTTGGAGGTAGATCTCCACTGAAGCACTTTTTTTTTTCTGCTTTTCTCAAGTCAGTCACGTGCACTTGAATTATGAAGCTAGACATAGGTGAAATTGGGTAGGAAAATCAGATTATGACTGCCTATTTTATCTTTCTTTTCCCTTTTAATAGATGAAGAAGGTGTGAGGTATGTCCCTGTACGTCCAAGACCTCCCATTACTCTGCTCCGACATTACCGGAACCCCTGGAAAGCTGCTTATCACCACTTCCAGAGGTACAGCGATGTCAGAGTCAAAGGTAAGAAAATCCCCTAAAGAAAGTGAACATTTGAATCCATTCAGATACAGATATTTCCTAATGGGCATGAAAGCATAGCCACGTTGGAAGTAGCAGAATGGTCTTGTGGAAAACAGAACTTAACGCCTTTTTGTATCTAGCCATCAGTTGCTTTTTGGAAGATGTTTTATTGATGCAGTTTAAAAAAAGATTGCTGTCACTTATCAATGAGTCTTCTTTCCCCTCCCCAGAACTGACTTTTGTAACAAGTAAGCACAATTAGCAAAACTAAGTCAACACACTGGCCTTGTCTGGTCAGGTAAAACCTCATTACATATCAGTACTCCACTGTCTTCTCTGGTCCAGGAGGAAAGGTAGAAGGCACACTTCGTCCTCAGTCCTTGGAGATCACTGGTTGTCACTGAAGTCTTCCAGGGTTTTCTTCGACATTCTCATAGCTATTGTGGTACAATAGTAGGAGGTCCTCCACTGATGAAACTGCAGGTGTAATGTCTGACCCCCGCCTGTTTTTAAAGCGTGTTTGCCATTTTGATAGGTTTCAGGTGTTTCTGCCTACAGTTCTCTGATTCATGATTTCAAACATTCTTTTGTAGGGTTATTGATAGCTTGCATTTCTTTTAAAAAACTACCTGTTTGGGGTGGCTAGGTGGCACAGTGAATAGAGCACTGGCCCTGGAGTCAAGAGGATGAGTTCAAATTTGACCTCAGACACTTAACACAAAAAAAACTAGCCTTGTGACCTTGGACAAGTCACTTGACCCTAATTGCCCTACCTTCCCCCCTCCAAAAAAAAAAAAGCAGAAACAAAAAAACTACCTGTTCATATCCATTGAGGGGAATGGCTTTTATATATAAACCATGAGTATCTTCTCTCGTGAGGTTTCAGAAATCTTCAGTGATAAACATAGGTGAACCAGTAAAATTAATCATTTTGTTTCCCATGTTGAACAATATATTCTTCATTTTCCTCACTAGCATAAAGGTCTTTTTAGATATAAGTGTTATCATTATGTGCTTCAACCTAGAATATTCAATTTAAGGGGGGGAAATAGCCCCGACTTCAGAAAACAATCTGTTTCCAAGTCACCAGAGAGGGATATGAAGATTTATATCAGCTCCAGGAGTATTTGTAAGCATTTAAGTAGGCTGCAACTATGATAGTTTATAATTTAGTTTGACAGGCTTGTGTCTTGAGCCCTGTAATAAGTTGGTATATATAACATGATCTCATATCCTGGGCCTTGAAGACAGTATTATGGTGAGGCTCTAATGTAATAGAAATGGTATAAAGCACTTGGGAGATATGGGTGTATACATACATATGCATACGTAAATATCTAACACCTAGCAATCTATATTCTCATCAAATTTATTGAATACCAAGAATGCATAAAAGTTCCTCTTTCAAGGAATTTCTCCTTCAGTCTGTATTAGTCTACAGATCTCATTCAGTTATAATATTGGGTAAGAAGGAGTACTGTTAATAAAGTACTTGGGGGAAACAGAAAAATAGCAGCTACCAGGATAAACTGGGTATTCTTTTCTGTTCAAAATCCACAGACTGCAGGTTGGGCAGTTAATGAGATCTTTGAGATCTTTCATTGTAGAGTTCTAATTTATTTATTGTTAAGTCGTTTCGGTCATGTCTGATTCTCTATGATCCCATTTGGGGTTTTCTCGGCAAAGCAATGGAGTGGTTGCCATTTCCTTCTCCAGCTTATTTTACAGATGAGGAAACAGAGGTAAATGGGGTTAAGTGATCTGAGTCCAGATTTGAACCCAGATCTTCCTGACTGAAGGCCTGACACTCAATCCACTGTGCCACCTACCTCCTCCTTTTAATAGATCTACTAATTTATCCCAATTTACTGGTTGGGACTCATTGAGAAAGGACCGTATGACTATGTGATTTGAGATGTCAGGAACCTTAAAGCTTTGATCTGGATACTCATATGGTTTAAAATTTATTTATGTTTCTCATTTTTTAAAACAAAATATCATCCTACTTATTTTAGATAGCCTAGATATTTTAGGAATGAGATTACATTTAATTCAGTTCTACAAACATTTATTAAGCATCTACTACACATGGGGCTTACTGATAGGGACAACAAAGAAAATAGCTAAATATTCCTTGCCCTTAAGGAGCCTACATTCTGCTGGGGGTATACGAGATGTACCCGGAGAAGCAGACAACAGTAATGAGGAAGGGGATCAGGGAAGAACTGAACTTAGCCTGAAGTGGATGGATCCACAGACCAGACACTAGGTGCATGAGAACCAGAAACAAACATAATAGCATAATAGTCAGTGGACCTAATGACAACAGCTGCAGTAAGGACTTGCTATTAGATTTAAAAACAAAACCCCTGGGAAGATTGGAAAGCAGTCTGGGAGAAATTAGTCCTAGACTAACATTTCGCAGCATTTACCTCATGCCAAAATTTGGATACATGACCTGGAAAAAAGCTATATTGTAAATCTATCAGAGGAAGGGGGAAGGAGATATTTCCACAACTATGGATCAGGGAGAATTCCTGACTAAATAAGGGATGAAGAGTATTTCGGGAAATAAAATGGATAGGTTTTTGTACAAACAAAAGCAGTTTACTTAGAACTGGAAGTGAAACAGTTAAATAAAGAAAATATCTTTTGTAACAGATTTTTCTGATAAAGGTTAGATAACTGTGATACAAGAGGAATTGATACAAAATACATAAGAACAAAAGCTACTCCCCATTAGGTAATATGAACAGGTCATTATCAAAAGAAGAAAGGTGAGTTCTTAACAACCATATAATGAAGTGCTCCAGATAACTAATAATGAGCACGAGGCCTTTTATTTGCAGCTGAAACCTCTTGTATATGTTATTTCCCTCCCCACCCCCAGCAGATTCTTTTCCTTTTGTACAGAGCTTAGCAAAGTATTTTGCATGTAGCAATAACTTAATAAATGCCTTTTCATTTAAGAAAAATGCAAATTAAAGTAACTCTGAGATCATACTACACACCCAAAGATAACAAAAGGGGAAGGGGACAGACTGAGCATTTAAATATATGCCTACTATGATCCAGGGGCTGTCTTTATAAATATCTCATTTAAGTAAAATTACACTTATTTGAAGGGGCAGTTGGAGCAACAGATTAATCCAACAGTTCTGGAAAGTAATATGAAACTATGCCCAAAAAGTCACTAAACCCTTTGACCCAGAAGTAGCACTAACTGTCACTTACCCCAAAGAGATCAGAGACAGAGGGAAAGGATCTTTGTATTTAAAAAAACATAGCAGTGTTTTTTGTTATAATAAAAAACTGGATAAAATGTGGTACCCATTGACTAGGGAAGGGCAGAACAAATTATTGTAGAGCAGTGATGTCAAATAGAAAGGGATCCTTGCAGCAGCATATTGATTTAGAAAACCACAAATTAATATTATGTTGGATTGTATTTTTATTTCTTTTGTTAAACATTTCCCAATTACATTTTCATCTGGTTCAGGCCACTTACCTGTTGGAATTTGACACCTCAAGTGTAGGGGAATGGAATGGTGTGTTGTGCTATAAAAAAAATGATCAAAGGGACAGACTTACAGCAACCTGAAAAGACTTGTATGAACTGACACTGAATAAAATGACTAGAACCAGGAGAACAATTTACACAGTGACTTCAGTGTTATAAAGGAAAACTCTGAAAGAGTTGATCAGTCCAAGATAAATAATGATTTCAAAAAACTGATAATGATTCATCTTTCCACCTTCCAGCAGAGAGGTGATGTGAAAGCCTGTAGGTACAAAACAAGGCATTTTTATGTTCAGACAGCCCAGGGTGTGGATTTGTTTTGCTTGACCCTATTTGTTACAAGGGAGGGCTTTCATCGCCTGGAGAGAGAGGAAGAAAATAGTGGAGAGTTTGATAATAGTAATGAAAAGAAAAGGACTTTTATATTACATTTTAAAAATACACAGAAGTTCAAAAGGGGAAACACCCTGGCAGGCCAATGTTGGTAATACCTTGTTAAATTTAATATATGCTTCTTTTGAAAGCAATACACAACAAAGATTTATCATTTCATATTTGTTCTTTTTTTCTGTTCTTTGAATATGGAAACAAATGATGTTTGTTCATGTTCATAATAAAAAATAACTAGAAATCTACCAGTTTTAAAAGGTCTTTGAGTATAAACAGGTGGGTTTTTTTTTTTTTTTTATATTTTTAAAGCATTCTCAGCTCCTGGAGTGAGGAAAGGGGTTTTGGTTCCATTTTTATGGGTACTTGAATAAAATGACAGAAAAGGAACTACTTTGAAAACAGACATTTGTGATTTGGCTTTTATTATTGAAATGAATAGACTCAGGTTTATATTTATATGATTCCAGAGGAGAAGAAAGCCATGCTGCAAGAAATAGCCAATCAGAAAGGAGTATCTTGCCGAGCCCAGGGTTGGAAAGTTCATCTCTGTGCTGCCCAGTTGCTACAGTTGGTAAGTGAAGAGTTTCAGCCGCTTGACTGAGCCATGGAGAAAAGAAATTAGATATTCCAGCTCCTTAACAAGCTAGCTGACCATCTATAAGGAAAACATTTTGTTCTGAAGAACTTTTGAAATTTTAGCATTTTTAGTAGCTTACTGTCAGAATGGTATACACATTGTATTTATCCCAGGATCGGAAAATAGCTTCTGCTTGATACAAAACTCCAAAATATTTGGAACAATTAGATTAAATTTTTCTGTCTTTAGAGCAGTGGTTATCTGGAGAGATCTGTAATCTGTTTAGAAGCATTCTAAAAGAGCAAAACCATTACCAGTAAAGCAGTCTTCTGAAGAAGAGTTTGCCTTTTAGCAAAAAAATAATAGGAATTTGGGCCAGTGTGTGAAAGACATCCTTACAAACAGCAAAAAATGATGTTGGTCTGATGATTTATTTACATCCTGGAAGGGATGGGAGACTAGCAGGAAAAATAATTGCTTGAATAGTTCTTAACATTTTTGTGCAAAACTGCTCAAAGGGATTGACTAGAATTGTGGCACAGTTGTTTTTGCTCAGATTTTTTTGTTTTTGTCTTTTTAGTGTGGGGAGTTGCTCAAAACACCAAGAAATGAAATGACTTGCTTAGGGCCACACCACTGGTATACATTAGTGGCAAAATTTCAACACAGGACTTTTGACTCTAATACTAGCTTTCTTTCTACTATACTATGCTGCCTTTCTTGCTTGGGATAAAGGATCATAATAAGTTATACTTAGTTGTGCTTATTTTTATTTATTTCAGACAAATCTGGAACATGATGTATATGAACGACTCACCACTTTACAGGAAGGTATTATCCCTAAGAAAAAGGCAGCTACTGATGATGATCTACATCGAATAAATGAACTGATACAGGTATGAGCCCTGACCTCATCTTTCAGTCATATACATCAGCTTATTGAGTTCTTTGCCAGGAAACCTTAGCTTACCCCCTTGATAATTTTAGAAAAAAACAGTCCATTGTCAATATTAAATTACTTGCCAACAAACTAAGATTTAAAAAAAATATATTTAAAAGTCTTTCAGGATACTGAATGGTGCTGTCTTCTGTTACAGGGAAATATGCAGAGATGTAAACTTGTGATGGATCAAATCAGTGAAGCCAGAGACTCCATGCTCAAGGTTTTAGATCACAAGGAGAGAGTTCTGAAGCTTCTAAACAAGAACGGAACTGTCAAGAAAGTGTCGAAATTAAAGAGGAAGGAAAAAGTCTAGACTGAAGGGAATCAGGACTCTATGGAGAATAGTGTTGGGGATTTTGATTTTTTTGTTTTGTTTTGTTTTTTGTTCAAAATGGAAAATTAAAATAAAGGAAGATATCCAGAGTACACAGAAGACAGCCGAAGGGACCCACCGCGCCCAGTGACTAAAAAAGGATCATTGTCGACCTGGCATAATGAACCAAAAACTTAATCTCAGCCTTTTCCCTTTTAAACTTGCTTTGTGATCATATTTGTTTATAGCCCTCTGATGTGTCAGTGCTTACTAATCGGAATTAGTGACACAACTGGGTGGCAGGCATTTCTCAGCCTTCCATTTTACAAACTCTATTTACCCAGTGGATTCCTACAGGAAATGTACAGATCCTGGACTGAAAATATCCACTTGAACCATCTGGTATATCTGTCTCCACAATGAACACGAAACCTCTTCCGGTCCTCCCAGTCAGTTCTTGTTTCTGACCTTCCGTGTCCAAACTAGCCTTTTACAGCCAGTGCCATGCCACTGGGGGAGCTGCCACATTTCAGATTTTAAGTGGTTTTGAACTTCTAGCTCTTGATATTTTTTAAAAGAACCATTTCAAAGTGATTTTGTGGTATTGTTTGTCCTGTGTGTGTCCAAGTTGGTTTTGTTTTTTTTGTTTTGTTTTGTTTTGTTTTGTTTTTTTTTGTGGTGGTTCAGGGCAGGCAACACCATTGGTGCTCTGGGATCCTTGTTTTGAAGTACATCCTCGACACAGTACTTCCTGTAGCTGGTGTGATGCTGTTAATTGTATGTACTCCATACATCTCCAAACATTAATAAAGGACTCAGTGAGGTTTTTGTACATGAGCATCTTGTATCTTTTTATAGTATATGATTGCTGTGAGATCCCCTGTAAATATTCTGGATTTACCACTTAGGCCCCAGGCAGGAAAGTAAAGTGAAAAGAAAGACTACTTGGTAAAGATCATTATCTGTTGTGGCAGAAAGAGTGTTCTGGAGAGAATAGCATTATCCTCTATTAGAAATTCCATTTCAACATCCCAAAGAGCTTGATATTCATTTTATAGAGGGCACAACAGTGATGACACCCTCAGGTTCTAAGTAATTGGGTAACTAATTGAAAAATAATCCAGTTTCTCATACTTGGTTTCTATAGTACTCCTGAACACAAGGCAGTGTTCCTTTACAAAGCAGATATACCAGTACATAAGGCCAAGGTCAACAGAAATGATTTATTTTTCTTTAGGGTCTCAGCTAATGAGAAAATGGTCCCCAACTGAAATTTATATTCATTTCAAGAAGTCAGACTTGAGTAAAGCAATGATACCATGACCTCAACTTTTTAATAGGGATTTCTGTTGTGAGTTGTGATTTTTAGGAGATTTATAAGCAGGCAATGACTGTTAGTCCAGGGAAACAATGTACAGCAAGATAACATTTGGAAATACAACTGAGGTAAGGTTTAGCACTTTGCATTTATTGTCTGTTGAAAATTTTTTTTTTCAATTGGGTCCTGCTACTTTACCCATCACCCAATCCCAATAGTGACTGACAAGAAAATTTTAACCTGCTCCATTTTCCAACCTGGGTTTGTTTGCCTTTTCTTAAGGTAGTTCTCTGCTTCCAGGGAAAGGACAATAGAGGAGTTCAATATATTGGAGCCTGACTCGGGATGGACACCCAATCATTTCTGGTCCTGTTGCAGCTCAGAACTCCTAAACTTAAATGATCCACCAGCCTCAACTTCAGCAGCAAGAACTATAGTTGTGAATAAGGTTCCAGCAGGAAATTAATAGATACATAAATCTTCAGAACAAAGTTTGTTCTTCTTGCTTATTAACACCTAGAAATTTACTACTGTCACTCAAGTAGTATGATTTTATTTCATATAATGATTATGTAAACTTGGCTATGGGAAGCATTAGCAGTTTTCTTCTCCTTGGAGGTCTTCACATAGCGCACATATGTATGGCTGCTTGTTAGGGATGTTGTAAAGGGAATTCCTATCCCAGACTCATGTTAGACTAGATGGGCTTTGAGGTCCCTTCCATCTCTGATCCTGGGAAAATATTCCTGTCCTATTATGGTTTACTGTATCAGTTTCATAAACATATGGTTATCTGTTTGCTTTTCCTTTGTTATGATGTCCAATATCAACTGACTTTGTGGTCAGGAAAGTTGTACAGAGACTTTCCAAAAGTCAACCTAATTTTTCAGAAATAATCAGCAATAAATGTTTTTTGAGCAACTGTGCTAGGTGCTCAAAATACAAAGAAAAGACCCATCCCTGCCCTACAAGTTTTAGCATAGTAAGGGCTTTCTGTTTCAAGTAAATGAAAAAGATAGGAAATATTCTAAGAGTCATATAAATGCTGTTCAGTAAATTTTATTAGAATTAAAAGGGATG
Organism: Gymnobelideus leadbeateri; assembly: GCA_011680675.1. Taxonomy (NCBI): domain Eukaryota; kingdom Metazoa; phylum Chordata; class Mammalia; order Diprotodontia; family Petauridae; genus Gymnobelideus; species Gymnobelideus leadbeateri. Next base: position 539,724 of record WOXC01011533.1, on the reverse strand, counting down.
ATATCTGAGCTCAACTGGTAAAGATTTATAGAAAAGATAAGACTTGAATGGGACTTTGAAGATTTAGACAAGTCAAGTGGAGAGGAAAAGGGAACATTCCTGTCATGTCCTACCCCAAGGCATGGAGGCAACAAGGCAATGGTTATTTCCTGGAACAAAAAGTAGGCCAGTTTAGCCCAAATGAGGTTCTTTGTAGGAAGGTAGTGAAGGATAAGGTTGGAAAGAGGCAAAGCCCTAATCATCTAATGTGATGTTTCAACATGAAAACATTTTCTTATATCCAGAAGTATTCTATATTCACTTTTTTTTTTTTTTGCTTTTTGTAGGGGGGGAAGGCAGGGCAATTGGGGTTAAGTGACTTGCCCAAGGTCACATTTGAACTCGGGCCCTCCTGACACCAGGGCAGTACTCTATTCACTGCACCACCTAGCCACCACATTCACTATGTATTTCTATGCCTCCTATGCACATAGTACTATTTTGGGGTGCCCATAGCACCTGGGAAAATAGGCTGATAATTTGCTCTTGGTTGTCACTAATTATCCTTATTTCTCTATTCCTTAAGTAGATGAAATAATAATAGAGTAACTCTTTACTTTGATAATACCTATCCCACCCTATTTAAGAGGAAATTTAATCCAAACAGAAAATGCTTTGTTATTTATTGTATCTAACTGCTTTGTGTACTGTGTATCTCAAGCTCATCAATGTGATAGTCACCAGTTTTCATCTGCTCAAGCCCTTTGTTAGACTAGGCCTTAGGATAAATTAACATCCTCTTAGAGAAGAAACTGGCTTTTCTTACCTTCTGGCTTTTATTTTTGTTTTCACAAGTTCTGTCAAATGTAATTAATCCAGATTTTGTTGCAATAGAATTAGTTTTATCAGATTTGGCGACTTATACTTTTTATATAGAACAAGTGATTTGAAAAGAATCCACAGATCCTGTCAGTTCTGGAGAACTTTAAAGAAGACTTCTCAGGCACTGAACGGGAGCTCACCCACCCTAAGATTATGTTGTTCAGGAAAGTGGGCACAGAGCAATTCCCCACTTACAGAAAAAAAACCACAGTATAGGTCAAAAGAGCTATTCTGCTAATATTTTTCAAGGGCTGAAGGGTGTCAGGTGATTGGTTTTTTTTTATTTCTAGTTTTTCCAAATTTTTAATTATACTCCTCAAAAATTGATTATTTTTTATTTGCAGGAGGTTGTTGAAGCTTCAGCTTCACAGATAACCATGTAATTTTAACCAAAGTCATATCTAGTTAGTCTTGGCTCTCCTTATTTCCTTTTGAAATTATTAGTCTTGGGGTGGCTAGGTGGCGCAGTGAGTAGAGCGTTGGCCCTGGAGTCAGAAGGACCTGAGTTTGGATCCGACCTCAGACACTTAACGCACACACAAACAAAAACCTAGCCGTGTGACCTTGGGCAAGTTACTTGACCCCAATTGCCCTCCAAAAAAAAGGCAAAAAAAAAGAAATTATTAGTCTTAACTGACTAGTTAATTTTTCTTAATGCAAAAAAAAAAAAAAAACCAAAACAACACCCTAACTTTTAAAAAATGTGCTCTGTACCTACTACATCTCTAACATCCTATAAACTGGTTCCTAGAAGGCAAAAAGTTAAAAAAAAAAAAAGGATAACAGCAATTCCTTTATTGGGAATCACCAAAAAAGAGTGAGCATTGGATGGGAATAGCATTTGGTGACCCATTTTCTTAGCCCTAAATACATTTTTCCTGGTGGCACTAATATCTTCTTTGCAGAAGCACACGGTTCAAAAGAAAGAAAATAATGAGTCAGTTGGTGTCTCTGTCATCCAGATCTTACACTGCAGCATAAAGCAGGATGATGCAGTAAAAAGAACTCTAGGTTGGAAGTCAGAAGATCTGGGTTTAAATCTCTGGCTTTGCTACTTTAACAAGTCACTGGGCTTTAATTTCCCCATCCATAAAATAAGGGGTTTGAGAAGATATTAAAGGAAATATCCCTTCCAGCTCTATAATCCCATGGATATTTTTCCAACTTGGCATTTTGTTCTTATTTTCCTTCTGTCTATAATATAACAAAGGGCCATATACAATTTGTGTACACACACACACATGCTTAGAATAATAAGTTTATTAAAGCTTAAAACTGCACTAAGATTTTGGGATACCCTGTGAGACTATATGTGTGTGTGTATGTGTATGTGTACATGTATACATATACACATATGTGTGTATAGATAGATAAATAGATATGTTTTGTTGTGGGGTTTGGAATGGACCTTTGCACTGGCATAGGGAACTACAATGAGGAAATGCTCTTTACTAGTGCAGATCAGTACTTGCTCTGCGATTTTGATTCTTTTTTTTTTTTTTAAAGCAATTGGGGTTAAGTAACTTGCTCAAGGTTACACGGCTAGTCATTATTTACGCGTGGGTGCTCATTTTCTGAGGCCGGATCTGATCTCAGGTCATCCCAACTCCAAGGCCGGCGCTCTTACTCACTGTGCCACCTAGCCGCCCCTGCGATTTTGATTCTTAATGATGAGAGTTGATGAGGACACAGGGAAGTTGAGTGACTTGTCTAGGGTCACAGAGCCTAGATGTGTCAGAAACTGGACTTGAACCCAGTTAGTAATGACTTCCAAGTCAACTCTATTAATAAATGGAAACAAGTAAATAAATGTACAAATACAACACAGGTGTCCTAATCCTTGCAAAGACCACATTCCAAGAAAGAAAAACATGTACATAGGAAAAAAGAATTATCACTGTCAGCTTGGGTGAGCCAAACTATTACATAAATGTCATCAAATATTTCTACCTATGGGATTTTCCTTGGGCTTTAGTATGAGCTTATCTTCCAAAATGACTAGAAAAACATACTTTAATGTGAAAAAAATGTATTTTTGGATTGAACATCTAGACTCGGCTATAAACTGGAGAGACAAGGAGAGGCTTGTATTGGCCTTTAAAAAAAATGGAATAACTTCCATACTACATAAAATTGTCATTAGCTTAATTTTTTTTCAGGTCACTTGGGGTGGCTACTTTTGGCAGTAGTGACTTTGGCACAGTTATTGCCCATAATAACTTTAGGCGAAGACATGCCAGCTTGAATTGCTAATAGCTGCCTTGAAGGTAAAGTTACAGAGGCATTTCTTGGAAGGTGGCTAACTTTCCATTTGAATGGCCAATCCTAAAGACAGCAAAGGCTCTCAAAAGTGACTGGATTGTTCTGAATATACAAGGTGTCCCAAAAGAAAAGTCTTAGTATGGTTTTAAGCTTTAAAAAACTTCAGAAATGTTATGAATATACAAAAGCCAATGTGTGAAAGGTTATTAGAAAATTTTAAAATACTTCATAAAATTCAACATAACCACTATGTCCTATATATCATTTCAATCAATTGTCAAACTTTGTAAAAATTTTCATCAGCTGCTGCTTACTAATTGAAAGGATTGCATTTAAAATGCTAGCCTTGAGATCATCTAAAAAATGAGATTTTGATACATATGACAGCTTTGATGTGAACCTACAAGAAAAAATCTGATGGAGACAGACCAGGTGATTATAATGGCAGAGCAAGAGGATCACCTCTATTGATTTTCTGACAAAGTATCATTCAGAAACTATCACACATAGGATACATAATGACAGGGTGCACCATCTTGCAAAAATTAAAAATCTATGAAGTGTGGTTTGTTTGGTGTTTTTGTAAGTTGATAGCATTCTAAAGTTATTAAAGCTTAACACTGCACTAAGACTTTAAGGAAACATTGTACTTTTAAAGTCTCTTTTTTAGGCTGTCCAAGTCCTGCCTGTTAGCTTCTTGTATGAGAGATAACTAATTTCATCTTATTCTGTTACCATAAGGCAGTAGCACAGTGTACCAGAAAGAGCACTGAACTTGGAAGTGGCTAACTTAGATTCCAGTCCTGACCCGACTACTTACAAGCTGTGTGACCTTGAGCCTTAGTTTCCTTATCTATGAAACTATACTAACAACTACCTCAGAGGGTTGTGGTTCGGCTCAAATGAGATAATGCATGAAAAGTAGTTAACAGAGCTGCTATTATTTTTATCAAGCTACAATGTTGTGAATTAATAATCCTAGCATCTCTGGAGTCTGCATTAGCAGATACCAGTGAGAAGACTGCAATTACCCATCCTAGGCTGATGCCTTTTGTGGATAAGTCAGTCCCCCTTATCTGACCTGCTCGTCTGATCCCCTCCATCAGACGGCAGTAGTAGGTAGAAAAAAATATGAAAACTGACTTCTTCAGTTTGTTCTTTAGCAGCTATCATGAGAGAGAAGGTAGAATTGTTGGCTAAAATCAAACGTGGAGATTATCTACAGATTTCATTTGCTCATGTTTCCCTTCATTAGCACACAATGGAGAGTTGGCTATAAATTGCTCCGTTGAGGGAGATATATTAACTCCTTCAAGCCCCTGGGGTCTATTAAGTAAATTAGTCCACTATGAGTACACTACATGCTTTAGTGTCCCCAGAGAGTTGATAGACTTCCAATGAGCCAGCAGTTTATGCCAAAAGAATTAATCTGATTTTTTTTTTTACCTGACTTCTTAGGCAATTTTCTCCTTCTTAACAAATGTATATTTAAATTGGTAAGACTACTTTGCCCAATTTCAATTTCTGTAGAGGTCTGAATGAAATATTTTTGGTTTTTCAAGTCAAGTATTTATTGAGTACTTACTAAGTTCCCAGCACTGAATAAATGCATATGTGTCAATACTAGAGTTTTGGGGGTCTTTAGTTTTGTGTTTTAAAAAGTCTTCTTTCCCAGAGCCTCATCTCTAGAGTTTTGTTCTTAGTTCCCACTCTCACTTTTATTTTGTCCCATTCTCCAGATGTCATCTGTGATATTTTTCTTAGTGACAGTTGGTTTTCCATTCCAGGTGGGCAAAAGAAACAATCCTGGCTTCTCACCTGCATTCAACATATGTGGTTTGGCAGTCAGAGGGACCTTGGTTCAAGTTCCAGCTCAACCACTTAACTGTATGGGTGACCTTTGACAGGTCATTTCTCTGGGTCTCAGAAATTAAGGGACTAGATTAGAAGGCTTCTAAGGACCCTTTTGGCTTTCAGTATATGATCCTATACCACCCAGAGACTACTTTTCATATATCACAATTGGAATGTCTGTTTCCCTTCCCCTGTTCCTGGAAAGAAACAGTAGCCTGAATGAGCTCTACTTAGTGGCCATGAGTCATTTAAAGGCACTGACTGAATCTGTATGCTTCTCACCTTTTAAAAAATATGTGGCTCTTTCTGTCCATGCTTCCTGTGGAAGGCCTACTATCTCTTCGCTGGTGCCATGCCTGCCCTCAGACTCCTTGTGAAGCCTAAAATCGTCAGGACCAAGAAGTTCATCCATCACCAGTCCAACAGATATGTCCAGATCAAGAGAAATTGATGTAAACCAAGAGGCACTGATAACAGGGTGCAGAAACAATTCAAGGGCCAGATCTTGATGCCCAATATTGATTATAGAAGCAATAAGAACACAAAATACATGCTAACAAATGGATTCAGGAAGTTTTTGGTGCACAATGTCAAAGAGTTAGAAGTGCTCCTGATGTGCAACAAATCTTACTGTACTGACATTGCTCACGTTTCCTCTAAGAATCAGAAAGTTATTGTTGAGAGAGCAGCTCAGCTAGCCATCAAGATCACCAATCCAAATGCCAGACTGAGTGAAGAAAATGAGTAAAAAGTTTTACACATTTTTATTTGTGCTAAATAAACCCTCAAACTACTAAAAAATGTATTTGATTGATACTTTAAAGATGTTTTTTTAATATCACTGTCCCCTACAATCCCCAACCATAAAAGAAATTCTTCCTTATAACGAAGAAAAAGAAATAAGGAAAACAAGATGACAAATGGCTCATGTCTGACCAAATCTTTGTTATTCTGCCTCCATATTCCTCTTTTTTTTTTTTGCTTTTTGGAGGGCAATTGGGTTAAGTGACTTGCCCAAGGTCACATGGCTAGTTTTTTGTGTTAAGTGTCTGAGGCTGGATTTGAATTCGGGTTCCTCCTGACACGAGGGCTGGTGCTCTATTCACCAAGCCACCTAGCCTTCCCTCTCTATCTTTTTAAAGGAGGACAATTTCATCTCCAGATTCTCAGCGACTTAAAGGGCTGAGATTTCTTTAGTATATTCTATTTTATTTTATTTTTTGCAGGGCAATTGGGGTTAAGTGACTTTGCCCCAAAGTCACACAGCTAGTAACTGTATCAAATGTCTGAGGCCGGATTTGAACTCAGGTCCTCCTGACTCCAGGGCAGGTGCTCTATTCACTGTGCCACCTAGCCACCCCATTCTTCATTATATTTTAGAACAGGGGTTTGTACCTTGGGGTAACATGAACTTTTAATTTTTATTATTTTGGTAGCTATTTCAATACAAATGGTTTTCTTGTTAACCCTATGTATTTTATTTTATCCACTTAAAAAACGCTATTCTGAGAAGAGGTCCAAAGGTTTCACAAGAATGTCAAAGGGACCATACCACAAAAAGCGTTTAAGAACCCCTGCTTTTGAGAGAAGTCTGGGTAAGGAATGCTCCCAGAAATGCAAAAGCTCCTCTGAATAATATGAATTTCTCTCTAAGCTAAGAAGTTCACAACATAGCCAATAACTTACTGAATCCTTGAAGGCTGTTAATGTTGGCAGATAATAAAGTATTCTTTAAAAAAAGATTTTTTAAATCTGTTAGACCATACCAGGAGATTGTTCTTAAATTTGAATATTCTAAAAAATGAGTACATGTAAATATGGCTACCCTTCCTATTCCCTAGGTTGCTTATGGCTTATAAATAATCAATCCACGTATAGGAGGGTTCTAGAACTAGCCCCAGTCTGAACTCTTCCCTTTTGGAACAGTATATGATTGATTAGTTCCCTGTTGTCATTAAAGCAAAGGTACTTACTTGTTTGCATCATAAAGCCTAGCTGCTTTCATTTTGAAACTTCAATCTCTAGAATTTCAAGTAGGATAGACACTTAAACTACATTCATGTTACTTGCAATTATCTTCTAAAATATAGTTGCAATCAGCCCTGGTTGCTTGTCCTTATTCCATCCCCAGAGTGACATTTAGTCCCAGGAGATTTAGATAAGAGGCTTTTCTTCTGATTCTTCCCACTTTATTTGGAACAGGAGGCAAAATGTTTTTTAAGACTAATGGAAAATATGTAACAATAGTCAGTCTGCCTTAGCCAGTGCCATGTTAGGCTAGAAATGGTTTACTAGAATTCCATTTTGTGAAAAATTGGCCAGTCACAGGATATTGGCTCAGCATTAAGCTAACCCAGCCATAACCATGGCTTTAAGAAATGAAGCTTAAAAGCAATTCTTCATCCCTCCAGTAAACATGAATCACAGTCACAGAATGTTAGAGCTGAGAAAGGACAAAGAGATTAGCTAGTCCAAGTCTTTTTTCCAGCTGAGCTCAAAGAGCTTAAAAGACTTGAGCCAGGTTACACACCTCAAAAACGACACAACCAGGAGCACAGGAGCCCACCCAGTCTCCTGACAGATAATTATCTTGTGGATTTCATTATTCTATGCTGCCTGTGTTTGAAGGTCTACTTGGAGGCAAAAAGATCCTAAGTCCTTGGCCTTTATGATTTTCTTGGTGGAATAATCATCCAATTTTAACTACTGGTACCAACTTAAAACAGGTATAAAAATTATTTTTAAAATAATTGTACCAAATATTGAGGCCTAGTCTGTATCTTCAAGTTAATCCTCTTTGGGAAAACTCTTGCTTTTTCTAAAGGTACAATTTTTCCCTATAAAGATATATACAAATGATATTTGAATTCTGATTTAGGTACTTTAAGGCCAAAATATTATGAACCAGATGACAAACTTTAAAAAAAATTCTTTTAAAGGCAGGACCTGATGACTTTTGCATTAAATTAAGAAGCTGCGCCAAATTTTAGGAACCAGACACATTATTCAGCTTTCAAGGAATTAAATAACCCTACAGATTTTGAGGAATGAAAAATGAAATAAGAGGATAAGGGATAGAATGTCACTAATATCTAGCCAGGATATCTCCTGGATAAGTTTAATAAAAGTGTTGGTCACTAATGGTCCTTTCTTCATCTTTCTTCTATTCCTTTTTCCTCTATATCATCTCTTCTAGTTCTGGAAGAGATGCTAGACAAGTAAGACAGCAGCTGAGAAGTCTCCAAGTTGTGTCCACATTGCTGGCCAAACAGGTACAGTGTCAGCTTCTTTTCAAATTAAAAGGTGGTAAAACTCAAAATACTTTGTGAGTAGGAAGAAAGAAGTTCACTTCTATAATCTGGGGTTAGGTTGTACTGAAAATAATGGGTGTAAACAAAGAGATTGCTAAGCCCCATATCATCATGGTTACAAGAATTTATCAAGTCATGTCAAATGGATCAGCACCACTAGTTCAATGAGCCTAAATGAAAAATATGTTAAAGAATGGGAGGCAGTATAACGTGAAAGCTCTGGACTGCAGTCAGAAGAAATGAAACCTCCCTCTACCGTTATCTATATATTTTTGTTTGGGTGAACTTTAGGAAAGTCATTCAACTTTTCTCAATCTCAATTTCCCCATTAAAAATTAGTGGAGTGATCTCTAAAATACCTTCCAACTCTGCTGTTTAATAATGGACTTATGAATATTGACTAAAATGCAAGTATTCTTTCCTCATTTGCCTATTTTTCTTACTTTTCTAGCACAGAAATTTCCTCAATATAATGTTTTAAATTACTGCCTACCTACTAGTAGAGTTTTCTTCTGAAACTTCTTCCTTTCATCACATTTTTTAAAATTAGGGCTCTCCCTTTAAATTAGGGCTCTTGGACCTTCCATGAGCCTTTTCTTTCTGGTCTGGATTCACAATTTATTTGATACTGTGTGTATTCACTCAGTCAATAAACATTTATTAAGCACCTATCGTGTTTCAGGCACTATGCTAAGTATTAAGGGATACAATAAGTGGCAAAAGACAGTCTCTGCCCTCAAGAACTGTCAATCTAATGGAAGAGACAAGTAAACATATATACAAATACACTATACACAGGATAAATTGAAAATAATTAAAAGAGAGAAAGCACTAGAATTCTAATTAATGGGAGAAGGGGGAGGTTACATGGTTGGACCTGCACTTAGGGAAAACTGCTTTGGCATCTGAATGAAGGACTCATTGGAGAAGGGAAAGACTTGAGACAGGCAGACCTACCAACAAGCTATTTTAACAGTCCTAGACTGAGGTGACTGAGGGTCAATTAAGCAAGTAAATATTAACCAGGACTGGGTTTTCCTTAAGGTATATTACCTTAGTTTCATTAGTTTCTAAATCTTTAGAGTAGTGGTTCTCAAACTTTTTGGTCTTGAGACCCCTTTACATTCTTGAAAATTATTGAGGACCCCCCCCCAGAAAGATTCTATTTATATGGGTTTTTATCTATCAATATTTGCCATAATAGAAATAGTTCTTAGTATTATTATGAAAGTAGTTTTGAACTTCACAAACTCCATAAAAGGGTCTCAGGGATCCCCTTGGGGTCTCCAGACCACACTTTGAAAATGCTTTGGATATTTCCCCTATTTCAAGCCAGTGCTCATTTCCATGTATGCCATTGGTGGTTTCACCAAAATTATCTCTAGTGTCATCCAGTTTTTAGAATTCTAATGATATTCAAGGCTATGATTCTCAGAGGCCATAACTGCCTCTCCTATGAGACATGACTGGTTACTGATGCAAGGTCAGTCCCTTACCATTAAAATGGTTTCATGACAACTCTTGATGTACTTCCCCCTTTGTCATTGTATTTGCCAGTCGAACCTTTGATATTTTGGTGCTTCCACAGTCTCACTAATGTTTATACTCCCATTTCCAGTACAGAGCTCAACCATTCTGCTCTCATCCTGTGTAATTCTTGTCAATGTTTTTTCATAACCTGTTCAAAAAATAACCCACACAAAGTTATGGAGGTCTTCTAGGTGGCTCAGTAGATAAAGTGCTGGAATCAGAAGACCTTGAGTTAGATTCAAATCTGGCCTCAGACATTGGTGTGACCCTGGGCAACTCATTTAACCTGTTTGCCTTAATCCATTGAAGAAAGAAATGGCAAACTGCTCTAGTATCTTTGCTAAGAAAACCCCATGAACAACACTGATGTGCTATGGTCCACAGAGCAGAGAAGAGTCAGACAGGACCAAACAAAGATTTATAAAGTGCTTCACATACACTACCTTATTAGGTCCTCCCAGCAAGCATGAAGTACGATCACAGTTCTTGAGCTGGATATAGGTATCATCATCTTTGTTTTACAGGTGAGGAAACAGATGCCCAGAAAGGTTAAGTAACTTCTCCATCTTCACACAGAGATTAAGAATTGTAGACAGAATTCAATCTCATTTCTCTTCATGTTGGAGCTCAGCTTTTATTTCACAGGATGAATAAAAACAAAATGTGTAATAGGCCACATTGAAAGGCTCTCTCATATCGGAGGGCTTCACACAGAAACTAGAAAACCATTTGTTAAGGATGTTATAAAGTTGTTCATTCAGACACCTTCTAGCTGTGTGACCCTGGGCAAGTTACTTAACCCTGTTTGCCTCAGTTTTCTCGTCTATAAAATGAGCTGGAAAAGGAAACAGCAAACCACTTTAGTATCTTTGCCAAGAAAACCCCATATGGGGTCATGGAGAGTTGGACACAACTGAACAACAACAAAATTGTTCAGTTATGGGTTAAGCTAAATGCCTTCTGAGGTTCTTTCCAACTCTGAGATTATGTAATACAGTGGGAGGGTATACACCTGAAATCCCTGTTACTGGGAAGGTTGGGGGCTAGCGGATTTCTTAAACTTGGGAAATCTAAGCTGCTGTGAGCTAGGTCAATTGCCAACTGTATGTCTGCAAAAGTTCCTAAAATCCACATTAATGTGGTGAACCTTCAGGAGCAGGGGGCCACCAGATTAAGGAGGGGTAAACCTAAGGACAGGTTGTCAGTGTTCCAGTGCCAATTAGCTGTGGGAAAGCTGTGAGCAGCCTTTATACTTCCAGCCCAGGTAAGACAGGGAGACTCAGCCTTTAAAAAAACAAAGTAATAGTACAAATTCAAGTTCTGAGTTTGCAGCAGAACAAAGAAGAGGGCATAAAAAGATGTGAATGCTATTTTACTAAACCAGACAAAAGTCTTCTGGAGTCCAGAGAGAAGAGAATTTTCCCCCATTTGTTCCCAATAAGGTATGAGGCCAAAATCAACAACAACAACAAAAGGCAGGAGTGAACACATGCATACAACCCACAAATTCATGTTTTGGTGAGGAGAAAATGTGGCTTTTCCAGCCTTTATGCACGGAAATATTTTTGACTCAGCTCCGTGATAGAACAACAATAGCTCTGCCTTTGCTATCTGCTCAATTTAGACACTGAGACCTTTTACATATTTCTGTCTCCTGCCTACTCAGAATGAGAAGTTAATCTATCATCCACCCATCCACAACCAAAATTTAGTTTTTCACTGGCTTTTTAATCTCTTAATTCTCTCAAGTTGTTGAAATCCAACACAAATGAGGCTTTCAGACCTTAAGAATGCATCTTGTTCATCTGAAGCAAAAATAATAGTTTGTAACCCAGGCTTCCTAAACTGTTTAAAAACACAGGAGAACAAGGTTGTCAAGTATTCCCTTTGCTCTTTCCAAAGCAAAGTTGCCTGGGAGGCTTGAACTGCAAAAGAACAAAAAGGCAGGGCATTGAGTAACTCTGATGAAAATGACTGTCCGGGCTGAAGAGCCAGCTCCTTCCCCTACAAGTCTTGAAACAGGAAAGATACTACTGAGATGGTTTTCTGAACTGTTTGCATTTCCCTTTCCTCCCTACCCTTCCTATCCCCAAAAACAATTCGTAGGATGAGCCTACACAGAGACAAAAAAGGTTTTTAAAAGTTGCTACTAGTGGAGATTATCTGTTTTATCTCCATTTCCTGAGTCAATCAACCTACTAATACTGGGGAGATTTTCTTAACAAGAATTCTTGCCCTCAAGGAGATTTTTTTGTTTTGTTTTTTTTGGGGGGGTGGTACAAGGTTAATGTGCATGAGACAATTTAAGAAAAAAGACCCAGTACAATCAAGTGCAAAACTGGTTTCAGTACCACAGGTGTACAGAAAAAAATGATTTATGAAAAACCCATTCAATTTGGAACTGACCTCAGTAAAAAAGATTTAGTACCTACTTGAAATAGATCCTGTTTTACAAGATGATCTCCAAGATTCCTCTTACCTGTTTTCTTTGATTTTATGGGCTCCCTTTTCCTCATATGTTTCCTTGCATATTTCAGCCTAGTTGAACTAATTACTAGAAAAGCTCTGAGTTCCTTTCTGAGCCTTGGAAGGCCAGGGTTAAGGTCAAACTTACCAAGGAAAATGTTTACTTAACAAAGGAAAGTAAGTTAAGAAAGGCTAGAAAGCTACCTGAACCACAGTAATAAATTTATGTTTAATCTATTCTGCAAGTCTGAAAAATCTTAATTCCATTACTCTAACTAAAGGAAAAATAAAATTGGCATCATCACTGGACCATCACAGGTAATGTGGAACTGAGATAACTTAATCAAAACTTGAAACTCCAGCCATTATAATAACTCCAGAATTTTGGAAGAGGAAAGGGAGGCTGCCTGAACTCATTAAACCAGTTTTTCCATTTTCAGGGGTCAGTAATCCCTTATAAATAATTTGTATCCCACCCCACTCCACCCCTTTCCTTTTCTGGCTAGAGATTAAGAAATAAAATTTTTAAATTGCTAGCTAAATACAAGGAAAAAGCTGTTTAGAAAAAGGAGAGAGAGAAGAGTGGGAAGTTGGTAAGAAAAACAGTACAAGTATCTTCATGAGCCAAAAAAAAGCCTTTTAGGTTTAATTGCAGGCATCAGAGGAGGAAAAACAAAAACATTATAGCATCCAGAATCTCTGACTGGAAGGGACCTCAGGCCTGATAGCCCAACCTGAACACTCTCAGCATCATGCTGACAAGGGGACACTTCTGCTTCTGAAGACCCCAGTAATGGGGAACTCACTACTTCCTAAAGCCTTCCATTCTACTTTTTTTTTTTTTTTGCTTTTTAGAGGGCAATTGGGGTTAAGTAACTTGCCCAAGGTCACACGGCTAGGTTTTTGTTTGAGTGTGCATTAAGTGTCTGAGGCCCGATCCAAACTCAGGTCCTTCTAACTCCAGGGCCGGCGCTCTACTCACTGCACCACCTAGCCCACCCCCTTCCATTCTACTTTTGTAAAGCCAATCTCGAGCAGCTCTTCTGAGGACTTGCTGCTGTGAATAACTTTAAGGAGCAAATCTTGTAGTATAGTGAATTCTCTATTTATTCAGCAATAAACAAAAGCAAGACATTCAAGAAACTAAAGCCAACATTCACAACAATATAACAACTTATTACTAAGGTGGCCATACAGTCTTAAACAAAACATATCATTCAGTAAGTTACAATCTACTCAATCAATATAGAGTACCCCAAATCAAGTCTTCTTTCATCTTGACTCCAGGCTGGCTTCCAATCATCCTTAAGGGTTAATCTTCCTTAAGCCAATCATCCTTGAGGGGTAGCAGAAAGAGCAAATGCCATCCACCTCTAGGTCACAGTAAGTTACAATATCATCAGTCAGCACTGAATCCCCAACTAAAGTCTTCTTTCATCTTAACGCAAGGTTTACTTCCAAACCCGGCGGCTCCTCTTCCATGCGCTGGCTGCTCCCAAATCTTACCTAGATTCACAGAGAGGCAGCTCTCCCAGTTCTTGCCTGGATTCATACACAGGCAGCTCTTTGCCTCTGATTCTAGATCTTAGCCCACAGGGACTATTCCACTCCAAGCCTTTCACAGTTTATGTTTCTAGGAAGACAAAGCTTAATAGAGCTACAACAATATTTAAACACATTGCCAGCACTATCATTTCAATTCACTCTCTGTCTGACAAAGTAACACAAACTAACAGAAAAGTTTCTGTCTGAAAAAATCAAACACAAATCAATAGTAAAGTCCCCGGAATTCTGTAAACAGCAGTAAAGTCCTCTTTCAGGGCTTCTGGTAATGTCCTCTTTCAACAGACAGAATAGAAAGACAAGAGTGCTAGACATTATAAACATTCTCCCTCTCAGTTCTGCTTGGCCCCAGATCATGCTGGGGCTTTTATCTGCTCTGCTCCTTCCTGTTCCTCCCTCCCTGTTCTGCCCTCCCTGTTCTACTCTTTCTGCTTCACTCTTTCTACAAGCTCCTCCCACCATGGGCTCCAAGTGATGACATTAGGATTGTTAAGGGCAGGGAAGGTTCCAAATTCCCTTAGGCCTATTAAGGGCAAAACAAATGTATACTATTTCTAACAAAGACTTGACACAATCAAAGGTAAGCCTCAAAGGCACCTGAATAGCTGAAACAAGGAGCAAAGTACTACTTTGCTTACCATTACAACTTTGGAACAGCACTAATTATTAGGAAGTTGTTGTTTTTTTTATATTATACCTAAAAATACAACATGCCTCACTGTAACTATCACCCACTGCTCCTAGTTCAGCTTTCTGGGGCCAAACAGAACATGTGTTATCCTTTCCCCACAAAACAGCCTTTAATAAACTTAGATAACTCTAAGCTTCCTTAAGTCTCTGCCAGGATAAACCTCTCCAGTTCCTTTTTCACAGGGCACGGCCTCAGGTCCTCTCACCATCCTGGGAGCTCTCCTCCTCCAAATGTCTTCCAGTTTGTCATTGTCCTTCATAAAATGTCCACAGAAGTGGACACGATATGTCTTGGATAGGACAGGATTACACTATGACTTCCCTCCTTCTGCCCATTATGTTTCTCAGCATCACCTGAGCAAACTCATTTTTTTTTTTTAAAGCAATTGGGGTTAAGTAACTTGCTCAAGGTTACACGGCCAGTCATTATTTATGCGTGGGTGCTCATTTTCTGAGGCCGGATCTGATCTCGGGTCATCCCAACTCCGAGGCCGGCGCTCTTACTCACTGCGCCACCTAGCCGCCCCTTTAGGGCAATTGGGGTTAAGTAACTTGCCCAAGGTTACACGGCTAGGTTTTTGTTTGTGTGGATTAAGTGTCAGAGGCCGGCTCCGAACTCAGGTCCTTCTGATTCCAGGGCCAGCGCTCTATTCACTGCGCCACCTAGCCGCCCCGCAAACTCATTTTTTTCAGCTGCCATTTCATCCTGCTGATTCACATTGGGCTTGTATACAATCCCCTGAAACACCTAGAACTTTTTTTAGATGAAGTATCCAACCCTGTCTCCCCGTTCTGGACTTGGACAGCTGACTTTTTTAAATTACCTGACATCTATATAGTATGTAAGGTTCCGTCTCTAATTCTCCCAAGTTGAACTCCCTTTGGAGCCTTTCTCTTACAACCAGTGTTTGTTAGCTCTCCTTCTGGGTGTCATTTGTTGCCTGAATATCCTCATCTTTAGTTTGATGATATCCATAACATGTCTATACCTTTTGAGAGTAAGCATGTTGTTTCAATGTGATACATTCTAAGTATTGGCTTGACTGTAGCTGAGAAACATTGCCTGGGGGGAGGAAGTTGCAAAAGTAATACAAGTTGATCTTTTCTTGGATGAATATATGTACATATATTTATATCCCCACCCCATCCTTCTCCTCCCCCTTCCCAGCTCATTAAGAAATTAAACAAGGAACTAATATGCTATATATCTATATATAGTAGAGATAAATATATGAATATCTCTATCTATACTTAAGAATATCCATACTTAAGAACTCTCCTCACCCAGGTGCTATTCATTTTTACTCCTTAACTTTCTCTATCATGCTGTTCAAGCTTAAAAATTAAGCAGTCCCTACCCTCAGAAAGCTTATGTTCTACTTGAGGGAAACACCACTTATGCTAAAGAGTAAATATGAACACGTAGTAATTTCCAGGGAATGGGGCACTAGCAATAGGACTGATCAGGACAGGCTTGCTGTGTAAGAGGTGGCTCTCGAGTTAAAATATAAAGGAAATTAGAGCCTTTGTAAGGAGGAGGTGAGGAGGGAAAGCATTCCAGGAACAGGAACTAGTCTGCACAATGGCAGGTATATGGAAGATGGATCTCATATATAAAGAATAATAAATATGCCAGTTTGGCTGGAACATACAGTGCATGAGAGTAATGTCCAATAATCCTGGAAATGCAGACTGGAGCCAGAATGTGAAAGGCTTTATAAGTCAAACAGAAGACTTATTTTATTCTCAAAGTAAAGCAGAATCACTGCACCTTCCTCAGCCTGGGATTCTGTCAGACCTATGCTTTAGGAACATCAAACTTAGCAACTCTGTAGAGAGAGTTGTAATGGCAAGAAAATAAGTACTTAGTGCCTTATTTCAACTATTTAATTATTTAGCACCTTGTTTCAGTTCAACTTTCTTTTAAGCTTTGCCCATCAAGTCTTTGTTAAGAAACAGAACTTGTGAAACCCACAGTGGGAGGAACTTGTTGATGCAACAGGAAAGGGTGGAATAAGGAGGGGGCTAATGACCATATATAAGGAGAAGCCCAAGCTGGTAAAGAGCAGAATTAAGGTGGCAGCACTGTTTGTCTATGTTGATTTGTGTTTGTAACACTTTGTACAGAAGCCCTGGGACCTTACTGGAAGCCCTGAAAGAGGATTTTTCTTGTTATCTGTTTAAAGAAGTCCTAGAGGAGGGTTTCAGAGGTCCTGGGACTATACTGACTATATGTGTTGAGTTCTCAGACTTTGTGGGTCTGTGTTGATTTCATAGGCATTAAGTGAATTGATGATGATGCTGGCAATGTATATGAATGTTGTTTTGGCTCTATTAAGCTTTGTATTCACAGAAACAGAAACTGTGAAGGACTTGAGATGGACTGGACACTGTGAAATTCAATATGGAACAGGAACTGGATGAGGAACTGGATGAAAAGCTGGACGAGGAGCCGAGAGCTACCTACCAGGTGACAGTAGGGTAAATTCAGGCAAAAGCTGGGACCATGGAAGAGGAACCATGGAATTTAGGAGCCAGCCTGGAGTTAAGAGGAAAAGGCCTCTCCTTGGATACTTAATGCTGACTGAGAAGATCATGATTTACTGTGGCCTAGATGAGGGAGAACTTTGTACCTTGTACCTCTAAAGGATGACTGATTGGAATTGGAATTGGAAACTAATCCCCAGTTAAGAAGAAAGGAGACTTTTTGACTGAGAGATTAAGACAATGTGGCCTAGGTTGGAGAACTTTGACTTTTGTGCTTTGTGTCCCTTAAGAAGGCTTGCTCCTTAAGGATGACTGAGTTAAGGACTTACTGAATGATATCTTTTGTTTAAAACTATGTGGTCACTTTAGTGATGAGTTGTTATAACATTGTAAATGCTATACTTTGGTTTCTGTGAATGTTTTGCCTTAGTTTATTGCTGAATAAATAGAGTTCACTATACTATGTGATCAGAACCCTTAAAGCTGTTCATAGCAGCAGTCCTCTGGAAAGCTGCTCGTGCTTGGCTTTACAAGAGACTAAGCAGGAAGCTATAGTAATAATCCACATAAGAGGTAATGTGGACCTGTGAGTGGAGAAAAGGGGATGCACCCAAGGGGTGCCAAGGAGAGTATCAATAAGACTTAGGAACAGATTCTAGATAGGAGAGGTGACAGAAAGGAAAGAGTTAAGGACAACCCCAAGGTTGCAAACCCAAATGACAGAAACTATGATTGTGCCCTCAACAAAAATAGGAAAATGAGGAAGAGGGGAGTTAAAGGGGAAAGATAATGAGTTCCACTTTATACATGTGGAGTTAGAGATGCCTACAGAACATCTAGTAATGTGGGAATGGAGTTCAGGAGAGAAACTAGGCAGAAAGCAATCTTGATTTCCGGCCTAGTCAGAGAAAAAACCCGAACAGATGATAATTCTGGAGCCACTGCAACTTTAAGGCTGAAGTGGATTTTCAGATAGGCATGAAGAAAGTGTGCCACTGTATGAAATATCACGTCAGAATTTTTCAATTTTGCTGAATTTTTTCCTCTTTCTCTTTTTCTTGAAAAATGTATTTGTTGGTTTTTCTTCCCTGATGATGACTGCTCAGAGAGAGAATAGCAAGAGGCATGCAGGGGGAAATCTAGTCAATCCAAAAGTAAATATATATAAAAATATCTTATTTTTAAAGTATATCAGTGCTCCCTTCCTCAACTGGTAAGTCCCGAATCCTTTGAACAATTTGTTTTTCCCTTTGAACAATCATTAAGGCCTTGGATAGTAGAAGAGGTCAGAATGTTTTCATATACAACATAAATTGAATTAGAGCAGGGGTGGGGAACCTTCAGCTTCAAGGCCACATGTGGCCTTCTAGGTCTTTGGGTAGAGCCTTTTGACTCAGTCTGTTTTACAGAACAAATCCTTTTAGTAAGGATATTTGTTCTATGAGGTTTGGATTCTGTCAAGGGGCCACACTTGAGGACCTAGTGGGCCACATGTGGCCTCAAGGCAGCATGTTCACCACCCATGAATTAAAGAATCAAATTTCAGGTCATTGAATTAATTTTTTGTCATGCTACTAGTCACACTAATGGCATATTTGTGAACACTCAGATTTTATTATAGCAATAGGGCAGGCAGAGTGGTATAATGGAAAGAATTCTGGATTTGAGGCTAGTGGGTCTGCTTTCATAGCCTGCTCCTGGTCCTATTCTCTGCACTTTGGGCAAGTGTAAAAATGAAGGGATTGAAGCAAATGATAGGTCCCTTCCAGCTCTCAATCCTGTGATTCTAGATATAATATGTAGTGCCTCCTCTTCCTTATCTGATAATAATAAGATAGCTTTTCACAAATTGTAATATAAGGTGGCATCTGTTAAATGGTGAATGAATGGTAGAGACATTACATTAAGGGTAGCTCTAGGAGTTCCAGGGAAAGAAAAGGTCACTTATGCCAATAATCATTTGAGGTTTCAGTGAGAAGCAAGGATTTAAGCTGAGCACTGTACAATGTGGGACAGTCATATAGTGAGAGAGAAGGATTTTCACAATGCAAAGTCTGTATGAATGTGTCATTTTGCACTGGGATTCAGCCTCTCTGTTTGGTATTTCATCTTTGAGGTAGCCAGGTTTGCAGACATTTTCCCAGGAAGTACTTCCCAACCCCTATCTCTGCTCATAGAGAAAATATAAAAATATAAAAGTGGCATATTTTGTCTTATTTTTTTTTTATTAAAGTGCCTCTTCAGAACTTCAGTAGATCCTTGATCAAATTCATAGACAGTTCTGTCAGTGCAGACTGAAACCCGTTCACATCTTTTCATTCTGTTCCGTAGGCAGTATAACAGGGTATTGGGCCTGGAGTCAGGGAGATCTGGGTTGTGATGTGAACCCAGATCACATCTGACATTAGATACTTATTAGCTGTGTGACTATGGGCAAGTCATTTAGCCTATATGTATCTCAGTTTCCTCCTATTTAAAATGGGGATAGTAATAGCATCTATTTCACAAGGCTGTTGTGAGGATCAAATGAGTTAATATAGGTAAAGCACTTTGCCAACTTTGAAGCACTTTGGAAATTATGGTTTCTGTCATCAATTCCTGTTCATATTCTCCCACAGGAAACTATCACTTTCTCTTTTTTAAACTATCACTTTCTAATGACATACTTCTCTTCTT
Organism: Gymnobelideus leadbeateri; assembly: GCA_011680675.1. NCBI lineage: Eukaryota > Metazoa > Chordata > Mammalia > Diprotodontia > Petauridae > Gymnobelideus > Gymnobelideus leadbeateri. Next base: position 520,024 of record WOXC01011533.1, on the reverse strand, counting down.
CCTGCCTACTCAATCTTTGTCTTTCTGTGTGAGCATTTAAGATAGCTCTGACACATTAATTCAATGACACTGGCCTTCCAACTACACGTCATCATATGGAAAATGGAAATTTTCCCATCCATTTAGTTTTTCTTTTTTTTTTTTTTAAAGCAATTGGGGTTAAGTAACTTGCTCAAGGTTACATGGCTAGTCATTATTTATGTGTGGGTGCTCATTTTCTGAGGCCAGATCTGATCTCGGGTCATCCCAACTCCGAGGCCAGTGCTCTTACTCACTGTGCCACCTAGCCGCCCCTTTAGGGCAATTGGGGTTAAGTAACTTGCCCAAGGTTACACGGCTAGGTTTTTGTTTGTGTGGATTAAGTGTCTTGAGGCCGGCTCTGAACTCAGGTCCTTCTGACTTCAGGGCCAGCGCTCTATTCACTGTGCCATCTAGCCGCCCCCATTTAGTTTTTCTTGTATGAATTGTTAAGCTTTCACATAGTCCAATTCCAGGGTCTCATTGTAGCATGGAAGAGAACCTGAGATCAGGAACATTATGCCAATGAGGGGCATAAGTACTGGTAGTCTTCCATTCTGGAAAATCTTTGAGAATAGTCCCAAGGATTAAATAAATCCACTGCATGATGCCTATGATGAATATAGAGAGTAATCTTCACTCAATAGGCTACCCTTTTGGTGATACAGGCTTGCTTCAGTATTTTTGAAATGACAACCATTTCCATAATTAGAAATAAAGGGGAAAAAAAGTTTTAAATGGCCCTCAGTCCTGTTTGGCTCCCCTCTTCAGTGATGGTGATAGAGTGGTGGCATGGGGTGCAAAGAATCCCCATCATTTTAGAGGTCTATAAACAATAACAACTGTTTGGAACCCTAACCAGAAGATCTTTATCCAATGACAAACTGACATGCTTGGAAGAGCTCGACCTCATACACTAATAATTAACAAAACCATAAGACTCTTAAAGAGAAGTTGAAACTAAACAAAAAGAATGCTTCTAAAACTCTCCTTGGATCAGCAAACAAAGGAGGTGGGTAGTTGGCTTCAACATGAACTCTAAGAAAATAAGAAAATCATTTCACAAAGTGCCAAGCCATCTCATCTTTAATTATTCATTATCAGGATAAGTAAAAAGACCAACACAGAGACAATAGCAACTTACCCACAAACATCTGTTACAGAGAAACTGGAAAAGGTACTTTACACAAGCATACATCTGCATATGTAGTGACCTCAAAATGAAGATGGGGATAGGTAAGACAGCAAAAAAAAAAAAAGGGCTGGAAAATAAGGTTCCATTTTGAGAAACAAGGCTTATAGAAGTCTGAAATTTGTATTCATTTCAAGAAGCCAGAATTATATGAACATGTTTTTCCCAGGAAAGAATCAGGTACTAAACAGAGTGTGTACTATACACAGCACCCTACAGGATATAATTTTTTTAAAAAAAGGAAAATTAATGTATCTTAAAAGAAAGGAAATGACATTATTAATGTGGCAATAATGTGAAAACTGCCCATATTGTATGGCCAGACCATTTACTTAATCTAGTTGGAATAAAAATATGAAGATAGTGGGGCAGCTAAGTGGGGCAGTGCCAGCCCTGGAGTCATGAGGCCCTGAGTTCAAATCCAGTCTCAGATACTTAACACTTACTAGCCATGTGACCTTGGGCAAATCACTTAACCACAACTGCCCTGACTTCCCCCTCCAAAAAGCAAAAAAAAAAAAATGAAGACACTGCATACACTCCCAACAGCTACCACCTGATCTATTCAAAGAAATCATGATGAAAAATGGGAAATGGACAAAGGCAAAGACAGTAACTTTGTTCAGGGCCATTTTCTGTAAAAGTTTAGTGAGTGGAAGGCAGGTAGTTTTTAAAAATTTATTACATCAGAAAGTTTTATCATTGTGACTTTGTAAATAAGACTGAGACACTGAGAAGTTGAGTGACTCTGTCAGGCCCCATTATTTCTCAGAAAGCTGTAGGATTTCCCCTTTATACACTGGGCTTATTGTTAGCACTTTTATTTATTTATTTTTTCTTTTTTTCTATTTTTTTTTTTTTTGGAGGGCAATTGGGATTAAGTAACTTGCCCAAGGTCACACGGCTAGGTTTTTGTTTGTGTGTGCATTGTGTCTGAGGCCAGATCCGAACTCAGGTCCTTCTGACTCCAGGGCCGGCACTCTACTCACTGCGCCACCTAGCTGCCCCTTAGCACTTTTATTTTACTTGTTGTCCTCTAGCACTCCTGGCTTACTGACAATAAAGTGCCCTAAAGTCACATCTGCCCATTTCCTTGATAATTTATCTTAAGCATCACTTATGAACTCTAAAATCAGCAACCTCTTAGCCCTGTTTTATTTCTGAGCTCTTTTATTTCCATTTTTTTTTTTTTTGATAGCTCAAAGCATGATTTTCTTTTAATTTGGTGTGGAACAGAATTGTTTCAGCACCATCATTTTAAAGCCTCCTGGCACTCTGAACAGTGATAACCTGGGAGCAATAACAACTCCCCTTATCTGTGTGCCATTTAATGACTGCAGCGCTGCCTTGGGAGCAATAAACTGCAAATACTTCCTTTCCTGCTTTAGATTTTTTTTTTCTACTGGAAAGACCTTCAGTATTTCAGATTTATTCTGATTACTTTGTTAGGACCTGGCCTTTTTGTCCACACATAGAAAAATTGGCTTCTGGCTTATTGCCTCACACACTCTTGGCTAAGGTCCAGATGGATCATCCAATAGTTTGTCATGCAAAGACAAGGAAGGTTAGAAGATTGCTTATGTGGCCTTAACAAATGATGGGGTCAGCAAGCCTATCACAAAAAATGCAGTACACTTGTAGAAACAGCTTTCTAGAAAATTATATTCTCTTCTGCAAAAGAATTGTTTAGAAGAGAACAAAAGGAAAAAAGGACAGCTATAAAAATATGTTGGATTATTATACATGCCAGAAAGAAAAGTAAGGTGTATAAAATATTCAGTTTCATGTACACCCCCTTCTGTCCTGATGTGTCTAGGTAAGTACTCATTTTATTTAATATTTGTTAAGTATGATAAAAAGAGGGAGAGGATTTTTCAAGGACTAAAAAAAAATAACTAGCTGATTTTTCCTTCTGCCCTCAGGATTGAAATTGAGCCTATTCGAAATCCTTTTGGTTGCTTCATTTGCCCTTTTCCTTAGTATAATTGCTTAAAATCTGCTCTTACGATTTTTCTTCATCCGTTATAGAAGAAACTCTCTTTACATTGTGTATTCTGGAGCAGAAGTATTTTGTTGGAAAGCTTTCCTGTTACATATGATTTGCATTTTTTACTAGACGCTTGTTCTTGGTCTTAGAAGACAAACATTTTCATTATTTCTTTGTGCACCGGTAAGAATGCCAAAATGCAAATTGAGAGCATCCTCTGAAGCCCTGTTAAACGTATACAGAATCATTCTTTTCCTAGTTTTATGAATGTAATTCTAGGCTCTAAAAATGTGGCCTCCTTTGGCTCTAGATCCCCTAGAAACTGCCTTCCCCAAACTCTCCTATGTTTTCCCCTCATATTAGCAACCCCTTATTTCCATTTCCTAAAGTTACCTTTAAAAATGTCACACAGTCAAATGAACTGACCTGTACTGAAGTCCCTTTTAGAAGAGTTAGCAGGGAAGTGAGTGAAGTACTATTTATTCAGCTCCATTCCTGTGCTCCAGAAAACTGATATATTCTTCTATATATTCAACAGCTTCAGTTTGCATTGTGGTTTTCTGAAAATAAAGTGTTTTTCTAATTCTGTAAAACAAACATAATAATTCTTGTACTGCCTATTTTGTAAATGAGAGTTAACCGACTCGCCCAAGGTCATACAAGGCTAGTAAGGAGTAGCCTGGTTACCCCCACCAGAGGCGGCTTTTGCACCACGCCCCCCAGGCCACGCCCCCGCTGTCAAATTTAAGGGTACAGTGAAGAAGGCAAGAGCTGGTAAAAAGACGCAGAGATGGGTCCCCAGCTTACGGTGGGCTCCGGCTCCGGGGGGGGGGGTCTGAAGGGTGCAGGGTTCCAGAACCGGACGTGAACGTTGCCTGTGTGACCTTGGGTAAGTCACTTTCGGATACTTAGTCACTGCACCCCGCTTTGTGAAAAAGGCCGGTGGGGTGAGGTTCGCTCGCAGGCGCTTCCCCGAGGATGGATGTGCAGCGCACGTGTGGGAGCTGGGCTGGGAACCAACCTAGAGAAAGGCAAACCCGTCGTCAATCCTTGGACTCAGCTGAGACCGCTTACTCAAACCTCAGACCAGCCCCTGGCTCCTGGGATGCCTTAGCGGCCGCTTCAGCTTCCAGAGTCTGGGGCTCGGGAGGCGCTAGCCTGGGCTGCAGAGCAGGACAAAGCACCCACTTCCCACCGCACTGCTCACACTACCACTCCCGGGATGTAACTCGCATGGAGCGAACTACAAAGGCCGACATGCGCTGCGCCGTGCTCGCCACTTTGAATGTCGGGAGCTGTAGTCCATACGCTCCATCTTCCGGTGAGCCACCAAACCCCTCCCACTCGTATCTTCAGGGGTCGATGTGGGGGGTGGAGCCTTAATTCCAAAGTAAAACCGTCGCCTTAGCGGGGGATCAATCGAATAACAACCTCCAACTCCCCGAGTTCTACCCTGACCAATAAGGTGGGCCAACTCTAGTCATGTGACTCAAACCGGAGTAGTGCTTTGGTACCTAGAATCCCTTCGCGCGAGAGGCTGTCTCTTCTCTATGGTTTCTCCTGGTCGTAGGAGGGTGGATGGGCCTCAGGAGGACTCCGTACATTCTTCCTCCATTACCTCACTGTCTTCGGAAGGCTGCCGGGATATCGGAGGACCCAGTTCCTACCTCGGTTCAGTCCTCCAGCCGCCCAGGGAATCCCTCCAGCAGCTCCTCCTTGCTGCCGCCGCCGCCGCCGTCGCCGTCGCCGCCTCCGCCTCCGCCTCCTCCTCCTTCTCCTCCCCCCTTCCTCCTCCTTTTCCTCTGGCCTGGCCCGGCCCGACGCTCTTCATTCCGACTGGAGGGCCCGCTTCTCTCGGGAGCCCCCACCCAGGCGCATGGCTCCATGAAGCGGGAGGAGGAGGAGGCACAGCGCGAGAAGTCCCGGCTGCTCCAGGGACGGGAAAAAAGGTGAGAAACTCCGGGTCGTCGCCGCCGCCGCCCTCCGCGCCTGGTCTGCGCGGAGGGAAGGGGGCCGAAGCTCGAGTCCGGGCGGGGGGAGCCGGGGCTGGGGGGCCCTGAGCCCCGAGGCCGTGATTTGAGGGGGGGGCCCGCCGGCTGTAGGCCGGAGGATTTGAGACAGGCTCGTGGTTAAGAGCAGGCGGGAGGACCCCTGCTGCCCGAGCTGGGCTCGCCGCCCCCGGCCCCCTGCGGCGGGGCTCCGGCTGCCTTTCTTTTAAAACCCTTTTCGAAACAGTCTCGGGTTTGTGGAAAGTTTGGCGGTGTCGGGCGCCCCCTGGCGGCCACCGTGGGGCCGGGACCCGCCGCCCCCTCCCCCCCGCGCTGGCCTCCCCTCCCCCGCCGCGGGATTCCGGCCCCCCCACCCCCCCAGCCGGCCCCACGTCTACCCGCCGACCCCTCCCTTGTTAGCCTGCTCTTGGGCAGTTTCTGCTCCCATCCCTCCCTCCAGTACTCACCTTGGCCCATTCTTCCTCCACTTTCTCCCTTTCTTTCTCTACTTTTTCCCTCTACTTTACTTTTCCCTCCTTCCACTTTTCTTTCTCTCCCTTATTTCCCCGTCTTCCCCCCTTGTCCCCTTTCCCCGCCGCCCTCCCTTCTTTCTCCCTTCCTTGCCCACGTCCCCCTTTCTCCACCTTCCCTCTTCATCTTCCTACCGTTCCTTGTTCCACCGACCTTTCCCTCCTCTTGTTACTTTCCTCATCCTCCATCTGATCGATATTGGTTCCCATGGTGTTCCATTATCTTTTTACTTAACACATTTCTGCTCTTTCCCACTGTCTTCTGATTTCCTGTCCCACAGATATCTTTTACTTCCCTGGCTATAGAGTCCCATGTTATCTCCCCACCCCTCTTCCTTACCTCAGCTTTCCCTAACCCAGAAACCTCTCTTCTAGCTTCACTAAGCTTTCCCATCCTTGTCCTGGTTTGACCTTCTCTTGTCCTAGTCTCCCCTTCTATTTCTCTTACCACACTTCCTCTTGGCCTAACCAACCCCATCCTACCCCCCCCCCACACACACACACACTTGTCTTCGCCTCCAGTCTAAGCAGAGCCAAACCTGAATCCTGCCTCCCCAGAGATCCCCTACCTTCTTATGCCCACCCCCACCCCTTTCTCAGCCCCTCTGAATAGGGGACCTGCTCAGCACCCTCACTCACTCTTTGGAATTATCCCTGATTCCCAAGTCCTTACTCACCCTAACCCTAGGAGCCAGAGGAGGACTGGGGAGTAGACAGCAGATTTAGGATTAGGGAATATGGCATTCTTGAGCCATCTTTGCTACAAAGGAAGTGAAATGTGTTGCTCCTGTTACTCTGGCAGGGATGTTGATATGGGGCTGTCCATCAGTTCTTTGCTGATTGCTTTTCTGAGGGTATGGAAAATTCATTTTTCATAAAAATCAAGAATAAGCAAGTTTTAACTTAAAAGTTAGGGGGATTTTTAATGTACCTTGTATCCCACAGCATTTTCTAAAACATTAAATTCATAAATACCCTTCCCTTTGATATAACATCAAGGATAGGGTAGTTCAGGAAATATGACCATTGCTGCTGTTTTCAGCTAGTCTACTAACTGTTTTCTAGGTTTCTGAATGTTTTGAGGTGAGAAAAGCCCATTCTGCAGCCACAGTTTTCTAGAAATTGCTGTCTTTTTCTTATCTCTTCCAGAGAAATAGGCCATATTTCTCCTTTCTCAGATTTTGTTAATTCACTGCCTTTACATTTTAGGTACAGAAAGCAGGAATGGAACTGGAAAAAGGAAAATTCATTGCAGATACAAAATAGCTCCCCCCTTCTGCTGTAGCTGCCCCTCTGGCTATATACATTTTCTGATTTCAGTGAGTATGACCTTGTACTTACTCAAAATAAAAATGTGTAGCTGTCTTAGAAATAAAAGAAAACTTTACAGCCTAGGTGTGTGTGTTCATTTCCAGTATGAGGTCCTACATACCTTGAAAGCTTCCAGTTTTGATATTTTTAGTTCCCCAAGGAGGCCTGATGGTGATGGGGTCCATTATTCTTTCTTTTTCTTTGACTTTAAATGAAATAATTTTTTTTCCTATAATCTACAAAGTAAAATCAGAAGAGGGCATAGCTCCAGCCTTTCCTTTTTTTTCCTAGTTAGGTTATGATTTTCAGCAGAGACAGACTGGAAATAAAATTCACTAAGTCTCCTATACCAGCTTAATACCACTTTTACTGATTTTGACAAGAAATACCCTCTGGAGTTGGTGCAGATCACTATCAAAGGAAATTCATAGAACTATGCAGTAAGTTTTTGCTGTACACCATCTCCTGGAGCATTTGTTTGTCTCAGCTTTTTCTCTTGATGTCATTTAATGAAACCTAGTTCATATGTAAAATTTACAGATGGTATGTGAAAGAATTGGTATACTAAATAAAAATCCCCAAAAAAAAGGCCTAAAGTGAAGCTTTATAGCAACTAATTGCATAGAATTGAACAAGAAAACCTTTTTTGTGTTTTCAAGATTTTCCACATACACTTGAAAGCTTTGTAGATATGTAGAACTGATTTTAGCTCCCTTTAACAGATTACTAAGCCAAGGCACTATGAAGTTGTGATTGGACCATAATCATGTAGGATCAGACCCAGGCATCTGACTCTTCTCAATTGAAAGAAGTATTGAATATCTGTCCAAATAGGTTTTGGAAAGAGATAAATAATGCATATGCATTATCTGTATATTTTCTGGGATTACAGGGTTGAAATTATAATTTACAGACAGTTATTGTTCTTGAAGTTGAGCTAGCAAAAATATAGAAGCAATCCTTGAAGCAGTTGTTTGAGGCAAGTACCAGAGTGGTTTTTTTTCCCCTCTTACTCATTTCTGTAGATAGGACAAAATTATAGCTCCGGTGCAGTTTCTTTACCCATAAAAATAGTTAATAAATTTGTGAGGTTTTTCCCTTTCCTTATAACAGAGATTGCTGTGACTTACTGTGACTTTGTAGAGAGTTTGATTTAAGACAGATTTCAGGACTTTGAACAGAACTCTTATTTCCATATCCCCAAAAGTTTCTGTCTCTTGTTAGAAGACCAAATGTTGAAACAAGATAATCTAGACTCTTTCTCAAGAAATAAAAGTATGTTTTTTTCTTAATCTAGACTTTGATAGCTCCTTTAATTTAACTTGGAAAATAACCCCAGTTAATCATATTGTGTAGTAGTTTCTTTACATTCTTTCCAGCAAGCTTCATATTTTCTCTAACAATGGCATGCTTATTAAATGAGCCCTTTTTTTAAAAGTATGTTTCTTTGTAATACCAGCTTTTATTAAAGGCATAGGTAGATGAGGGTGTCTTCCCACTTTGGGATAGCCCATAAACTACTCCATTTCTTAACCTTCCATTCTGAAAGGTCAACAAGTGATTTTATTCATGAACATACTGTTGAAAAGAGAAAAGTGATCACCAGTGACAGAGAAAATAAAAAATTCATCAGAAAAGTAGTGCTGTTAGTTATGGGATTAGTCAAGCTATAAGGTTGTTCTTTGTAGAATTTCTGAATATTAAGACTTTCTCCAGAATGTCTGAGAACCAGTAACCACCAGTGTCATGTTAAAGATCTTTTAAAATTACCTCTAATAAGAGAATGCAATTTTTAACAGGGATGCTTCCTCTTCAACTGAGAAGCTATACAAGGAACAGTCAAGCGTAGTGTTATAAAATGTAATCATCTACTCTAGTATACGGAGCCATAAGGGCATGACATTTGCTTCTGTCGTGAAAAACAAGCTGGTTGTACCCTGTCAATAAATGGGACATGTCAATTCTAGGTCATTTCAATAGCCTATTAATAATGAGGATTAGCCTAAGGATCTCAAGCTTATTTGTAAAATAAAATCATTAAGAGTGGAATTAATAGGTTCCACCATAGATCATAGAATCATTGAGTTGGAAGGGACCTTAAGAAGTCGTCTAAGTCTAAGCACCTGAATCCTAAGTCTCCTCCGCAGCTGTATATTGCCACCAAAGGTCAATTTACCTGTCCAAACGAATAGGTCTTAAGTGTTACTCTTCTATCAAAACAGACTCAACCTTTTTTAGGCTGCAAATGAAAAAATTCTCAAATGGAATAGCAGCTTGAGGTTGTGTCCCTTTTTCAAACCAGAGCCACCTGAACTTGAATGTATGCAAAAAAAATACTTTCTAATATGAAGACTGCCCTAATTGAAAACTTGAACAATGGATTTTAGCAGAGAAGATAACTAAACTGCATAGTTGGAACTGAGTAAATTTAACTGAGCATTCAGTTAAACCAAGAACTTTGTAGCTTGAGTTATCTGAGTTGGCTAACTGCTTTGCCATGAATAATTGTTCATCTATCTACTTTGCTTTAAGTAGAGTTTACAGTTCTCAGGCATTTTCTCATATGACAATGGATAACCACAGTCCAAATCATCTCTTTGCTTCAGTGATAACTACGTCAGCACCATAGAGGAATGGAGGACCTAGTGATCAGGTTGTAGATTGCACCCTCTGAAGAAAAATGTGTCATTTTCCTATGAAGACTCTTATTAGATAGTCTCCAGTTCAGTTCAACAGACATTTATAAAGTGCATGCTATGTGCAAAGCAGTCTTCCAGGTGGAAGGATAACAGAGACACAGCACTGAGGGAATACTGTCAAACTCTGGGGTCTTTGGATAAATTAAAACCTTGCAGTTAACCTGGAGTGCATATTCTAGATGATGGATTACTTTTGTCTTTGTATTCATAATTATTCATTCAGCAGATGTTTCTAGAGAGCCTAATATAAAAAAGACACTAGGCGCTGTGAAAGATACAAATACATATTAGTCCCCGCCCTCCAGCTTATAAACAACTGGCAGGGAGCTCTTCCATGTAGCTTAGCATTTCTAAATGGCATTAGTATTTTCTAAATCTGTTGATCACAAAACCAATCATAGAACATAGATAACTGATATGAATTCTTCCTTCTAAAAAGAGAAATAACAGTCGCTTTATCAATGGGCATATACATAATTGAGAAACCAAAATTAGATATTTTAAAATTTGAGGAATCTGCTTAGTGCATTGGAAAGGTAGTAACAAACAGGATTCATCATAAATTGTAATAGAAATCATAATAGCACAACTAATGGGAAAATAGGGAGATAGTTTAATCCTGAGGGGAATTTTGTTCTCTGTAGGGCTGAAATTTGATGTTGGTAAGATGAATAGGCAGACTAAACCAATCTTAATCGCACTTGAGGCAGTGACACCTATTTTTTTCTTCCACTTGTGGACGACGTTCATATCCCATGAGAATGAAATTTCATCCAGTTCATTTTCATTAACAAGGGCATCCTCTTTGATTTGAACAAATAATAGGAATATGATCTGCCTGCTTATGATGTACGTTTGGTTTTTTTAAAATAGAGCTCTAAGGCTTTGTAAAAGTATGTAATCAAATGTTTGTTGATGGTTACTAAATTTAGATTTAAAGTCACTAAGTATCAACCTAGAAGGGTTGATCTCATTGATATACAATAATTTTTTTGAAACAGCATCTTATAACTTCCATTTATCATAAAATGGAATAGTGACTTTAATGCACTCAACCTAGGATGCTTGAGAGAATTGTAAACTATTGGTGATTTTCCCCAAAGCATTAGAGAAGAGAGAAAACAAATTTACTCATGGTTTTTGGAAGAAGAGGATTGTGCCATTGGATAGTATGTCTATTTTTATCTATTCAGACAGATGGGCAGTCTGTCATGGTAGTATGCTGTTATTCAGTTAGATTAAGTCCTACTATCAAGTACCTAGTATTTATTTGGTCATTGTGTGGCAGTCCCAAGAGTTATCTAGTCTTCCCTATCTGTATAGATGGCTCTTTGGAAGCAGAGTTGCAGTAATTACTCACCTTCAAAAGTTTGGGTTTTATGTTAAGATAAAAGGCCAAATACTGAACCCTTTTGGAAAAGTTTCTTTAATTATCAGGTTTGTGCTGCAGGTACATGTAAGATTGACATTGTCAGATGATTGCAAATATGTTTTGATGTGGATCTGTTTTCAGCTTTACCTTAGTTGACTAGTAAGGTTATTGATCTATTACTAGTTTAGTGATCTCCAGAGAAATGCTCAGGATTAACAAAACCAGATCTTTTTGTCTATCATTGTATATAAGGGCTTCAGTAGGAGACAGCCAACACCAAATTGAAAATAAGTTAGAATGTGATCATTTTGTATGAGAGTTGTGAAAATGAGCACATTTGAGATAACCTTATTGTGTGCTGTGTGCAGGCTGATCTTTCTCCTAGTCTCATAGTTTCAGGCTTGATCTTGATTGGAATTCTTCTCTCTTACTTGGTTCTGAAGAATTTCAGTAAGGTTACAAGTCTTCTCTTAGCTGGGTTTTTAGCTTAATATAGCCACCATATGCAAAATTGAATTATGTGGAAGAGGAAATTTTTTTTCTTTGTTATGGTTCAACCTTTGTCTCCTCTAAGCTAAAAAAACCCTCTAAGGGGCTTTTTTTTGCTTCTCTTAGGGCAGGGGACCTAAATGCAGGGCTACCTAAGGACACTGATGGCTCCACTCAGATTCCAGCCCTCTACAGATAATACTGCTTCATCACTCTACGGTTTGTAGTTAATACATTTCCCCATAAACTTTAACTAATTATTCCCTACCCTTACTTGTCCCTATTAGATAACTTAGAAAATGATGCATAGGCAAAGATGCCAGTTATTTTCTTCTTATACTAATATGACAGTGACAGAATTTCTAAATATATTTTCTTGTAGTTGAGGTGATGATGACTATAGGTTTTGTTTGGTCCTTTTTTTAAAGCCTCCACCTATAGTGGCAAAATCTGCCATTGTTCTTAAGTCAACTTTGTGAACAGACACTATCGTCAGGATTCAGCCAGTATGTAGTTTAAAATTATTTAGCTTATGAATCTATATCAAATATTATCTTAAATAATTAAGAGATGTCTAGCTCTTGCTAGCATTTGACTTTGCACACCTTGGAGACAGTGAAAGCTAAAATGTATGTTTCCCTGTGCCTGGTCAGAGTCCCTGGGGAGCTATTAAGTATGTGTAGGGAGCTTCAGTATCTCCTATAGAGAGTGTCAGCTCAGGTCTAATACAGAGCTTAAAAACTAATACCAAGTGACTCAGAACTCTTTCAGGGAGAATGGATTTGAGAGTTCTGGGTTGTTTACTAAGACAACTTTGCCACTAAACTGGCTTTTATGACTTTGGTCAAGTCATCATCCCACTGGCCCTCCATTTATCTATAAAATGAAGGAGTTGGCTATCTACGGCTCCTTCTGGTTCTAAAATTCTATAACTCTAGTGTTAAGACTGATCTGTTTTAAATTATCCCGCAGTAGTTTCTGTTATTATCCTTATGACTAAAAGTCCAGTAGTTTTACTACCACATTGTTACTTAACATTTTCTTCTCATTACCATCAAATAGCATTTAAGAGTCCCCTTGCAGTTTCCCCTAGTTTGTTTTTGTTTGTCTAAGTGAATTTCATGCTCTTAGACTCATTTTCTATTTCTGTGAAACGAATAAAGTGTGAGCTATATCCTGGTAGTCTGGTCATATTGATCACCTGTTTATATTGTTTTCTTACTCTGTCCTGGTTTGTCAGGTTGTAAATTTTTTTTTAATTTTTATTTATTTTGCAGCTACAGTAAGCAATGTGTAGAGCTTGAAGAGGGTTCAAAAGAAAACTAAAGATCATTTAAAAGTTGGAAAGTCAGGCCTATAAGGGAGGAAAGGTGAAAATAACTAGTATTATTTAACTTAAAGAGATTGTTGAGTGTTGATTAATGATGGTCTTTTGGTTTATTTTGAATTCTTATAAAAGATAGTGGTATATGAAGCAATTGTAGGAAGACACAGCCGTTGGGTGGAAGAAGTGCTGGATTAGGACTCATGAAGACCTGAATTCAAATCCTGTGTCTGCTGCTTAATACCTGTGTTATCTTGGACGAATCACTTCCCCTTCCTGGATGTCATCTTCCTCCTTTGTAAAATTAATAGATTGGACTAGATGTCTTCTAAGGTTCTTTCCAGTTCTAAACCTATGATCTTCTATTTTCTTTAGTTGTATTATCTTTACTGAGAACATGCAGCTAGGAGATTGAAGTTAATGAGGAAGAACGTCCTGAATGTTGGAGTAGGATGCCAAAGAATTTTGTGACATTTTCTCTGCATTTCCTTAACAACAGAATATTCTGATCTTAATCCTAAAAATGAGAGGAATAAACTTGAAAGGAGGGACAAGGGGGTGTGGGCCAATTGTCAAGATGCCTTTTCATCTTGAAATCTTAGTTTTCATTCCAGTTGCTGCTGCTGCACCCAGCTTGTATTACTAGTTCCGTTCATAGGAGTTTACAGCAATGAGGAGAGAACTGGCAACTCTCAGCAGTTTGCACTACTAAAATACACATGTACATGTGCACAAACCCTCTGGGCACCATAAGATTTTGGGAAAATCAAGAGTTACTTAATAGGAAATGGTTGGGTATCCCCTGAATTAGGTGGTATCTCAAATTTTTCTCTAGCCTCATGGTTCTTTGAGTTTTTCTTTCTATACAAGTTATACTTCTTGTATGGGAAACAAGATTTATAACTATGTACACTTTTTTTCCATTTAGGCTAATTCTTCACTTTCCCTCCCTTTGATAGAGTTCTGCAGCATTCCAGACCTCAAGCACTGAATCAGGATGGGAAAAAGACGCTGTGTTCCTCCATTAGAGCCCAAGTTGGCAGCAGGCTGTTGTGGGGTAAAGAAGCCCAAATTATCAGGAAGTGGAACACACAGTCACGGGAACCAGTCAACAACTGTACCTGGCTCTAGTTCAGGTCCTCTTCAGAACCACCAGCATGTGGATGGGAGCAATGGAAGGGAGAATGTGTCTGACTTAACTCTGGGGCCTGGAAATTCCCCAATTACTCGAATGAATCCCACTTCGGGAGCTCTGAGCCCACTTTCCCGGCCCAATGGAACTGCCAATACCACCAAGAATCTGGTGGTGACAGCGGAAATGTGCTGCTACTGCTTCGATGTCCTCTATTGTCACCTCTATGGCTTCCCCCAGCCACGACTTCCTAGATTCACCAATGACCCCTAGTGAGTAAACCCATATGTGTGGGCAGTGAAGATGCAATTGCCCAGCAGGCATGCTGTCACCTTTCTGGGTTACTCTGTGGGTGGGTGTGGTCTTTATATCATAAAAAGCTTTAATACACATTTGAGAGATGGGTAAGTAGGAATAAAACCATGAGACGTAAAAGCCAAAATGATATATTAGAACATCTATTGGATTCAGCAGTGGATGAGATGTCGGGTTTCATTCGGAGGAAGTATAATCTTGTGGATAAAATTATGACCTAGGAATCAGGAGGAAGTTTTGTTCTTGGCTCTGCTGCTAGTTCACATTGCCTTAGGTAAGTTATTTAACCTCTGTCCAGTTTGTCCAGCTGGAAGATGATGCTATCTAGTGTCTTACTCATTGGATTGATGTATAGATGGGGACTCAAATGTAGACAAAAAGAAATGTTTCTTTATATCTCTCTGCTTCCATCTTCAGCAGTCTTGTGTTGTTTCTAATACATATTCCTCCAGTTTCTACTGCATTTTACTTTGCCTGTTCCTTTTGTGCAGTATCAGCATTCGTGGAAGCCAAGGGTCACCAGCACGGGGGAAGGGGTCTATGTTTTAATCTTAAAATTTTCACCTGGAGCTGATGATTTGTACTTAACCACTTTAAGCGCGGAATTTGGATTGTTGCTTGGTCTGTGGTAGCTCTTCATGATTTTTATCTCCTTTGGGATTAAAGGCTATTTCTTAGGGACATATTATAAAGTGTCCCTTAAAAATGCTGGCTCTTTAGTTTCCTTTCCTAGGGGTTATGTGAAACATTCTTTCATTTAAAAATATGTTTATTAATCACCTACAATATTCATAGGATTGGGGCAGCTAGGTGGCACAGTGAATAACACCAGCCCTAGAGTGAGGAGGACCTGAGTTCAAATCTGGCCTCAGATACTCGACATACTTGCTAGCCGTGTGACCTTGGGCAAGTCACTTAACCCCAATTGCCCTCCAAAAAGTAAGTCCTAATAAGTGGTATGGATAAATTCTGAGTGTTTATAGTTGGGATACCTGCCTGGATTGGAATTGTTAGAGGTTTCAAAGAGGAAGTAGAAATTGAGTAGGACTTTGCAGGATGAATTGGAGTTAGGATCTTAGCCTTTTATAATGGTTCTCTAAGGCTTAACTTCCCACCTGTTGCATAAGATTTCTTTATACCATCCAGTGGGTAGGATGTCTTGCTTCTGCTTGAGAACCGTTGTCTGAAGCAGCCTTTTTCATCATTAGACAGCCCTAAATTGGATAAATGGGCAAAGAGGAGGAAAGGTATAGGCAAAGCAAGATGAGAAGAATTAACATGATACGCTTTGACTCAGAAAATAGTACTCCGGCTACATGACAGGGTTCATGGTGGAGAAAAAGGGATTATTGAGCTGGAAAGGTAGGTTAAGGCAAGATTATGAAGGGTCTTAGATGATTGACTTGGAAGTATAGATTTTATTGTGGACACATCAAGAAACTATTGGAGATATTTCAGTGAGCAAAAGACCTGAAAGGTTTTTTGTTTGTTTTGGGTTTTTGGTGTTTTTTGTTTTGTTTTAAAAGGAGGTTGATCTGGGAACACTACAGGATTTGAGGACAGATCAATCAAGGCACAATTATAGTGGTTATACAGAATAACACATATTTGGGACTTGAAGAAAGAAAGTTTAGATAAAGTTTTTTTAAAATGATGACTATGCCTTAACTTTTTTTTCTCAGTGAGGTAGGCTTCCATGGAGCTTGTAATTTGTTGGTCATTTCTTGAGGATGTTTAATCATACATTCACTTGTATATACTTTGTAGAAAGTAAATTACTAAGAAAAGACATGGGAGGGGTGGCTGGGTGGCACAGTGAGTAAGAGCGCCGGCCCCGGAGTCGGGAGGACCCAGGATCAGTTCGGCCTCAGATACTCAACACCCACAAAAAAATAACTGGCCGTGTAACGTTGGGCGAGTTAACCCCAATTGCTTTAAAAAAAAAAAAAAAGTAAAGACATGAGAAAAGGAATTGGTGATTACAGATGGTAAAGTTGTCATTTGTGGGGGGTTCTAGCTTTTAATGTGCTTAAAACCAATTGTTCTCTGTACTGAAGAGGACCAAAATGATATCACAGTGTTGGAGTCAGTGTGTTATAGTGTGTCTGCTGAATCAGACGAGTATGAGGAGTATCAGAAGGCTCTGCCACAGGTTGGACACAGTTAGTCCAGTAAAACCAGTATGAAGCTTTTATATGCCCAGAGAGGCAATGATTAGTTCAGAACAATCACTGTCCTTGAAAACTGATAAGGAAAACATATCTTCCTCCCAGAGAAGTACTGTCTATGAATTACAAAGGGTACAGCATTCACAAATTGTTTTACCTTAAATGTTTTTGTTGAAAAAGAAGAGTTTTAAGTAAGTTGCTAATAAGATAATAAATAACAGCCTGGACTTGAACCTAGGTCCTCTAACCTAGTGCTCTTTTTCACTGTTTATAAACCATATCCCTTAAAAATTAAGGGGATAGGGGCAACTAGGTGGCGCAGTGAGTAAGAGTGCCGGCCTGGAGTCAGGAGAACCTGGGATCAGCTCCAGCCTCAGACTTTTTACACCCACACAGAAATGACTGGCCATGTAACCTTGAGCAAGTTACTTAACCCCAATTGCTTTTAAAAAAAAAATTAAGGGGATAGAGAAAGTAAGAGGTATGCAGAGGGATGAATAGATTAGGGATTTGGTGTGGTATTTTTGTTTTTAAAATGAAAGTAATTATTTTAGATCCATTGTAATATTATTGCATGTGATAGAAGTTGTGAATTGAAGAGATTATGTTATTGTTATATATGGAGAAAGGGTGGAGGATGACCTCAGAAGCTGGTTTTAGTTTGACACCCCATCTAAATGCAAATATAAGCCAATTTATAAAGAGAACAAGGAGTGGGAGGAAGGGGATGAATGTGCTGGCCCATAGCAGAGAATTGAAGAAAACAAGTAGCTTCTCAATGATTTGAGAACCAGTAGAAACAGTGATCCCTCCTTCAAATGTGAAAGGGAAGGATACATTTTATATTCTGCATTTAGAAGAGCCAAGAACCAGCCAAATGTAAAACCTATGCTATGGATGGGTTTAAAGAAGAAATTCTGTTTTAAAAAAAAACGAAAACTTAAGCTGTATATCTGTAATAGTATTATGTTTTCTAACATCTGTTATATTAACTAAATGATTTATGAGGTCCTTTTCAGCTCTTAATCTGTGAACCTATGGTTGGCAGGGATTTTTTTTTTTGAGTATTGTATTAAAGAAATGAAGGGGGTGTTCCATGAAAGATGGAAGGGCTATCAAATATGCAGTGGGGAAAAGTTCATGATTGGTTAGCACAGTGG
Source organism: Gymnobelideus leadbeateri (assembly GCA_011680675.1). Taxonomy (NCBI): domain Eukaryota; kingdom Metazoa; phylum Chordata; class Mammalia; order Diprotodontia; family Petauridae; genus Gymnobelideus; species Gymnobelideus leadbeateri. The sequence continues at coordinate 502,339 of WOXC01011533.1, read as the reverse complement.
CTTTTAACCTGGAGTCTAAGCATTCCTTTTGTATACAGAATTAGATAAATAGGGATAACTGTATTTTAGTATAATTGATTTTCTTTGTAATCGTGTGTATTTTATTGTAAGCATCTAAAAATATTTTGAGAAGTGTTAACCAGACTGCCCATGAAGTCTACGTCCATGACACCAAAAAGGTTAGGAATGCCTGTATTATAAGGTTGAACTTAAAAGGTATTCAAGTGTTTTCAAAAAAACGTTTTGGGTGAGTAGAAGGGAGGTTCAGAATGCAAAGAGTTAAGGGTTTTAGATAATTCTTAGAGATAGCTACTCCTGAATATCCAAATGAGGTTACATATTTCATCTACCCATAATGTTAACTTGAAAAACGAAACAATGTCCATTGTTAGTACTTTTATGAGGAGTACCAGCTATTCTCTGAAAGTTTAGACAATAGGAAAAAAATTGTTATAAAGTATAACTGTAGCAAATACTTATGGTCTGAGACATGCCTTTGGAAAACTTTTTAGGTGATCTGGAAAAGTTTTAAATGAAGAATAAAAAGGTGTGGTGGACAATAAATGTAATTTCCCTAGTTTATTGAAAGAGATGGAATGAATGGATCATGTTAAAATAAGGGAAAAGATGAGGAATGAATGGGAAGGAAGGGTGATAAAAATAGGGCTCAAGGAAAAGATAAAGAAGAAATTCAAAGATAGGATAGGAAGTATAGGAATCTGTTATGAAAGAAGAACACAAGAATGGTAGAAACCTACACAAATATTCTATGCCACAATGTGGAATTCTTTATAACCGGGAAAATCTGAGACTTTGGGAAAAGATGAAAAAAGTAGACCACAGGAGAAAAAAAATACTTCCCAAAATAGTCATTTAAGCAGTCAACAATTTAGAAAATCGTTTTGGTAGTAATAATAGAACAAATCCAGAAGGTTTGGTTGTTACATGTTACTAATTTGAGTCTGGAGAATGTTTTGTTTTGCCTTTTTAGCCCACTCTTTGTGACATGGAAGACTGGGAGAGACAAGCGGCTTCGTGGCTGCATTGGAACCTTCTCAGCCATGAATCTTCATTCAGGACTCAGGGAATACACATTAACCAGGTAACACCAGAACTAGAGAAGTGTAGAATTGCTGTTGTCAGGGAAGTCCCTCGCTATCTGAGGTTTATAGAACAGAGTTATGATCAGGTTTTAGTAAAAAGTAAATATAAAGGTTTAAATCTGGTGAACCAATGAGAAAATTGTATGAAATCAAATTTAAACAAGAAATAATGTATAGTTGATTTAATATTGTTTTAGAAAAATTGAATATCTTTAGAATACCTGAAGTGAGATTTTATTCACATTCAGGATAGGGGCTTTTGTGATCTCAGGATACTTAATCTAAAGCTACTTCATTTTGGTTTGTTTCTTGTGTTTGTGATTTAACATCATTTTACAGTGCACTTAAGGACAGCCGATTTCCCCCCCTGACCCGCGAGGAGCTGCCTAAACTTTTCTGCTCTGTCTCCCTCCTTACTAACTTTGAGGATGCCAGTGATTACCTGGACTGGGAGGTGAGAACAGCTGCATTTGGAACTGCATCTCTCTCGTTACATGTGGGTTCGGGTTAGTACATGGTAATGTGTCTCCTTCCTTAAAGAGAGTTATAAGAATGTTAACTGAGATGGGAAAAATTGGTGGGGAACGTTAATGACATAAAATATTAAGAATGAAATAAGTGTAATGACCACTTTATTTGTTCCTTCCCTGTTCCATATCCACTCTTTTCCTCCTCCTCCTCCTCCTCCTCCTCCTCCTCCTCCTCCTCCTCCCTTTGCTGTATTAAAGACATTTTGTAGTTCCCAGGTCAAAGATTCTCCCAAGTGAGCTTAGAATAATCCTTTGTTACATGAATTTAATAGTAGAAATACTAGCATGATTAGTAAATTTTAAAAGTGAAATAAATTATCCAGAATCAGGTCAGTTAATTAAAGAATTTATCTCTGCCACTTTTACCCATAGACCAGAAATAGTTCTAAAAGAGATAGGTAGCTTCTCTTTACTTCTTCCTTTCTCTTACCTTCTAACCCAGAACCTGAATCTAGAATTTTTTTTCTCTCCTGAGCAACCAAGGCAGAATAAATTGTGTTGATGCAAATGATTTCTCTTTTCCCAAAGCTCAGTTCATGCTAATTTTAGAAATTAGAGTCAGGTTATATGTGGATAATGAGTGAACTAACATTGCAATCAGACCATGTAAATGTCATTCATTTGTCTGCTTTTTTTCATACAGGTTGGGGTACATGGGATTCGAATTGAGTTCATCAATGAAAAAGGCGTTAAAAGGACAGCCACATATTTACCTGAGGTCGCTAAGGAACAAGGTGAGCTGAGAGAAGACTCCAGTTTGGTAGGATAGCCTTTTTAGAATAACGTCTTAATGGTAAATTCCTATAAAACCTGAAGAAGAATCTCATTAAACTTAAGGTGCTGAAATTGGGTGTGCAGCTTTGTGTAAAGTACTTTGGTACAGAGTGCTATTGTGTATGTTCAACTTACTTACACTGTAGGTTTCATACCATGTTGTAAGTTAGAACCAGTGACTATATTGCATATTGTTTCCTGCTTTATAGGAACTTGCTATAATCATCCTCAGTCATTTCTTAGTTTATTTTCAATTTCAGTCATCTTTGAAGGGAAATCAAATTTCACTTCTTCCCCTACTTTAAATTTGAGATATCATAAAGAATGAGAAATGGAGGGGAAAGGTGAGGCCTACAGGACAACTGTACCAGTCCCTATCACACTATGATATGAGAACAGGTATATAAGTAGGGCAAAGAAGATGACGATTTTATCCTCACAGAATATTTTTTCTATGGGTTGTTGGTATGGGATTGTCACTCCACAAATATACATACATATATACATACATATGCTTGTCCTGGCGAGTTCAGTGTTTGCTGGTTTCTTTGTATGCTATGCCTGTGAATTTCTTAGCATGCTTTTGGGAATAAGGAAGATTTTTCTCTTTACTGTCTGACCACCTATAGACCAATCCTACATAAGGTTTTCCCAACCAAAGTCACTTTACAACACCATTAATATAGTATGACACTATGTTTTTAATACGTTATGAGAAAATAATCTGTACCATATTGGTAATTTATACATTTGTAACTGTGTAACCTCATTTTGTTCTTAGGTACATATAAAATATGTACATGCTTCAAGCATCTTTTGTCCTCTTTTCTCTAAATACTCCTATTTCAGTCGCTCTACTCTTGGCCACAAATTGGCAAAATAGAATGAGGAATCTTGTTATATGAAGAAACACCAAAGACTTCTTTGAGATGAATCAGTCCATCAACAAGCATTTATTTATCAGTGTGCCATGTGCATTCTTGGGCATTGGGAATACAAAGGCAAAGTAAAACAATACCTTCTTTCAAGAAGATAACGTGTATCTATAAATATATACAGGATAAGCACAAGGTAATTAGGGAGGAGGGTACACTAACAGTTGGCAGAATCAGGAAATACATTGTGTAGAGACAGTGTTTGATCTGCTTCTTGAAGGAAAAAGGAAATGAGAGATTCTCAGAGGTAGCAACGAAGAAAGCGGGAAGTGTGAAGGCATAAATATAACATTTTACTGCTGTTCGAATTCGGTGAGGGATGTAATGTACAATACTGGAAATAGACATTAAATCCAAGTTGTGAAAGACTTCAAATGCCAAACAGAGGAGTTTATTTTTATCCTAGAGGCAATAGGGAGTCACTAGAATTTGGGTAGGGCAGTGCTATGACCAGTCTTGTGCATAAGAAAAATCCCTGGTAACTACTTGAAGGATGGATTGGATTAGGAGGACTTGGAGCAGAGAAACCAATTAGACTTTCTTAATAGTCCAAGTGAAAGGTGATGAAGTGGTGGTTATATGTAAGCAGAAAAATGGTATTAACGTGAGGGATTTGGTGGCAAGAAAGTGATATTTGGCAACCAGTTGCTTATGTGGTGTGAGGGAGAGTCAAGGATGATGTCACAGTTGGGATTAACTTGTGAAATTGGGGGAAAAAAAGGTGTTGCCCTGTATAGAAATAAGAAAGTTCAGTAGAAGAAAGACTTTGTGAACAAAGGTAATGAGTTCTGTTTTGGATATGTTGAGTTTGAGATGTCTCTAGGATATCGAATTTGAAATGTCTAATAGTGATGCAGGATAGAAGTTCAAGGGAGAGATTCAGACTGAATATATAGATCTGGGAGTCATCTGCATAGAGGTGATAATTAAACTCGGGAGCTGGTGTGGTCACTGAGAGTAGAAAGAGAGAAAAGTGAGCCCAGCATATAACTGCATCGAAGATAACTCAAAAAAGTATATCAGTTTTGACTCACCGCTAAGAAACACTATCAAGTTAGGGGTGGGAAATAAAGATTATTTTACCACTTTTATCCTGCTATCAAGTAGCAATTATCCTTCACCTTCCCTTTCCCTCTCAAAACATCCTATGTCACATTAAAAAAACTAATACTTAAGTTCTCAAACTACTCATCAAATACAAAACATCTAGGAACTATGAGGATCAATGAATGATTGTTGATGGTATACAAATGACCCTTCTTTTTCTTCTAAGTTCACAACATTTTCACCTGCCAATTATTTAGGACTCCTGAGTTAGGAAAGAGATCCTTAGCAATGTATTCATTTTAACAAGTTTATATTATAACAAAAAAAATTTGATTGCTGGGACAGCTAAGTGGTGCAGTGAATAGAGCACCAGACCTGGAATCAGGAGGACCTGAGTTCAAATCAGACACTTGACACACTTTGTAGCTGTGTGACCTTGGGCAAGTCATTAACCCCAATTGCCTTGCCTTCCCCCCTCCAAAAAAAAAAAAATTTGATTGCCTAAAGAATTCTTACTGGTGTGTTCTAAGTCTTAGATCATTCTTGATCAAAAATTTACTATTCTAATTTTTGCACTTAGCAGGAACCAAAAACAACTACTGTATATTTGAAGAACAAGGTAGTTGTTCATTTTTCTAGTACAATATAAACATAGATTAACTAAACTATACAGGTTTTCTTTAAATAAGCACGTGTGAAATTATTTAAATATTCTCAAAAAAGGAAACTTTAAAGCTTGCTTGTTCATTTTGTTGTATGCAACATTTTAAAATTTATTTTGTGGGATTCACCTTTGGTATTTAAGCCTAGAAAAGAAAAATGTTTGTAATTGTTTAAAAATTTCTCAGTGAATTAGATGAGAGATATCAATTGCCCTGTCAGTTTGTATTTCAGCTATGCTTGAATTTACTTTACAAAATCAAAATACAGAAAAGAAAGCATTGGCACAAAAGAAAGCATTGTACTTCAGTGAATTCCTTGAAGTCTAAGTGTAGTCCATTGTCATTAAGTAAATGTTTTATAATGATGAGGATGGGAGGAGTGCTTGAGATATATACATTAAAGTATTACAGCCATTTCTGAAGGGCTATTAGGAAAATTAAATATGCTTTTGGCATAGTAACTTGTGAGGGAGTTTACTATATTCTTTTTGTTTGATTGGCTTTTGATCTATTATGACACACGTGCACAGGCGCATGCGCGCGCGCGCACACACACACACAACCTTACTTTCCTAAATTCTTACAAGAACAGTTTCTTTATTTTTATGAAGTAAGCTTTGAACAACACTACTTTTCAGCAAAAATGGGCTATGGTTTATCTTTGTACTTTTAAGTTGAAAGAGGAGGTTGTATGTAGGTAAAATGAATGCAGAAATTTGAGCTCATCTTCCCACATTACAGTGTGATACCACTACCACCAGTCCACCAGGCCAGGCTAAGTTGGGACGTTTTTAATATACTGTAGGTGACTGAACTCGGGTGTCATCTGGCAGAAATGGGTTATGAGTCAATGAAGCAGGAACAGGGAGCCTGGGGAAACGCATTATGGAACACATGGGGTTACTATTTCACAGACGCTGCGGTTTCTTCATGGATTCTAGGAGAGTCAAACACATACACAGGGTATGTGCAGGCAAGTGCATAGGTGTGTGACCATGCATGTCATATCTTGATCTTTTATATTTCCCTTATTTCTGATTGTATGTAAATCATTCAGCCTGATGTTAGAATTTTTACTTCTAGAATCCCATTTCTCTTTTAAAACAGTTAATGGCATTCATTTTGAAATGTATATTACAATTCTAAAAACTTTGTGACCTCTTTTCCTCAGACTGGGATCAGATCCAGACGATAGACTCCTTGCTCAGGAAAGGCGGCTTTAAGGCTCCAATTACCAATGAATTTAGAAAAACTATTAAACTCACCAGGTAAGTCGCTGTCTCAGTGTCTTTATCATTATAATTGAATTGTAAGTTAACTTTTGTTAGTAAAGGGGAGAATAATGCCTTCTCCATTAGTGGATCAGGGAAGAAGAAGTCTGGGAGAGCACACTAAAAAGTGGCAATGAAGAATATACTTAATACAGTTGTATGTGCATATCTGCATTTATGCTCACACAGGAATTGTAGTGATACATAGCTTCATGTGAGCATATGATAAATGGTCTTATCAAACATATGAGGGGAAAAAGAAAACTAAAAAATGGTAATCCATTGATTAAAGTATTTTGATTTCCATTTTCCCCAGCGAAAATTCACTTAGACTATACATGGAAAGTCTGATGGCATTCCAATAAGTTGGTCACATAGCTCTTTGAAAAGAACTAGCCCTAACTGGTTTGGATAATTGCCATTCTGAGCCTCCAATCTCTATAAAATATACCTCTAGTGGAATTGGAAGAGCTGAGAGTCTTAGCTTCTGGGGACCTTGGTTACCCCATCTGTAAAATTGTTGATAATCATATTTGCCACCTACTAACCTCACAGGTCCGATTGGAGGATAACCTAGTGTTTATGAAGTGCTTTTGGACTCCAAAGAAGGGCACTCTTCAAATGCAAAGCATTATTATTATTATAATTTATTTGAACAGCCATATCCCTGTCAAAATTCAGGAATAATCACCTTGCAGTGGAGAAGTGATTACAGTGAGAAAGAGATGGCTATGGGTAAGGAATATCACACCTAGCTCCTGTGGTCTGTAGTAGGCTCCATAGGTTTGTAACACCCCATGCTTTACATCTTGATTCATGGCTCTTCTTAAGAGCAGACCTAAAATGCTCTAAATTCTGATGGCACTGTTAACGTATTTATTCATCTAGAAAAAGAGAACCTTCCTATAGCCCAAAGATCTTTTTGCCTGCCTCTTCATAATGTGGCCTAAAAATAGGTTCCTTTACTACATTTAGTAGTAAGTAACTTGATTATTGTCCTGAAAGTTTGAGGTGTACGTTGTTCTTGCATTTTTGTCAAAACTATCATACCTTCTCTAGAAAGAGAGTAGTAGTAGTAATAGTAGTAGTAGTAGTAGTAATAGTAGTAGTAGTAGTAGCAATAGTAGTAGTAGTAGTAGTAGTAGTAGTAGTAGAGAGCACCCAAATTGGGACATTTGGTACAACCATCTCAAAGAATACAACCACTTTATTTTGACACTGGAATTCTTCATCCAGATTGCATTAGCAGATTGCTGCAATGCATCCTGATGATAAATGTAGATAATGTTTAAAGGTGAGGTATTCATAAGACAGGCTTGAGTATGGATTGTAAATGTGCTTTTTCATCCTGTTCATTTGTAATAATCAAACATTGTTTTTTTGTGCTGTCTTCCATCCTTTGTAAATGAGGTTGCTTTTGTTCTTTCATCTTATTCTTTCAATTAGAGCACATATTTTACTTTTTCCCCAATAAATAAAACCATAAAACTAATGGTTGTATGTTTCTGATCCCCTTTCCTGTTTCCTCACAGGTACCGCAGCGAGAAAGTGACAATCAGTTATGCAGAGTATATTGCTTCTCGTCAACCTTGTTTCCAGAATGGCACTCTTCATGCCCCGCCCCTCTACAATCATTACTCCTGACACGCGGCTGCATGACCAGTCCCATCCCCCCGTGGCCGCCAGTGGCTACGACATCATTGGAGCAGACGCCTCCTCTTCCTGGTCCAGTTACTTCTATTACTGCACCATTTTATGATGCTAGCTTCCGTTGCCGAGTCTGCCTTCCAGCTGATGGGGGGGATTGCACTGAGTGAAACAGAACTTCAGGGGCCCAAGCCTTATCTCAGCCATTCCTCAAAATGGGGTTCAGTTGGATTGGGGCTCCTCCATGACTAGGAATTACTGTGTGAGGTGCAGAAGACCCTTAGGCATACAAGCGCCACTTCAAATTGCTGTATCGTGTGTCAGCCACACACTGGAAGCTGGAATTGTTGATTTATGAAAGCCGCCCCCCCCCCCCCCAATCTCCTCCTTTCTTCTCCTTCCCACTTCCCTTTACCCACCCCAGATCAAGTAGGAGCGTTCCCCTGGCAGTCTGGGCAACGGAGTCCAACAAGAAACATTTTTAGGTTATTTTAAATTCCTTTTTTTAAACCTCTGGTTTGGTGTGTACCAAGAGTTGATTGCAGCTCCCAGGCATCACAGGCGGACATCATGTTAGGGTTAAATTGTTGGGCACCGTGAGTCCTCTTGGGTTCCTGTACAGAGACCATTCAAATATCTGAAAGCCCTTTGGATGACACATTGCAGATCTCACCATTGCTAAATAAACCCTGAACGTTTTATCTCTCATCCCACTGTCAGCTGGATTTTCTGGCACTCTTCTTGCATTGAGTTTACTGGTATTAAAGAGTGCTTTATATGGTATAGCCTGCTCCTGAATGGATTGGAGTTGCCTGAAGAAGGGCAGAATACCATTGCTGAGTATGTATGTGAACATAGAGATGCTCATGTCTCGCCAAGAAAGCTCTTCTTTACCACTAGGCTACCTCACCCATACATTGGTAGCAGTGCCTAGAGCTGGATCTAGGGTCTTGAAAGCTATGCTGATGTTTAAATGACACAGTTGGGTCAGGGATTTTACAAGGACAGAGTAAAACAAACAAATCCAGTGTCTTGAGGCAGTTTTAATTTCAGGCAAGCTTCCTAGGGGACCTTTAAGCAGGGCAGTTCCATGTATGGATCTTCTAGAGGGAAGACTCACTATTGTAGGTCTTCAGAGAAAAGCAGTGTAGTTTGAACTGGCAAGTCGCTGGTCTTGCCTAACATCTTGGGAGTTACCAACCCACCAGGGCAAAATGAAGAAGAGATCGTTTTCTTTCAGACCATTCAAACTTTCATGTGCATTCATACTTCCCTTTTTCATTTTTTGCTGATTTCCAAACGTCTGCTAGTAAGGTTCCTCCTTCCTTCTCCTTCCATCTACTCTTCACTGGCTCATTCAGTGATGTCACTGTGCAGTGCTCATATATATGACTCGTGGACTTGGAAGAAACATTGGAATAAGGCATCGCAAAACGACTGAGGAAGAGGAGGCCAGTTGGATGAAAGGATTCTTCTTATGATTATACACTGATTACCAGCAACAGTGGTTAGAGGACTTTGAAATGAAGTGCATGACCGACCCAGTGGATACAGTATTTGAATATATTTTTTAAAGTTTAAGTGTGATAATGGTGTGGCTTTTTGAAACTGGCTGACAGTCAAGTCAAAAGTTCCTGTGAGTTTTCTTCTAATATGTAAAGGGGGAAATCTAAGAAACCACATGCATGCTGTTCTTGGCATTGCTGTCCTTCTAGTTTCTTGGAAATGTTTGCAGTTTTGTGTGTCAACATTATGCTCTGCTGTTCTTGAGGATACATGTTGTGTAAGGGAAAGGTGGGAGTTACATCAGGATTTCTGTGCAATATCACCCCAGACTTCATTTTGTGCTGGGTATTTCTCATGTATCACCACTTTTCCCTTGCAATGTTACTGAAAAAGCTTTGGAAGATGAAGGGATTGTTTCATGATTTCCTGCTGCTGAGAATAAATCAGTCTCGTTACAAACTAGAGTGATAGTAGTTACTCTTAGGTGCCATTGACTGATGTAAGAGGGGTGGTTCAGCTCTGGGCAAATTATCCACCTCTAACTGTACAACAGTATTGATACATAGGGCTACACTCATTACTGTTCAGATGTTCTATGTTAGAATTTGTGTTTAATTTCTAAAGAGTTTAAAAAAAAGCAAAAAAAATTGGTGCTAAACTTTCACCCCTGAGCACGCTCAGTGAGACTGGTCATGCAAGCATACAGTGCCATGCTATTCAAGCCTATTTTTCTTTTTTAAATGTTGCCCTGTTCTGTGTCTTTCTCCTGTGTAGGATGTGTTTTTTTATTTTATTCAGGGGAGGGTGGGGGGAGGGTAGCTACCATTTAAAAATAGCAAACTGAGAAAATAATACTACAAAATATAAAATAAAAATTCCAGTACTGGGGGACTGGCTCGTTAACTGCAGCAAGCAAACGGAAGTGGGCTCCATGTCTTTGGAATGAAGAAGCCTTACTCCATTTATACCCCCTCTCACATTTACACCTAGTTTAGAAGTGGAAATGCTGTTATGCCTCTCGGTAGGGCGAGGGCAATAATGAGTGGACCAAGGAAAACTGATCTGCCTTTTAGGGAATGGGCATAGTCAGTATCAGTCCTAAATGTGGTCTAGTAAGAAAGTAATTTAGAAGTGTGCTGGTCAAGGTCACCTCATAAAAATGCACAGCAGGTGGTTCTCAGGAAATAATCCTATGTCTGGATCATTATATGGCAGCTTTGCATAGGGAGATGACAACTCCAAACTGAAACTTAACTGCCTTCCACTTGCCTGACAGCAGTGATAGGGATGGCCAAATTTATGTGGCAATTGGTAGGATTAAAGAATATTAAATCTCCTGTTTCTGCATAGTGTCTCATTTTGTCCCTGCACTTCTATGCTGGACAAATAGATATTGTTTCTAAGGAACCAGCTTCAGAGTTTGCTGGTTTGATTTGGAGTTTGTTTCATCCCTAGCTGTGAGTGCCTTTTGGTCTGGAGAGTTTTGATTGTCTCATGATAACCACAGCTAGGAAGTTATTTCTGTAATTATGACTAGTCTTTGTTTTACATTAACTAAAATAATGTCTTTGATCACTGGAGTTTGTCAGTGTTGGGATGTTTCCACTGTGAGGTTCTTAAAACTTATTCACTTCATAATGTTAAAGCAACCATTGTCAGTAGAGGCCCTTTCAATTTGAAAGGTGTATAGTAAAAACATGAATATTTTATTGTTTATAAGAAAAATTGTCTGTAAAAAAAAATCCTGGATGTTCGTTTAACTTTTGCACAGGATCAGTTATTTTTCATGACACGTTAACATCTACAGTTTTCACTGACAGTTGTCTTTCTATTGTTTTTCTAGAACTTTATTGTTCTTTTTTTTGTTCATTTCATTTCCCTAAAGCAAGAGACCTCGTATGACCTTCAGTGCAGAGATGTCAGACCAATTCTTTGTATTACACTTGGTTGCCTCCTAGCTATATAACTTCTGAGTGTAAATCATTGAACTCTATCCTCTAATGAAGTATTGTAGAGAATAAATCATAATGGGTAAAGATTTTTCTTTGTACTGTCTCATCTTTATACCATGTGCCTTGAACTATTTGGAGTAATAAAATTTTTTCTTACTAACAGCTAAGCAGCTATATTTGCCTACATATTGGTCACACAGCAGATCTTGTTAGAGCCCTTATGCCACCTTCCTTCCTGTATTCGGGTATCACACCTACCTATTCTGTCAGTCTTTTGCCAGCTACTATCTAGAGCCAAAAAACCACCTATGAGATATTTTAGTCTCAATTTAAAAAAATGCTTGGGGGGGGTGGGGTGGCTAGGTGGTGCAGTGAGTAGAGAGCACTGGCCCTGGAGTCAGGAGGACCTGAGTTCAAATCCAGCCTCAGACACAACACAAAAGCTAGCCATGTGACCTTGGTCGAGTCACAACCCCAATTGCCCTCCAAAAAGCAAAAAAAAAAAAAAAATGCTTGGGAATACACAGAAAGTATGAGTCTCAAGTAATTTTAAATTGGAGTAGGAAGGGTTAAAGAAAACAAAAACTCATGAAATTTTAAGATTATAAGCAGCTCCCTAAATTGTGTGATATAAACTAATTAAAAGTGCCACAAGAGTTTATTGAAGGGAGAAAGTGTGAGCTAGCTAGAATTTGAATGGGACAAATGTGGAGGGAATACATTGCATCAGGAGAGTACAGAATAGCATGAGTATGGCATGTGAGAGAAACTGAAAACAGCAAGTAAACAAGTAGTGTTGAGAAAGAGTGGGAAATGAGTTTGATTAGTTGAAATGGGGCCAGGTCGGAGGGTTTTGAAAGCCTGGCATAGCTGAAAATATAAAAGGAAATAAGTTTGTAGAGACTTCAAGTGAAAGTGATATTTAAGTGGTTTTCATTAAATTAGTGCAGGTCTAGGTATTTACTCACTATGTACTATTAGATCCTGGTAAAGAACCATGTGAAAAGAGTAAAATAAAGCAATCAGCCATGTTCTTGGGCAAGTTTGATTCACCTTTCCCTAGTGGTCTGGTTCTCCAAAACTCATGGCTCCAACAGAAAGGCATAAGCATATCCTCCCTCAGCAGCTAGCATGCACTTGTGTTTAAGGCTTAAGCAATATTAACTAACGTTTATAGCATTTTAAGGTCTGTAAACTGCTTCCCTCAACAGCTTGATGAAATATCTAGATAATACAGCATCAGTACAGTATATCAGTTTTATGGGTGGGGATACTATGACAATAAATGATGAGGCTATGATTGTTAACACAGCTGATAAATTTCCCTGAAGACATTTCTGACTCCCAAGTTGATTATTCTACACACCAGACTGCACCATCTCCAGGTAAAGAGCCTAATCTGCCCATGTTTGTATGATATCAACACTGCTTTTCCATATCTTTTCCTCCCTCGTCAAGCCTCCCACGGCTCCCTATCTCCTATCATTGATCTTTTAATCTCCAAATCTTTGCTCAGTCAAGAGAACCTCCTTCCCCTCATACTTTCTCTACGTTTTTGTGATGCTATTTGGTCCTGGTTCTCCTCCTGGCCATTTCTTCTTAATCTTCTTTATTGGATCTTCATCTATGTTTGACTTATTCACCTTGGTCCCCCAAGCTTCTGTCCAGGACCTTCTCCCTCTATGCTATTTCACTTGCTGATCTCTTCATCTCCCATAGATTCAATTATTATGCAGATTAATCTCAGATGTCTCCTGACCTCCAACCTTGCATCTTAAACTACATATTGGACATCTCAAACTGGATGTCTTGTAGATATCTTAAACTCCACGTGTCCATATAACTCATCCTTTACCCCAAACCCTACTCCTGGACTTCCCTATTATTGTTGAGGATACCATCCAGTCAGCTAGGCTAGCAGCCTAGATGACATCTTTGATTTTTATTTCTTTTTCTTTATTTTAAAGCAATTGGGGTTAAGTAACTTGCTCAAGGTTACATGGCCAGTCATTATTTATGTGTGGGTGCTCATTTTCTGAGGCTGGAACCAATCCCGGGGCTGGCACTATTACTCACTGCGCCACCTAGCCACCCCCTTTGACTTCTATTTCAACCCCCATCTCCATTGTTACGACATTTCTCCAATGCTCCTCTTTTTTCTTTTTCTTTTTTTTTTGCTTTTTGGAGGGCAGTTGGGGTTAAGTGACTTGCCCAAGGTCACATGTCTAGTTAAGTGTCTGAGGTCAGATTTGAACTCGGGTCCTCCTGACTCGAGGGTTGGTGCTCTATTCACCGTACCACCTAGCCACCCCGAATGCTCCTCTTTCTATATGCTGTCATCCCCACAACTGTTCCAGTTTCTTATCACCTCATATCTGACTACTACAATAGGTTAGTCTCCCTGCCACAAGACTCTCTCCTATAGTCCAGGTTCCACTCAGCTGTCAAATTGATCTAATTAAAGCACAAGTTTGACTATGTCTCACACACACACACACACACACACACACACACACACACACACACACAAACACACACCATTTAATCAACTTGAATGTATTGCCTCCAAGGCTAAATAGAGAATCTTTTTGGCTTTTAAAGCTCTCCATAATGTGGCCCATTTCTTAAATCTTAAGTCTTCTTAAATCGTGCACCTCTCCTCACCCCCACCTCCATACTCCACATTCCAGTGTTTTTCACTCTAGACATTTCATCTTCCAATTTGGGGTATTTTCACATTCCCCATGCCAGGAACTCTCCTCATTTCTACCTCCTAACTTCTGGGCTTCTTTCAAATTTCAGCTAAAATCCCACTTTTTGTTATTTAAATGGTTATTATTATTTTTTGACATTTAGTTTTATTAATCTCCTTTGATTTTCAGGATTTCTATTTAGGTCTTTAATTGGAGATTTTTTATTTCTTTTTCTAGTTTTTTAACTTGCATACCCAATTCATTGATCTGTTTTTACTCTTTTATTGATGTAAGCACTTCGAGATAGAGATTTCCCTGTAAGTATTATTACATTAGCTGCATCCCACAAATTTTGATGTGTTGTCTCATAGTTGCCTATCTTAGATGATCCATTGTTTCTGTGATGTATTCCTTGACCCACTCATTCATTTCTGCTTTTCTGCATTTGCTTGTGAGGCTTCTATGCTCTAATACAGGGTGGGGAACCTGTGGCCTGGAGGCCACATATAGCCTTCTAGGTCCTCAGGTGAGGCCTTTTGACTGAGTCCAAGTTTTATAGAATAAATCCTTCAGTAAAGGGGTTTATTCTGTGAAGTTTGCATTCAATTAAAGGGCCACACTTGAGGACCCAAAGGGTCACAAGTGGCCTCCAAGTACAGGTTTCCCACCCCTGACATAGTCAGTTTTTGTGAAGATGCCATGTACAGCTAAGAAAAAAATATGCTCCTTTCTATTTCCATTCAATTTTCTCTTGAGCTCTAGTATAGCTAACTTTGCTAAAATTCTTTTCATCTCCTCAAAATCTTTCTTATTTAGTTTATGGTTACATTTATCTAGTTCTGAGAAGAGCAAATTGAGATCCCCCACCAAAATAGTTTTACTATTTCCTCCTGTAACTCATTTAACTTTTATTTTTAAGAATTTGGATGTTGTGCCATTTGGTACATCTATTTTTATTTATTTATTTATTTATTTATTTATTTATTTATTTATTTGCTTTTTGGAGGGCAATTGGGGTTAAGTAACTTGCCCAAGGTCACACAGCTAGGTTTTTGTTTGTGTGTGTTAAGTGTCTGAGGCCGGATCCAAACTCAGGTCCTTCTGACTCCAGGGCTGGCATTCTACTCACTGTGCCACCTAGCTGCCCCTGGTACATCTGTTTTTAATATTTATAGTACTTAATTGTCTGTGGTACCTTTGAGCAAAATGTCATTTACCTGATTATCTTTTAATTAGGTGTCTTTTTGCTTTTGCTTTGTCTGAGATCAGGATTGCTACCTCTCCCTTTTTTTTTTTTTGCAACCTCAGCTGAAGTATAATTCTGCTCCAGCCCCTTATTTTAACTCTGTGTCTTTCTTTCAAGTGTGTTTTTTGTCAACAACATATTTTTGTATTCTGGTTTCTAATCCACTGCTATCCATATCCATTTTATGGATGAATTCATCCCAATCTCATTCACAGTTATAATTGCTGTGTATTTCCCTCTGACTTATTCTCTTTTATTTATCCTTCTCCTTTTTTACCCTGTCCCTCCTCAAAAGTCTGTTTTGCTTCTGACCATTGCCTCCCTTATTCTACCCTCCCTTTCTCTTAGCTCCTCCCCCTCCTATTTTTTTTCAAGATGGATTTCTATACCCAACTAAATGTGTATCTATATTCTTCCTTCTTTGAATCAGTTCAGGTGAAAGTGAGGTTAAGCATTTCCCCCTCCACTATAAAAACTCTTTTTTGCATGCCTCTTTTATGGTACATAATTTTCCTCATTCTCTCCCTTCCCCTTCTCCCAATGCATTGCTCTTTTTCGTTATTACATTCTTTTTCTTTTTTTTAAAGATTGTTCCAGCATAATCAACTCACATCCATGTTCTTTATATAGACTCTTTCTATTACTTGATAACATAAAGTTCTTAGAAGTTACTAAAATCCTTTTCTGACCACCCTGCCTTTAAAGTTAATGCCTTCCTTCTGTTGATTATCTCCAATTTATCTTGTATATATCTTGCTTGTTCATAGTTATTTTCATATTGTCTCCCCCATTAGTGTGTAAGCTCCTTGAGAAAAGTGATGGTTTTTTGCTTTTCTTCATATCTTAGCAGGCAGCTAGGTGGTGCAGTGAATAGAGAATTGGGCCTGAAGTCAGGAAGACCTAAATTCAAATATAGCCTCACTTGCTTAAGTGTGTGATCCTGGGCAAGTCACTTAATCATTGTCTGCCTTGCTTTCCTCATTTCCAAAATGGGAATAATAATAGCATCTACCTCCCATGGTTGTTGTAAAGATAAAATGAGGTAATATTTGCAAAAAAATTTGGAGGTCAAAGGCAAAGTAATTGGGGTTAAATGACTTGCCCACGGTCACACAGCTAGTAAGTGTTAGGTGTCTGAGGCTGGATTTGAACTTAGGTCCTTCTGACTCCAGGGCTGGAACTCTATTCTCTGTGCCACCTAGTTGCCCCAATAATTTGTGAATCTTAAGAGTGCTATATAAATACTAGATACTACTATTCCCTAGTACCTAATTAGTACAGTGCTTACTGCTTTATAGGTGCTTAATAAATGCTTGTTGACTTATTTGCCAAACATGGAGAAATGGCTGTCAAAGGCAACACTGGGTTAGAATATAAATAAATGCATAAATAAAATCCCACTAAGAAGGATAATAAATGATTGTGAACAGCATCATCTCATAAGGCAGAGAGAAGCCATAGAGGTTAAAACCAGCTTAAGTAAAGCTTGTCAATATATCCAACTAAATAAATTCTTCCCAAGGGCATTCAGAGAGAGAGAGAGAGAGAGAGAGAGAGAGAGAGAGAGAGAGAGAGAAAGGGTCAGAGGGAGGAAGGGATGGAGAACTACACAGAAGAAAAATGGAAAAGATTTGCAAAAATATTTTTTAACTTTTTTTTCTATCAAGGATAGTGGAACCACCATACTTGTACCCTAACATCACAGTCCTTCAGGTGTTTACAAAGGACATAGGAATAACATAAAGAAAACAAAGATGGTGAAAATGGCTGGAGCTGTGCTACATCTGTTACATCAATAAACATATTTCACATTTATAGAGCATTTTATAGTTTTTAAGGAACTTTCCTACCTAATTTTAAGGAATTTAGGAAATTTCCTATTGGATCCCCCAATAATTCCAAGAGGTCCAACACCTAGCATCCCTTTATAATATTAACATATTTGTCTTCACTTACATTTTTACTTTCTTATATACCTCACCAATGAATTAAAGTATAAGGCAATAAAATTGTGAGGACATTGAGATAGTAATATATAAGAAATATGAATGAGGGCAAGATTTCAAAAGTATGGGAAAAATAGGAAGCCCTATTAATACTACAAAAAAGGTGACATGGAACATTAATAACTAACCACCCAGAAGCCTGCTTTCCCACGTATACAAACATTTTATGAAGGTCATCTATACAAGAATTGAGAGCATCCTTGGTAAGAGTAGTAGTATGAAAACAGCAGGATTTCACAAGAAAAATTTTAAAATGGATCACATTTTAACCATCTCATAATTGACTCAAAAATCTAAAGAATGTAATAGCACATCACAATGCTTATTTGTTTATTACCCCCCCTCTATTTTTTTAATTAACAGAAAAACCCATCTTATTGATTCTCTTACAGCAAGATGTATTCCAGCCATATAACAAAATCATTCAGGATTCCTTAGAAGATATAACAGAAATAAGTCTATTCAATAACTCTCTGATAATAAACATCAAGTGAAGTAAAGATAACAAGATAGCTGATCACCAAAAGTATTTGTCAGTGTGATATGGAAATCTAGCACAGAGTCCAAGTTAATGAGGAATTACTTAAGGGGAGTGAAAACCTCCAAATACTCCTGTTTACAGATGAAATTATGTTAATTGCACCAAACCCCAAGGCACTGCAGAACCTCCTAGAAAGTTATCTGTAATCACTCAAAGGAGTTTAGTCTGTCTATCCATACTGTAATGACCAAATGGATGAAGAATGCCTATTTCTCAGATTTCAACAAGCATCTGATTATTTTCTCCACTTAAAGTTTGTCTATCAGTTATAGGACAGACAGTTCAGATGAACAATGAGTTGTGCCCAGAATTAGAAAGAAGAGAAGAGCTGGGTTGTTTTTCAGAAATCTCTAATTATTTTTATTGACCCAAGCTTCCTATAACAACAAAGGTCTATATTTTCAATAAAATTATTTTACTGGAGTTGTTATAGGGCACAGGGACTCAAAGCATCACTTCTTTTTAAGAACTAAAGATGAGCATCACACAAAGGACAGTGGAAAGGTGCATGGTGGGTCCAAGCAGAGTAATTCTAAAGGTGAATGAGAGTAAAAGATGTTATTAAGAAATTTTATGGGGGGTGGCTAGATGGCAAAGTGAATAGAGCACTGGCCCTGGAATCAGGAGGACCTGAGTTCAAATGCAGCCCCAGACAATTAACACAAAACTAGCTGTGTGACCTTGGGCAAGTCACTTAACCCCAATTGCCCTACCTTCCCCCCTCCAAAAAAAAGCAAAAATTAAAAAAATAAAATAAAAATAAAATTAATATTTTAAAAAATTGGGGCAACTAGGTGGTGCAGTGAATAGAGTACCAGCCCTGGAAGTCAGGAGGACCTGAGTTCAAATCTGGCCTCAGACACTTGACACAATTACTAGCCTTGTGACTTTGGGCAAATCACTTAACCCCAATTGCCCTCCAAAAAGCAAAAAAAAAAAATTTATGACATGGGTAGGCCAAATCAATATGATAAAAGTGACAATATTACCTAAATTAATTTACTTAGTGCCATATCACTCAAACTACCAAGGAGAGCTGGAAAAAAATGAATTACAAAATTCATCTGGAGGAACAAAAGGTCAAGAAAATCAAGGGAACTAAAGAAAAAAAAAGGTGATAGTAAGAAAGTCCAGCAATACCAGATTTCAAACCAAACTACAAAGCTATAATCATTAAAAGATTTTGGTACTGGGTAAGACTTAGGTTGATTTGTGAAATAGATTAAGAACACAATATACAGAAGCAAATAAATACAGTAGGATTTGATAAACCCAAAGATCCTAGCTACTGGGGCAAGAATTCACTATTTGATAAAAACTATTGGAAAAACTGTAAAAACAGTCTGGCAGAAACAAGGTATAAATCAATATCTCACCCTATTTACCAATACAAACTCCAAACTGGTATGATTTAGACATAGATCTTCTCTAGCCCTAGGTAAGAAGATGAGCAACCTTCCATCCAGCCTTTCACCTCCCACATCCTGCTGAGCATATCTCCTGAGGGAGGGAGATCAGAAAACTGTCTTTCTCCCCCTAACAAGAAAGTTTCCTCATAATATAAAATTGGGAGGGTCCATTCTAGCTGTGCAAATTCTATGACTTGATAAGATTTGAGTGCAGGTTTTGAGCAGGGGAATAGGGAAAAGGAAGCAATAGGTCAGTTTTGTCCATCAAAGAAGCATCAGGATGCCACTGAGGTTAAAAAAAAAAAGACTGAGGCTGATAAAAAACAACAAATTTATTTTTACCAGGGATTCTAACATATTCAGTGGCCTGCACACAGGTACACTTTAATAATTATTGGTTAAATTAATGAATTAATATATATTCCTATGGAAGCACAAAGAGAGAAATATGAAAGAACTGCAGTTATAAAGACAGAATATTTAAAATGAGTTTTAGAGAGATTTTAATAATAATATCAACAACAACAACAGCAAACTATATGTAGGGCTTTACAATTTACAAAGCACTTTCCAAATATTTCACTCTATCCTCACACTCACTCTAGGGGGTAGGTATTATTATAATCTTACAGATGAGGAAACTGAGGCAGATATAGGTTAAGTGACATACCCAGGGTCACATAGCTAGTAATTGTCTGAGACTGGATTTAAACTTAGGTTTTTTGACTCCAAGTCGGTCTCTTTTCCACTTCCAACACATACCTGCCTTTTTTTCTCTATTATTTTATTGTTTGTTACTTGTAAACTTTTTTTTACTCATGCTTTTGGGTCTAAATTTCTTTTTTGGTGAAGGCATGGGTATGTTTAAATGCATCGACCTCATTTTAATCATTGCCCTTGTGGCTATTCTCCATTTTTAGGCAGGTCACATGTGCCAAAATGCAGCGAAGCCAGACTGATTGCACGTGAGATTTAGGATATACATGTCTAAGTGGACCATATCTCTGCTTTGTATCCTCTACATGTAAATGTATGAAGGTGTTAATGTGTGAATTTGTATTTTTGTCTCCTCACTATTGGGATAGGGAATGGGGTGAATGTGTGCATGTCTTTGAATATAGGAATATGAATATGTTTATAGAGAAACAACTGTAAAAATTGAGTTGTGGGTCAGGAAACCAAACTTTTCTTCCTGCTGCCCTTATAATGATTTGTTTCAACTTAGTTAAGTTTCTCCATCTCCCCAAGCCTGTTTCTTCATCTGTAAAATGGAGTTAGTAATAAATACTCTCTGTATGGAAGTGGATAGAACCCTGAGTATAAGGAAGACCTGAGTTCAAATCCTCAGACACTTAGTAACTTTGTGACCCTGAGCAAGTCACTTAAATGTCCAATTTCTTTGCCAAGAAAACCCCATGAACAGAAAGGTTCACAGGGACAATAAAAGTCAGAAGGACTGAATCCACTGATTCTTAGAAATGGAAGGGGCCTTAGAGGATATCTATCGTAACCTCATTTTACAGATAAGGAAAGCAAGGCCCAGGATGGTTAAGAGACTCCCTTATGGTCATGTGTGGGGTAACAAAGACCCTTGCCCAGATTAAACTCAGAGGCTTCTCAAGGTAGAAAGCAAAAAGGAGTTTATTACAATTCTCGAGAGAAAAGGACGACTCATACTGAGTGCATTCAATACATTCTCAGTGTCAGACCATGCCAGGCATAGACAACATACATACTTTTATAGCCCCAGCCTCATTATCTAATTACAACCCCCCCCTCCATAGCCCCCTTCCTCTCAGCTCATTCTCACGAGCTTTGAGGGCACAATCTAAAACTCGATAAATCTAACCCAAGGACAGTGATGACATATATATATATATATATAGTAAGCAGATGCAGTTATTTTGTAAGTTTAGCAGTCTGTTTACTTTGGCACAACTCCCACATTTTTTGAGGCCTCCTTTTCCTTTGATTAATGAACAGACGTGATCAGAGCCTGTGTTCTTGTCCTTGTTCCTGTAACACTTTGTATGGGTCAGAAGACCACTCACCCAAAATAACTCAGAGACTTCTCAAAGTAGAAACAAAAGCTTTTATTACCATCTTTCTCGAGAAAGGGCATCCCCAAATCCAACAAGAAAGTCAGGAGGAGAGCACTACAGAAGGCAAAAGCAAGATTATAAAGCCCTAAGGTGGGAATTCCACACCCTCTCCACTGTCCCACCTTACCATTGGTTGGTAAGGCAAGCTCACAGTCTTCTTATTAATGCCAACCAATCAGTGCAAAGCCCTCTCCATTCATTAACCTAATTATTACTAACGAGGCTCTAATTTTGTTAGATAACATACATAATACATGAGGTCCACTACACAAGTGCAGTAACAACCCCAGAATACTGAACCCCCTTCAGTCCAACCTAGATGTGTCCTTATGTGTCCTGAGTGTCCCAAGGCCGCTGTCTGCTTTCTGATTGGTCAAATCCACCTGCTGCTGCCAGCTCCTTTTTTTCTACATTATTTCATTTTTAGTATTATCTAAGAGTTCTCTGGGAACTGGGAACTCAACTTCTTCCCAAGGCTACTGTCTGGTACTTTTTATCAGTAGTCTTGCTTTAGCAATTCTTGTAGTTCTATAGAAACTTGACTCTTTGCTACCTCTCACACTACCATTCCTTTCCCCAAACTAAAAACACCTCTAATTTGGTCTCAATAGTTAGTCCAATCAATTGTATTAATACTCAATAACTCTTACATTACCTTGAAATACACAATGACTTAAACACACACACTTAGTTACAAAATATAAGGAAGTAATAAGAATGTATATAGGATGTTCAGAATGGGGAAACTTCACTGCAAGTTATCCCTCACAACTTCATGGTCATCTTGCCCTTATGGTATAACTGGGCAAGGAACTAAGCAGGTATGATTATCCTGCAGATTTAGTAATCTAAGAATTCTTGTACAACTCCCATCCTTGCTAGTCTCTTCACCTGGGTAACCATGCAGACGTGTTTGTATCCTGTGTTCTTATCCTCCTCTCCTGGAACACTTCAGGGCAGCAGCTTGTTTTTACAGAAAAACTGAACTGAAAACCCAACCTTTAATTCTATGAGGGTTCCCTAGCCTAGAAGTTTTATGAGGGGTCTTCACCATATCTCACACAGTCACATAGGTAGTAAAGGTCAGAGTTGGACATTTGAAACAGTAAAGCAGCACCAGCTTCCCCAATGAAGCTAAGAGTAAGAATTAAATCAATGAAAAAAGCACAAGAATGAGAGTCAGGAAGCCTGAGATCCACTCCTCTCTGCTTCTCTAAGTCACAAGGTGACCTGAGAAAAGTCACTTCACCTTTTTAGGCCTTTTACTAGATAGATAGATGGAGAAAAAAGGAAAAGGAAGGAAGGAAGGAAGAAAGGAGGGGCATACATGAATAGTTCTGAATTCTGTGATCTAAATTCTATGATTTGTTCTATGAAGGTAGTGCCAAGCAAACAAGATGTGTCTGCCCTTCTCATATGTTACAGTGTGCATCCTGGGCTGTGTCAGTTTCAAGACAACTCGGCAGTGTACATGGATAGGTGTGGGACTGCAGGCCGATCAGGGTCTCCAGCAAACCAGTGGGATGGGTGTGCGCATGCGCACAAACAAGCTGGGCAGGAAAGATTAAGACGTCTGGACACCGTTCCTAGACCTTTCCCCACCTCTGGGTCTAAGATGGCGCCCCTTAGGCCTCTTGCTTCAGACAGATGGCCCCACCCTCCGCGGACCAGCCACCGCCTCCCTTCGCGGCGCACTTCCGCTTCCGGCCCCGCCTTTGGCGCGGAGCTGGAGCGTGATGGCGGCCGGAGGCAGCGACCCTCGCGCTGGCGATGTGGAGGAAGATGCCTCCCAGCTCGTCTTCCCCAAAGGTGCGCTTGGCGGGCGCTGCGGCGCGCGGGCCGTCCTCCGTCCCCGCTCGCCACCCGGGGGCGGGACCGCCCCGTGCCGGGGAGCGGACCGGGCTGGGAGCGGCGCTCCGGGGTGCGGAGGCGGGGGCTGGTGGAGCCAGTGCCCTCTCCCCGGGGGGTCCGTGCTGCCCGCTGGTTACCGGAGCCGGCTTCCTGCTGATAAATGTGGAGGGGAACCTCGAAAAAAAAGTCCATAATAGGCCCTATCTTGCTCTTCTACGCGCTGGGCGCTCCATGCCCTGGCCTGGGCTTGCCCTGGCTGCCCCGGGGCGTGCAATGCTCCCCTCCCCCGGGGCCACAGAAGCCTCCCCGTGCCCCCTGGAATTCCTGTCCTTTATGCTGGTGGCTCCGGGCTTTGTCCTGCTTGTCCCGTGGCCCCGCAGCCGCCTTGGGAGCAGGCACTGCCTTCATCTCTCTGTGCGCCCCCACCTCTTAGCATGGGTGCCTGGCTCGTAGTTGGTGCTTCATAAATGCTCATTGGCCGAATGAGGATGGAGGGTGAAGAATGAAGCGTGGCTTAGGCTGAATGGTGTGAGAAATGGCAAAGAGCTCTGGGCAAGTCACTTAACCTCTGGCTGCCTCAGTTTCCTCATCCGTAAAATGGTGATGATAATGGCACCTATTAATAGTGGTACATGTAGCAACAACTTAGCGTTGTTGGGAGGATCCAATGAGATGATTATAAAGCACTTGGCACAGTGGTTGGCACACAGTAAGCGCTATATAAATGCTAGCTATCATCTTTATTATTGCACTTGAAAGATACCAGAAATAAAATACTGGTCCCGTGTAAACGCAGTGATTTTAGTAGTTTTGGAGTCTTAAGACCTTGGACAAGAAAAGAAGCCCTTCGAGTTTCTGTTGAGGCAGACATGCAGTCAGCCCTAGATGCAGAATCAACATGTAGAAGAATTTTAGGTGGTGTTTGTGGGACTGATATTTACTGTTTTTCACTAATAGAGTTTGAAACAGCAGAAACTCTTCTAAATTCTGAAGTCCACATGCTTCTAGAGCATCGAAAGCAACAGAATGAAAGTGCAGAGGATGAACAGGAACTTTCAGAGGTTTTCATGAAAACTCTAAATTACACTGCACGGTTTAGTCGTTTTAAAAACAGGGAAACCATTGCTAGTGTTCGGAGGTAAGTACCCAAGGAAAATTATTTTATCAAGAAATGATATGTGCTACGGTCACCTAGATTTAGAATGCTCTCTTACTGATTAATGTTTGGGCTGCTGGAGGGCACAGTGGATAGAGTACCAGGCCTGGAGTCAGGTTTATTTTCCTGAGTGCAAATCTAAACTCACACTTAAACTAGCTATGTGACCCTAAGCAAGTAACTTAACCCTATTTGCCTCAGTTTCCTTATCTGTAAGATGAACTGAAGAGGGAAATGGCAAATCACTCCAGGATCTTTGCCAAGAAAACCCCAAATAGGGTCACAAAGAGCCAAACACATCAGGAAAACAAAAATAAAGTTTAGAAGATTTTTTTTATTTTAATTTTTTGATATATTTTAAGTTAAAACTGTCTCCCTCATTCCCTTTCCACCCTATGTAGAGAGGGCTACCATTTGACAGATTTATAACTATATATAAAACCATACTGTGCATACTTCTATTTATCAGTTCTTTTTCTGGAGGTAGATACCATCTTTATAGGTCCTTCATAGTTAATTTGAGTATTTACACAGTATAACTTGGTTGTTCACAATTACTCTTCAAACAATGTTGCTATTACTATATTTTAGAACATATAGGTTCTTTTCCTTTTTCCCTGATCATCTTAGGAAACAGCTATACCACTGGGTCAAAGGGTCTACATAGTTTTGTAACTCTTTGGGCATAATTCCAGATTGTTCTCTAAAATGATGGGATCAGTTTACAGTTCCGACAATAGTATATATATATATTTTTTTTTTTTTACTTTTTGAAGGGCAATTGGGGTTAAGTAACTTGCCCAAGGTCACATGGCTAGGTTTTTTTTTGTTTGTGTGTGCATTAAGTGTCTGAGGTCGGACCCGAACTCCACCAGTAGTGTATTAATGTCCAGTTTTCCACATCCTCAGAGGATTTTTAATAGAGAATACTTGATTATGAATTTTGAAGTAAGGAAAAAGGAAACAATAGCACCTAACACTGAAATCTATTGCAGGGGAAAGGTTGCTTTAAGTCCCTAAAAAATATTGTTGCTTTCTTAGTGGTGGATATTCAGTATTGTTGGGTCTTAGTAATAAAGTAACCTTCCTCATGGCAGCCTTCTCTTTGCCAGCCTTGATATTGCCCATGCAGGCAGAAGAGGACATTTGAGTGGGAGCTCCTTTGGCCTTAACTATATTCAGGCAGTGTCTGTGAAGGGGTTGTATTCTTTCTTTCCTGACACCCTACAAAACCTAGTACATAATAGGTGTTTAATATATACTTTATGAATGAATGATTTTATACTTTTTAGTTGTGGTGATTCTTTATTTTTTGTTTATATCCTGCTCTCTCTGTTTAGTTTATTACTCCAGAAAAAGCTCCATAAGTTTGAGTTGGCCTGTTTAGCAAACCTTTGTCCTGAAACAGCAGAAGAGGCTAAGGCTCTGATTCCAAGGTAAGAACTAATTCAGGGCCGAGGGAACAATATATAATGATACCTAATGACTGCAGCAATGAAAATGGAAAGAACAATACAAATTGAATGCCTTGTAACTATAATCATCTAGCTTGGTTCCCCCGAAAGGGTTGAGAAATACACCCATCTCCTTCCATTAGAGAGATAGGGGACTATGGGTGTGGACTTATATAATTATATCAGATGCAGTTGATGTATAGATTGGTTTTGCTGAACTGTTGTTTTTTTTTTTTTCCACTCAATCTGTTTCAAGGGAAGGCTCACTGGATAGGGAAGAAAAGAAGGCTATATTCAGAAATTAATATGATATACAAACAAAAGGCATCATTAAAAAAAAAACAAATTATTTAGGCCTGTGCATGTGAATTCTTAATTTTCCATACCTGGTATTAAACTGGTGGAGAGAGAGATAAAAAGTCAGATTTTGTATCTAAGATTTGAAAAATGACTAATGAGGAAATTATCATAAACGGGAAATGTCTTCTTTAGGCCTAAATGAAAAAGGTGGTGAGCAAGTAGGGTTGGAAATTAGGGAGGCTAAAATGATGTGGAGTTATTAAGATTGAGAAAAAAAAGCATCTTTACTCTCATTGATTGGTCATTTTGGTTCTCCTGTAGCCTGGAGGGTCGATTTGAAGATGAGGAATTACAACAGATTCTTGATGATATCCAGACCAAGAGGAGCTTCCAATATTAGTAATTAGAACCCAGCCCTTCAATGAAGACAGAAGGGAAATTTCCCAAAATTCTTCTGCAGCTGAGAAGAACTCAAGATTCCCTCCAGAGACTACAGAAATTTAGTCACAAAAGTTGGTCAAGCCTTCGGTGGACAAGGCAATGCAAAGTCTTGCATCAGCAACCAATTCAAACTTGTGAATAGATGTGATTCTGATTGACTCTTTGAATATTTGAGTTGTGGCTAAGGCCAGGAATGCCATTGACTCTTAAAGGGCCTATATATAGACCTTTTGATCCATTACTTGATGCTCTGGGGTGATTTCCTTTAATGAAGGGTTTTCAAATGAGAGAAGAGTGGACCAGTACTTAGATGCTGGCATCATCCTCTCATCTCTTCTCTTAAAGGGAAATGTTTAAGGGGAAAGAGTGATGTGGGAGAATTTAGTGAGTAAATACATATGGCATGTTATTGACTACCTCATATCACTGAATTTGGCACTTCATTTATATTCACATTTCTGGTTTGGATTTCAAGCTATTGTGAAGTATTGTTGACCCAGATTAGAATATGTAAAAACAGCCTGAGTAAAAAAAAGTTGTGTCTCATATAAATGATGGAAGGAAAAATCAAAGTAAACCTATACCTGAATGTTTGTCTTAAACAGAAAAACTGAATACCTCACAATCTTGTACCATATAGTCAATTTGACCAAAACTCAGAGGGAAAAAGAGAAACTACTGGCAGTCTTAGGACATTACTGTATATAAGTTTGAAAAGAGTCTTCATTTAGGAGGCTCAGTTTGGCCTCTCGAATATCCTCAAGGCTTCGAGATTTTGGAGCAGGAGGGAATTTGTGGGATTTATTCTTGTCTGACAGTTGCTCTGGGAAAGGGTACTTTCTGAGTTTAAGCTAGTCCTTGATCCTGATTTTAAATGCCATTCAATTCAGTATAGGTTTGGAATATCACAGGAAAGTGTTGGGGAGGACCAGAAAGAATGAGACTTGATTCTGGTTGGGTCATCACAACGAACTAAGTTTGGGACAGTTTTCTTTTCTAGCCCTAAATTTCAGCATTGATTTCTGAAAGGTCATGCAGATTTTTTTTGCAGTTGCTTCTCCCACACCCTAAAATCTGTTAATGTAATTTGATCTAATAATAGAAAGGGGAATGGGTAGATTCTGTATTGGATATCCAGTTAATTGTGCAATTCCTAAGAAGTAAACTTACTCTAGGAAATAAAATTATTTTTCAATAAAGTTATGAGAGCCTGCATTTTATGGAGTAGTCAAGACTTTGAAATAATGTCATTTCTTCTTAATGTAGATATAGAGAAAAAATATTTTATGAGAGCAGTCATTGACCTACTGAAATTTTGCATTTCTCCTAATGCCTACCACAGTTTCCTATACACAGTAGGTATTTTAAATTTCAAATTGAGGGGGTGGCTAGGTGGCACAGTGAATAGAGCACTGGCCCTGGAATCAGGAGGACCTGAGTTCAAATCCGGCTTCAGACACTTAATACTTAACTAGTTGTGTGACTTTGGTCAAGTCACTTAACCCCGTTGCCCTCCAAAAAACAAAACATAAATTTAAAATTGAAGGAATAAAATTAACCAAACAGCTTCTACATATCAAAGTAATCATTCCAATAAACTTAGAAGTTCTAGATCCATAAGGACAAACAAAAGTTTATTCTAGGTCAGTTCTTTTTTTGGTTGGGGCATAGTCTTCTGTGAGGAACCTTGGCACACTGATTGTTTAAGTTGTCAACAAAGTAGGGTTCCTAAGTAGTTAGGCTTGAGCCTAACCCATTACCTGAGCCTTGAGATTCCTCTGCCCTTCTCTCTGGCCTCCTTCCACCACCCCCATTCCCTTTCCTATTGTTACTTCCCCTAGACTTTCAGCCAATAGAGCTGTTGTAATGACAGACAGCAGACTTGCTGAGTGGGCTAGGCTAGGGAATCCTAAAATCTGAGTGTGTGGAGAAAATGGGGAAGGGGTGAGAGTATACTAATAGGCCTGCAAACTTGCAGTTTAGAAAGGCAAAATTTTGTAGCACATCTAGCAAAACTGACAACCCTTTTTGAACCATTGTCCTAAGTATGTATAGTAAAACCAGTCAAAATTGAAGTAATTAGGATTCACTCCATTGTTTAACTCTGATTTTAAGAGAAAGACTTTATGTTAAAGCTCATCAGGTCTTTAGTAAAGCAGTTCCATAATGTGCCCTTGAGTCAATGCCCATTTAATCCCATCTGCATTTTTAGGAGCTAGTCAGAAGACCTGGGCCTGAAGTCAGGAAGACTCATTTTCCCAGAGTTCAAATCTGGTTTCAGATACTTACTAGTTGGGAGACCCTGGGCAAGTAACTTAATTCTGTTTGCCTCAGTTTCCTCATTTGAACTGGAGAAGGAACAAAAATAGTCCTGGTTTTTCTGTTTACAAGTTGACCTTAGACAAGTCACTTCTACCTTTCTTTTTTTTTTTTTTTAAAGCAATTGGGGTTAAGTAACTTGCTCAAGGTTACAGGGCTAGGCTAGTCATTATTTATGCCTGGGTGCTCATTTTCTGAGGCCGGATCTGATCTCGGGTCATCCCAACTCCAAGGCCGGCGCTCTTACTCACTGCGCCACCTAGCGCCCCTTTAGGGCAATTGGGGTTAAGTAACTTGCCCAAGGTTACACGGCTAGGTATTTTTGTTTGTGTGGATTAAGTGTCAGAGGCCGGCTCCGAACTCAGGTCCTTCTGACTCCAGGGCCGGCGAGCTATTCACTGCGCCACCTAGCCGCCCCCACTTCTACCTTTCTAATTAAGCCTTAGTTTTCTATAAAACGAGGATTTTACCTGCCCTGCATACTCAGAATTATAAGCAATAGGACAAAATACAGGTTCCTCTGGTATTTAAAACTTAACAATCTGGCTCCAATCTTTGGACTTCTCCCATTATTCCTACTCACACAAATTCTATAGTCCAGCCAGACTGAATTATTTGCTGTTCTTCATAGATGACATTCTATCTCATATGTTTGCCTTTTCACAGACTGTCTTCCCTACCTAGAATTGCTCTCCTCATCTGCCTGTCAGAATCTCTAGCTTCCTCCAAAGCTCAGTTCAAGTATGTCTCCTATTTAGGTACTGTCCCCTCCCCCCAAAACTTCTGATATATTTACTTTAGATATATTTGTTTATTTATATTCATATTGTTTCCCCCTGTAGAGTACCAGCTCCTTGAGGGCAGGGGCTGTTTTGTTTTTGTATCCCCAGTGTCTTTCATATAACATAGGTATTTAACAAATGCTTGTAGAACTGAAGAATGTTTTTTTAAGGTGTCTTGAAAAATAAAAACCTATATATGTGTATATAAAATATTGTCAGTCCTGGATACCTGCTCATATTTTTTCTCATATAAAATTTTAATGAGAAAGGTCTATACATATATCAAGGTCATATTTTATTTGCCTTCAAAAATTTTTGTTATTTTCTACTTGACAAACATCAAACATTTCCATATATACAGAAGAACAGAAAAAGCACGGTACACAAAACCATGATGAAGATAGTAGCATGCATTAGGCAGATTATTGTTGGACCCTCTAAAACATTTGATTTAGTAGAGCAAAAAACCGAAATAAAGGTTTTCCAACAAAGTATTTCCTATGCATATTTTAAAATCATGCAACACTCCTTGAAAGATGCTACCAACAGAGGAAGCCTCATTTGGCTACCCTTAGATCATTAATTTCAATTAAGACAAAATAGTAATAGATGTAATACAAAAGCATTTATTAAACAAACTTACTAGGTGTTGGGCACTGAAATTACAAACAAAAGATAGCCCTTCAAGGAACTTAAACTCTAAATAGGGAAAGACCATAGATATTGAAGAATGGCAGCTTTGGAGCAGTGTTTTATAATAGGAAGTCATAAGGTTGGTGAGTAGAGCTATAGGACAATTGGTTGACATATTCTTTCCAGAAATAGTAGTGTTGTTTGTTTACTATTCCCAGAGCCAGGAGTGAAAAGCAGAGGAGGAGAAGGGAACACAAGAGCAGCAGACTAGTTAGAGAAAACGCACCAATCAGAAGTGCAGGGCTTTAAAATAGGAGTCAGGTTGAGGATGTATAGCCTGCAGACATCTGAGTTATGCTCACTAAAAATGTTTCCCACTATTGTGAAGGAGATCTAATCAATAAATATTTTTTTAAGCACTTACTGTATGCCAGGCATTGTGCTAAGTGCTGGGGATACAAATAAAGATTCCCTGCCCTCAAAGAATTTACAATCTAAAGGGGGAAGATAATACACAAAAGGAAGCTGAAGAAAGGGGTAGGAGAGGTCACCATTTGTGAAGTGGAAACTAGAGCAGCAGATAGAGAATGTAAAGTTATTCTGAACTCTTGCTTTAGAGAGGGAAGACTTCGGGAGTTTATTACTCTGACCTCCAGCCCTCCAATCAGAGGGAGATGTGATACTGAGGTGTTGAGTATCTAAGGAATGATGAGATTTCAGGTGATGAACTTATCCTGGGGAAGGCGGGATATTCCTGGAATGCAGAAGCAAGCATAGCAGCCGATAGAAGATGAGGAGGCAGATCAAGCCCTAGGACACCAGCAGAACAGTTCTCATGCTTAATTTCTCAGTAGCCTTTGACACTGTCAATCCCCGTCCTCCTAAACACTTTCACGTCAAGTTTTTCATAACATTGTTCTCTCCTGGTCCTCCTTCTCAGTCCCCTTTAGCTCCCTGGTCCCCTCATTCTGAACTTAATTAAAACAGTGCAGGGGTCAGGTGGGGGAAAGAACCTTTTCAGATACACAGCAGGACACAGGAAGAGGTTTGTATATGAATCTTCATTTAGTTCCACTTGCATTTTTTAATAAGTATATAATATGCTTGCCTTCTCAATGGGTGGCAGAGGATCCAGAGGGAGGAAGAGAATTTGGAATTCAAAGTTTTAAAAAATGAATGTTTAAAAAAATAAAAAGCACATACATACAACATATTACTGTCAAAATTATTCTGTTTGTAGTTCCTTCTGAACTTCTGTTCTCTTCTGTGCATTTTTTAAAAAGTGTCAGTGGACACCTTTTTTTTAGCATCACTATTGCCAAAATTACTGTTGAGGTGACCACCATTCTCCTACTCAACCTTGCTTACAATCTTGGTGTCATCCTCAAATCCTCATTAGCAGACACCCATATATGAAGTCTGTTACTATATCTTGTCATTTCTGCCTTCAGAGTATCTTTCATATATGCCATCCCCTTCTTTCTATCTGTATAGCCACACAGCTTTAGTACATACCCTCATCACATTTTGATTGGACAATTACAGTAGTCTTCTAACTTGTCTCTTTGCCTCAAGTTTTCCCCTATTTTAATCAATTCTCTAGCTGCCAAAGTAAATTTTCCCCCCTAAAGCATAGCTCTGACTATATAGCTTCTCAAAAACCTTCAGTAGCTTCCTGTTACCTCCAGGATTAAAGAAAACATCCTCTGTTTGACTTTTAAGGCACTTTATAATCTGGCTGCTTCCTATTTTTCCAGTCTTCTTGCATTTACTTTACTCCCCTCCACATCATACTCTTTGATCTAGCTGCATTGGCCTACATTCTCTTTCTCATACATGAAACTCCATTCCCATCTTGATGTATGAATACTCTCCTTACCTCCCAGGTCTACCTTTCTGGCTTCCTTCAAAATTCAGATCAAGTGCACCTTCTATAGGAAGACTTCCTGGTCCCCCCCAGTGCTAGTGCTTTCCCTCTGAGATTACCTTCTATTTATATGGTGTATATCTTATATGGACATAATTATCTGCTTGTTGTTTCTCTTAATAGAACAGCATATGAACTCGAGAGAAGGGAGTTTTTGCCTTTCTATCCCCAGCATTTAGCAAAGTGGGGCATGCACAAAGTAAGTGCTTAATAAATGCTTGTTGACCAACAATCTATTAGAGGATCTTGGTCAGTGTGTGTATATATAAAATCTTAGATCAATACTGTCAAGTGGATAATGAACTGAACCCAGAACTGGAAAGGAAAAGAATGGGCCATATCACCTTTGGAAAACTGTAAAATTAGTACCTTAATAACTCCATGCCTTTTCATGAAACAAGGCTCATCTTTATAATACCAACCCTCTTTCAATGTTCTTTTTTGGGTACTAGTCATGGATTGCTACAGTCCCTGAAAGACTGGAACTTGAATTATTATCCAAGAAGGCTGGAGAGATTCATGGTGGGTACAACAGGCTATAACATATTATAGATAAGTTCTGAAGGAGAAACAAGAGTGAAGGGTGTCATCAAAAAACTTAAGAGTGAAAAAGAATATAGTCTGATCATGTGGTGAGAGTGGGGCCAAATGATGCACAACCCATGGGCTCCAATGTTATTCTTAGGATGTTAAGAGAAAGCTCATAGATCACTCAACATGGGTGGACTCTTTGTGATAAACTTATGGGAGGACATTGATGAAAGTCACATAAGGTAGACAAGTATGGTGGATTAAGATCTGTATCACAGGAAGGAAGTATGGAAGGAAATAGGGAGGGAAGGGAAGGAAGGAAGAAAATAAGTAACATTTATTAAGTCCCTTCTATGTGCCAAATTAATATGCATCTCTTCTCATTGGAAAGAATAATGCAGCGATGAGATGACTGATTTTATTTGAATATTTGAGAACCTTGGACAATGGCTGTTAATGATCAGTGTTATTACCTGGCAAAACCTTGAAAGTTTCCATTATATTCACAACATTGTTTGCCTTGGGAGGGAGGTGGATTAATATAATCTACAATGCTTTCAGACAAACAGCCAATGTTAAAAAAAGCTGACTGGCTTAATCTTAAAGTAAAAAGTTACTGTGTTTTGCTGAGTTAATGATAGTGTTTGGAAAATAGTGTTAGGGAATGTAATGTAACTTTGAAAGCATGAATTCTTAGTGATGCCATTATAATGTTCTTAGAATTAGAATCTGAAAAGGAGAAGTTGAAATGAAATTGAGATGATTGGGAGAAGATTCTAGGAAGATGGCAAAACAAGGCAGGAGATTAATTTCCCCCACAAACAATATAATATAATGCCTTTAAGTGAACTTTGAGTGGCAGAAACTATTAAAAATCAGAGTAAAGTAGTTGTCTTCCAAAGACAATTTAGGATGATATTAGGAAAAATCTGACCTCTTAGGGGTGATAATTTGGCCTGATTGAAGATATCACCACCTCTAAGAAGATACCACTGAATTAATAAATAACAAGTTTGGGGAGCAGCTGTGTAGGTCACAGCCTTAGCTTCAGGAACTTTCACTCCACAGACTGTGGTGTGTCAGATGGTTGACCAGGGGGAGACTGAAGGACACTCCACCGGTGCTGGGCACCAGGCCCAAGTGAGCTGACTAGGCGTGGTCCCAGGCTGTGGCTACAGGTGAGAAGGAGAGAGTATATGTCAGTGAGTGTGGTCAGAGGGCAGGGACCCTGTTGGTTGCAGGTCCTTCCAGGAGAGTGGAGTCCCTGATTTTGGTACTAGGGCAGAGGGGTGAGCTGAAGTTTGCAGCCATAAGAGGGACCATAGAGAGCAAAGGCATTTGGGATGATAGCACTGCTGGGGGCCCTGGTTGTGGCTTAGGGTCAGAGAGGAGTACTTCAGGTTAGCGCCTCAGATACAGCTTAGAAAATAACAGCACAATAAACCTGAAACCTGAGATATTATCCTTCACACCTTGGGACTAGAGCCCAACTTTAACACAAAGTTAACATGAAAAATGAACTGCTAAAAATGAAAGTAAATGAAAGAGAAAGAAACCAACTATAGATAGCTACTAAAATGATAGAGAAGATATGGGTTCAAACTCAAGAAAATTGTGAAGTTGAAAGAGCTATTTCTATCTCAAAGAAAAAAGCAAAATGGTCACAATCCCAAAGAGTTTTTGGAAGAGCTTAAAAAAGACTTAAAAATCAAATAAGAGAGGTTGAGAAAGAAATTAGGACAAAATTAAGAGTAATGCAATAAAATCAAGAAAATTATGAAAAGAAAGTCAACCAATTGGAAAAAGAGATCCCAAAACTTAAAGAAGAAAATAACTCCTTAAAAATTAGGATGGGCAAGAGAAAGCTAATGACTTCACAAGACACCAAGAAATAATAAAACAAAATCAAAAGAATGAGAAAAATAAATGAGAATGTGAAACAGCTTATTAGAAAAACAGCTGAAGACTAAAGCAAACTACCTGCTCTCTTTCTTTTTCTTATTTGGTTTTATTTCCTCTTTCCCATCGTTCACTCCATCAGTTACAATCCTTCTTTACAACCTGACTAATGTCTAATGTGAAAGTATTTGCAGATCCTATACTTGATTGCATGCCACCATGGCGGGGTGGGGAGAGGAGAGGCAGAGGGAGAAAATTTGAAACTCAAGAGATTGTGGAACTAAATCTTGTAAGCTAAAAGTAAACAAACAAATTAATAAAGACAAAAAAAGAAAAACAGCTAACCTGGAGAACAGATCTAGGAAAGACAATATAAGAATTGTTGGATTACCTGAAAGTTATGATAAAAAAAAAGAGTCTAGATTCTATCTTCAAGAATTAAGAAAAATTACCCTGAAATATTAAAATGAAAAGGTAAAATAAAAATGGAAAAAATCCACTGATCACTACCTAAAAGAGATCACAAGATGAAAACTCACAGGAATATCTTAGCTAAATTTCAAAACTCATGGGTTAAGGAGAAGATACTACAAGCAATTAGGAAAAAAAAAATTTAAATACTGTAGAGCTACTGTCAGGATAACACAAGATTTAGCAGCTTCTACATTAAAAGACTGAAGGACATGGAACATAATATTCCAAAGGGCAAAGGAGCTGGGTTTGCAACCAAGAATAACTTACCCAGCAAAGCTGAGTGTAGTGCTGAATGGGAAAAAAATAGATAAATTATTTGGAATAATAGGCAGAGGAGACCTACCACATTCCTTTTATGAAGCAAATATGGTGCTAATACCTAAACCAGGAAGAGTTAAAAACAAAAAAGAAAATTATAGACCAATTTCATTAATAAGTATGATTACAAAAATTCTAAATAAAATACTAGCCAGGAGACTACAACAATATATGACAAAGATTATAAGTAGTGATCTAGAGAGATTTATACCAAAAATACAGGGAAGGTTTAACATAAGGAAAAGTATTAAAATTTATTACATCAACAAAAACCATATATTGAAAGATGCAGAAAAAAAGCTTTTGATGAAATACAACATTCATTCCTATTAAAAACACTTGAGGGGCAGCTAGATGGCACAGTGAATAGAATACCAGCCCTGGAGTTAGGAGGACCTGAGTTCAAATCCAGCCTCAGACACTTACACTTACTAGCAATGTGACCTTGGGCAAGTTACTTAACCCCAATTGCCCTCCAAAAAGGAAAAAAAAAAACACTTGAAAGGATAGGTAAAATGGATTTTTCCCTAAAATAATAAGAAACATTTACCTAAAATCATAAGCAAACATTATTTGTAATGGGAATTAGCTAGAAACCTTCCCAATAAGATCAGGATTGAAACAAGGATGTCCATTATTGCCAATATTATTTAATATTGTATTAGAAATGCTAGCAATAAAAGAAAAGGAAATTGAAGGATTCAGAATGAGCAATGAGGTAATAAAACTTTCTGTTTTTGCAAATGATATGATGATATAATTGGAAAATCCTAGAGATTCAACTAAAAAGTTAGCTGAAACAATTAATAATTTTAGCAGAGTAGCAAAATATAAAATAAATCCATATAAATCATCAACATTTCTATACTTTACCAATAAAACCACACAAGAAGAGATAGTAAGAGATAGCCCGGGGCATCTAGGTGGCCCAGTAAGTAGAGCATTGTCCCTGGAGTCAGAAGGACCTGAGTTAGG
This sequence comes from Gymnobelideus leadbeateri, assembly GCA_011680675.1. Classification (NCBI taxonomy): domain Eukaryota; kingdom Metazoa; phylum Chordata; class Mammalia; order Diprotodontia; family Petauridae; genus Gymnobelideus; species Gymnobelideus leadbeateri. Next base: position 465,855 of record WOXC01011533.1, on the reverse strand, counting down.
ATTCGGCCTCAGACACTTAAGGCACAAATAAACAAACAAAAAAAACCTAGCCATGTGACCTTGGGCAAGTTACTTAACCCCAATTGCCCTCCAAAAAGCAAAAATAAATAAATAAATAAAGAGATAGCCCATGTAAAAAAAGCAAAATTTTAGACAGTATAAAATACCTGAGGGTATACCTGACAAGACAAACTCAGGAACTATATTGTACATAATTATAAATCACTTTTTATTCACATAAATTCAGATTTAAATAATTGGAGAATTATTAATTGTTCATGGGTGGGTAGAGTAAATATAATAAAACTGACGATTCTACCTGAACTAATCTACTTATTCAATGCTCTCCCAATTATTTTAATAAAATAATAATTTTTTGAGGGGAAATAATTATTTTCTAAAAAGTATTGAGCTATAAAAATAATAACAAAATTCATTTGGAAGGACAAAAGATCAAGAATGGGTGGTGAACCTGTAGCCTTAAGGCCACATGTGGCCCTCTAGGTCCTTAAGTACTACCCTTTGATAGAATCCAAACTTCACAGAACAAATTCCCTTAAAGGATTTATTCTGTGAAGTCTGGATTCAGTGGAAGGGTTGCACTTGAGGACCTAGAGGGCCACACATGGCCTCAAGACCACAAGCTCCCCACCCCTGGTCAAAAATATCAAAGGAATTAATGAAAAAAAAATGTAAAGGAAGGAAGCTTAGCAGTAACAGATCTTAGAACTATATTATAAGGCAGTGATTATCAATTACTGATTATCAGTACCTGGTACTGGCTAAGAAACAGAAAGGTGGATCAGTGAAATATAATAGAAATACAATACACAATAATAAATTATTATAATACCCTTGTTTTTGACAAATGTAAAGATTTAGGCTTTTGGCATAAGAATATACTATTTGGCAAAAATTGTGAAAACTAGAAAGTAGTCTGATAGAAATTTGGCACAGACCAATATTTTACACCATTTACCTAGATAAGGTCCAAATGGATACAATACATGACCTAGGTATAAAGGGAAATATCATAAGAAAATTAGAAGCACATGGAACACATTACCTATCAGCTTTATGGATAGGTAAATAATTTATGAATAAACAAGAGATAGAGAGCATTGTGAGATATAAAATGGATAATTTTGATTATATTAAATTCAAAGGTTTTTGTACACATAAAACCAAATGTAGCCAAGATTAGAAGGAAAGCAGAAAATTGGGAGTGGGGGATTTTATAGACAACTTCTCAGATAAAGGTCTCATATCTCAAATATATAAAGAGCTATGTGCAATCTCTAAGAATATGAGTCATTCTCCAATTGATAAATAGTCAAAGAATAAGAACAAAAAGTTTTTAGATTAAATCAAAATTATATATAATCATATTAAAATGCTCTAAATCATTATTGATTAGAGAAATGCAAATTATAACAACCTCAAGATATAATTTCACACCTATAATATTGGCCAAAATGATAGAAAGGGAAAATGACAAATATTGGAGGAGATGTGGAAAAATTGGGACAGTAATACACTGTTGATGGAACTGTATACTGATCCAACCATTTTGGAGAACAATTGGAAATAATGCCCAAAGAGTTATAAAACTCTGTAGACACTTTGACCCAGCAATACCACTATTCAGTCTGTTTCCCAAGATGATAAGAGAAAAAGGAAAAGAACCTATATGTCCTAAAATATTTATAGCAACTCTTTGTGGTGGCAAAGAACTGGAAATTGAGGGGATGCCCATCAGTTGGGGAATGGCTAAAGAAGTTGTGTTGTGTGGTTGTGATGGAATACAACTGTGCTGTAAGAGATGATGTGCTGGTTGATTTTAGAAAAAACATGGAAATCTTTCATGAAGTAGTGAAAAGTGAAATTCGCAGAGCCAAGAAAACATTGTATACAGTAACAGCAATATTGTTTGAAGAATAATTGTGAACAATCAAGTTATTATGAGTATTATAAATACTCAAATCAACTATAAAAGGTTTATGAAGGAAGATGCTATCCACCTTCAGAGAAAGAACTAATAAACAGAAGTATGCATGGTATGGTTCTAAATATATTTATAAATCTGTATCAAATTTATAAATCTGGACTTCTCTAGTGCCTCCACTAGTGAAGAGAAAGGGAGACAGATATTTTAAAAAAAGGAAAAGAAAAGGAAAAATAAAATTGAGATGTTTGTAAGATTTTAAATGGTTGAATATGTGAAAATAGAGAAATGTCCATCAAGTAGATTCCCACAAGGACAGAAAATATGTTCAACAAAAGCCCATAGAGTTTGCTCAGGTGATTTGACTCATGGCAGAACTTGGGAGGGAAGTACTGACATGAATATCAGCCCCCTAGAAGAAAAACTATAGGTTGAAAAATAAGGCAAAGGGTCTAACTTAATTTGAAAATATGTTAAAATATCTCTATGACCTTCCCCTGCCCAAATATTTCTCTCTGGGATGGAGGTCAGTTGTTGCTAAATTCTTTTCAGTTGTGTCTGACTCTTTGTGACCCCCATTTTTGGGGGTGGGATTTCTTGGCAAAGATACTGGAGTGATTTGCCATTTTCTTCTCCAGTTCATTTTACAGATGAGGAAGTGGAGGCAAACAGGGTTAAGTGACTTACTCAGGGTCACATAGCTAGTAAGGGTCTCCTATGCCTTTGCATAGGCTGATCCTCATGCTTAGAATCCACTCCCTTCTCACTTCTGCCCCTTAAATCCCTAATTTCCTTCAAGGCTCACCTTCAGTTCCAATTTCTTCATGTTCTCCTTTCCTGATCTTTCCCAAAGCTGCTAATGTTTTCTCTCCCAAATTATCTTTTGTATATAGCTATAGATGCACATATTTCCACTCGATAGATTGTAAATACCTCAATGTCAAGGACTGTTTCACTTTTGTCTCTGTATCTCCAGGACAATAGACATGTATATGTATGTCATATGTAGGTGTTTAATATATACTTCCTGACTTAAATGTAGTGTTTGGTAAAGGGGAAAATGGTGAAAAATATTTTGAAAAACATTGCTCATAAATAAAGAATGAGAGAGGCCATAGACTGGTAGGCTTTGCAGGAGCTTCATGCATATATATTATGAAAAGTTGGGTTTGGTTTTTTTTGTTTGTTTTTTGTTTGTTTGTTTGTTTTTTAAAGAGGTGTAAGACATAGCAAGACCCTCCAAGAAGCACCAAAAATGAAACATTTCTAACAGATTGGAAACATCTGGTTTCCAATGGGGAGCAATTTTTGAATTTGCTGTTGGTGTAGTCACACCAACAACAAAGATCAAAATCAATGCCAAATCAGAAGACTAAAAAGGAGATTATGGTACCCAACTGAGGCCACTCCAGCTTGACCTATTCAGACAATTTGATGACAATAAAAAAATTGGAAATGGATAAAAGAATATCCTATTACCATTTCCTAAGGAAGTTTAACTGATGTCAATCGGTTGTTACTGAGGAGACTGAAATAGTTTAAAAGCTCTTTCCACAAGCAAGCATTTGATCTCTTTGCCAAGATATGGCAGCCAAGGGCAACATTGGTTAAAAATTTTAAATTGTTTATAAAATATTAAAGAGGAACAGGGTGGGAGATTATGAGCAATGTTGCCTTTTTCAAGTATGAGACGCAGTGGCAGAAAAAACAAGATTGTGGAAAGCTCAGGAAGAGACCAAACTGATCAAAGTCATCCCAAAGGGACTGGAGAATGAAACCACAAGGAGGACAATAAACAGGCAAAATATGGGAAATATCTGTTGAGATTTCTATAAAGTTACTACATTTGGACTTTCAGCTCCTACCCAAGATTCTTCACAAAGAAGGATTAACGGAATTAAAGAAATGGTGAAGGGAAGAGCAGCTGGACTGGACAAACATACATGAAAGAGGCTTATGTTTGAGGCAGCACAATGTTATTGTTCAGTTGTATCCAAGTTTCTGTGACCCCATTTGGGGTTTTCTTGTCAAAGATACTAGAGTAGTTTGCCATTTCCTTCTCCAACTCATTTGACAGATGAAGAAATTGAGGTAAACAGAGTTAAGTGACTTGCCTAAGGTCACATAGCTATTAAGTGTCTGAAGCCAAATTTAAACTCAGGAATATGAGTCTTCCTGATTCCAAGCTCAGGACTCTATTTACTGTACCACCTAGTGGCCCCAAAATACTTTAAATGAGAGAGGATGTTGAAGGATTAGAAAAAAAATCTCAGTCTCATGACAAAAAAAGGGGGGAGAGGCAACCAAGAAAATATCAATAACTACTAGTCCATAGTTGTTGTATTTGTCCTTCGTTTTCGAAGAGAACCATGGCATCAGGAAAATGATGACATGACTTGCAATTGACTTTGATTTGAGTGAGGGAGGGCTGTGCAAGGTCACCAACCTTACTTTCTACTCCAGAGCCATCTGGATCCAGTGACCTGATATTCATCAGGATGACTGGACATGACCCAGAATGCAATGGGAGAACCTAGGCTTTTAGGCTAAGGCCTTTTCAGGTTCTCACTTAGAGTGAGGTAAGGCCCTTTCGGGGTATAGGCCTCTTTAAGAAGTGAGTCGAGGGATGATGGCCCCTTTAATTAGAAAAAAGAGAAAAATCAGGGGTGGCTAGGTGGCACAGTGAATAGAGCACTGGCCCTGTAGTCAGGAGGACCTGAGTTCAAATCTAGGCTCAGACACTTAACACACACACACACACACACACACACACACACACACACACACACACACACACAAACAAGCTGTGTGACCTTGGGCAAGTCACTTAACCCCAATTGCCCTGCCCTCTCCCTGCAAAAAGCAAAAAAAAAATTAAAAAAGAGAAAAATCAAGCTGGGAGGGGAAGACCCTCAAGGTTGCTGTTCCAAAGAGAAACAGTAACTGTTGACCTTTGGCATTGACTCTAAGCCAAGAGAGCCCAAATTACAGACATTAAGTGGAGTTTGGGCAGGGACCTATTGTGGTCCAGTCTATGAACTTCAGAGTGAATTGGGTTTAAAAATTATTGAGGACCTCACCCAAGAGCTGCTGTTATTTATAGGGGTTATTTCTTTTTTTTTTTTTGGAAGGCAATTGGGGTTAAGTAACTTGCCCAAGGTCACACGGCTAGGTTTTGTTTGTGTGTGCATTAAGTGTCTGAGGTCGGATCCGAACTCAGGTCCTTCTGACTCCAGGACCAACGCTCTACTCACTGCGCCACCTAGCTGCCCCCGGGGTTATTTCTTTAGGCATTTACCACATTAGATATCAAAAGGTCTTAGTATTGTTATAAAAATAGTTTTACCTTGCAGAAGGGCTAAGGGAATAAACATTTTTATAGCACCTACACTGTGCTAAATGATTTTTACAAATAATATTTAATCCTCACAACAATTCTGCAAGGTAGGTGCTATTGTGATCCCCATTTTATAGTTGAGGAAACTGAGGCAAACAAAGGTTAAGTGACTCACCCAAGGTCATGCAACTAATAAGTGTCTGAGGACAGATTTGAACTCTGGCTTTATTGTCACCAGGCCTAGTGCCTTACTCATTGCCACACAAATTGAGAGGGTCTCAGGGACTCCCAGAGGTCCCTGGACCACACTTTGTGAACTGTTGAAATAGGGCGGGGGCCAACAAATGTTTTCTGTAAAGGCTCAGGAGTAAATATTTTAGGCTTTGCAAGATGAAAGGCAAAATAAAAGCTATTATGTACTTATGTAACATGAGAGAAAGTCAATTTCATATTTTAATTAACAAAATTCAAAATAAGATAATAATCAAGTCTAAATTTTTTTTTTGTAATACAGATTTACTAATTAGAAGAATGGAATTCTTTTTGTAGGGATAACATTTTGCATGGTCAGGGTTTAAAGTTAGTGTTCCATATACTTAAAATTGATTGCAAATCTTCTTCTCTTAATGTTAATCTGTAAAGGGATTTTATATATTTTACCTTTGAAAATGTCTTTTCACATGGAGAGGTACTGCCAAACACTGATATCATTTCACAAGCATACGATTTTAATTGAGCATATTCATCACTTGGAAAGCATTTACAGAATTCTATTAAATTTTTCTTCTGATATTTGTCCTTAATTGTGACATTATATTGCAGATTAATCACTTCCAATTGAAGGTCAGGTGGAAGCTCCTCAAATGCATAATTAAATAGATTTTGAAATGTGAAACTTCTTTTTCACTTTCATTTAAAGTCTAGAAAACACTGCTCATACTATGTGTTATGGGAGAAATATCTCCTCTGAGAGTCCATGCGAATTATATATTATAATTATAGAGGTAATACTTATGTTTTATTATTATGCTAAAGCATAAGTTCAGGCCTCAGAGAAAACACTAATCATCATTAGGAGTCTAACAAGGTTTCTTATAGGTAAAATTGCTTCAGAGTGACAGAGAAATATTTTACATATTGCAATCTTGTATGTTCCTCTTAGTCTATAAAAATTAAAGATAGATCCACAATCCCATTCTTCCTTCAACGTCATAAAAATTGAACAAATTTAGTTAAACAGTCACAAACTCATACTCCCCTAAGGAAGTAACTTTGTCAAACTCTATAGGTAAATTATGTCAGGTTACAAATTAAACTACTTTTAGGAAGGGGCAGAGCCAAGATGGCAGAGTGAAGGCAGGAACTCACCTGAGCTCTCCCCCAAACCCTTTCAAATACCTGTAAAAAGTGACTTTGAACAAATTCTAGAGCAGCAAGAACCCACAAAGAGACAGAGTATGACAGCTTTCTAGCCCCATCCACCTGGAAGGCCGACAGGAAAGATCTGTTGCACCAGGTTGAGAGAGGAGTGCAGTCCAGCACAGGCCATGCCAGTATAGCCCTGGACCCAGTAAAGCCAAAGCAGACCTTGGGGGACTGAGTCCCTGACAGCAGTAGAGATTTCCAGACTTAGCCCACAGATGCCAAAGACAACTTAGAAGGTCAGCAGGAGGGGTCTGTCAGACCTGGAGAGAAGCGCAATCCAGCCCAGGCCCCAGCAAACCAGGAGCAGACCTTAGGAATGACTGAATTGGCAGCTGCAGAGACAGTTTCTGGAGCTCTCAGTCCACAGACAGAATGTTTGAAAGTCACCTATTTCAACTTCGGGGAGCCAAAATGCCAGAGTAAGCAGTAAGTTGCTCTCACCCTCCCTTATTGACCTTGAAAAACCCAGAAAATAATGCCCCAGGAAAAATACCAGACCAGTGGAGGCAACAGAAAGATGGGGTGCAGCAGTCTTTTAGCTTGAGAGGCTAGGGAGATTAATGGGAAAGGGCCCCCTTGCTGTGGCTGAAGGGGACCAGTACAGCATGGGAAGCACCCCAGCAAGCCAGCCACAAGTCCTATCTCAGCAAACCAGCAGGAGATTCTGAGCCACAGGATAGTGGAGCAGGCAGGTGCCAATACCAGGACTCCCAGGTGCCTTGGCACAGCCAGGGTATCTGGCAGACACCAGTGTGGAGAACCACTACATGTGCTGGTGGACAGATGTTCACCAACAGCTGAACCTACCCATGTTCTAGCACAATCCTTGGTGAGGAGGTGATTTCCAGTGGCCAGACCACCCTAATCCCCACCCCCAACCCAGTGAGCTTCAGTGTAACCCTGGGGAAATGTAGAAAAATTCTACCTCACCTCACCTCACCTCAGCACACACCAGCCACCACCACTAGCTCCAGCTCAGCACCAGGTAAGATACCAGACCCCTACAGACTCCAGCTGCCAGAACCTGAGGCCCTATCACACAAAGCCAATAACCAACACAAGAAGCATGGGACAGTGCCCCCTGTGCTCCGGAGGCAGAGATCAACTTTAAAAGACAGAAAAAAGCAAATACAATGAGCAAAAAGCAACAAAAAAACACAATGACCATAGAGAATTATTATGGTGACAGGGAAGATCAAACATAAATTTAGGAAAAGACAATATTGTCAATATACCCACATCTGAAACCTCAAAGGGGAATATGAATTGGTCTCAAGCCCAAAAAGCCTTCTTGTAAGAGCTCAAGAAGGGTTTGAAAACTCAAATAAGAGGGGTAGAAGAAAAATCCAACAATTTCTTTAAAAATACAATTGACAAAGTGGAAAAATGCACACTGAAGAAAACAACTCCTTAAAAAGTAGAATTGTCCAAATAGAAAAGGAGGTACAAAAGCTAATTGAAGAAAACAATTCATTAAAAATTAGAATTGGGCAAGTGGAAACTAATGACTATGAGACATCAAAAAATTAGTCAAACAAAATCAAAAGAATGAAAAAAGAGAAGAAAACCTCAGTGGAAAACAACTGACTTGGAAAACAGATCCAGGAGAGATAATTTAATAATTATTGGTTTACTTGAAAGCCATGACCAAAAAAAGAGCCTGGACAGCATCTTTCAAGAAATCATCAAGGAAAATTGCCCTGAGGTCCTACAACCAGAGGGTAAAATGGTCATTGAAAGGACCCACTGGTCACCTCTTAAAAGAAATCCCAACTGAAAATGCCAAGGAACATTGTAGCCAAATTCCAAAAGCATCAGGTCAAGAAGAAAATACTGCAAGCAGCCAGAAAGAAACAATTTAAGTATCTTGGAACCACAATCAGGATTACTCAGGACCTTGCAGCTTCTACGTTAAAGGATCAGAGGGTTTGGAATATGATATTCTGTAAGGCAAAGGAGTTTGTATTACAACCAAGTATCAACTACCCAGCAAAAATAAGCATAATCAAACTACATTTAAAGGGTTCACAAATGGGCTGATTGAGGAAAGAGAAGATTTACATGTTTCCCAAGAGTCACAGACAATTGAGATCTTTCCTCTGGCTTCTTATCTAAAGAATACTTAGAGGGGCAGCTAGGTGGCTCAGTCAGTAGAGCGCTGGCCCTGGAGTCAGAAGGACCTGAGTTCGGATCCGGCCTCAGACACTTAACACATACAAACAAAAAACCTAGCCCTGTGACCTTGGGCAAGTTACTTAACCCCAAGTGCCCTCCAAAAAAATTAAAAAAGAATACTTAAGGTTCATAAATATTTTTACATCCCATGGGGCAACTTTCCTTCAGGTGGCCATTTGGCCAGGAAAAATTGACACAAGTATGCTCTGTGTCCATAATAACTATATCTTACAAATAACTGTGGGCTTTTTGGGCTTGAGACCAATTCATATTCCCCTTTGAGGTTTCAGATGTGGGTATATTGACAATGTTGTCCTTTCCTAAACTCTTTTTAGGCCATGGGTCATGGTGTCCCTGGGACTTCTAGACTGGTAATTTAAGTCTCCACCAAGGTCTACTAGAGGATTGACTCAAACCTCAGTTTATCTCTAATGTAGACAGGAATAATTAAATTTGGTGGGGCGGGGGGAACGGAGAATATGAATTGAAAGTTATTTTCACTCTCAATAAAAATGACAAATGACAAATATAAAAAGGGCTAAATGAGAAATATAAAAGGATTAAAAGATACTGGATACCTTTGTATTGCTAATTGTTGTTATCACCCAATAGTCTTGGAGGAGACCTACTGAAAGAAAGCCCTTCACCAGTTTTAAAGGTTCATATTTGTGTGTGAATGGGGAAAGAATTCTGGTTTTGAATGGCTTTTGGGAAATGACTAGGCAGAAAGAGTTGTATTCAGTCTTGTAATTGTAAATAAATACATCCTGGCAGTTGAAGGGTGGCATGAGGAACCCAGACAGTGAGAGAACATAAATCAAGGCAGCTCCTTGGGTTTAAGGATTCTCTAGCAACTCTGCTGAAGGAACTGTTTGAGTTTTATTCATTTTTAATAACAGTAAAACTGGTTAGTATTTATATAGCACTTTCAGGTTTACAAAATACTTTACAAATATAATCTTATTTGATTCTCACAACAACCCCAGGAGGTAGGTGCAATTTTTATCTCCATTTTGTTGTTGTTGTTTAGTTGTGTCCAATTCTTCATGACTCCATTTTGGGGGTTTTCTTGGCAAAGATACTGAAGTGGTTTGCCATTTCTGTCTCCAGCTTATTTTACAAATGAGGAAACTAAGGCAAAGAGGGTTAAGGGACTTGCTAGGTTCACACAGCTGTTGTTTCTGAGGCCAGATTTTATATTTTATTTTTTTTATTTTAATTTTTAGTTTTCAACATTTGTTTCCACCAGATTTTGAGTTCCAAATTTTCGCCCCATCTCTCCCCCCACTTCCCACCCCAAGATGGCAAGCATACTGATTACTCCTTCCCCAGTCTGCCCTCTCATATATCCCCTCCCCTTCTCTTCCCTTATCCCCTTTGCCCTTATTTTCTTGTAGGGCAAGATGGATTTTTATAGCCCTTTGCCTGTATATCTTATTTCCTGGGTGCATGCAACAACAATTTTTTAGCATTTGTTTTTAAAACTTTAAGATCCAGATTCTCTCCCTTTTTCCCTCCTCACCCACCCCCACTGGGAAGACAAGCAATTCAATGTATGTTATACATGTGTAATTATGCAAAACATTTCCATATTAGTCATGTTATGAAAGATTGTATTTCCCCTCCATCCTATCCCACCCCCCATTTATTTTATTTTCTCCTTTGACCCAGTCCATTTTCAAAAGTGTTTGCTTCTGACTACCCCTTCCCACAATCTTCCCTCTCTTATCCCCTTCTCCCCTACTTTCCCATAGGGTAAGATACCCAAGTGAGTATGTATGTTATTCCCTCCTTAAGCCAAATCCAATGAGAATAAGGTTGACTCATTCCCTTTCACTTCCCTGCTCTTCCCCTCCATTGTAACAGCTTTCTGTTGCCTCTTTTATGTGAGATAATTTATTGTATTCTATCTCTCCCTTTCTCCTTCTCCCAATATATTCCTCTAACGTCTTAATTTTATTTTTTATTTTTATTTATTTATTTTTGCTTTTTTTTTTTGAGGGCAATTGGGGTTAAGTAACTTGCCCACGATCACACAGCTAGGTTTTTTGTTTGTGTGTTAAGTGTCTGAGGTCGGATCCAAACTCAGGTCCTTCTGACTCCAGGGCCGGCACTCTACTCACTGTGCCACCTAGATGCCCCTTAATTTTATTTTTTAGATATCATCCCTTCAAATTCAACTCACTCTGTGCCATCTATGTACACACATACATACACACACACACACACACACATATACAGCCACCTATACATACATATATATGTATATATACATGTATATTCCCTTCAACTATCCTCATACTGAGAAAAGTCTCATGAGTTACAAATATCTGCTTTCCATGTAGGAATGTAAACAGTTCAACTTTAGTAAGTTCCTTGTGATTTCTCTTTCCTATTTACCTTTTCATGCTTCTCTTGCTTCTTGTATTTGAAAGTCAAATTTTCTGTTCAACTCTTTTTCATCAAGAATACTTGAAAATCCTCTGTTTCATTGAATGTCCATGTTTTCCCCTGAAGTATTATATTAAGTTTTGCAGGGTAGGTGATTCTTGGTTTTAATCCTAGATCCTTTGACCTCTGGAATATCATATTCCAAGCCCTCTAATCCCTTAATGTAGAAGTTTCTAGGTCTTGTGTTATCCTGATTGTTTCCACAATCTTCAAATTGTTTCTTCCTGACTGCTTGTAATGTTTGTAATTCACAAGCGAGTCAGAATGAATCTGAGCTAGATTGAATCTGAGCACCTTTATGGAGGCAAAATGGATCTTATATACATAAAGACTGTGGCAGGGATCCGGGGCAGTCTAGTGATGTGGGATGATGGGAAGAGGTGTCCAGGGAGGATCTTGATGGGACTATGGTGACTTGAGGTCAGATGCCTAGTCAGGAACCTAGAGAATGGGATTAAGTGTGGGAAGTAGCTGAAGGCTACCTGGAGACAACAGAAAATGGAGGGTTAGGGTAGGTTAAGGGTAACAGAGATTTGGACCTAGTGATAATGGAAGTAGGAATCTTCAAGGAGAGTTCAAGGGGGTTCCCAGGGCCCAGATGAATGCCAGATCAAGTGGGAAGATTCAAGGGGGTTTTCAGAGCATATATTCCACCACAGAGACTTTCTGGAATTGGTTCTATGGACAAACATGTCAATTGTATCTCAGTTAATTTACTGAAGACAGAAAAGGATGTGGTATCAGTTTAAAAAGTTTCCACTCCCACTCCCAAATAGATCTATAATTCCCTCTCTGCAGTTTCCAGGGAAGGACCACTGATGAATTTATGCCCCAGGTGCTCTTCCTAATCCTATTAGGAGGGTGATCCTGAACTGAACATTCCTAGTTTCACTGGTAGTTTTGTGGGTTTGAGATGTCAGGAGTTCCTGGGTCTCTCAGTGAGGGCTAACTGGCAGCAAAAGGAAACCAGTTGAAGAAGAGTGGGCACCAACAAATACAGAAGCAAAAGTCAGGCCCCCGGTAGCACACTGCTCATTGTGATGTGATGCAGCTTCCCCACCTCCCCATTTCTACTAGTAGAATACCCAATGATCACTGTCCAGCTCCTCTCTAGGGAAAGAATGTGGAGGACCAAGAGATGGCATTGTTGGGAGGGGGCTTGCTTTCAGGCAACAAGCATATGAAAGTGTTTTATCAGCTCCTATAGATGAGGGGAAGCAATCCCTCATGGACCTCTCATGAGAATTTTTTTTTTATTCTCCCTTTAGGACTCCTAAGGAGGTGGAATAGTGGTTGATGGACCAGGAAATGCTAAGTGGGTAGTGGTACAGGGCAATTCTTCCTGACCAGTAATGAGAATCATGACCACACAGGAAATGTCATCCTTTTTGTAGCCTTAATGTTTCTGGTACTGCTCTTTCTACTGGTCATAATTTTACACTGAAAGACCCACTATGAATTACAAAGTTTGGTTGCTGAGTGAAACTTGGCATGCATTCAAAGGGTCCTAACTGGCCGAGAACCTTCCTCTTTCTGGCCTGGATAGATTTCATCAAGGAGGCAAAGACAGCTATAAACCTCAGGCCTTTATCTCCCTACCCTAGATACATGAGGTTGTTCTTGCATTTGTCTCTGCTATGTCAATTCTTTCCTTGTCTTAGGCAAAGGAATATTGGACTAGGCTGACATCTTATAAGTTTCAAGAGATTGGGAGAGCAAGCCAACAGAGGTAGGGGAGTTAGAACCCAAAAGATTTTTGTGGATAAGTTTAGGTATAAAAAACCTCACCTTGACACAGCATAGAATTGGATTGAAATCAGCAGAGATTCAGTGACTCATTCAAGAATTATCTCACATTTGGAAATGAATTTAGTATAAGGAATATTGTGTAGATGTTGCTTTAAGTTTTTGCTTATGTTCCTGTATCTCCAAGCACAAGCAACTTCCAGGTTTAAATTACTAGCATAGCAAACTCCATTTAATCAGTGACAAATTAAGGAAAAACATTCACAGAAAAGAGAAAATCAAAATACAGCATTCACCAAATGTAATTCAATAATTTCCAAGTACTACTCCACCCCTGGGCAGTACATTCATTTAGTCAGTCACAAAGTCTCTCTTCTCAAATAGAGATTAGTTTCCAATCATAAACAAAGTACATTCATTTGGTCAGTCACAGAGCACAAAAAAGTCAAAAGTTTCCCACCCCTGGATCACAACTGAATTACAACTATCATTAGTTACCACCAAGTACCTTCTCAAAAGGGGCAGTAGAGAGAACAAAGGCCATCTACCCCTGAGCTACAGCAAGGTTAAGATATCATCACAGCATTTAATACCCAAAGAGAGGTCTTTTCTTCATCTTGACATGAGGCAAGTTCTCAGCAATCTCTGTTCCTGGGGAGACAAAGCTTAACAAAGCCACAATATACATTGCCAGTGTCCTCATCAATTCACTCTCTGTCTGCAGAACAGTCTCAGGACCCCTGAAAATATCAGCAAGACCCTCTTCCATGATTTCTGTAAGCATACAACAAGGAAATCCTTCTTCAGGGTTTCTGAACCAACAGCAAGGTTCCAAGACCTCTGCAAAAACAGCACTGTCCTTCACCAGCAGATGAATCTGGCAAAACAGCATCAAAACAGACAGAGAAATTACTGGCATCACAGCCACACCTCCTCAGTTCTTGGCAGCTCTGGGTGGCAGCTCTCAAAAGTCCTGGGCAGCTCCAACTGGCCCTCAGCAATCCTCTTTCTCTCTCTCTCTGCCTCCACAATGCTGCTCCAAAAAGTTCTTCTGGCCTCCTCTGCTTGGGCCTGTCTCTAAATCCATGGCACCAGCTCCTCCCACTTCAGCCCTCTCTCTTCACATCAACAATTCCATCCCACAAGTGGGATTCACAAGCTCTGGGTTTCAACAATCAATCTGAAAACCAAGCCAATATAGGGGGATCTTTAAATTCCATTACCATTACAGTTCCCCAGGGACTGAGATCTTATAGAGGAAAGTGTTCTGCAGGTATTGGCAGTAATGGTGCATGTTTGTAGTTGCTAGACATATTTAATGAATATCCTGTGGTAAAAGCTAATTGATGTTAATTGGTGAAATGGAACTATCACTGGGATTTAACATCTGGGAGAACATACCAGAATGAGGGCTCCAACCATTGGTGTTAAAGAAGAATCAGTTGAACCCTTCAGGGGTACCCGAAGAATTCTAAGGGGGAGAGACAGTCTTGTTCTAAAGGAACAGAATCATCAGAGGAAGTGGGAGTTAGGAGAAGGGCCCCCAGAGTTCAATGCGCATGATTTCTCCCCAATAGAATCCTGCTCCTTGAGAGTAGCTTGTTTCATTTTTCATATTTGTAGTAGGGATTGTCATGAGCAGAACACCTTAGATGGTGCTTCCTGATATGGGCAAAGCTGGGGAGCCTATTTCCTGCAGGATTATGATGATATGCAATGAATGTGCTTTGGAGAGGCTGGAGGATGCTTAGACAGTCTGTAACTGGTTCTAGTCTGCTAATCATGTGATTAAGAGTAATCTCTTAGCGTGGTCTCAGAACTGGAACTTAAGGTGGGGGAGTTCCTTCAAAAAGCATTGACTGGCCAGGGTTTCAGCCCTTTTATTTGGATACTCTCTTGGTGGAGTTCTGCTCTTGGTTTACTTCCTTCACTGACAATGTCCAATGAAAGACAATTCTATAGAGAGGGCTTGTGCTCTTCCCATCAATGTCAACATGTGGTACATAAAACAGACCTTGGTCCTTCACTCCTGCATTTATTCTTTTCTTTTTTTTTTTAAAGCAATTGGGGTTAAGTAACTTGCTCAAGGTTACACGGCTAGTCATTATTTGTGTGTGGGTGTTCATTTTCTGAGGCCAGATTCGATCTCGGGTCATCCCAACTCCGAGGCCGGCGCTCTTACTCACTGCGCCACCTAGCCGCCCCTATTTTCTTTTTTGATGAAGGGATTGGGGACTACTGACTATGAATTTTGAAAAGTTAGGAGGGCATGGTCCTGACTGTCACTTTAAGTCCAGGAGTCCAGATGTCTGAATCCATCATGGGTTTTGCAAGCAGCTCAACATTGATATCCCAAGGAGCAAGGAGTGCTCTTCAGGACGAAGTCCAGTGGTAGTTGAGAAAAGGACTCATTTGGCAGCAAACCAATTTAGATACCAATGCTAAATAGGAGATAGCTGAATCTAAATCTAATCTCTCTGGTGATTAAGGTGGGTAAGAGAGAGTATGCCCCCAAGGTAGAGAAGGAATGTTTGTGCCTTTTGTTTTTGCTATATTGTCAAAGTAAATATCCCTTTCTAAAAGCTAATTGATATTAAGTGGTTAATGGGACTGGTCTCTACTCGCTGGAGGCTAACAGTTGGGGGTTCAAGCCAATTGAATTAAAGAAGAGACACCCACAACCCTTAAGTATCCCTAGTAACCCAAGGGGGTGATATAGTTGACCTGGCTCTAAGATAATGAGCCTAAAATATACTCACTATACATACATTATACCTTTACAAGTCCAGTAAACAAGGACACCAGGCATTAGAGAGAAGGGGATTGGACTACCAGGACTTTCCCTGGGCTCTTCAGCCCCTGGCACTTGACCCACTGTCCCCCATGGGAAGCAATCTAGTGTTTACTATGTAAAACAATATTGAGAGGGCTTAGAATGCTGTGTGTCCACAGTGCAGTGTCCACTCAGGACTTCAGTGAAACATGCTCACTCATCTCAATGAGGATGTGAAACATTATATTGTTAAGGAACAGGTTTGACCATATCTCTTCCCTACCCAAGAAGCTCCAGTGACTCTCAACTGCCTCTAGGATGAAATAAAAAATAAATTTATATGGTATTTAAAGCCCTTCCCAATCTGACTGCCACCTACATGATGTATTTAATGTACATTAAACACTCTGTGGTCCAGCTAAACTGGTCATCTTGCTATTTCCCATATATTCATTCCATCTTCTGTTGCTTATGCTTCTGTGCAATATCAATATCCCCCTTCCCTGAAATATCTTCCCTCCTCACTTCTACCTTATCCAAATGTCATCTCTTATCCTGATTCCCCCAGTTACTAGTATCTTCCTCCCCACCAGTGAAATTACTGTTTTTTCACTTATTTGTGATCAAACTATTTACCCCCAATAGAATGTAAATACCTTGAGGACCAAGGATTATTTCATTTTCATTTTTGTCTAATAGGGGTTTGAGGACTAATAACGTTCTATTACATTTGCACTCCCAGCTTAGTGCCAAGAACATTGTTTTTTGTTTTTAATTCAACTTGTAATTTCAATGATATAAGAAACCTCAAGAGAGGAACTTCTTGTACCACTGTGTAGCTGCATCTGAGAAGTTGCTTGGGGTGCTGCTGTAGGCCTGCCTCTAAAGATAGCACCCTCTTCAGCAAGTTTGATGTCGGGACAAAACGAGGCACTCATGAGTCACTGAACATTTAACGAAGGGAGAGGTTTACTTTTCCCTGACGTAGCAAGTATATGCAGCAAGGATTCAGGGGCACTTAGGGTTCCCCTTGTCTTCATGTCTGTTCAATCATTCCTCAGGGTATAGCAGCTCACATGGTCTCAGAGACCCACCAAGTCTGAGAGGCTGCAACTTATAAAGTTGGGACCTTTTATGCCCTCCAGGCCAGGAAGCTGCATCACAGATAGTGGGGCCAGTTAGGTTAGGTTGGGGAAAGAAGCTTTGTCAGGAAACCACTGGTCCTGTATAGGTACTGAGAAATACCTTGGTGATAGTGGGGCAAGACTTGCACCCAGGTGAAGGCCACCTTTATCCACTATAGTACACTTGCCTCTAGTACATAGTATAGGCACTTAATAAATTATTTTTAAGCTTAATTAAAATTTTTTTTTATTTTCAGTGTTAAACTTCTCCCTCCATCCCTCCCCCACACATTAAGAAGGCAAGAAATATGATACCTATTATACATATGAAGTTATGCAAAACATATTTCCACATTAGTCATGCTGCACAAAAAAGAAAAACAAAATAAAAAATATGCTTCAATCTACATCCAGAGTTTTAACAAATGATTTTCAAATTAATACATTGACTGGTGTGCAATGAACCATGTGTTGTCAAACATGACCAATGTATTGATTTGTTTTTCTGAGCTGTACTATTTTACTTCAAGAGAGGGTTCTATGGGGAAAAAGGGGACAGATGGAGTCACAGGAAAGTAAAAGTATATTCTAGCTACTTCTAGAAAGATAAATAATCAACACGGGTAACCTACATACACAAACACAGACTAGATAGACTATCCATATGTGAAGGAATCACACATGGGCCTAAGAGCTGAGCTTTGAGTACTACTACTGAAAGAGCTTGCCAGTTTTCTCATAGCATCTAATTTATCATTCAAAGGCATCACTATGTCCCAAATGACCTCTAGAAGCCCAAACTGACACACACTCATCTAACTGATGTTGGAGATTCCCAAGGCACACATGATCGATATTATCACATCCTGATCCTTACTACCAGAAAGAGTTCATTTGAAGATCAATCACATGTGTAGCTCTAGACCAAATCTGTGAGGTACATTATTATTCAGACCTCTTGGATGTACTCAGTATCTGGGCTCCAGGGCAAGCTAGGACCCAAGTAAGGACTCAAATCTAGAAACCTGAAAATGAGGAGAGAATGATACTCATCCATAGGATCAGAAATCATCATTGCACACAACAAACACAGAAGAGGATGGGAAGAAATACCTTCCCCACCAGAGCTAAGATGAGCTCTTCAGGAAAAGATTAGTACCCAAATGCATACTGAAAGACTAATCTCTTCCTTTCCAAGTATCAAGTACTCTCTTCCTTTATATATATCTCCATCTCTACACATAGCCTCAGCTATATTCTTTGTTCCCTATAACTTGTTGCAAATATTTAACTATTAAGGGCATCTTATTTTTATATTCTTACAGACATAATGCTAGTTCAATATCCCTTCTCTGAGGAGAGGAAAGTGCCCAGCCTCATGGCACCAATCTACTGCTCCCTGCTGGCAGGAATCAAAGTGTCCCTTAGAGAGGGTTGGGTGGAAAAGACTGCAGAAATATTTAAACTTTCCAGGCAACACACACACACACACACACACACACACACACACACTCTACAGGTGAGAGTGTGACTACAAGAATATAGTAATAATTCCTTATTTTTTGCTGTTAAAGTTTGATTTAAAATTGATTTAACCTTCCATTTGAGAAAGACCTAGGACTTTAGATTAAGAATTGTCAAGATATAAATTTTTAATTTTTATTTATTTATTTTTTGGCTTTTTTGGAGGGGGGAAGGCAGGGCAAGTGGGGTTAAGTGACTTGCCCAAGGTCACATGGCTAGTAAGTGTTAAGTGTCTGAGGCCAGATTTGAACTCAGGTCCTCCTGATTCCAGGGCCGGTGCTCTATCCACTGCACCACATAGCTGCCCCTTAAATTTTTAATTTTTATAGCACATAAAGTGGTCTTATTACTATAAGCTCCCCACACTTCAAATCTCAGCTCATGAGCTGCTTCCTACATGAAACCTTCCTATTTTTGTCCAGTTATTAATACTGCCCATTCCAAATTTACTTAGTACTAACTTTGTATGTACAGTATTTTGCAACTCTTTATATGAATAAATGTTTTTCCCCAATAAAATGTAAACATCCTGAGAGTAGGAACTACTTGGTCTTTATCTCTGTGTCCCAAGAACCTAGCACAATACCTGACCAGGTAGGCCCTAAATAACTGCTTATTGAATTAAAGTGAAGAGGTCACAAGGTGAGTAACTGAGAAAGGGAGGAAGAACAAGAGGAAGAAAGGAGAAATGATTTGATGTGAAATTCATGGTGTCTGGACATAGGTCTTTAGCTGTAGTTGTATGAAGATTACTTTTTTTACCTTGAAAGTCATAAAGTTAAAGCCCTTTACTAAGGGCCTCTGCTGTGAAAAGACTCAAAATGTTTCTGAGATTTTCCACTACAAGAAGAAGGAAGGTTTTAACCAATCATAGATATGAGATAAGCCTAGACAGGGTGGGGCAACTACATTGAAACAGAATGAGAAATAGGTCTCCTTAAGAAGTCCTAGGTGGTCTTAAAGTCTTAGGAGCAGAAGCAACATAAAAACTCACTGACCTTACTTTTAAAAAGTATATATTTTATTGATGAGTAAAGTATGGCTTCTTCCAGTCTTATGTCAGATTTATCTCTTCTTTTTAAAAAAAAATCTTTTTTTTAAACAAGATTACTAAACCAGTAGATGAGGGGAAATGCTGTGGATATAGTTTAATAAAGATTTTAGCAAAAGTTTTGATAACACATCTCATAATATTCTTATGAAAAAGATGGAAAGATTTGGATTAGATGATAATGCAATCAGATGGATTCCAAACTATTTTTTTTAATCTAGTAGTTTTTAAGGGTTTAAAGGCAATTTTGTAGGAAGTCTCCAATGGAGTGCTCCAGGGGTCTATGTTTGGCTCTGTGCTATTTAATATTTGGGTTAATGTCTTAAATAAAAGCAAGAATGGTTAGCTAGTGAATACATTGGACAACAGATTCAGGATCCAAAAGGATATATAGACAGGCAAGAGCATGGGACTGAATCTAATCAGATGGTATTCAATAGGGATAAGTATCAAATCTTGTACTCCAGTGCAAAAAACAATCAGTTTCACAAATATAAGATGAGGAAGCCATTAATAGATAGCAGTTGTTCTGAAAAAGATCTGGGGCTTTTAGTGTACTATATGCACAGTATAAGTTAGCAACCAAAAAGGTTCTTGCAAACTTGGGCAGCATTAAAAAGGACATAATTATCAGGAATATGGAGATGATGATCCTCTTGAATTCTGGTTTCATAGAGTATTTTCAGTGCTGGTTACCATGGTTTAAGAAGGGCATTGATAAGTTAGAGGATGTCCAGAAGAGGATAATCAGGATGGTGAAGAGTCTTAAGATCACGAGGTATAAGGATCATTTCAAAGAATTGGGTATGGTTAGCAGGGAGAAAAGAAGACCTATGGAAGACACCATTACTATCTCTTACTATATAAAGTCCTATCATGTGAGGGAAAAATTAGTATTGTTCTTTTTGGTTCCAAAGAGAGGAACCAGGAGTCAGGATCGGAAGCTACAAAGAGGTATACTTAGGCTTGATATTGGGAAAAACTTCCTAACAGGTTGAACTATCCAAAAGTGGAATGGGCTACTTCAGAAAGTAGGGGGTTTTCCCTTTCTGGTAGTCTTCAAGCTGGATGACGATTGGGGTGCCTTTCATGTACATATTAAGCTAGATGGCTTCTGAAGCCCCTTTAACCTTTCAAATTCTTTGATTCATTCTGGCTTCCTTTAAGTTCCAACTAAAATCCCACCTTCAAAAGGAAGCCTTTCCCAACCTTCTTAATTTTAGTGCTTTCCCTCATTAGTTATTTCCTATTTATACTGAATATAGCTTGTTTGTATATATTTGTTTACTTGTTTTCTCTTCCATTAAATTGTGAAATCCTGGAGGGCAGGGACTGTCTTTTACTTCTTTTTATATCCCTGTGCTAAGGCACAATGTCTGGCACATAGTAGACACTTAATAAATGTTCACTGATTGATTAATTTTTATACAATAAATATTTCCCAATAATCCTCCCCACCCCAAATTTTAACCTTTATTTAAAACAAAATAGTTACAAAAAACACAACTACTGCATATGGCAGCCATGACTAAGGGTTTCTAACAGCCCACCTCCTCAGTGTATCACCTTTTTACCAAGTAGACATGTTCAAACATCAGTCCTTCGGAACCAACATTGTTGACATACTGCTTTAAAAACAGAAAGGCCCTAGGGGATGCTAAGTGCTTCATCTCCCCTAAGACTTAGGAGCTGCTAGCAAGCTAATAATACAGATCATTGCAAAACCCTGAGATGAAGAAATTCATATTGTGAATTCAACATTATGAATCATTTTCCAAAAAAGCACAATAATAGTAAATTTTAAAAGGGCTGGCAAATGTGATAGGACTATTATCTACCAGAATTCTCTCCTTTAGCATCTTCCACCCCTCCAGTGCCCTCTACCCTGTGTGGTAGGCTATTTTTTCCTTTAAAAGATGGCAAAGCTCAGACTTGATTGACTGGGGCAAGGCTCAAGCTGCACCTCCCTTGATGCAGCTTCCTGGTAGCCTCTGGTTATTTGTTGTTTGTCCTTGTTTTTTGAAGACAACTAAAGACATCACAGGGTGAATCATCTAGTCCAGCAGCAAGACAGACGTCAAGATGACTGTCGATGGTCCAGAATGCAGTGGATGACCTTGGTATCTTTGATGTCTGACTGAGCTCTACGCACTGCACAGCTCCTGCTTCTGCCACCTCCATAGTCATTGGAACAAATTGTTCTCATCTGGGAGGAGTCTTCACATGCTTGGGTAGACATTCCCCTAACTAACCAGTGGGTTGGAGGCATCAGTTACCTCAACCTGGTTTAGCCTGTTTGCTGGGGTAGTTTTACTAGAATGTGGCTACTATATGTATAAATGCATATGTAATCTGTATGTGTGTGTATATAGATATCTATAGCTATGTATGTCTTACTTTTCTTTCCAAATTTTTAATAAAATCAAACTGTAGCTTCACTACTGTGCTCATCTCTGACTCTTTCTGGTCTTCCTCCTTGGTTTCTTTGCTGGAATTCTAGCCCTAGAGTCAGGAATCCCTGAGTTCAGTTCCACCCTCAGACACTTACTAGCTGTGTAATGTTTCTCTTAACTTCCTTCTATATCAGGTTCCTCATCTGTAAAGTGAAGATGATAATAATGCCGACCTCCTCAGGCATGGTGAGGATCAAATGAAATTATATTTGGAAAACTCTTTGCCAAACTTAAAGCACTATGTAAATGCTAGCTATTATTGTTATTATTATTATGCAATATTATTATTACAATTAGAAAGGTCCACTTATATGGAGTTGGGCCCTACAGATTTGGTAGTCGTCACAAGAGCATAGTCACTAGATCTACCCAAGCCAAGTGCTACCATATGCTGATCTGATATCTTTTCTTGGTTGTTGTCCTTCATGCTTAAAGAGGAATAAAATGACACGACTGTGTGGGTCAGGGTACAATATGTCTGATAGTGCATGATAAGACCAATATAAGCTCAGAAATCCCTACCACAGATTGGGCACAAATATTTCATGTGAACATTTGGAGTGGAGATGTCTGTTTTTTTTAAAAGGCTTTTTAAAAATTTGTTTATATATATATATATATATATATATATATATATATTTTTTATACACCAGATAAAATGGTCATTTCCTTATGTACAGAAAAAGAGAATTGTGAATGAAACTATCAATATATGCATAGCTTGTTATATATATATGTATACATGGATATAGTATCTCAAAATCAGTCAACATTTATTAAGCACCTACTATATGCTAGACACTGCTAAATGTCAGAGATACAAAAAGAGGTAAAAGATATTCTCTGCACTCAAAGGAACTTGCAATTTAATGGAAAAACTAGCTAATATTTATGTAGTGCTTACTATGTGCCAAGCACTGTGCTAAATACACATTTGGCCTCACAACAAACCTAGGAAGTTAGGTACTATTATTATCTCCATTTTACAGTTGAGGAAATTGACACAAGCAGGTTAAGTGACTTGCCTAGGGTCACATAGCTAATAAATATCTTAGGCTGGATTTGAACTCAAGTTTTCTTGACTCCAGGTCCAATGCTCTATCCACTGCCCCACCTATCTGCTGTTCATAACATGCAGCTTTCAAAGATGTCCTGCTTGTCTGAGATTCCTTGGCCTTCTTTTTGTTCAATAACTTGCTTTCCTTCCTTCCTTCCTTCCTTCCTTCCTTCCTTCCTTCCTTCCTTCCTTCCTTCCTTCCTTCCTTCCTTCCTCCTTCCTCCTCCCTTCTCTCCCTCCTCCTTTTCTCCTCTTCCTCCTCCTTTCTTTCTCTCTTTCAGTAAAGGGAGATAAAACTATTACTCTCTCCAGCTGACATGTTGTACTAAGAAGATTTCACAGCTTCAGCAAAGAAACTATTTAGGATGATTAATATCTATAGCAAGTTTTTGGGATAGAAAATAATTGTAGAATTAAAAAACCATCAACATTTCCACATATTATTAACATATACACATATGTATATATGAAAAAATACACAGGGAATTGGCATAGATATTATAATACCAGTAGCCACTCTCCCATAGATATGAGAGCAAAGAGAAATTCAATCTAAGAGGGTGTATGCGTCATAAATGACTGGGCTGTAAAGACAAATGGAATCAATAAAACCTTTGTGTAAGGAAAAAAAAATGATGAAACCTCCTGTTAAAAGCTTGGCATTCAAAATCTATAGAAAATTGACACAAATTTATGTTTAAGAGTCATCCTGCAGTACTTACATGGTTAAAGGATATGAGAAAATAGCTCTCAAAAGAAATCACAGATTTCAAAAGAAATCCATATCACAGGAACTGGGGTTTATCAAATACTATGCTATTAAGGCCCTTTGCTTTAGTATGTTGTATACCTAATCTTTTCTCCTAATCAACCTCTTTATTTTTTTTAACAAGTACCAAATAATTTTTATTTTTACTATGTCATAGCATAGCTTGAAATATGGTATTATTAAGACCCTTTCTTTCTTACTTTTTAATTATTTTCACTGATATTCTTGACCTTTTTTCTTCCAGAAGAAATTTGTTACCATTTCCCCCCCTAGATCTATAGAGTAATCCTTTAGTAGTTTATTTGGTATACACAGTAAATTAATTTAAGTGGTATTATAGTTTTTTTTAACCAAATTAACTCATTCTAACCATGAGCTATTAATATTTCTCCAATATTTAGGCCTGTATTGATTTCTATAAAGTATTTTGTAGTTGCTGCATTCATCTTGGTAGAAATACTCTTAAGAATTTTGTATGTCAGGGTGGCTTGGTGGCACAGTGAGTAAGAGCACTTCCCCTGGAGTCAGGAGCACCTGGGATCAGTTCCGGCCTCAGATGCTTAACACCCATACAAAAATAACTGGCTGTGTAACCTTGGGCAAGTTACTTAACCCCCAATTGCTTTAAAAAAAAAAAGAATTTTATATGTTCTATAGTTATTTAAATGGAATTTCTTTTTATACCTCTTCCTGTTGGCTTTTGTTAGTCATATATAGGCATGCTTCTTATGCATGTTTATTTTATATCCTGAAACTTTGCTGAAATTTTTGTTTAAGTTAATTTCTAGAGGTGTCTGAGTAAGCCATCATATATACAAGAAGTGATAATTTTGCTTCCTCTTTGTCTAAGCTTATTCCATCAATTTATTTTTCTTGTTTTACTAGTAAACTTATCATTTCTAGTAACACATCAAATAGTGTTAACATTTAATGTTTAATAATAATAGTGATAATGGGTGTAACCCATGATCTAAAGCCCATTGGTATAGGATTCTCTCCTTATTGGTGGAGATCAATGCCCTCCACCTGTGTGAACAGCGGGTGGAGATTGGGTGAAAAAATATATGCTCTTCATTTTCTTCAGGTTCTCTAGTTTCTTCAGGTTCTTCCATCTCTTCTGGCTTCTAGCTTTGAGAGAGAAGGTACATGAAGCCAACTCCACTCTAGATTGCTGAAGGGAGTAAAGGACTCTGGGAAGAAGCTGGCATGAGGGAGTTGACAATCTACACCATGTCCCTATCCTCAGATTGCTACACTAGAGACTTCAGGGAATTTCCTCTTTGGGTGGAATCCAGGACTCTTGGTTGAGTTATCTTGCTCCCACTGTATTGTCTTGTTCACTCTATATTGTCTAGTATATATTCTCCTGTGTTTACTTTGATTTTTATTTTGGTGTCAATATGCATAAATGGGTTTCTTTTCTATTTGCTTTGTGTGTTCAGTGTGGAACTGGCATTTGGTGGGAAGGAAGTCAAGCCTTGGATATAAAACTGTAGTACTCCTTGGGTACCCCATTAAGAAATAACAATCAGGAATTTAGCTTGAACCTGAAAACTACATCCCTCAAACTAATAATGTGGTATAATTCTAGTCTAATACTCCTCTCTCGGGAAGAACAGATGGTGAGCCTCTGAACCCCAATCTTTTTTCCCTCTCTTATCAGGAACTAAAATCTCCCTTGGAGAAGGGTGGGGGAGAAGAAGCTAAAGATTTATCTTTTCTATTTTCCTTGTAAGCCACAAATCAAGACACACCATACTTCAAGTTGGGACAGCCTTCATTACATAGTCATTCTTTCTTTACCACTGATAGTGGTAATATCTCTAGTTTGCCCTATTACATAATACAATGGCTCTTGGTTTTAGATAGGAAATACTTGCCATATTAAGAAAAAAATACACTTATTCCTATATTTATTAATGTTTTTGAGAAAAAATAAGTAATGTATGTTATCAAAAGATTTTTCAACATCTATTGATATATTATTTTTGTTATTCTTATTAATATGGTCTATTATATATATAGTTTTCTTATATGGAATTAGCTCTGTTCCTGGCATAGATCCAAAATAGTTATAATGCATAATAGTTTTGCTGTGCTGCTGTAATCTCTGCTAAAATTTCATCGACAATTTTTGTCAATGTTCTTTAAGAATAATGGTCTATAGATTTCTTTCTCTGTTTGGATTCTCTCTGGTTTATGTAACAAAATCATATTTCATTTAAGTTGTCAGTTTCATTGGCATATAACTGAGGAAAAGTGTTTTTAAAAATAAATACTTATTGATATCTTTTGGTTTTATATCTCTTTAATTTACTCTTCTATCCCTTCTCCCTCTCAAAGAGTCATCCCTTTTAACAAAGAATATTTTTAAGGAAAAAAATAACCAAAATAGATCAATATACTGAAAAAATCTGACAAGATACAAAATGTTCCACACTTGTGGATAGCTCTCTCCTCTACCCCTGCAAAGGAGTGTATTAGAGGTGGCTTTTAATAACTCTTCTTTGGAGCCATGTTTGTCTTTTGTAATTTGGAAAGACTCACTTTTTATTGTTTTGTGGCCGTTGTTCTTTCCATTTATGTTGTTGTAGTCATTGTGCGTACTTTTTTCTTGTCTCTGAGAAATGCGTCTATAGGTATTTGGTTCTCTTCTATGTTTCTTGTACTACTTAGTTTTAGGTACCAGCGGGAATTCTCATGGGACTGGGAATTCAAGCCACGGAGATCCTGGAGCCAGGATTGCAGGTGGGATGGTGTAGCCAACTAATCCAGATGGTCTGAAGCCCAGGAAGTCCTGAGAAGCCAGGATACCTGGGACCCAAATGGAGAGTGGGGAGGATGGTGGGATGGGGGCACTTGGAACTGAGATTGTTCTCTATCAGAACTGTGCTAAGCTATGAACTTAATCCATTTCCCCTCCCCAGAGAGTAAGGTTATACAGAAGGGGAGAAGAACTATGCCTCCTGTGTGTGTTGGAGGAAGGGGGTATAAATTTATATATTTGTGATTCTACTTTCTGAAGCAGATATTTCTGTATAAAAGCTAATCTGTCTGCTGTTGGCTAATGGAATTGAGGTACAGAGAACTATGCCTTCTATAATTGAGGGAACAGCATTGTTTGCAGAGTCATTTGTAAAGACCTAGGCATCCCTGATCCCTTTAAAAGAACCAGAGAACCCTGGGGGAGGTGTGAAATCCAAGCACTACCTGACTTCAGCCAGAGGGGACCCAGGGTAGCTTGTGTTACATATATATAGATATACGTCTATAAGACAGCTGTCTATTTATCTTGGATAATAAACCCTTATCTGAGAAATCTGATACAAAGATTTTTTTTCATTCAATTGCTTTCCTTCTTATCCTATGTGTATTAATTTAGTTTGTGCAGAAGCTTTTCAATTTCATGTATTCAAAGATCTTTCATATTCACAGTTATGATAGCTAATTGTGAATTTCCCTCTATCCTGTTGTCATGGTTTTTCTTTTCTTTGCACCCCATACCAAAAGAGGAGTAGCTTAGCACCAGGGGTCTAGGCTTGATATAATCAGTTACTCCTCTTAGTCCAGTCTTACTGCCCTAGTCCAGGCCCCAGTTACAACTTCTCACCCGTTCTTTCCTTTGAAACCCTCTTCATAATCCACCCTCTTTATTTTAGAGGGTTTTTTGGTATGAGTAATTCCTCCCTTAATCTATCTTGTATTATTCTCCCTTCTTCTATTCCTTCCTGTTTTCCTTCTGAATTGAACATATTTCTATACAATTCACATATAGTTGGGGAAAAATGTTTTTAAGAAGAAATATTTACTGATTTTTGTTTTTACATCACTTTAATTTATTTCCGAATTCTTTTGTTGGGGGTACTCATTCCTTTGTTATAAGCTTTGCCTTTGTGTATATGCATTGTTTGTGTATGTGTGTGTGTTCTACCATTACTTTTATTGCACAAATTAAAGAAGTTCAAGTGACATCTGCTACCTCACCCTTTCCCTCTTCGTATAGTTTTCTATTTGTACATTCAGATTATGTGAGATAATAATTTTCCCCCATAATTCCTACCCCTTTCTTCTCTAGTATATTACTTTTCTCCTCACTCCCATGCCCTCAGTATTATTTCACTTCTACTATGATCCCTGATGACCTAAGGGTTCTAAAAGGACACTTATCCTCTCCTTTTAGAATATAAGTACTTCATTTCTATATAATCCCTTTCTGATTGCTCCCGTGTATTTACCTTTTTACATGTCTCCTGATTTCTGTGTTTGTATTTTAAAATTTCGGTTTAATACTACTCTTTTCATGAAGATTATTTGGAAATCCTCTATTATATTAAAGGTCCATTCCTCTCCCCCACCCCCATAAGATTATCCTTGGTTTTCCTAGGTAGGTTATTCTTGGTTTTAAGCTTATATCTTTTGTTTTCTGGATCATTAAATCCAAAGTGAACCAATCCTTTAAAGTGATAGCTAGGAAATCTTGTGTGAACCTAACTGTAGTTTATCCCTACTTGAGTTTTTTTTTTTTTTATGGATTCTTGTACCATTTTTTCTCTGATGTAGACACTCTGGATTTTGGTTATGATGTTCTAGGGAGTTTTTATTTGGGGGTTTCTCATTAGAGGTAACCAGTAGATTCTTTCTGTTTTCACATTGTCCTGTGATTCTAATAGATCTCATTGTTTTGTTTGTGTGTGTGTATGTGTGTGTTCTACCATTACTATTTCTTGAAATATGTCCATATTCCAGGGTTTTCAGATAGTTTAATGATATCTCAAGGAGCTTTCCTTGATCTATTTCTCAGCCTATTTGTTTAAATATGAGATACTTTACCATTTCTTCTATTTTTTTTGTCTTTGTGTTTAATTTTTTTGTCTCATGGAGTTATTCGCTTTTGTTTGATTCATTATAATTGTAATGAGTCTGCTATTTGAGTAAGGTTTTGTACTTCTTGTACTAAGCTGTTACTTTTCAAAGTCTTTCTTCAATTTGCACATTTATTTTTCAATTCTTTCTTCTAGCATTTTTGTTTCATTGATAATGTAATTTTAATTCTTAAAAAACTAGCTTCAATTCTTCTAAGAATTCTAATTGATCTTATAAACAAGTCATTTTTTTCTTTGAGGTTTTACTTCAAGATATTTTCGAGTTATTTTCTTCTGGGTTTGTGTTTTTGACTTCTCTGGCATCCTTACAGGCCTTTATCATGGGAGTGTTTTTTTGCTTACTCTATCTTCCAGCCTTAATTCCCAAATTGGGACTTTACATTAGGTTTAGTCTTTTCATGGGGAATATCACAGCCTAGTATGGTCCTGGTATTTGTTCCTTGGGGTCCTGTTGCTGCATACTCTGAGCACTAAGTGCTGTGTGCTTCAAAGACCACAGGGGTACTTCAGGTCGGGGAGCTGAAAACTTTAAGCAGGCCCTAAGGGATCTGATCTAGGTATAATCTGATTGCTACCCTCTTGGATGGAGGCTTTCAGGCTCCAGACCCTATTTTGGGTCTAGGCAACTAGATTCAACTGAAAAGCTTGCAAATAATTGAAAGTTTGCCCCTGGATGAACTCCCAATAGACAGTTGCTAGTACCAGCCCCTGTCAACAATGCAAGTCAACAAGCATTTGTTGTTAATAACAATAATCATAATCTTTATATAGCGTTATAATGTTTGGAAAACACTTTACAATTATATCTCTCATTTCTGATTAAAGTAGGGAAGAATACACACTCAAACATTTGGGCATTGAAATATATTTCGCTAAACAGAGAACAGGAAGGAAAATGGAGAAGGGTGGCACGGAGAATAAGAGAAAGTGAGTTAAGGAAGGGATTAGTCCTATGCAAAACAAATTCTAATTAATAATGTACAAAATATTTATAGAAGCTCTTTTTGCGGTATCAAAGACTTGGAAACTGAAGGGGTACCCATCAATTGGGTGTGATTGAACAAGTTATAGCATATAAATGTGATGGAATAATATTATGATATATGAAATGATGAAAAAGATTATTTAAGAGAAACCTGGGAATACTTGTATGAATTGATGATGAGTGAAGTGAGCAGAACCAAGTGAACAATTTATATGATGACAACAATATTGTAAAGACAAACAACTTTGAAAGATTTAGGAACTCTGGCATAACACCAATTGTGATTCCAGAAGACTCATGATTAAATACAGTTCACCTAACAGAGATGGAAAGACACAGAATGTAGAATGAGATATGGCCAATGTAGAAATTGTTTTGCTAAACTTATACTTGTTTGTAACAGAGATTTTGTTTTTCTTTCTTTCTCAATTGGGGGTGACTCAGGAGGAAGAGAAGGGGAAGAGGGAAAGAGAATAAGCATTTATTAAGTGCTAGGCACTGTGCTAAATCCTTCAAGATATTATCTTATTTGAGATGATATTTGAGAGGGATTTTTGCTGATTGAAAAAAATTAATTAAAAATAACAATTTAGCTACTATACTATTTCTATATATGGATTTTGAAAAGTGGTTGTTTTGTTAATCTTTTTCTTTTATGTCATCTACATTTTTCACAGTATCTTTCCTTTAACTACCTCTCACAAAATAATCCCTTATAATAAAGAAGAAAAAACCCCACAAGGTAAAAAAGTTCAGCAAAACTAACCTGTTGAAAAAGTCTGAAATAATATGAAATGTTTCACACTCATATTCCCCCACCTCTGCAAAGAAGCAGGGGGAGCTATCTGCTCTTACTCCTTTTTTCGGAACCAAGCTTGGTCATCATAACTAATAACTTGGGTTTTATTTTTGTAGTTGTTGCCGTTGTTGTTATTGCTTACTTTGTTGTGGTTATTATTGTTTTCCTGGTTCTGCCTACTTCATTTTGCATCAGTTTTCCCATGCTTCTTTGTTTTCTTCCTACTGATTGCTTCTTACAGCACAACATCCCACCACATTCATGTACCACAATTTGTTTAGTCACTCATTGTGGCAAGGGATCCTTTTATACATCCCTAATTAATTCAGTATCCCACTTACCATAGTCATTTCCCCAAACATTTTCATCCCTCCTTAAATCTTCCATGTTCCCCAGATCCTCCACCCCTTTAGCTAAGTACCTTGCTTATTATACATTACTGAAAAAACTGAGGCCATTCAAAATGAAAGCTATCTTCTCCCCTCCTCCTCATCTCATCACTAAAAAGCCTTCTGACACTTTCTCCTCCTTTGCCCCTATTTCATATGAAAAGGTTATCCTCCTCCTTACCAAGGTTTACCCCTTGACATTCACAAGTGATCCCATTTCATGCATCTTCTCCAGTAGATTTTCCCCTCTATGGTCCCCACTCTCATATAGCTTCAGTCTCTCCCTATCTATTTTCTGCTTGCCTGCTGCCTACAAACATGATCATGCCTCCCCTACCTTCAAAAAATTCCACTAGATTCATCTATCCCTGCTAGTTATCATATCTCTTCTCCCTTTTCTGGCTAAACTCCTAGAGAAGGCTAAGTACAATCTATGCTTTCAGTTTCCTCTCACTCCCTTCTTAACTCTCTGCAATCTGGATTTTAACCTCATCATTCACCTGAAACTCCTGTTTCCAGAGTTACTAATAATTTCTCAATTGTCAAATCTGATGGTCTTTTCTCAATCCTTATTGAGAAAATAGTGTTTTCCCTCTGTTGATTATCTTGTCTAGTTTAAAATTTTTTATTCTGAATTTACAAAATAAAAACAAGCATTTCCATAACAAAGTAGAATAGAAAAAAAAAGATTGTACATGAAACTGGAACTCTATTATGTACAATTTTCTTTTTCTTTTAAATATATAATAAAGTTATCACATAACTTTCTCTTTTTTTTGCCCTATCTCTCCCACCGCCAACCCCCTGAGATGGCTACTGTTAGACACAAAAGTGTATATATAATGTATACGTAAGTATGTATGTACATATACACATATGTATGCATATGTGTGCATACATATATACATGTGTGTATGTAGATAAATACTAAGCATACTTCTATTTACTAGTTTTTTCCTCTGGATACAGATAGCATTTTCCTTCCTAGGTAATTTGTAATTGGTAATTAATCAGCATATTTATAATAGTAAAAGTGATTTGGTTTCTGAAAATTGTTCTTAAAAAAGTATTGTAGTTACCATATACAACATTCTCTTGCTTCTGCTCATTTTGTTCATTATTTCATGCAAGTCTTTCCAAAATCATCAAACTTATCATTTCCTTTTTCTTTCTTCTTTTTTTTTGGGGGGGGGCAGGGCAATTGGAGTTAAGTGACTTGCCCAAAGTCACATGGCCAGTTTTTGTGTTAAGTGTCTGAGGCTATATTTGAACTCAGGTCCTCTATTCACTGTGCCACCTAGCCACCTAAGCTTGTCATTTCTTATAGCACAGTAGTATTCCATCACAATCATATACCACAATTTCTTTAGCCATTCCCCAACTGATGGGCATATTCACAGCATCCAGCTCTTTGCCACCACAAAGAGAGCTGCTATAAATATTTTAGAATATATAGGCTCTTTTCCTTTTCCCCTAAATCATCCTGGGAAACAGACTTAATAGTGGTATTGGCGGGTCAAAGGGTATAGTCAGTTTTTATAACTCTTTGGGCATAATTCTAGATTGTTTTCCAAAATGGTTGGACCAGTTCACAGTTCCACCAACAGCAAATTAGCATCCCAATTTTCACATGTGCCCTTCAATATGTGTTGCTTTCCCTTCCTATCATTTTAGCCAATCTCACAGGTGTAAAATGATATCTTAAGGCTGCTTTATTTTGCATTTCTCTAATCAATAATGATGTAGAACATTTTTCATATGAATAGAAATTTGATTTCTTCATCAGAAAGCTATTCTTTGACTATCAATTGGGGAATGACTCATATTCTTATAGATTTCACAAAGCTCTTTATATATAGGAGATATGAGATCTTTATCTGAGAAATTGTCTATAAAATTATCTCCCCCCCACCAATTTTCTGTTTTCCTTTTGGTCTTGGCTACATTTGTTCCATTTGTACAATTTCATGCATAGAAATTATACATTTTACACCTCACAATACTCTCTTTCATTTATTCATAAATTATTCACCTACCATAAGTCTGATAAGTAATATGTTCTACATTCTTTAAATGTTCTTGCAACATCTCCCTTTATATTTGGGTCATGTATCCATTTTGACTTTTTCTTGGTAAATGACGTAAGATATTGGTCTCTGCTCAATTTCTGTCTGCTACTTTCCAACTTTTCCAATGATTTTTTTTTTACCAAATAATGAGTTCTTATCCCAGAAATGTATGTCTTTATACTTGTAAACACTAGGTTACTATAGTCATTTGCTGCTGTGGATTGTATGTCTCCTCCATTCTACTGATTCTATTTCTTAGTCAGTACCAGATAGTTTTGATAATTACTGCCTTATAATATAGTTTTAAGATCTAATACTGCTAAAACTCCTTCCTTTACACTTTTTTTTTACTAGTTATTTTGGAACTTTTGTTCTTCCAAATGAATCTTGTTATTATTTTTCTAATGGCAAAATAATTTTTGGTAATTTAATTTGATGGCATTGAATAAGTAGATTAATTCAGCTAACACTGTCATTTTCATTATATTGGCCCTGCTTACCTACAAGAAATTACTATTTCTCCAATTATTTAAATCTGATTTTATTGGTATAAAAAGATTTTAAAAAATAATTTGTTCATGTAGTTCCTGTGTTTGTTTTGCCAGGTGTACTCCCAGGTATTTTATACTGTCTAGAGTTATTTTAAATGGGGCCTCTTACTGTCTCTTCTTGCGGGGTTTTGTTGGTGATATATACGAATACTTATGATTCATGTGGGTTTAATTTGCATTCTGCTCCTTTGCTAAAATTATTGTTTCAACTAAATTTTTAGTTGAGTATTTAGGATTTTCAAAGTATATCTTCATATTATCTGCAAAAAGAGATAGTTTTAGTACCTCATTGCTCATTCTTATTCCTTTTATTTCTTTTTCTTCTCTTATTGACATTGCTAGGATTTCCAATACAATACTGAATAATTGGTGACAGTGGGCATCCTTATTTCACATCTGATCTTATTGGGAAGACTTCTAGCTAATTCCCATTACAAATAATATTTGCTGATGGTTTTAAGTAAATGCTTCTTACCAATTTGAGGAAGAATTCATGTTTACCTATCCTTTCAAGTATTTTTAATAGAAATGAGTGTTTCACTCTATCAAAATATTTTTCTGTATCTATTAATATCTTATTATTTTTGGTTTTTATTATTGGTATAATCAATTACATTAATAGTTTTCCTTATGTTAAGCCATCCCTGCATTCCTGGTAGAAATTCCAGTTGGTTACAATGTGCAATCTTTGTAATATATTGTTGTAATCTCTTAGCTAGAATTTTATTTAGAATTTTTGCGACCATATTAATTAATGAAACTGGTTTGTAATTTTCTTTCTCTGTTTTTATTTTTCCTGGTTCAAATGTCAATATCATGTTTGTTTCATAAAAAGAATTTTATAGGATTCCTTTTTGGTCTATTATTCAAAATAATTTATTTAATATTAGAATTAGTCGTTAAATATTTGATAAAATTCACTTGTAAATCCCTCTGGTGCTTTTTTCTTGAGAAGTTCATTTATGGCCTGTTCAATTTCTCTTTTGAAAATAAGTTTATTCAGGGTCAATAGAGTGGCACAGTGAATAGAGCACCAGCCCTGGAGTCAGGAGGACCTGAATTCAAATCTGGCCTCAGACACTTGACACACTTATTAGCCCTGTGACTTTGGGCAAGTCACTTAACCCCAATTGCCCTCCAAAAAGCAAAAAAAAAAAAAAAAAGGTTTATTCATATATTCTATTTCTTTTGCTAATCTAAGTATTTTGTATTTTTATAATATTCTTCCATTTCCCTTAAATTGTTAAATATGTTATCATATAATTGGGCAAAATAACTCCTTATAATTGCTTTCATTTCATCTTAATTAGGGGTATATTCACCCTTTTCATTTTTAATACGAGTGATTTGGACTTTTTTTTTTTTTTAAAGCAATTGGGGTTAAGTAACTTGCTCAAGGTTACACGGCCAGTCATTATTTGCGTGTGGGTGCTCATTTTCTGAGGCTGGATCCGATCCAGGGTCATCCCAACTCTGGGGCCGGTGCTCTTACTGCGCCACCTAGCCGCCCCAACTTTTTTCACTTTAAAAAAAAAATCATATTAACAAATTGTTTATTTTTTTCATAAACCAACTCCTAGTTTTATTTATTAATTCAATAGTCTTCTTATGCTCAATTTTATTAATCTCCCCCTTAATTTTTAGGATTTCCAATTCAGTGTTTAATTGAGAATTTTTTGGTTTGTTCTTTTTTAGTTTTTTTAATTGCATACCCAATTCATTGGTTTGTATTGTCTTTATTTTATTTTATTTTCAAATGCTTTATTAACTTCTGGTTTACATCATTCATTTCTGCCAGATTTTGAGTTACAATTTTTTCCCCATTTTTGCCCCCAACCCAGAATAGCAGTCCTACAGGATATCCCCTCATCCAATCTGCTCTCTCCCATATCTTCTCCCTTACCCACTTTGACTTTTCCAGTAGGGCAAGGTGAATCTCTGTGCCCCAATGCTTGTATATCTTATTTCCCAATTATATGTAAAATAGTATTAATAACAGTATTTATATATTTTTAAACATTTGATTTTAAAACTTTGAATTCCAGATTCATTCCCTTTCTCCCTTGTCACCCACCCTTACTGGGAAGATAAGCAATTGAGTATATGTTGTACATGTGTAGCTATGCAAAACATTACCATAGTGGATATATTGTAAAAGACTGACTATATTTCCCTCCCTTCTATCCCACCTCCTACTTGATCTATTCCCAACTTTGATCCTGTCCCTTTTCAAAAGTGGGTGCTTCCAACTTCCCTCCCCCCTTTCCCTCCCTTCCTTCTATCATCCCCCTTCTCACCCCCTTCATGGAAGTGCTATTTCTACTCTGCTATCTTGGCTCTGCCCCTTGTCTTTATTTTATTGATGTAAACATTTAGAGATACAAATTTTCCTCTGATTACTGCTTTTGTTGTATCTCATGGATTTTGATACATTCTCTCATTATTGTCGTTCTCTTTAAAATTATTGATTAATTTGATGATTGTTCCTTAACCTACTCATTCTTTAATATTAAGTTGTTTAGTTTCAGATTAGTTTTTATCCTATGTTTCTGTGGTCCCCAATTAAATATAATTTTATTGCATTATGATCTGAAAATGATGCAATTAATATTTCTGCTTTTCACTATAAAATTTTTATGTTTTTAATATTTGATCAATCTTTGTAAAGGTGCCATGTATGGCTGAGAAAAAGATATATTCCTCTCTATTTTCATTCAGTTCTCTCCAGATATCTATTATATCTAGCTTATTTAAAATTCTATTCACTTCCTTGACTTCTTATTTATTTTTTATTAGATCTATCTAGTACTGAGAGAGAAAGATTGAAGGACCCCCATTATCATATTACTGCTGTCTATTTCTACCTGTAATTCATTTAATTTTTCTTTTAAACATTTGGATGCAGACAAAAAAACAAACAAACAAATAAAAAAGTCAGGGGAGCTAGGTGTTGCAGTGAATAGAGTACCAGCCCTGGAGTGAGGAGGATCTGAGTTTAAATTCAGCCTCAGACACTTAATACTTACTAGCTGTGTGACCTTGGGCAAATCACTTAACCCCAATTTTCCTGCCTTCCCCCTCCAAAAAGACAAAACCCCCCCAAACAAATAAAAATTTGGATATTATAGATTTTGGTGCATATAGGTTTAGTATTGATATTCCATCATTGTCTATGGTACCTTTTATCATAATGTAGTCTCTCTGTTTATCTCTTTTAATTAAATCTATTTTAGCTTTAACTTTGTCTGAAATCATGATTGCTTCCCATATTTTTTTATACTACTTGAAGCATAGTAAATTCTACTCCAGCCTTTTATTTTAACTCTGTGTGTATCTGTCATTTTTAATGCATTTTTTATAAACAACATATTGTCCAATTCTAATTTTTAATCCATTCTGCTATCCATTTCAATTTTATGAGTGAATTCATCCAATTCACATTCAACATTGTAATTAATATTTGCATATTCCCCTCCATCCTATTTTTCTCCTCTATTGTCCTTCTCAGCCTCTCTTTTTACCTTTTACCTCCTCACAAGTCTAGTTTACTTCTAACTACTACCTTCCTTAACCAAATTCTTTTAAAGAATCTCTTCCTTATCCTCTGCCTTACCTTCTTATTCCTTTTTCTAACCACCCTTCTAATAGTCCCTCCCTTATCCTATGCCCTTGCCCTCTTATTTCTTTATAAATTTAGAAGAGTTTTATACCTTTCTAGATGTATATGTTGTTCCCTATTTACCCCAGATCCAATGAAAAGTAAAGTTCCAGCACTACTAGCTCTCCACCCCCACCTTCTCTGTATTAGTTTTCTTTCATGCTTCATCTATATGAAATAATTACTCCTTTTTACCTTTTTCTATCCAATTTTGTTTTTTAAAATCATCCCATCATATTCGACTCGACCCCAACCTTTCTTTCCAAACTACCCATGTAATTTTGACAGTCTTAAGAATGCCTGTCCTGGATAACATTTTCACATATAAGAAGTAAACAATTTGACCTTATTGAGTTCCTTAAAATTGGGCTTTAATGTTTATTTTATACTTCTCCTGGATCTCGAATATGTCAAATTTTCCATTGAGTTGTGGTTTGTTTTTTTTTTTTTGTCACAAAAACCTGAAAGTCTTTGAGTTCCTTAAATGTCCATATTTTTTTCATTCGGTATTATACTGTACTTTACTGGTTAAGTTATTTTGTTCACAACCCCACCTCTTTTGTTCTTTGAAATATAATGTTCCTATGCCCAAAGGGCTATAAAAAAGTGCATACCTTTTGACCCGGCAATACCACTTCTAGAGCAGTATCCTAAAGAAATCATACAAGTGAGAGGAAGACCTGTTTGCACAAAAATATTTATAGCAGCTCTTTTTGTGCTGGCAAAGAATTGAAAATCAAGGGGATGCTTATCAATTAGGGAATGGCTGAACAAGTTGTGGTATATGAATGTAATGGAATACTATTGGGCTATAAGTAATGAGGAGCAGACAGACTTCATAATAACCTCGAGAGACTTATATAAACTGATGCTGAGTGAGAAGAGCAGAACCAGGAGAACTTTGTACACAATTACAGACACATCTTATGTGTGATGACTAACTTGGATAGACTGGGCTCCTCTCAGCAATGCAAGGTTGTAAGACAACTCCAAAAGACTCCTAATGGAAAGGATATCCACATCCAGAGAAAAGAACTAGGGAGTTCGAATGCAGACTGAAGCAAACTACTTGCTGTCTCTTTTGTTTTTAGTTTTGTTTTGTTCCTTCTTTCTCATTGTTCACTTCCTTGGTTATAATTCTTCTTTACAACCTGACTAATGCTTAATGCAAAGGTATTTGTAGAGCCCATATCAGATTGTATGCTGAAGGGAATGGTGGGGAGTAGAGGTAGGGGGAGAAAATTTGGAACGCAAGGGATTGTGGAACTGCATGTTGTAAACTAAAAGTAGATAAACAAATGTAATAAAATAAAATTGAAGGGAAAAAAAAGAAATATAATGTTCCAAGATGGATGGTCTTTTAATGTGGAAGCTAGTAGGTATTGTGTAATTTTGATTGTTGTTCCACAGTATTTGAATTGGGTTTTGTTGTTCCTGTTGCTGCCTGTAATATTTTCTCCTTAATCTGGAATCTTTGAAACTTGGCTATGATATTCCTCTAAGTTTTCATCCTGGGATCTCTTTTGGGTGGTTATTGGTGGATTTTTTTCTATTTCTACTTTACCTTCTTGTTCTAGAACTTCAGAGAAATTTTCCTTAATAATTTCTTGTAATATTGAATTAAGATTCTCATTTTGATCATAACTTTCAGGTAGTCCAACAATTCTTATCTTATCTCTCCTTCACCTATTCTCTAGGCCAGTTGTTTTTCTAATGAGATGGTTCACATTCTCTTCTATTTTTTCATTCTTTTTTTTTAATACATATTTGAAACATTTCACTTTAAAACTTCAAATTCCAGATCCATTCCCTTCCTCCCCCGTCACCCACTCCCACTGGGAAGACAAGCAATTCAGTATGTGTTGTACATGTATAGCTATGCAAAACATTACCATAGTAGATATATTGTAAAAGACTGGCTATATTTCCCTCCCACCCATCCCGCCCCCCACCTGGTCCATTCCCTACTTTGATCCTGTCCCCCTTCAAAAGTGGGTGCCTCCAACTTCCCCTCCCCCCAGGCATGCCTTCCCCTTCATCGTCCCCCTTCTTATCCCCCTCCCCCCTAGTCTCCTGCAGGTGGAGATATCCCATTTAGTATGTATGTCATTCTCTCCCTGAGCCAAATTCAATGAGAATATGGTTTTGCCTTTTTGCCTTCCTGTTCTTCCCCTCCTCTGCAACCACTTCCCCTTGCCTCTTCTACACGAGATAGTTTACTCCCCTTGTCTCTCCCCATCTCCTCTCGCCACATTCCCCTCTCACCTCTTGACTTCACCCCTTAAGTATCATCCCTTCCCACCAAATTCGACCTGTGCCCTCTCTCCATGTATACCTGTAAACATATATACACACATTCACATAAGTATTCATATGCCCATATACCCTTCTTCAACTATTTTCATACTGAGAAAGGTTTCATCAGTTACAGTTATCATTTTTCCATGTAGGAATGTAAATAGTTCAACTTTGATAAGTTCCTTTTGATTTCTTTTCTCTGTTTACCTTCTCAAGCATCTCTTGCTTCTTGTGTCTGAATGTCAAATTTTCTATTCAACTCTGGTTTTTTTCCTCAAGAATGCTTGAAAGTCCTCTATTCCACTGAATGACCATATTTTCCCCTGAAACAAGATACTCAGTTTTTACCACAAGGTGTGGTAGGTGATTCTTGGTTTTAAACC
This sequence comes from Gymnobelideus leadbeateri, assembly GCA_011680675.1. Taxonomy (NCBI): domain Eukaryota; kingdom Metazoa; phylum Chordata; class Mammalia; order Diprotodontia; family Petauridae; genus Gymnobelideus; species Gymnobelideus leadbeateri. The sequence goes on along the minus strand of WOXC01011533.1, from coordinate 426,010 downwards.
TAGCTCCTTTGCCCTCCAGAATATCATATTCCGTGCCCTTCAGTCCCTCAGTGTAGAAGCTGCCAGGTCCTGGGCTATTCTGATTGTGTTTCCACAATATTGAAATTGTTTTTTCCTGGTTGCTTGTAGTATTTTCTCCTTGATCTGGGAATTCTGGAACCTGGCTATAATATTTCTAGGAGTTTTCTTTTTGGGATCTTTTTCAGGAGGTGATCTATGGATTCTTTCAACCTCTATTTTGCCCTCTGGGTCTTAAAACTTCAGGGCAATTTTCCTTGAGAATTTCTTGAAGGATGATTTCTAGGTTCTTTCTTTGATCATTGCTTTCAGGTAGTCCAATAATTTTTAAGTTATCTCTCCTGTATCGATTTTCCAGGTCAGTGGTTTTTCCCATGAGACATTTCACATTGCCTTCTATTCTTTCAATTGCTTGGATCTATTTGACAGCATCTTGATTTCTCATAAAGTCACTAGCTTCCATTTGCTCCAGTCTAATTCTGAATGAATGAATCTCTTTAGTGAGCTTTTGAGATTCTTTTTCCATCTGGCAAATTTGGCTTTTTAAGGCATTCTTCTCCTCATTGCCTTTTTGAGCCTCTTTTGCCATTTGAGTTAGTCTATTTTTTAAGGTGTTATTTTCCTCATTCAGGCAGTTGACTCTCATTTCATACTTTTCCTGCATCCTTCCTGTTTCTCTTCCCAATTTTTCCTCCACTTCTCTTATTTTGTTTTTAAAATCCTTCTTAAGGTCCTCTATGGCCTGTAACCAGCTCATATTTTCATTTGGGGCTTTTGGTGCAGGAGTTCTGACCTCCCAGTCCTCTTCCTGTTCCATGCTTCAATCCTCTTTGCCTCCAAAATAGGAGTCTAATGTTGAATTTTTCTTTTTATTTTGTTTCCTTTGCCTAGGCATATTGCCACTTAATTACTTGACTTTTGGGCTTGTTGCCACAGTAGGACTCTGCCACCAGACAGAGGAGCTTCCATCCCAAACGTTGGGGTCTTCTCAACTGCCGGAGGTATTGTGTGCCCTCCCTGAAGCCCCCACACACTCTGGCAAGCTGGTCACACACCCTAAGACCTCCACCCCAGACTACAATCCAGATCTAAGGAGGTTAAAGGATGGGTGATTACCCCCAGCTGCAAAATGGTGGCTGTGCCACGGCTCCTCAGTGGCTTCTCGCCCCCAGGGGAAGAAGCTGATATGCTCCCAAATACTATTCCCAAAGTCCATAGGGTACTAACCTCTCACTTTGTCCTAGGCATCTATGTATTGGTAATTCTGGAAAAGCCACAGCTGCTGGTATTCTGGGGTCCCTCCAGCTGGATGCTGGTCCAGCTACCCTGGGACTAAAACCTCGGACTCATTGCAGTCCTGGTCTTGGCTCCCAGAGCACTGTGCTAGCCGCTCCCTGCTGGACTGCCAGGCTGTCCTCAGTGGGAGGTTAGCTTCTCTGTGTTGTTCCGTGGGTTCTGGAGCTCCAGGGGTTGTTTAGAGTCCCCTTTTACATAATTTTGAAGTGGAGTGAGCTGGAGCACTGTGGAAGTGCTGTTTCTACTCCACCATCTTGGCTCCGCCTATTTTTTCATTCTTTTGATTTTGTTTTATTATTTCTTGGTGTTTTATAATGTCATTTGCTCCTCTCTTGCCCAGTTCTAGTTTTCAAGAAGTTATTTTCTTCCGTAAGTTCTTGAATTTCTTTCTCTAATTGGTTGACTCTCCATAATTTTCTTGATTTTCTTTGATTGATTTTGTTTCCCCTAATTTTTCCTCTATCTCTGCTATTCGACTTTGGAAGTCCTCTTTTCAAGTTCTTTCAAGAGCTCTTTTTGTGATTGTGAACATTCAACAATTCCTTTTTTTTTTTTTTTAAAGAAATTGGGGTTAAGTAACTTTCTCAAGGTTACATGGCCAGTTATTTTGTGTGGGTGTTAAGTCTGAGGCCAGAACTGATCCCGGGTCCTTCTGACTCAGGGGCCTGTAGTCTTACTCACTGGGCCACCTAGCCGCCCCTCAGCGGCTTTTTGAGGTAGCAGTGGCTTTTTTTTTTTTTTTTGCTTCACCATCATCCTCTGAATAGGAACCAAAACCTTCTCTATCCCTATGGTAGCTGTCAAGGTTGGATTCTTTCTCCTTTGCTCACTCATTTTTATTTTGCTTTATCTTATTTTTAGAAGCTTATTATTATAATCAGATTCTAGTTCTGAGGAGTGGGGAATGGTGCCTTAGGCCTCAGGTCTACCTTAGTGTTATTTTCTAAGCTCTGTCCCAGGGTTCAACCTTGAGCACTCCCCTCTATCCCCAGGCCATGACTAGAGCCCCTAGCCACACTGTCCCACAAACACCCTTATTCCCAGAGATCTCTTCCTTGGCTCCAACTATTAGCTCTCCCCTCTCCCCTGGAACTGAAATCAGGGGTTCTGCTCTCCTGAAAGTGCCCACAGTCCACAGGGTCCCTGCCCCTCTGCTATAGCACTCAGAGGGCATGTGCTCACTCCTGGCTTGTAGCCACAGCCCAGGACCACATCTAGTTGGCATAGCTGTGCCTGGCATCCTGCAACAGCAGAGGGTCCTTCAATCTTCCTTTGCTCAGCTGTCTAACCCCCATATTGTCTGTGAGGTAAAAGTTCCTGAGACTGAGGGTGCTAGCAGACCCAGTTGTCACCACAGTTTGTTGTTTGTTGATTCACTGGGGTCTGCCTGGAGGTGTTTGCATTTCATTTGGGCAGGACCTAGGCCCCAGGAGGTCGAGTCTTTCCTGAGGTCTTCTCAAGTTGTCTTAGGAAGAAAGCTACTTTACCACAATTTTTGTTGATTTTTATCACTCTATGTTCACCTTGAGATGATGTTCTGTTTTATTTGTTGAGGAAAATTTGGTGAGCCTGGAATTTTATGACCTGCCCCACCATCTTCCCATCTCCAGTCTATATTGTATATATTTTGTTTGCATGTGTCATCTTCTCTAATAGACTGTGAACTTCTTGAGAACACAGATTGTGTTTAGCTTTCCTTTGTATCCAAGGAAGCAGCTAGGCAGCTTCATAATGCACAGAGCCCTGGGCCTAGAATCAGGAAGACCTGACTTCACATCCTGCCTCAGATACTTAGTAGTTATATGACCCTGGGGAAGTCATTTAACCTCTGTTTGTGTCTGTCTTCTTAACTGTAAAATGGGGATAATAATAGCACCCACTTTGCAAGATTATTGTGAGGGTCAAACACAATAATATTTATAAAAGCACTTAGTGCAGTGCCCTCCATTCCCATTCTGGACCTCTTTGACACTACGAATCACTCTCTACTCCTTAGTTCTATCTTTTCTCTAGGTTTTTGTGATGCTGCTGTCTCTTGGTTTTCCTCCTACCTATATGACTGCTCCTTCTCTGCTTCTTTTGGTGTATATTTATCCAAGTCACAGTGGCTAAAGGTGGGAGTCCCATAGGGCTCTATCCTGGGCCCTCTTTTCTTCTCCCTCTATACTATTTAACTTGGTGATCACTTCAGTTCTATAGATTCAATGACCATCTCTATGCTAATGATTCTCAAATCTATTTATCTAGTTCTAATCTCTCTGTTGACCTCCTGTTGCACATGTCTGGTTGCTTATTGGTCATCTTAAACTAGATGTCCAATAGGCTTCTTAACCTCAACATGGTTAAAACTGAACTCAACATCTTTCATCTCACAACTCTCCCCAGTTCCCAACTTTCCTGTTATTGTTGTAGGTGCAACCTTCTACACAGTTCCCCAGGCTTATGACCCATGTTGTGTAATTGTGTAATTCTTAACTATTCACTCTCTCTCATACCCCCCCTTGCCTCCCACCTCCCCATATCCTATCAGTTGCTAAGTTATAGCATTTCTACCTTTTCATTATCTTTTGAATATGCTTCCTTCTCTCCTCTGATACTGCCACCACTTTGGTCCAGGCCCACGTTGCCTCACTATTACAATAGCTTGCTGGTTATCCTGCTGTAAATTTCTCTGTACTCCATTCCATCCTCCACTCAGCTGTCAAATTGGTCTTCCTAAAGTGCATGTCTATCCGTGTTAACTCCCCATTACTGTCAGGATTAAAGAGAAAACTGTATGATTTTTTTTTTTTTTTTTTTTTTTTTAAAGCAATTGGGGTTAAGTAACTTGCTCAAGGTTACACGGCTAGTCATTATTTATTCGTGGGTGCTCATTTTCTGGGGCCGGATCTGATCTCGGGTCATCCAAACTCCGAGGCCGGCACTCTTACTCACTGCTCCACCTAGTCGCCCCTTTAGGGCAATTGGGGTTAAGTAACTTGCCCAAGGTTACACGGCTAGGTTTTTGTTTGTGTGGATTAAGTGTCGGAGGCCGGCTCCGAACTCAGGTCCCAGACTCCGCCGGCGCTCTATTCACTCCACCAGCCGCCCAAACTGTATGATTTTTAAAGCCATCTATGGGCTGCTCTTTTCCACCTGTCCCATTTCTCACTCCTTACACTACCCCTGTTCCCCCATTAACTCTGCAATGCATTGGTGCCAGCTTGGGAATCCATCTCCATTTTCATTTGCTGTGTCCCATATCTGGAACTCGCTCTCCTCTCCTCTCTCTCTCCTAGCTTCCCTGACTTCCTTTAAATCTCAACTAAAATCTCCACCTTCTGCAAATAATCTTTCCTAATCCCCCTTAATGTTAGTGCCTTCCCTCTGTTGATTATCTTCAATTTATGTTGTCTATATCTTGTTTGTACATAGTTGTTGCCTCCCTCCTTAGACTTCGAGCTCCCTGAGGTCAGGGATTATCTTTTACCTTTCTTTGTATGCCCAGCACTTAGCACAGTGCCTTAATAACTATGTGTAGACTGACTTTAGTTTCTTCATCTAAAAAGTAAGGGCCTCAGACTTGATTTCATCTGAGGTCTGGACCTTCCAGCTTTAGATCTATAGGCCTATGTGTGGTAACCCTCCTTTGTTCCCTTTATAGCTATATCGACTTGGGATTCTTTATCCTGCTCTACCTGCCATCCCTCCACCTTGCTAATGGTTGTAAAGTGTCTAGCCCTTAGGCCCTGCAGTTCTCTATAACATCTATAGTGACAGAGACAGCTTCAGAATTATTTCATCACTTTCTATTCTAGTACTAACCCAATTTTCTCTGTCCTGTTCGCATGCTTGCTATTTACAGCAACTTGGTTACTAAGGGGAACCACAGTTCTTCCTCTCGCATGAGCTTTCAGGTTTTCCACTGGTTATATTTCAGGCTAAGGATGAAGATGCTAGCAGAGGTTTGTTTTATGACTTGGGAACACAAACTTTATTCTCGAAAAATTTTATTAGTGAAAATTTTATTAGTGAAAAAAATTTTATTAGTGAAAATTTTATTAGTGAAAAAAATAAATAATAGTTTTTATATGTTTTTCTATATAAGATGTTTATAGAAAGGCAGTATGATATGGTGGATAGAAAGCAGGGCTTTGAGTCAGCAAGACCTGGGTTTGACTCCTCCTTTGACACATGTTAGCTTGTTTGATCCTGGGCAAGTCACAGATGTAGTTACACACACATACACACACACACACACACACACACACACACACACACATCTCCTAAAAGTCTTGGTGCAGTTTTGAGTGACCTTTGGGACACCCTGTATGTACACATATACACTGCTAGTATTCCTATATTTTTATAGATAATATTTTATATATAATTTATATGATGAATTATAACATTTTTATTATGAGTAATCACTTTAAGATTTACAAAGTTCTTAACATAGGTTATCTCATTTGATCCTCACAACAATCCTGTGAGGTAGGGACAATTATTATCCCCATTTAACAAATGAGGAAACTAAGGCACAGAGAAGTTAAATGACTTACCCATAATCACATAGCTTTAAGTGTCTAAAGCAGAATGGAAATTCAGGTCTTCCTTATTTCAAGTTCCAAGCTCTATCTACTATACCACCCAGCTGCCTATATTATAAACTGAGGTGAGGAGGGAGAGAACCTTCTCCCTTGGACTCACCCTCCATGGATTTAGTCACTTCTGTGACCCAGAATGCAATTATGAGGTGTTAAGATTATTAAATTAATTATAAAGATGCCTCTATGCCCTGATCCCTTTAGGAGGTGCTTGAGACAAAATGTAACACTGGGATTGACTAAGCAAAGAAATTAGGCTCAGTCTTTGAGGCTTTAAATAACTAAATCCTAGATGAGCTTCAGGTTCAAGTTCAAACATGGGAGAAGGTGAAAGCCAGTGTGAAGCACCAAATCTTTGGAACTCACCCTTCCCACTCAGTCCTCCTTCCCCATTGGCTATCCTGTGTGTTGTGTTCGCAGGCTTGGTCCCACCAATCTGTTAAATTAAACCTTGCCGAGGTATAAGCTTCTAAGGACAGGAGGTATTAGACTTTTCAGAAACATCTGCATTTTAACAAAATACTTTTAGAAAAAAAAATTTTTTTAGGAGAGAGGCAGAAATATTTTTTGGTGACAAATAACAACACCTAGGTAGTTACTTAGTCTGCCTCTTCATAAATTCAGCCTAGTAAATGTGTGTATACATAGATATTCATTAAATATATTTTGGTTTTTATGAATCCTCTAAAATTGTATATTTAGAGAAAGCACATGCCCATTTATTCTTCTTATAACCCAGGCAGGTGTGGCTTTTGTTTGGTGAGGATGCAAATTGGAGTTTGTGCTGTACTCCAATCTGTTCAGTAATATTTTTTAGTGTTAGAATGAGGTAGCTTGCTTTTTCTTTCCTCTAAGTGAAATCAAGGTCAGTATAAAGTATAAAGCTCTGACAAAAAAATAATAGCACTAGAAAAAGTCAACTTCTCAAATATACATTAAAGAACTCTCTCTGGTTTACAGCTAAGATTTACATAAAGTTTGGAAGCTTTAAGAGATAATTCCTCTGGCTGAATTGCCACCTAATTCATCATGTTTTTGGAATCTGCCAATGATTAGGGCCCCAGTAAGATCAGAAACCATATTTTGCTCCTTTCTCTCACTCACCAGAGTTTTGAAAATGGCAGCCACTCCACAATGTCAAGGGCTCAATTGAATATGAACTATGGCAGCTATCTATGTCAACAAAACTTTGCTTGGTGTAGGGACCTCGGCAATAAAGGTATCAGACTCCTTGCCTGAAACAGAAAGCCCATTTTGGATGAAGTACTAGGTCTACCTCTTAGGTCCACATCTTTGAATTCTTCCCTACCCCATCCCTGATCTATGATGCTTCGGTAGAAACCAATCCAGGCTCAGTTTGCTCCATGAGGATCAGGAGTCTCAGTTTATTCACCTTTATTGTCCCTCTTAGGCAAGGGATTCAACTGCCTTGGAATCTCAATGGCATCATAAAATTTACCGTTTAATTATATTCTTGTTTCATGTATAATTTTTCTTTCTAGTTTGGTTATAAGGTCCTTAAGGGCAGATAACAGTCTTATATAGATTCTTCTTATTCATAGCTATGTCCTCAAGGGAATCTCCATGACCCTTTCTGCTTTCTCTATACTCTTTTCCTTGTCGATTTTATCTACTACCAGTTTGAGTTAAGACCTCTATAGACTTCTCCTGACACTGTCACTGTTCTTCAACTTGGAGCTTCTCTCTGTCCCTCTGGGCCCCTTCTCCCATTGGTAAGTTTTTCCCAAGTCCTCCATTTTGGGGAGGACTCCAGGTTGACCCTCCATAACTCCTCTCCTAGTTTTCTGTACCTTTGTCCCCCACTCCCATTTTTTTATATTCCTTTTATGTGTTCCCTCATGTGGCTGTAAGCTCCTTGAAGATCAGGACTGTCTTTTTTGTTTATATTTGTATTGTACTTGCAGCAGTGTCTGGCACAAAGTAAGTATTTAATAATTGCTTATTGGTTGATTGCCTAAGGAATACTTTTCCTCTTCTCAAATTTCCATGGACAGAAAACTGTATTTGGAGTCAGAGAATATGTGAATATATGACTGTAGCAGCAAGCACCCCAGCATCCCCAGGGTGGCTGCCAACACAGGTTCTTAGATCTGCTTTTCTAAAGGAAAGCTACTCAAAATCGGTTAACAAGCTTACTTTAATCAAACAAACATATATTACTTAGTTCAGGGGGAAAAGGTCAGCACCCTGAACTTCAGACAGATCAAACAGACAGGCTTCCAAACTGTCCAACCATTATCAATACCAAATCACAGTTACCAGAGAGGGAAGCATCAACATCTGGGTTTTCAAAGCCGGGGGGCTCTCAACGGCTGCCCAGAATCTCATCTGGTCAAATCACACACTTCTCAAAGTAAGCCCCAAAGCAAAGCCTCCCATCAGGGTTTATATAGCCTTCTCCTGGCTCAGAGAATATAACAACCTTCTTGACCCACTACCCAATCATAAAGTATCAAGGTGTGGGCTTTCCTGAAAAACAAGCCTCCCACCACAGGCTCCTGATGCACTTAACCTAGGGGCAGGGAAGATCTTTAAATTTGCATTTCCATTACAATGACCTTAGGGTAAGTCACTTAGTTTCTGGTTGTTCCATTGTGAAAGACTCTTCCTGATCCTGTTTGGGGTTTTCTTGGCAAAGGTACTGGAATGGTTTTCCTTTTCCTTCTCTAGCCCATTTTGCAAATGAGGAAACAGGGTTAAGTGACTTGCCCAGGGTCACACAACTAGTGTCTGAGGCCATATTTGAACTCAAGAAGATAAGCCTTCCTTGACTCCAGGCCTGGCACTCTATCCACTGAGTCATCTAGTTGCCCCATTAATGAGCAAACTATTTGACCTTTGAGATACCTTCCAGCTCTAAAGCTATGGTCCTAAGATCCTGTATCTAATTCTCTATGCACATGTTGTACACAGCATAAAGTGAGTGCCTCAAGGCCAGGACTATTTTGGTATTTCTATCAACAGCATCTAGCACCAGAGCTGTAACCAGGGAAGGGGTGACTGTCTTTGCACCTGGGTGTCAAAATTTAGTAGATGCTGATGACATCTGTATTTTTTCAGCAAGCAAAAGCAATGAGCTTAACACCTAGTTAGCAAGAATAATTAATTAGTTTAAAAAGGAATCTCCTAGATCACATTGCTTCTAAAGGGTGCATCCCAGGTGAGCAGCTCCTTGGTCTGGCTAGATCCTCTTCTCTTCCCCAGTAGTGTACAGGGCTCCTGGTTCCCTTGCTCTCATGAGCTGGTTTCCTGGGGTGTCTTGATTAGGCCTTGTCTCCTAATGTCTCTCCTCTCCACCCTCACACTAAACTCCTTGCCTCAGGTACCAAAATTTCTAAATATGGTTTCAAGTTTAGAGTGTTTAACAGGCACTTAATAGCTAACATTTATTTATAACTTATTAGCAATTTAAGGTTTGCAAAGCTTTTATATGTTGCCTTTTTTGATCCTCACAACAACCCTATGGAAAATGCTATTATTATCTTTATGAAAATTATTTAAAGCACGTTTTATTCATCTCTCCCTCTCATTACACCACTTCCTTCCTTCCTCCCAATTGGGCAAATTAAAAAAAAAAAATCCCTCAATACACATTTACATGGTCTTGCATAACAAATTCCTACATTAGTCATGTTGGAAAATGTATGTCTTTGAATCTTAAGTTCATCACATCTGTCAGGAAGTGAGTGGTAGGTTTCATTTTCATTGTTTTGGAGTCTGTAGTTTATCATTGCTTTGATCAAATTTCTAGTGTTTCAAGGTTATTTTTCCTCTATGCTATCATTGTGTAAACTGCTTTCCTAGTTCTGTTCACTTCACTCTGTGACAGTACAAAAGGTCTTATAAGTTTCCTCTGAAATATCCATACCATCGTTTCTTATGACATCACAATGTTCTATATTATTGATATACTATAATTTGTTTCACTTTTGTTCAAGAAGACACCCCCTTAGTTTCTAATTTTTGGCTGCCATGAAAAAATTGCCTTAGAAAAACAGATTGATCCTCTTCTTCTTTGATTTCTTTGGGTCTAATAGTGGCGTAGTTAGGGCAAAGGGTGTGATCAGTTTGGCAACTTTCTAGGCCTATTTCTAAACTGCTTTCCAGAAGGGTTGGACAATTTTCTGCTCCACTGGCAAAATACCTTTCTATTTTTTCCCCATTGTTAATGATCAAGTAATTTACTAATATAATCAGATAGCCTAGAAAAGGCAAAAAAGACATGAAAAGAAGCAAAGCTTCCTAAAATAGGTTACAATAATGTCACAGTGAGGCTTCACTTTTCTCTCCCTTCCCCATGCCCCTTTTTTTCCCCTGTGGGGTAGCAGCAAGCATCCCAGCATACCCAGGGTGGCTGCCAACACAGGTTCTTAGATCTGCTTTTCTAAAGGAAAGCAACTCAAGATGGGTTAACAATCTTACTTTAATCTATCAAATAATAGTGGTTGGATTTGCACTGAGGTCCTCTGAGCCCAAATTCAGTCCTTTCCACTCTACCATGCTACCTTGTAAGCAGGAGTTTGTTGACCGACTATCAATAGATGCTATACAAGGGATTCATAGGATTAGAAAATTGAATGTTGTAAGGGAACTTAGAAGTAACCTAGTCCAGCTCCCTCATTTTGCAAAAGCAGAAATGGTGCCCCCAAGAAGGGATATGGTATATATGTGTTATATCAAATGACTAAAAATCTAGGACTCTCTTGTACCATTGGGTAAAAGGATAGATCTGGGGCTTTCTAAGGTCCAATTTCCTTTCAGTTCTAAGATGCTATGATTTTTCTACTTCAGTAAAGATGAAAAATAAATGTTAACAAAATGAAAAGCAAACTGGACTTTGAACCTGAAGACTTGAATTGTATTTCTGGTTTTAACTCATCCTGGCTTGTATGACTTTAGCTAATTTATAAAATACCTCTAGGCCTCAGTTTTCTTACTTGTAAAGTGGGAATAATAATTACTTGCACTATCTACCTTATAATATACATTTTTGTTATTGCTGTTGAATCACATCCAACTCTCTATGACCCCATTTGGGGTTTTCCTGGCAAAGATACTGTAGTGGTTTGCCATTTCCTTCTCCAGTTCATTTAAAAATGAAGAAACTGAGGCAAACGGGGTTAAGTGGCTTGCTCAAGGTCACACAGCTAGTGTCCAATGCCAGATTTGAATTCAGGAAGATGAATCTTCCTGATTTCAAGCCTAGTACTCCATCTACTGCACCACCTAGCTGCCACTGTACCTGTTACTAAGTGGCTATCAGTCTTTTGAATCTTGAGCATTTTCAATAAGCCACCATGGCCACTGAGGGGAGGAGGAGAGAGAAATTCCTATCCTTACCCTTAGTTTTAAGTCTCAGGGAGAGAAAGTACTAGAAGGGAGTATGATAAAAGAAAAGCCTAAAACATTCAGTCTATTCTTTCTTTAAAAAAATGTTGCTCTTTTGGTTTTATATAGGCAAAATTCCTTACTGCTTTCCTCTTAGCTATATAAACAAATACTTGTTTTAAATGAGAAAGAGAAAAAACCCAGCAAAATCAATCAAAGCATCAAAAGAAAATCTGACAATGCATATAATATCCCATACCACTGGACCACTCTACCTCTATAAAGCAGTGTGGGGTGTGGGAAGTGGGGCAAGAGGAAATCTCTTCCTTGATATGCAAAGGGCTGCCGTTGTGAGGCTCCGAGGGAGGCAGAATGGACATCTCTAGGCTCTTCTCCTTCACCCTATTCTGGCCAGGAGGGAAAGCAGGTGGTTGGGGTGGGGAGCTACAACTGTGCTCCTCTCAGAGGGAGCAGGCTGCTTCCTTAAATATTACTAGTCTAGGGCATGTGATTGGCTTAAACCTAACTTCTGATAGTTTTTCATAATTATTAGTGGCAAGGAGGACCACAAGCTTATATCCAAGGGTTGACCATTTTGCCACCAAATATCACTTCAACAAGGGATACACCAGGGGCGGCTAGGTGGCACAGTGAATAGAGCGCCAGCCCTGGAGTCAGAAGGACCTGAGTTCGGATCCAGCCTCAGACACTTAACACACACAAACGAAAACCTAGCCGTGTGACCTTGGGCAAGTTACTTAACCCCAAATGCCCTCCAAAAAGCAAAACAACAACAACAACAACAACAAGGAATACACACAGTAAATATCAAAGAAAACCCATTTATTCAAATTGCAGCAAAACAGAAATCAGGGAAGGTATATGTAGGAGAATATATACTAGACAATACAGAGGAAAGGGAATTCTTTCACTGGAAGCAAGGTAACTCAGCTCAACCAAGAAAGAGTGTCCTGGATGTGGAGATATGATAGACACTGCCAGCTCCTCTTGGTTCTTCCTAGTCTTTTCTTTCAGCAAGCTGAAGTGGGGCTGGCCTCTTCCATCTTCTCTCTTGAAGTTGGAAGCCAGAAGCGCCTGAAGGAACCTGACACTTGGAGAAGGTTTGAAGCTTAAGGAGTCCCTTGGAAGCCTAAAGGAGGCCAGGGCTCTTCTGCTCTTCCCAACTCTGCCCTTCCCCTCATGCAGAGCAGGGCATTTATCCCCACCAACAGGGAGGGAGTGCCATACCAATGGGATCCAGGGCAGGGCTTATATAAATAGGTAAATATAGAGCATATTCAAAATGCTTTGAGATATGAGATCAGGAACGACCTTATGTAGTAGGTGACACCTGAATGGTGCCTTGAAGAAAGCCAGGGAGTCTAGTGAAATGGGAATCCATTCTAGATATGTGCAGAGAACACTTGTGCAAAAAGATGGATGTGGAAATTATAATGTTAGGTATGGTTAATAGCTAGCAGGCCAGAGTTTGTGTAAGGTAATAATATGAAATAAGACTGGAAACAAAGGTGGGAGCTCTAAATGTGGAAGACTCTAAATGTCATATAGATGATTTTGCATGTTATCATTGAGACAAGAGGATAACTGAACATTTTTTTTGGGGAGAGCCATTGGGGTTAAGTGACTTGCCCAAGGCCACACAGCTATTTTTTATGTTAAGTATCTGAGGCCAGATCCAAACCCAGGCCGGTACTCTATTCACTGTGCCACCTAGCTGCCCCATAACTGAACATTTTAAAGTAGAGGAATGACATGGTCAAATCTGTGTTTAAGGCCTATCAGTTTGGATAGCTGTGTAAAACATAGTTGGAGATGGGGTATATTGGAAAGAAAAAAACAAGGGCATGCTGGTAAATGTTTAACAACTGGCTCTCTAGGGGAAAAAAGCACATACAACGCACTTTTAAGTTTAATCTGTATGATTAACATTTTCTCCATAATTTTCTTAAGCTTAGAGAATTAACAAAACAATAAATCAATAACTGATTTGTAGTTTTGCTGATTTCCAGGCTGTAAATACTAACATTGAAAATTTAACAAAGCTCTAGAGCTGGTTTGAGTTGGCTCCAGCAACACTCCTGAAGACAGTCAGGAGGCTATTATGATAGTGCTGGCTAGAGATGACAGGGGTCTCACAACTATAGTAGAAGTTCTATTAGTGAAAAGAAAGAGGGTGAATGCGAGAGAAGTTGTAAGGGTGGAATTGAAAAAAGGTTTAACTATAGCAGATTGGATATAGGGATGTGAAGGACATTCTTCTTCCAAGACCTTCTCCTTGTTGTACCAAGCCCTAGAGTGTTTGGTACCTCTTCAACAATATTCATGGCCACTAGAAAGAAAACAGCCAGAATCTATACAAGAAAAGCCAAGAAAATAGAAAATTGCTCAGATTATGAAATGTAGTTGGATGTTTAACCCATTGAGTTTCTCCCAACACACACACACAGACACACACAGACACACACACACACACACACTCATTTTAGACACTTATTATAGTTAGACAATAAGTTATACACAGAAATGAATAGCAAGAGAGTGAACTAGGTTGTATTTCATCAAGTTATTATCCTGTATCTTTCATTCCCTTTATAGCTCCTAGACCATTTTCTCTCCTTTTCAGAATTTGAGAGTTGAAAGGGATCTCAGTGGCCATAAGTTTCAACCTGTATATAAAAGGAATCTCCCCTGTAATATGCCCAATAAATATTCGTCCAGCCTCTACCTGAAGAACTCCAGCAAGAGGGAATTCACCACCTCAGGAGGTAGCCCATTCTATTTTTGGATGGCTCAAATCATTATTTTTTTTTAAACTTTTTTTTTTCAATTAACAAAATATGTTTTTCTCCCTCAAACCTCACCCCCTCCCATTAAGAAAAGAGAAAGCAAAAGCTTATAACAAATATGTATAGTGGAACAAAACAAATTCCCACATTAGTCATGTCTAAAAAATAAATGATAGACACTGAATGCATCACTGTCTATCAGGAAGTAGGTAACATGCATTATTATCAGTCCTCTGGAATCTTGGTTGGTCATTGTGTTGATCAGAGTAGTTTGTCTTTATAATGTTTTTGATGTATAAATTGCCCTCCTGGCTCTGTTCACTTTCCTCTGCCTCAGTTCATTTTAAGTCTTCTCTTAAACTGTCCCTTTCATCATTTCTTACAGAACAATAGCATTCTATTATGTTCATATAACATAATTTTTTCCAGCCTTTTTCCAATTGTTAGACACTCCCTTATTTTTCAGTTCTTTGCTACTACAAAAAGAATTCCTATAAATATTTGTGTATGTAAACAAAAGAAATAAATAGCTTATAATAAAGTTTTTTGGATCAGTGTGGGAATTCCTGGGGAACAAGGGAGGGATATGTTGAATAATAATAATAACGATATTATTGAATGATAATAATTACATAGCACTTTAGGGTTTGCAAAGCAATTTATACATGTCATCTTATTTGAACTTCAAAAGAACCACATGAGGTAGGGGAATAGAAAATAGAACACCTCTATTTTACAGATGAGGAAAATGAGGCATGGAGAGCTTATTTGCCCAAGGTCACTCAGCTAATAGGTACACTAAGGTTAGCCCAGCATTCTACTCCCTGTACCACTTAGCCTTGGTCATGGTTTGTAATTTTTTTAAAAAATAAATGTTTATTTTATTTTATATTTTTGGAGGAGGGAGGGCAGGGCAGTTGGGGTTAAGTGACTTGTCCAAGGTCACATGCTAGTACATTTTAAGTGTCTGAGGCTGGATTTGAACTCAGGAACTCCTGACTCTAGGGCTGGTGCTCTATTCACTGCGTGACCTAGCCATTTGTATAAATTTTAAATATGTATTTGTACACTCTGTGTTTGGGTATTATTTAATTTTTTGTACCAATATTCATTAGGGATTATTGACCTATAGTTTTCTTTTGTTTCTCTCTTTTTTATTATTTAGTTTACATCATTCATTTCCATAAGATTTTGAGTTACAAATTTTCTCCCCATTTTTCCCCTACCCACCACCCCAAAACAGCGATCTCACTGAATATCCCCTACCTCAATCTGCTCTCTCCCATATCTTACCCTATACCCCCTCCTACTTTCCAGTAGGGCATGGTAGATCTCTATGCCCCAGTGCCTGTATACCTTATTTCCCAGTTACATGTAAAATAATAACAATAATAATATAAATTTTTAAACATTTGATTTTAAAACTTTGAATTCCAGATTCTTTCCCTTCCTCCCTCCTCACCCACCCTTACTAGGAAGATAAGCAATTCAATATAGGTTGTACAGGTGTAGCTATGCAAAGCATTTCCATAGTGGATATATTGTGAAATACTGACTATATTTCCCGCCATCCTATCCCATCCCCCACTTGTTCTATTCTACTTTGATCCTGTCCCTTTTCAAAAGTGGGTGCTTCCAACTTCTCTTCCCCCCAGTATGCCCTCCTTTCCATCATCCCCCCTCTCATCTCCTTCCACCCCACACTCCTGTAGCATGAGATACCCTATTTAGTGTGTATGTCATTCCCTCCCTAAGCCAAATTCAATGAGAATAAGATTGACTCATTTCCTTTTGCCTTCCTGTTCTTCCCCTCCATTATAACAGTTTTCCCTTGCCTCTTCTATATGAGATAATTTACCTCATTCTGTCTCTCCCCATCTTCTCTCATTATATTCCTCTCTCACCTCTTAATTTCACCAAGTATCATCCCTTCCTATTCAATTGGTCCTGTGCCCTCTGTCTATGCATACCTGTACACATATATACACACACTCACATATGTATTCATATACCCACAAACCCTCCTATATAGACATATAAATGTATGTATACATTTACATCTACACACACACACACATACATACATACATACATATATATATGCACACACACATTTCTATTCCCTTCAACTATTCTCATATTGAGAAAAGTTTCATAAGTTACAATTATCATTCTTCCATGTAGCAATGTAAATAGTTCGACTTTGATAAGTTCCTTATGATTTCTTTTTTCTATTTATCTTCTCATGCTTCTCTTGCTTCTTGTATCTTCTTTCTCATTCATTCCATTGGTTATCTGATTCTTTTTCCATCTGGCAAATTTGGCTTTTTAAGGCATTCTTCTCCTCATTGCCTTTTTGAGCCTCTTTTGCCATTTGAGTTAATCTGTTTTTTAAGGTGTTATTTTCTTCAGTCAGGTTGACTCTCATTTCATAATTTTCTTGCATCATTCTCATTTCTCTTCCCAATTTTCCCCCCACTTCTCTTATTTGGTTTTCAAAATCCTTTTTAAGCTCCTCTATAGCCTGCAACCAGGAAGCTTCTTCTTGGAAGCTTTTGGTGCAGGAGTTCTGACTTTGTTGTCTTCTTCCTGTTCCATGCTTTGATCCTTTTTGTCCCCAAATAGGAGTCTAGTGTGGGATTGTTCTGCTTGCTTTGCTTCCTTTGTTTGATCATGTTGCCACTCAATTACTTGGCTTTTGAGCTTTTTGCCATAGTAGAACTGCTACCAGAGAGGGGAGCTTTGTCAGAAATCACTGGGGGTTTTTGCAGCTGCTGGATCTATTAGTTGGGTGCCCTCTCTGAAGCCTCCACACATCTCCTCATTTTGTTTGATAAAAGTTTATATTGCTTTTAAGAGTTGTTCTTTAACCCACTGTTTCTTTAGGATCAATTATTTAGACTCCAATTAATTTTTACTTTTTTTCCCTCAAAACACATTTTCTTCTACCTCTCTGCAGCCTATGGCATTGTTGATCACTCTCTCCTCCTTGATACTTTTTTCTGTCTAGGCTTTTGGGACACCATTCTCTCCTAGTTCTCCTCCTGCTCTTTCTCAGTCTCTCTTTGCTATTCTCTAATTGTAGGTATCCCACAAGTTCTGTCCTGGGCCTTCTCATCTCTCTATACTACTTTACTTGGTAATTTCATCATCTCCAATGAATTTAATTACCTTCTCTATGCTGATGATTCTCAAAACTACCTATTGTGCCCCAGCCTCTCTACTGATCTATAATCTTGTATCTATTTCCACTTGCCTTTCAAACATCTTGAACTTGGATTCCAGAGGATATCTTAAACTCGACACATCCAAAAGAGTACTTATTATCTTCCCCCTAAACCCTCCTCAAAACTCTCTCCCATCTCCATCCTCCCAGTCCTCAGGCTTGCAACCTAGGATTATCCTTGACTCCTCACCATCACTATCTCAATCTCACTATCTATCATCTCCCATTCAATCTGTTGTCAAGGCTTTGATTTCACCTTTATAATATCTCTTAAATATGCTCCCTATCTTCTCTGACATTGCCACTACTATGGTACAGGCCCTTACCACACTCTTGGACTACTGCAATTGCCTGTGGGTGGGTTTGCCTGCCTAAGTTTCTTTCTATGTCAATCCATCCTCCATTCAGTCACGAAAATGATTTTTCTAAAGCATAAGTTGGACCATGTTAGCCTCCTCAGTGAACTCCTACCTATTACCTACAGGATCAAATACAAAATCCTCTGCTTGGCATTCAAAACTCTTTATAATTTAGCCCCTCCTACTACCTTTCCGGTTTTCTTATACCTTGCTCCCCACCAAGTCCGCTTTGATACAATGACACTGTCTTCCTTGCTATTCCATGAACAAGACACTATTTCTCAGCTCCAGGTGTTTTTGCAGCTTATCCTCCAAGCCTGGAATTCTCTCTCTCCTCATCTCCACCTGGCTTCCTTTATGTCCTAGCTACAATATCATCTTCTACTTGAAGACTTTCCTAATCCCTCCTAATTTTAGTGCCTTCTAATTTTTGACCAAACAAGAGATAGAAAACATTATGAAATGCAAAAATCACATTAAATTAAAAAGGTTTTGCACAAACAAAGCCAATGCAGCCAAGGTTAGAGAAGAAGCAGAAGTCTGGGAAACTATTTTTACAGCATTTCTCTGATAAAAGACTCATCTCTAAAATATATAGAAGACTGAGTCAAATTTATAAGCATACAAGTCATTCCCCACTTGATAATGATTAAAGGATATGAACAGGCAGTTTTCAGATAAAGAAATTAAAGTTATCTATAGTCATATAAAAATGCTCTAAATTGTTATTGATTAGAGAAATGAAAATCAAAACAACTCTGAGGTGCCACTTCACACCTATCAGATTGGCTAGCATGACAAAGCAGGAAAATGATAAATGTTGGAGATATGGGAAAATTGGAGTACTACTACATTGTTGGTGGAGTTGTGAACTAATCCAACCATTCTGGAGAGCAATCTGGAACTATGCCCAAAGGACAATAAAAATGTGCATACCCTTTGATCCAGTAATACCACTACTAGTTCTGTATCCCAGAGAGATCATAAAAATGGGAAAAGGACCCACATTATGAAAAGATTTATAGTAGCTCTTTTTGTGGTGGAAAAGAATTAGAAATCGAGGGGATACCCATCAATTGGGGAATGGCTGAACAAACTGTAGTACATGAATGTAATGGAATACTATTGTTCCATAAGAAATGATGAGAAGGCATATTTCAGAAAAACTTGGAAAGACTTGCATGAACTGATGCTAAGTGAAGTGAGCAGAACCAGGAGAACAATTTACATGGTAACAGCAACATTGTGTGATGACTGACCTTGATACATTTAGCTCTTCTCAGCAATGCAATGATCTAAGTCAATTCCAAAAGACTCATGATGGATAATGGTATTCACATCCAGAGAAAGAACTATGGAGTCTGAATGCAAATTGGAGCATACTATTTGCTCTCTCTTTTTTCTTTCTTATGGTTTTCCCCTTTTGTTCTGATTCTTCTTTCACAACATGACTAATGTGGAAATATGTTTAAGATTATTGCACATGTATAGCCTATATGAGATTGCATGTCATCTTGTGAAGAGGGAGGGGGAAAATTTGGAAATCAAAATGGTATAAAAATGTTGAAAACAAAAACTAAATAAATAAAAAAATTTAGTGGCTTCTGTTAACTATTTCCTATTTCTCCTATATATGACTTGTCTATATTCATTTTGTTGTCTCTGCTATTAAATTAAAAGCTCCTTGAGGGCAGGGATTGTCTTTAGTCTTTTTTTGTATCCCCAGTACTTAATAATGTTTTATTGACTGATCTTGAAGGCCCTTTATTGAATAAAATTTTTATTGTATAATGTTCAGTAAAGGATTTGTTTAATATTTCTGATTTCCTATATCTGTCTGTGAGCTTGTTATGTCCTAATACAAGGCCAATTTTTATGATGTTGCAATAATGGGTAAAAAATATGTATGTTCCTTCTATTCCCATTCATTATACACCAGAGTTCTGATCATATTTAAGTTTTTATAAATTTATCCAAGTTTTTCATTTTTTTCTTGTATATCTTTTTGTTAAACTTGTTTAAATCTGACAGAGGTATAATGAGGTTCCAAACACTGCAGTTTTATTGTTGATTTGTGCTCTTTGAATTGTTTTTATGGTTTCTTTGTCTGAGATAATTATTGCTATGCTATTTCTTTTGAGGTCACAAGAAGTATAAAAATTCTGTTTTAGTCCCTGATTTGAACTTTGTGACTTCTTTTTTTGTGTTTCAAGAGTTTCTTATAAACAACATATTATTGGAGTCTCCTATCTAATCTGCCATCTTCTTCAGTTTTACAGCTGAGTTCATTCCATTCATGTTTATTATGTATTTCCCTCCATCCTATCCTCTTATACTTTTCTATTTATCTTGTCCCCTCTTTACACAGTGGAAAAAGGTAGAGAGAGTATTTTCTCAACAGTACTGGGTCCTCTGCTTTCATTACACTGCCCCTTTTCTTCCCTTAATCCAAATACCTTGATGATAAGTTTTTACCCTTTTCTTCCTTTTAATTTCTTTCTTTTTCCTTCTCTCTCTCTCTCTCTCTCTCTTTGTTTTTTGGTGGAGGGAAGGTAGGGCAATTGGGGTTAAGTGACTTGCCCAAGGTCAAATGGCTCATTTTTTGTGTTAAGTGTCTGAGGCCATATTTGAACTCAGGTCCTCCTGATTCCAGGGCCAGTGCTTTATTCACTGTGCCATCTAGCTGCCCCTTTTCCTTTTAATTTCGCAAGCCACGTACCAAGACTGAAGTTTGCTGATGAATTTTTCTTCCTCCTCCCTCCCCCATATAAAAAAATATTTATCTTATTCTGCTCTTTACCTCTCTATCAGGAGGTGAGTAGCATGTTTCATCATCAGTCATCTGGAATCCTGGTCGCTCATTTCTTCAATACAATAGTACTTCATCACATTTTATACCATAACTTGTTCAACATTAGATAATGAAACCTCAACTTATAAGTATCCACTCATATTCCCATTTTTTTTGTCACCTCAAAAAGAGCTCTAAATATCTGTGTACATTCTAAGAGTATGATTTGCTTAGGACTAATCCCTTCCTTCATCTACCCTTCTTCTATTTCCCCCTCCCCACTCTCCTCTTTCTCTCTAATTTCTCTGTTGTGTGAAATATATTTCTGTACCCAGCTTTGTGTGTGTATATACACATATATATTTTTAGACACACACACACTTATAAAACATCTTTTTTTTCTCCTTCTTTTGACCAGTTCAGATGAAAGTGGGTTCAAATGTCAGCTGCTCTTCTCCACTGCCTCCTTGTTTGGACAGATGTCTGTTTATATACCCCTCATCCTTGCAGTATATTCTTCTTCCCCCCCCCTTTTTTTTTTTTACCTTTCTTTTCTTAAGATCATCAAGACATAACAGAATCACTCCTAGGCCTTGTCTAATTGGACTCCCTCTATGAATCTTGATGATGACAGGGTTAAGAGGGGGCACATGTATCATTTCCCCATTGAATGTAAGCAATTTATCTTGCCCTTTATCACTGTTCATTCGTGTTTACCTCTTTAAGTTTCTTTTCACTCCTGTGTTTGAACTTCAACTTTTCTCCACAGACTGATCTTTTTATTAGAAATGCTTGAAAGTCCTCTACTTCATTAAAGATTCATTTTCCCCTATAGCATTATACTAAGTTTTGTTGTTAAATTATTCTTGGCTATAAACCCATATGTATTACCTTCTGGAATATCATATTCCAAGTTCTCTGTTTCTTTTTGGTAGTAGCTGCTAAATTGTGTATGATCGTGACTGTGACTTTTTTTTTCCAAATACTTTATTAACTTCTGGTTTACACCATTCATTTCTGCCAGATTTTGAGTTTTTCCCCTACCCACCACCCCAGAATAACAGTCCCACAGGATATCCCCTCATCCAATCTGCTCTCTCCCATATCTTCTCCCATACCTCCTTGGACTTTTCCATTAGGGCAAGATGAATCTCTGTGCCCTAATGCCTGCACATCTTATCTCCCAGTTACATGCAAAATAGTATTAATAATAGTATTTATATATATTTGAAACATTTAATTTTAAAACTTCGAATCCCAGATCCATTCCCTTCGTCCCTTGTCACCCACTCCCGCTGGGAAGATAAGCAATTCAGTATATGTTGTACATGTATAGCTATGCAAAACATTACCATAGTAGATATATTGTAAAAGACTGACTATATTTCCCTCCCACCCATCCCACCCCCACCTGGTCCATTCCCTACTTTGATCCTGTCCCTCTTCAAAAGTGGGTGCCTCCAACCTCCCCTCCCCCCAGAATGCCCTCCCCTCCATCCTCCCCCCGTCTTGCCGCCTTCCCCCCTACTCTTCTGCAGGTGGAGATATCCCAATTAGTATGTATGTCATTCTGTCCCTGAGCCAAACTCAATGAGAATATGGTTTTGCCTTTTTGCCTTCCTGTTCTTCCCCTCCTCTGCGACTACTTCCCCTTGCCTCTTCTGCATGAGATAGTTTACCCCCTCCTCCCCTCCATCTCTCCACATCTCTTCTTGCCACAGTCCTCTCTCACCTCTTAACTTCACCCCTTAAGTATCATCCCTTCCCACCAAATTCGACCTGTGCCCTCTATGCATGTATACCTGTAAACATATATACACACATTCACATATGTATTCATATGCCTGTATATCCTTCTTCAATTATTTTCATACTGAGAAAGGTTTCATCAATGACTTCTTAGTACTTAAATTTTTACTTTCTGGCCACTTGCAGCATTCTTTCTTTGGCCTGGAAGTGTCAGAATTTACCTATTATATTTTTGGAAGTTTTCATTTTGGGATTTCTTTCAGGAGGCAACCAGTCGATTCTTTCTATTTCCGCATTGTCCTCTGGTTCTAAGAGATATGGGCAAGTTTATTTAAGACTTCTTGAAACATGATGTCTACCCTCCTTTTTTTTTGGTCATGTTGTTCAGATGGTCTCATGATTCTTAATTTTTTTTCTCTGGTATCTGTTTTCCAGATCAGTTGTTTTAACTATGAGATACTTTACATTTCTTCTATTTTTCTGGCCTTTAGATTTTAATATTTCTTTTCTCATGAAGTCACTGGCTTCCATTTGGTTCATTCTAATTTTCAGAGAGTTTATTATTCACACAAGGTTTTGTACTTTCTTGTGCCAAGCTGTTTGTTAATTCCCTTTTCAAACATTTTCAATTGCTCTCATTCCATTTATAAAAACATTTTTCAATTCTTTTTAAAACCCTTGTTTCATTTCTTCCTGGAATTCTAGTTGAATTTGTGCTCAAACTGTTGGTTTATGGATGTTGTGAAGTTATTCTCTTCTGCATTTGTATTTTGAGTCTTTCTGCCACATATATTAACACTTTATGGTTTGGTTTTCTTCCTGTTTGCTCATTCTTCTAGTCTATTTCCTGACTTTGGACTTGATATTAGGGCTAGGCTCTTCCACACTTCTGGAGGAAAATTCTAGGCTGGATTTATTCCTGCTTTTTTGGTTTACAGAATGTAATTTTATTTCAAGATCTCAGGGACAGTTTGGGGACCTTCAAGCTTTAAGTGCTCCCAAAGTGGTCTGATCTAGGGCAAAGTCTAATTGCTGTTTTGATGGTTTGAGCTCTGCAAGTTCCTGATTTGGGTTTGAGCAGGAGTAGACTGCTGTTGGACTTCGCCTCTATCAGCCAACTCTGTTGGTTCAGGGTGGCAGAATTATAGCCCCTCCTGGTCTGGGATTCTTGCCTTGGTCACTCCTCTCTAGGCTCGGCTAGATGCTGGAAGTGAGATCTTGCTCTGGCATGGGGATCTGAGCCATACTTCTGCTGCTGATTTTTGAGCTATCTCCTTTCAAGGTTCCTTCCTGGGGAATACCACCCCCCTGTACATGTCCTTCTTTTCAGCTGTCCCCAGATTTGTGTCCTGGGACACAACTAGTTAGTAGGAGCTGCCAAATGGCACTTGTCCACAGTGCAGAGGCCCTCTTTTCTTGCAGTGGTACACAGGCTGTCCTTTGGCATTGCAGGGCTCCACTGCTATGTCCTTCTGTCCTAGACCTATCAGGTAGGTGGAACAGTAGATAGAGTGATGGGTTTGGGGTCAGGGAGGCCTGAGTTCAAATTTTACCTCAGACACTTACTAGTTGTGTGACCTCGAGCAAATCACTTTTATTTGCCTCAGTTTCCTCATATGTAAAATGGGGATAATAATAGCACCTACCTCCAAGGATTGTTATGAAGATCAAATGAGATAGTAATTATTAAGTGCTTAGTATAGTGTCTAGCAAACAGTGTCATATAAGTGGTAGTTATTGTTGTTGCTATCTGTCCCCAGTGTCCAAAGACCTCTATGTCTCTCTATTAAAGTTATCTGGACAAATGACTCACTGTGACTTTTTTCTGGATTTTTCTCTTTGGGATTTGGTCTGGTGCATTTTCTAGGTTTGATTGGAGCAGAGCTCACCCTACTGCTTCTTACTACTCCTCCATCCTAGCTCTTCTTCTGACTATTTTTCCAAGAAGGCAAAATTACTTAACTGAAGGCAAGTCATCTACATTTTTAAGCATCAATAGCATCTGAAAAATGGCAATGACTGCAAATAGCTAGTAAGAATCCAGCGAGCTACTGTAAATCAAGGACTTTTGCAAACTACTATGATTTTAGATGGGTATTATTCTACTCTATCCATATATACCATTCACTCTCTAACCACAGGCAAAATGCATATTTATCATATTTTCTGCATGAGTCATTTGCAGGAAAATAATCACCACATTGCATCTGAAAGACATGAGGATGACAAGGTTTGAGACATCTGGTGATGGGTGATGTTCTTTTAATTATTATTTAGGCCTTGCATTCACCAAGCAGAGTCAAAGAAAAGGAAAGAGGAAGATTGAGCAAGGCATTGT
Source organism: Gymnobelideus leadbeateri (assembly GCA_011680675.1). Classification (NCBI taxonomy): domain Eukaryota; kingdom Metazoa; phylum Chordata; class Mammalia; order Diprotodontia; family Petauridae; genus Gymnobelideus; species Gymnobelideus leadbeateri. The sequence continues at coordinate 401,491 of WOXC01011533.1, read as the reverse complement.
TAGTAAGCTATAAATATCAATAAAAACATGTTGTGTCCTTATGTTGTCATAAACTCGAGATGTTTTTAACACTTTAATACAAATATTTACCAGACAATATAGAGGGATGAAGCTCCCTTTGGGAGCCACATAAGTCAACAGAGAAAGTTCTGAATTTCACCCTAAGGGAAAGCTTGAAGTCTTTACATTAGCAATGTGATGAAGACTGCCAGCTCCTCTCATTTCTTCCCAGAGTCTTTTCCTTCAGCAACCTCAAGTGAGGCTAGCCTCTTACGTCTTCTCTCTGGAAGATGGAAACCCACTGTCAATCCAAGATGCCTCTAGCTTGGAGGTCTCCAAAATTAGGGCTCAAAGGGGACTCGAGAAAACGGAAATTCTCACCTCTCACCAACTCAACCCTGACCTTCACTGAGGGCAAGGCTTTCATCTCCCCCAATAAAGAGAGAGTCCCATACCAATGGCTTTGGGACAGCAGTTACACAAATATCTACCTAACTATAATAGTCTGTTATAACTTGTCTGAACTGGGAAGGAATGTGGTCTGGGAATAAAAATAGATGGTATTAGCATCTGATCCAAATTCTCCTGACTGAAAGAACCATATAATCATTGAATTGGAAGGAACTTTAAATATCATCTGGTCCAATTCCCTCATTTTTACAGATAAAGAAACTGAGGCCCAGAGTGATGAAGTAGCTTGCTCAAATTCATTTATCAAGTTAGTGGCATAGAAAAGGCTAGAACTCAGGGCTCTTCTCTTTGTAGTGATTTCTTCATTGAATATGGATATGAATTTAACACTGGATAGAATTTCCTTAGAACTTTTTTTGTGTCATGGACCCTCTTTAGCCCTTTCAGGGTATGTGTGTATGGGGGGTGAGGGTGAGGGCCTTGTCGATCTTCGGAAGCCCAAGGCCTCCACAGAATATTTTTAAGTGCATAAAACAAAATGCATGGCCTTACAAAGGTAACCAATTATGTTGAATTACAGTGTGTAGACAGGGAGTCTTTGACAATATGTAATTCAGAGGTTTGTCTAATAATTACAATAATTTTGAAGTAGTGATGAGAGTAAATGATTGTTGAGATACATATCTGTACAATTATATTGTGATATGAAAATATCTGTGATTTCTATTGGTGACAGTCACATGCAATGTTCATAGTACTGTGGTTTGTTGCCTACATTCATAATTAAAGGCAATGCAAAATTTAGTTAACAGTTAGGGAAAATCAAGATGTTGTATTTCTCCCCATCCAAATTGAGACCCCCCCTGAATTCTATCCTCAGATTAAGAACGGGTCTTAGAGGGTAGGCAGGCATTTGTAGCCTACCTATCTGGTGGTAAGCATGCATTTTATAGTATTAGAAGAAAAGTAGGGAGAAGCAATGGCAGATAGCTTTTGAACCTTCACAATAGTCTGGGTATTATAGGTATTTGTTAGTCTAGTTCATTGTAAATCATCTCTCCTTGACCTCAATCATCACCCAGACAACCATTGTACCTTAAGTCTCCTCTTTATCAAAATAGGAAAAATTGGTGCCTAAGGACAAAGTATAAGTGGTAAGTCCCTAACATTTATGAAGCCGGTTTTCTCATTGGGTTAGGGCATGATGATAACACAGTGCCCAAAGTCACATTTGTTCTCTCTCTCTAGGTCTATTGGCTTTTCTGCATTCCGGAGTTACAGACTACTTCTATATACCGTTACTGGTCACAAGGAGGGCCTGGCAAGAAAGTGTGAATGGTTCAATGAAGCCCCTATTCATTGCTGGAGCTACATTTAAAGCTCACCTCTGTCTATTCTGGTGGTTAAAAAACCATATCCTTCCACTTACAGAGAATAGCACGTCAAGCATTCCTTTGCCCTGGCAAAGAGATTTATAGGTTTACTACCAAAAGTCTAAAAATAGGCATGAGCATACAATCAAACATTTGGAGGGCCAAGCAGCTTTCGGGCAGATATTATTACTATCAACATTTTACACGTGAAACAACTGAAGCCTGACCGGGTCTTGGCCAGCCTGGGAAATTTTAGAGGCTTTTCACTGGCGTGTGAAAACAGGCACTCACACCCAGGTCCGTATACGGTCCTTATCCCGAGGACACCAGAAGAGCTCTAGATTAAAATATTATATAATCCATTTAAGTTGTATGCAAGCCGAATTTTGGTTAATGGTTAATTTTAGGTGTACTTAAAGAAACCATGTAACCCTTTTTAATACAAGATAATACCTCAGAAAAGTGAATAAGCACTTCCTGTGTCAGTAAATAAGGAGGTTCGCATTTCCGGGTTTTACAAAACGTTCGCACCACTCCTTGCAAAGCTGTAACAAAAGGGAGTCGAAAACACCTCTGCAGATGTCAGAAAGCAGACACATCCTCACCTGTGCGCATGCTCTGATCGAGCCTGACGCTAGCTGCGCCTCTGGTCAGCTGAGTTCCGCCCCCGAACCCTCTGACCCCGAGGCGCACCAGGTGCGTGATGACGCAAAGGCGTGCGCTTGGTAGCTCGGAGGGGAAGATGGCGGCTAGCTTGGGCCGGTGAGGCGTTAACTCCTGTGGTGGGGAGAGAGGGAGTGGAGGTGGCGGGAGCGGGCCAGACGGCGGAGACCGCTAAGAGGGAGTCAAGGCCGAAGACTCCACCCTTAACTTGGGCGGAGGGGAGCCCAGCCCAGGGACTGGACGGTGAGTGCGGCGCTGGCCAGGGACGCGGGGCGGCGTGAGGCGGTGGCGGCTCTTTCTCCGCCATTTTCAGGCCCGGCCGTTGCGTGCTTCGGAGCCGGGAAGAGCCGCCGCTACCGCAGGCTGCCGCCGCTACCGCAGGCTACCCCCGCGTCCGGGTCTGAGTTCGGGGAAAGGACGAGGGTGGGGGCAGGCTGCGGAAACCGCCGCCATAGGGGACGCGGCCCCTGCAGCAGGAGGAGGTCGGGGGCGTGGAGGGGCCTGCTTGAGCGGGCCTTGGCCGAGGACTGCAGGCGGGGGCTGGGTAGGCCCCCAGAAAAGCCCGAAGTTTGGTGGAGACAGGCGCTTCGCCGGCGATGCGGGGTCGGGGGCGCCAGCCGCAGGCGTGGGGCGTGGAAGGCAGCCTCGTGGACGTTGTTCGAAGCGTCAGGAGTCTCCTGCTGCTGGGGACCGGAAAACAACGTGTGTCATTTTCAGGTCGCTGGGGGGGGGGGGGGAGGCCCTTGTTTGTTCTGCAATGAAGCCCATTTTTAGTAGAACGTGTTGCTTTTTGAAAAAGATATTTGTCCTCCCCCCAACCCCCGCCTCTGGTCCCTATTCTAAACCACAAACTATGTACTGGTAAACTTAATATCTACGGTCATAAGCCCGACGTTATAGAAATATTAAATGTAAGCCACTTGGGCTTTGTATTTGTAAGCTTTTATCTCCCAAAGGTAGTGCTGCTTTTGTGGGGGGGTAAGGGGGGTAGAACAATTCTGGATCTGGATCCAGGAAAGCGTGTGTTACTGGGTCAAAACCTTTTGGAAAAGAGCGTATTATGTCCTTATTTTTGCAAATAATTGTTAACTGCTGGAACCAGAGTCTTTAGAAAGAATTGCAAAGGATATTTTATTATTGAATCAATTTGAGATCCAATGAGGTTATTTGTAAAGCACTTAGCACAGTGCTAGAACAAAATAGGCGCTATGTAAATGTTTATTCTCTTCCCTCCTTTCCCCTGTTAAGATCTTCTTTATAAATAATGCATTTAGAAGGGAATACTTGAGATTCCTAGGGTTGTTTGTTTTTTTTTACTGTTATAGATCGATTTTATAATCTATTTATAATCTCTTGATTCGGTTTTTAAAAACATCATGGTCAAATACTCCTTACGCATTAGAACTCTCGATTATAACAAGTGCAGTTAAACAAAACAAATTGTAAAGCCATATATATATATATATTTCCTACTTGCCTTATCATAATAAAGCCATAACAAATAATTCTCACAATTTGAATTTGAAATAAAGGAACGGGTAGACTAGAGATTGGGTGTTCAGTAGAGAAGTCTAGTTAGCACTGAAATTGTGTTGATAAATATTAAGATATTGATGGAAATAGAAATGTGCAGTATTTTTCATGAACTTCCTGAGAGTATAGGAATTTTACCTATCCCTTTTAAGTAGTTTTATTAAGTAGGGCAGGGACTCCCTTGGGGGTAGTCTGAGAGGGAAGGCAATAAGTCTAAGGAGGACTGGGAAAGAATATCACCCATTGTAATACTGAGATGTTATCACATTATAATTCTGTAACTTAGAATGGCAAATTTTTTCTGAGTTATATTTTATTGCAGTGAGTAGCCTTAGATCACCAAGTTTCTGGTCAAGTTTCTAAAGTTTTGGTTTAAAATGTGGGGAAGAAACAAGTTACTATTTCCTACTAACTCATCTTCTGAAAAGGAGTTTGGCTTAGCTCTGTGTCAAAGCTCTGGTTGTGGAAGAACAGCTAGTAAATCGTATGCAATAAAAATCAGAGTTATGTGGTAGCAATAGTAATTGCAGTATTTCACAAAAAGACATCATGGGATATATATAGTTTCTGGGGGAGGTTTCATGGAGGAGATTGTGACTTAAAAACAGTCTTGAAAGGTAGAAAGAATTTGAATCTTTTTAAAGGAAAGGAAATTGGCATTCCAGGTAGGGAAAATGGTTTGAACATCATATGTCTAGGAGATAGGTGTGTGGAGGTTTTGTATTGGAGGGTAGTGAGAAATGAGGTATTAGGTTTATACTTGATTTGGTTAGGTTGATAGGATTAATATTCTTCCTTCTTTTATTAGGCTAAATTCTACCCATCTTTCAATTTGCCGATTGAGTATTTTCTGCCTAAGACCTTTTTGGTTTATTATAGCTCATCCTGTATAATAACATGGATAATGTGAAGATAAGTGTTTTGTGGAGTTAAAAGTTGGTTTGAGAAAGAATGGCCAAGTTGAGAAAGCCAGCCTCAGTCAGCTAGTCTTGGGTTCAAGATTTTGAACCTAAAATTCAAAGTTTGAATATTGACTGGGCAGCAGTGACAGTATCCTAGCCAATTTTCTAAAACTATTAAGTTGCCAAAAGAATTTCTTACTTGCATTGGTAGAGGGAATTGCCGTATTGGGAATCCCCTAAAACAGTGAAATCACTATTAGGTTTGGACCCCCCAGCCCCTATCCCATAAGAAACAACTCAGGCATAAATCTAATTGTTAAAACTTGTGTCCAGGAATTTTCAGTATTAGTGTAGCAATAAAAAGGTTTTAGAGATCTTTATTAATGAAGATCTAAGTTTGGAATCATGCTACTAGTCTTAAGGGTCTATACTATTTTAAATCTGTGATTTTCATGTTTCTTATTTCTCTATTGTGTAGATTTGCAATAGTTAAAACCAAATGCAACTAATACTGCTATTTTTTGCTCTTTAGTGACGTCTTCAAAATATCTGAATTTATTTCAGTCTTTAAAAATTTCGTTTCAGACTTTTAGAACAGAAGTAACCTAACTAGAACTGTAGCATCAGTACCACTTTATTGAGTACATTATATACTTATGTTGTAAGTCAGTGTAAGATGATGGGATGGGTTGCATAAAGATGGATGGATACATCAATTTGTTGAGTATGGATTTTTTTTTTTTTTGGAGGGGGGGAAGGCAAGGCAATTGGGGTTAAGTGACTTGCTCAAGGTCCACAGCTAGTAAGTGTGTCAGGGGTCTGAGGCTGGATTTGAACTCAGGTTCTCCTGACTCCAGGGCCTGTGCTCTATTCACTGCACCACCCAGTATGGATTTTTTAGAAGTTAAGTTGGGTGTTTATTAAGTGCTTATTATGTATCAGGCACTGTGCTAAGCATTGAGTAGAAAGGTAAAAGATAGGCCCTTTTCTCAGGGACCTTACAGTCTAATGAGGGAAACATAACTGTACTGACAAGATATATACAAGGTAAACTGAAGATAATTATTAAAGGAAAGGCAGCATTAAGGGGGATTGGCAAAGATTTCTTACAGAAGGTGGGATTTTTATCTGAGAGTTGAAGGAAACTAGGAAAGCTAGGAGGCCAAGATAAGGAGGGAATCAGTTTCAGATATGGGGAACAGCTGATGAAAATAGCTTAGGCAGAAAACTGCAAAGGTAGGAAGAAGCCAGATTATGGAGGACTTTACAATCCAAATTATATTTTCTGTTTTTTTTAGGAAGATATGTTTGACAGGTGAGTAGAGAATGGACTGGAGTGGGAAAAGACTTAAGGCATGGAGAACAACCAGCAGTTTATTGCAGTAATCCAAGTTTGAGGTCATAAGGACCTGAACACCAGGGTGTTTGTTGATTCGTCAAAGGAACTGTTAAGGAATGGTCAAGACAGGTAGGAGGAAAAGCAGGAGAAAATGTCATAACTAGAGAGAAGAAAGTATCCAGGAAAAGAGGGTAGGGTGATCAGCGGTGTCAAAAGCTGAGGGATAGCCATGAAGGATAAAGATGGAGAAAGGGCCGTTAGATTCAGCAGTTAAGAGATTATTGGTAAATTTGGGGAGAACAATTTCAGTTGTGATAAGGTCAGACCAAAGTGCTCTTGAGTTAAGAACAGTAAGAGGAAGGGAAAGTGGAGGCATTGATTGTAGGTAGCCATGTTTTGGAAGGGAGAAATTTAGCCAGAAGAGGGGAAAGAGGAGATAAAGAATGATAGCTAGCAAGGATGAACTGAGAATTTTTTGAGAATAATGGAGATAAGAGTGTGTTTGTAGGCAGTAAGGAAGCAACCCGTAGACAGGGAAAGATGGAAGATAAGAAAGTGGGGATGAGACAACAACCAGTCTGCTGGGAAAATGGGATGGAATGGTATTACTTGTGTAATCAATGTGTACTCAGAGTGGTTGGCTTTGGCATGAGGAACCTCTTTGTGTTAAACAGATAAAGGAGAAGAAAATGGCAGAAGGCATGTTAGTGCTCAGTGAGGAGGACGTAAGGGAGAAGAGGGCGCTCATGGTGAATGGCCTCAATTTTTTTTTCTTTAGTAAAATATGAGTCAAGGTTCTCAACTGAGAGGGGTTGGGAAATAGGGAGCAATGGGAAAGGTTTGAGGAATGACAAAATGTTTGAAAATTCACCTTGCTGAATAGATTAGTAAACCAATTAGGAAGATATAAAAGGATTACCTTACTCTTCTGAGGGGGTAGTTGAGATAAAGTAACAAAATTTGTATGAGGCAGCTATGTGACTCAGTGGATAAAGAGCACTGGACCTGGAGTCAGAAAGAATTGAGTTTAAATCTGACCTTAGACACTTATTAGTTTCATGACCCTGGATAAGTCACTTTACCTCTATTTGCCTTAATCTCCAGGAGAAGGAAATGAATGGCAAATTGATTCAGTATTTTTGCCAAGAAAACCCCATGGACAACATTAGTGTTGTATGGGCCATGGGGTTATGAAGAGTTGGACACAATTGGAAAAACAACAGTAATTTGTAGTGGACCCAGTCAGTGAGGGTTTTTTTTTTTTCCAGTTTCATTCAGTAGTACTTGTATAGGGGGTAGAGGTGCAGGGTATGATGGGAGTAATACAGGGCTGTGGCTTGGTAGGATATTTCATACTACAGTGTAAAATATCTGCTTTAAATTATGCTAACCTCAAGACTCTTTAAATGACTTCATTTTCAGTGAAGTTCATTTGCACTAGATAAAAGACTTAACTTTATACTAGACTTCATGTTCTCACTTCTAAGCTAAGCACCTAAGAATTAGAAAAATTGAATTCTAGTTTGATAGAAATAGATATTAAGATGATTTATAGATATTAGTGGTGTCAAACCATAATAGAAATGGGGGCCATTAAACTGTACATAAAGATTCCTGCAGGCCACATGATGACCCTAGTTTTGAAAATATATCTGTTTTATTGTATTTTTATTAATTTTGTTAAATAATTTCCCAGTTACATTTTAATCTGTTTGGCAGCATTTGACATCTGATGTACATAGTTCTCACATAGACATAAAATTTCGGGTAGGATAGATTTATTCTTCTGTAAAACTGGATAATTAAAAAAATGTTTTTTATTTTCAGTTCCAAATTCTCTCTTTCTCCACCCCATCACCACTCCTTGAGAAGGCAAGAAGGTAAAAACTTGGTAAATTTTGAAGATATTTTCTTATTACAAATTGCTAAAAAGGTGTAGCCTTAAGTTCATTTTTGGACCAGTTTCAATAACTGTTTATTTAGACAACTTTAGAAAATTATTTTTTTCTTTCTCATCTCTTAATTGTGAGGGAAGACCTTAAACTAGTGCCCTATGGTCATTTTCATCTCTGTGATCATAATCTTTTTTCATAGTATTTCCCTTCACATGTTCCATCCCAGTCAAACTGGTCTGTACTTGTCTCTCTGGTATGACTATGTACAAGTGGTTCCTTGTGTCTAGTTTATTGTACTTGGTTAACACCTTCAACTCTAGAATCTACCTTTCTTCAAAAGACAGCTCAGGTATCATGAAAGGCCTTTCCTAATTTTCTTCCCCTCCCCAATTATCATTGCTTTCTTAGATGCAAAATTTTGTTGTATTTGTGTTACAAATCCAATAGCTCTTCAAGGACAAGGACTGAGTTTTTTCTGTTTTTGTTTTTTGGTAGCCCTAGAACCTTTCACAGTGCCTTGCCTATAGCAAAATGTTGGTCTGATTTAATGGTTCTCTGAAATGCTTTATATTTAGACATTTAGGTAAAGTTGCTTTTTTTTAAAGTTTCATTATTGGTTTCATTCACTGTGTATTGAGAAACAGCCCTTTTTTTGACTTTTACATACTGAATTGAAATCATGTAATTTTAGATTATGCTATAATGTAACATAAGGAATTAGTTCATACTTTGAAGTTGTGGTGAAAGGTAAACCTTTGGGAAATGTCACTAAATTTTAAACAGTATCATAAAAAATATTCTACTGAAGTACTATTTCTGCAAGATCTAATTTTAGTGTGGAAATGACCTGGTATAAGTTCTGATTAGACCTTAATCACCCAGAAAGGCTTTGGGTATAGGTCCTGTGATAGATTGTATGTCTGTTATCTGAAGTTCAGAAAGGCTCAATAACCAAGGTTAGCTAGTCAGGAATTTTTAGGCTTCAGCAGCTGGTTGCCGAGGTTGGGGAAGTATCCCTGCTGACCACATTACAGGTCCATGAGTTACATGAAAGATGAAAAAAGAATATTGTGCATTTAGTTTTTATCCAAGCTTTTCCACAGAAGTCATGATGGGTGTAAGATGTATAGAAACACACACACAGTGTGTATATACATATGTGTTTTTATATGTATATTTTTAAAGTAAAAGGGAAATGTGTATACTTATAGATTGCCTAGTGAATGGAGTAGTACAGAATTCAGTTTGTACCAAAAAATGTTAAGTAACATAATTAAAATTCTTGTTTGGGGCATAGTTGAAAAAATTTTTTGCACTGAATATTAAAAAAAATAAGCAATTTTTTTTTTTTTTTGCTTTTTGGAGGGCAGTTGGGGTTAAGTAACTTGCCCAAGGTCACATGGCTAGGTTTTTGTTTGTGTGTGCATTGTGTCTGAGGCCGGATCCGAACTCAGGTCCTTCTGACTCCAGGGCCAACGCTCTACTCACTGCTCCACCTAGCCGCCCCTAAGCAAATTTAATATATACATTTAAAAATAACTTTGATTTCTGTTGTTTTTTTTTGGTCACTGAAGAGTGTAAGTTATGGTCATAAATGTTAGTATGAACTATTCTTTATCAACTAGTTAGGAAGGTTTATATTTAGGAATCCAAAAGATTTCATTATATAAGAAGTTGTTTCATATGACTATCATATGGATTCTGTCCATTTCCAGCATTTAGTAAATTTAACTACTCTTTTGGAAGGCAATGGATGTACATGAAGAAAGAAGTAAAAAGCTCTGTATCAGTTATTAAAACTTAGTCTTTTGGTTTAGTATGCTGTTGCTTTTATATAGTGTTATAGTTAAATGTTACCCATAATCTGTAGTTTAGAACATGCAAATTCTCTCCCAGGGGAAAAGAGCTAACTTGCACTGGTGCAGGCTGTTGTGTTAGAGCTATTATAGGCACTAAATCTGTACATGCTAGCTACTTTTCATAGGCTTTTAGGGATTTGGGTAGGGAGCATTGATAAAGTGCCAATAATAGCTCTCTCTGGAAATCATTCCTAATGGATGTAGTGAGAAAAGACAGACACGGAAATTTGCCAAAATCCTTTGTCATACTACAGAATTCAGTAGGAGACTGTTGAGGGGCATGAGTTTACATTCAGACTTTTTGTTTGAACTATAAGCCTTTCAAAAGTAAAAGGTGGCCACTCAAAACATGGAAGGATAATTTTGTAGCAAATCTTCAGTGTATTTGGAAAAGACTTGTACACTCTATAGTCTTCAGGAGAGTGGGAGAGCATATGCAAATAGTAGGGAGCTTTAATATATAAAATAAGCAAAAACTAGTTTCATAAAGTATTTTAAAGTTTCATATTTAAAAACGTAAAACTTTTCTAAAATTTTTGAATGTTGAATCTGTAGGTAATCTTTTTTTTTTTTTTTAAAGCAATTGGGGTTAAGTAACTTGCTCAAGGTTACACGGCTAGTCATTTGATTTTTGCGTGGGTGCTCATTTTCTGAGGCCGGATCTGATCTCGGGTCATCCAAACTCCGAGGCCGACGCTCTTACTCACTGCGCCACCTAGCCGCCCCTTGAGGGCAATTGGGGTTAAGTAACTTGCCCAAGGTTACACGGCTAGGGTTTTTTTGTTTGTATGGATTAAGTGTCAGAGGCCGGGCTCCGAACTCAGGTCCTCCTGATTCCAGGGCCGGCGCTCTATTCACTGCGCCACCTAGCCGCCCCATCTGTAGGTAATCTTTTCAACTAATTTATTTTGAAAAAGTACCTGAAATTATTTCATATTTACAGTTGCTTGCTATTTCTTTGTTAACGAGCCTTGAATTATTCATTTTAGAGTGATGCATTTTGATATTCAAGTGCAGTGAATGCAAATGAAATCTCAATTACTGTAAAGTACAAAGACCTTTGGATGAGGATTCAGGAGATTGGATTACATATGGTCTTTACCCTGCTGTTCATTAGTTGTATGTCCATAGGCAAATCACTTTTCTCTGGGCCTTAAGGGAGTTTGTCTGATTTTAATATGCAAAAATTAGGAGACTTTAAATGTTTCTTTGTAAATTTGTTTTTTTTTTTTTTGATTGGGAGCCTTAAATTTTAAGGTGTTAAGCAGTCTCTAATGTCATTGACACCTTTTTTGCATCTCTAGAATGACATCTTTAATTCCAGGTAAGGTGAAGAAACTAGTTTCTAAGGGCAAATCTTATTTAAAAAATTCTTTAAAGATACTTTTGCCCAAAGCCTATGAAATATAGTGAAAGCATCCTCTCTAAGAACTTTTCAGGTGGAATTTGGGTTGGTCTTTTATTGGATTACTATTTTTGAAACATGTTAAATTATTTTTTTGGTTCCTGGCATGATCTTGTAATTGACTAAGAGAACTAGTCAGACATTTCATTGAAAGTAGCAACTCTTTTTCTATTCTAGTCACTTTCCTTTTGGAATGTTTGCAGGGAATTGTTTCACAGGCTTTTAATTTTTTATTATTCTCTTTATAGTCTGTTAAATTCTAGTTGCAAGCTAAATGTTAAGTCAGTTATTTGTCATCTTTAACTATCAATGAAAAAGTGAACAACTTGTCCCTTGGTAAAACTATTTCCAGGTTTTCATATGCCTACATATTCCTAGCAAGTCATAGAATGTAGAGCTAGAGCTAAGGAAATGAGGGTTCAGTGAGTTAACCTTATTTGCTTCAGAGTTATGATTGGTTAATGTTGGAATTAAAACTAGAAGATGGGTCTTTTGACAGTCCAATGTCCTTTCAACTATATTAAACTAAATTAAGAAAGTATTTTTTATAATATAACTTGAATCTCTTTTGGAGTTTGTCTTCAGATGACACCTAGCCTTGTAACTATTGTAATTTTAGCTGACATTCAAATAACTTGTATTAAAACACACAGATCAGATTTTAGTACAACGGAAATTTAGTACTTTAATGGACTTGCAACTGGATCTTTAGAAGTATTTTAATTTTAGTACTGGAATGTTCTGTTGTGTTGGTGACTTGTAGAATCTTGATCAAAGCTTTGGCTGAAACTTTCTTAGTAGGTAATTTTCTTTATCTCTGTTTTATACTTTGTTAATTGTTTTTTTTTTCCTCTTATACATTAGGATTATAGTGAAGTGCTTTTTTCCCCTTAGATAGGTGTATATATCCCTGGAATTAGGAGTATTAAAAAAAAATTAGCCAATAAGGTATGAATTGTTTGGGAAAAGTAGAGATTTTTGCTGTAGAGGCAAAAAAGAGTAATTAGGGATTTGAACAACTTGTAGTTAAGGGCTCTTATTTCTTTAGTCTGGAAACTAGGATTTTGAGTTGCAGCTTTAATGGGTTTAGCTCTCTACTTTCAAGCAAACTCCTTATCTCTTTTTAATATACACATATTTTTATAATATTCAGGTATAAGAACATTTTATGTAATTACACAAAGAATTTTAATGGATGAATGGGAAAGACTGTGGGTAGAGTACCAGTCTCTGAGTCAGGATGACTTGGATTCAAATACAATATCTGACACATAATGACGTTTTGACTGGGCACATCCCTTAATCTTGCAGTGACTAGGCACTGGTAAGAATTTCCAAACAGTTGCAGATCTACATTGGTAGAGGGAAGGCCCTACAACAATGAAATCACAGTTCTAAGTGCCTTTAGGGATGGAGGGGAGAAGGTTAATTTATAGGAAAAATGTGGTTGGGATGCTCTGCCAAAAACAATGGTTGATGTTGGAGAATAGTTTACTCTTACTGTAATTCATTTGTAAGATTTTTGTCCTTTTCCTTCATTGTTTAAAACCTTCCTCTTTTTATAATCTAATAGAGGATTTAAACCTTGTAGGGATCTTGGAGATCGTTAGGGTCTCTTGTTATCAAGATCATCAAGGGTCATTAGAGACCCTTAGAGTCTAAGGGTGTCAAACTTGATGCCTATAAAACTGGTTAAACCAGATTAAAAAAGAATTGGGAAATATTTAATAAAAATACAGTTCAACATAGATAATGTTAATTAGTGGTTTTTGTCAGTAAGCAGCCCGTGGGGATCCTCCATTTCTTTTTGAGTTTGACACTACTGATCTACTCTATTCCCTCATTTTACTATTTAAGAAAATTGAAGGTCTGAGTATATAAAGTCCAAAATTGTTAACCGGGAAATAAAGGTTCTCCAAAATGTGCTTCCACAAGAGTGACTCTTGGGAGCCTTTTTACTTGAACATAAGGAAACTCCTTAGATATAAATATTTCCTTAGGAGTCTTCTAGATTTTAGCTCAACATACAGATTTTACAAAAGAAATCCTTTAATAAATATGGGTTGTACCTTTTCTGGGCTAATAGTCAGTATTGCCCTTGATCTAATTCTAGTAGAGAACTCATGTCTTCTGAGAAGAGTTGATCATGAATTAGGCCAAGGAGTCAGATATGAACTATTAAAATTTAGAATACCTTTTTCTTTGTTCCAGTGATGTTTTCCCTTTGTCCCAGAATTGTGACATCACTATCAAGCTGCTTATTTTTCTGCCTTGAGTATGTTCTGTCCCAGAGAAAAATCTGACCTACTGTATTTACTAAATCAATCTTTTATGACCATATTTTTACTCAATAAGATTTTCCTTCATGGTACCCTTTGATGTTATTGAAAAGTAATAGTGCTGGCTGTCAATGAGTCAATAAATTAAGTACCTGCTAGGTACTCTGCTAAATGTCAAGGATATAAAAAAAGGCCAAGAGTCCCTGCTTTTGAACTCACAGTCTAAAGGCACATAGTAGCTCCTTAATAAATGCTTATTAACTTTACTTAATTTGCTTCTTTAGTTCTTTAGAGAGAGCATAGGTAATACCCATCAGTCAAGCTAAGTTTTAGTAAATATATTCATTCTGGAAACTGAGAGTAAGATATTTTGACCTGAGTTTTGCAACCCAGATAATCGTTTCTTAAATATGTAAAATGTGCCATATCAAATAAGGTTTGGATTCGGTTTATTGAACATTTATTAAGGATGTACCATAAGGCAATGTACTGTTGAGGTGGATACAAAGATGAATGCCATGCCCTTTGCCCTCTCTGAATTTATAATATGGTAAGAGAGATAAATTGTAATTATTAGTTTGAAAAGTCAAGTTCTATTCCATATTTCTTCTGAATTTCTTGTTAGAGAAACAGCATATATGTAACAAAACATGTTCCCCCTGTGAAACACCACCTTTTAATTTTTTTTATTTTTATTTATTATTTTTATTAAACAAATGCTTTATTAACTTCTGGTTTACATCATTCATTTCCACCAGATTATGAGTTACATTTTCCCCCATTTTTTCCCTACCCACCACCCCAGAATAGCAGTCCCACCAGATATCCCCTCATCCAATCTGCTCTCTCCCATATCTTCTCCCATACCCCCTTCGACTTTGCCATTAGGGCAAGGTGAATCTCTGAGCCCCACTGCCTGGACATCTTATGAAACATTTAATTTTAAAACTTCGATTTTCAGATCCATTCCCTTTCTCCCCTGTCACCCACTCCCTCTGAGAAGATAAGCAATCTAGTATGTGTTGTACATGTATATCTATGCAGAACATTACCATAGTAGATATATTGTAAAAGACTGCTTATATTTCCTCCCCACCTGTCTCACCTCCCACCTGGTCCATTCCCTACTTTGGTCCTGTTTGGTCTTTGATAGTGGGTACTTCTAACCTCCCCTCTCCCCAGAATGCCCTCCCCTCCATCATCCCCCCTCTCATCTCCCTTTCCCCTACTCAGGAGAGTGAGTGAGGGTAAGATAGTCCATTTAGTATGTATGTGATTCTCTCCTTGAGCCAACTTCAATGAGAATATGCTTTTGCCTTTTTGCCTTCCTGTTCTTCCCCTCCCCTGCAACTACTTCCCCTTGCCTCTTCTACATGAGATAGTTTGCCCTACCCTGTCTCTCTCCATCTCCTCTTGCCACTTTCCTCTCTCACCTCTTGACTTCACCCCTTAAGAATCATCCCTTCCTTGGGGCGGCTAGGTGGCGCAGCGAGCAGAGAGCCAGCCCTGGAGCCAGAAGGACCCGAGCTCGGATCTGGCCCCAGACACCCAACACACAAACAAAAACCCAGCCACATGAACCTGGGCAAGTCACCCAACCCCAATTGCCCTCCAAAAAAAAAAATAATCATCCCTTCCCATCAAATTCAACCTGTGCCCTCTATCCATGTATACCTGTGAACATATGCCATGTACCCTTCTTCAATTATTTTCATAATGAGAAAGGTTTCATCAAACACAGTTATTGTTTTTCCATGTAGGAATGTAAATAGTCCAACTTTGATAAGTTCCTTTTGATTTCTTTTCCTTGATTACCTTCTCAAGCATCTCTTGCTTCTTGTGTCGGAATGTCAAATTTTCTATTCAACTCTGGTTTTTTCATCAAGAATGCTTGAAAGTCCTCTATTCCACTGAATGACCATATTTTCCCCTGAAACAAGATACTCAGTTTTGCTGGGTAGGTGACCCTTGGGTTCATTCCCAGCTCTTTTGCCCTCTGGAATATCATATTCCATGCCCTTCTATCCCTCAGTGTAGAAGCTGCCAGGTCCTGGGCTATTCTGATTGTGTTTCCACAATATTGAAATTGTTTCTTCCTGGCTGCTTGTAGTATTTTCTCCTTGATCTGGGGATTCTGGAACCTGGCTATAATATTCCTGGGAGTTTTCTTTTGGGATCTTTTTCAGGAGGTGATCGGTGGATTCTTTCAACCTCTATTTTGCCCTCTGGATCTAAAACATCAGGGCAATTTTCCTTGAGAATTTCTTGAAGGGTGATTTCTAGGTTCTTTCTTTGATCATGGCTTTCAGGTAGTCCAATAATTTTTAAATTGTCTCTCCTGGATCTATTTTCCAGGTCAGTGGTTTTTCCCATGAGATATTTCACATTGCCTTCTATTCTTTCATTTGTTTGGATCTGCTTAACAGCATCTTGATTTCTCATAAAGTCATTAGCTTCCATTTGCTCCAGTCTAACTCTGAAGGAATGACTCTCCTCAGTGAGCTTTTGAGATTCTTTTTCCATCTGGCAAATTCGACTTTTTAAGGCATTCTTCTCCTCATTGCCTTTCTGAGCCTCCTTTGCCATTTGAGTTAGTCTATTTTTTAAGGTGTTATTTTCCTCAGTCAGGCTGTTGACTGTCATTTCATACTTTTCTTGCATCTTTTTCATTTCTCTTCCCAAATTTTCCCCCACTTCTCTTATCTGCTTCTTAAGGTCCTCTGTGGCCTGTAGCCAGCTTGTATTTTCATTTGGGGCTTTTGGTGCAGGAGTTCTGACCTCACAGTCCTCCTCCATGCTTTGAGCCTCTTTGCCCCTAAAATAGGAGTCCAATGTTGAACTTTTCTGTTTATTTTGTTTTGTTTGCCTAGGCATATTGCCACTTAATTACTTGATTTTGGGGCTTGTTGCCACAGTAGTACTCTGCCACCAGACAGGGAGCATATTTCCTCCACCCCCACCCCCCCAATGCCTTGCCTAGATATATTGCTTCCTCCTCTACTTCTCATCAGGGAGATGCTGATCACTCCTATTTACATACTTTTACACTTTGGTTAAAAAAAATGACTTCAAGTACAAGATTGGGAAGGCATGGTTAGACAGAACAAGATCTGGGGATTTTAAGGGACTTTAAGGGCAGAGAGTCAGCAGTGTGATAATAGCAGCCAAAAAAATCTAAATGTATTATCTTAGGATGCATTAAGAGGGGCATAGCTTCTGGGAATAAGGACATGACAATCTGATCATATTCTGTTCTGGTCAGACTACATCTAGACTTATTATGTTCAGTTCTGAGCACATTTTAGGAAAGAAATCAGTAAACTGGCGTATCCAGAGGAGAGCAAACCAGTATGATGAAATAGATCTTGAATTCTTGCTTTATAAGGATTTTTTTTAGAAACTGGGAATGTTTAGTCCCAAGAAGAGTATACTGGTGGGGAGGGTTCAGGATGGCTATCTTAAAGTATTTGAAGGCTTTTCATGTGGTAAGGGGATTAAATTCTGTGTTTAACCTCACAGAGCTAAACCATGAACAGATTATCATAGAGAGGCAAATTTAGTATTGCTATTAGGAAAAACTTACTAACAAGTAGAGCCAGTTGAAAATAGAATAGATTTCCTTTGGAGGTAGTGAATTCAGATCTTGAAGCAGAAGCAGAGTCTATATGACCACTTGTCATGTAATTTGTAGAAGGGATTCTTTTTTGAGTGTGAGTCAGTCTGTGGTTGCTCAGGTCCTTTCCAACACTTAAAATTCCATGAATGTGTCATTTTTCTCTCTTTTAATACTAGATTTCCCTATGGATTGCATTCATCTAACATAAACATTGAATATGAGACACTATTGTCTCCAGAATGTAGCTCCCCATCTCCTTCCATAGGAAGACTTTCAGAGTTGTTACATAACTTAAAAGGTTCAGGCGGTCTTCTTTTCCTTTCTTTTCCAAATCACATTCTTCTTACCAGCTAGCCTCCTTACACAAGTTAGGAATTCCTTTGGAATCCTTAGATTCTTTTTGTTTTCCTTGAAGTATTTCTTCATTATTTCAAGCAACTGAAAAAAATATTTAAAATAAAGGTGTTTGTGTTTGTTTGTTTTTTTTTAGTTAAAAACTTTAAATTAGAGGCGGCTAGGTGGCACAGTGAATAGATCATCGGCCCTGGAGTCAGGAGGACCTGAGTTCAAATCTGACCCCAGACACTTAACACAAAACCTAGCTGTGTGACCATGGGCAAGTCACAACCCCAATTGCCCTCCAAAAAGAAAAAAAAACTTTAACAAATGTTTATTTTTTTTCTTTCCCCTCCCCCAATATCTTTGTAGCAAATAAGAATAAGCAAAAGAACAGATTTTCATATTGGCCATGTCCAAAAATCTTAATTCATATTTAGTCTAGGACCACTTTGGCAGGAGGTAGATAGGTTCCCCTGGAATTGTGGCCAGTCATTGCATTGATAAGAGTTCTTAAGTTTTTCAGAATTGTTTGTTTCTGTAGTGTTGATGTTATAGTGTAAATTGTTCTCTGTTTGGTCACCTCACTCCATACAAATCTTAACAGGTTTCTCTGAAGGAAGGCCCTTTATTTCTTAAAACATATTAGTATTCCATTATGTTCATATGCTATAAGTTGTTTATCCATTCCCCAGTTGATGAGCATCTCTTTAGTTTCTGGGTTGTTGTTTTTTTTTTGCCACTACAAAAAAGAGCTGCTATAAATATTTTTGTGTGTTTTTATCATTTTACTCTTTCTTCACTCTCTTTGCTGTGTTGGCCTGGTGGTGGTATTGTTTTTCTGTCTATTAAAAAATGCTTAAATAATCCAAGGTGAAGGGGTGGCAGCAAGGTAGAAGGTGGAAGGCAACCATTTTCTGAGTTATTCTTATCCCTCTCCGTATTTTGCCACATTGAAAGAGAAAAACAAAACCTTTTTAACAAATATGCATGGTCAAGAAAAATTTCTACATTGGCCATATCTGAAAGTGTGCTGGCTCATTCTGTACCTTGACTCCATCACCTCTATGTGAAGAGGTGGGTAGGTAATAATTGGTAGTCTTGTAAAAGTGTTTACAAGTTAAAATAAATAAAAATAATATAAAATATAAATAAAAATAAAATAAAAGTGTTTATCAGTTACCCTTAGCCTGGCTTTTTTATTTTCAGAGTTTGGCTGATTAACTGTTTTTGTTTGCTAGCTATTAGAAGATAAAGCAGATGTTTCCCTTTGAGTAATTTGAAAAATGCTGCTCTAATTTTTTTTTTAACTTTTAAGAGCTTGATCTATGAGAGACACATCTCCCATTGATCAAAGGGAACAATTGAGAAGATTGATTCTGTATCATTTCCCCATTGAATCCTTTATCTTTTCCTCAAACCCTCCACTCTGCTTTCCCTCTTTCTGTAGAAGGCAAATCAGCATCATCCTTCCAGTCTATCCATTTCAAAACTTCAGCATTATCCCAAACTCTCCCTCACTCCACATATCCAATAAATTGCCAAACTTTGTCATTTCTACCTTCAAGATATCTCTCAAATTCAAATTTAATTTAAATCAATCTATTCTTGCCTCAAGGAATTTTGCTGACTTTGGGAAATATATGTGAGAAAGCAAAGGAGGTTGAGCTTCTGTCTTTACGCCACCAATCTATCCTTCAGGGATGTGTGTTGTTATCCAGAAGTCTGGGTCACTCTCTCACACCTGGACTTAAAGAAAGAGCGCTTCATAGTCTCATGAGAGAATGGGGGGGTTGGGGTGTCGTTGCTCAGCCCTAATTATTCAAACTTCTAGCTATTCATGTTGTACCCTGTTTCTCAACTCTTGTAATCAGTCATGTTGCCCTTAAATCACATGATGTCTTCTACTCTTTTTTTTATGTCTTCTACTCTTATCTGTTCTTTGTTCTGTACTTCCTAAAACCCTATAAAAGGGAAACTGTCCTCTTGCATGGGTTCTTTGGCATTAATGGAGGCAAGCCATTGACCCATTTAGTGACAGGAAGTATGCTCCTGCTAATGTTATTTTGCATGGAAATCTGCCTCAGTTTACCATTTTGTTAAAATATCAGTTGTGAGAAATTTTAAACTCTTATAGCTTTAAATTGTGTTTGTTTAGTGTTTACTCTTGTTTAGTGTTTACTCTTCTGACTCTGAGAATCTTAGATTGAGAGTTTTTTTTCAAATGCTTTATTAACTTCTGATTTACATCATTCATTTCCACCAGGTTTTGAGTTACAAATTTTCTCCCCGTTTTTCCCCTACCCACCACCCCAAAATTGCTGTCCCACAGGATATCTCCTCTTCTAATCTGCTTTCTCCCATATCTTCTCCCATACCCCCTTCTAGAGAGAAATGTTTTTATATTCAGAGGTAGAAATGTGGTGAGGATTTCCATTTTGCCCTCAATCTCGTTGTTGAATTTGTTGTGAAAAATGATTTCATCACATTTACATCAGCATATAGGAACTCATGATGAGTGAAATAAGAAAACCAGAACAAAATATATACAGTAACTACAACAACATAAATGAAAAAAAAATCACTCAAAGAAAGCTGTGAACTCTGAGAAATTGAAAATCCTTTAATGTTCCCAGGGAAGGAATAATGAAATAATACCTCCCCCCTCTTGGCAGAGGTATAGGTGACTATGAAGGTAAAATGTTTGACAAATTGTCAGACTATTTCCTGTATTAAACATTTTTTGCTTAGCTGTTTCTTTGTTGTAATAAGGTTCAGTTTTTGCCTGGATTCTTGCAACCAGGTGGGGAAGGGAGGTACATTCAGAAATGACTGTTATGTAAAAGCAAAAGGCCTCAACTTAAAAGAAAAATCCTCATTTGAAAATGATGAACTTTCAGACAGCTTGGTATACAGCGTATAAAGGACACTCAATTTGGAGTCAGGACTTGGGGGTTCAAACTTACCTAAATGACTTTGTCAAGTCACTTAAACTATTAAGGGGCCTCAGTTTTCTCTTATGTGAAATGAAGGGTTGGGATGAAAGACTTTTTTCCCCTCTACCTCTAAATCTACATTCCCAAGATGTTAAGAACTTAAGCTATTAAATATAGTTGAACAGTACCCATTGTTAAAAAGAACAAAATTAATTTTTTCTCAGCTTAATCATCATAAGGTAGGAACAGTAATTGCAGTATTGTTTAGTTGGCTTGGGCTTTGAGGGAAGGAGGTGCAGATAGAGGCAGTAAAGGTCTGGAGCAGTATACTAACCTATCATTGACAGAAGAGTTAGTAGAATAAAATAGAAGAGATTTCTATATTGTTTTATGGTCTGTCAAAGAAACAAAAGTGACATCAGGAATGCAACTATTTGCATTCCTGATAAAAGTTAATACTTAAAAATGATGGAAGATAAGACAAATTCAGAAATTGTAATTTTGAACATATGGATTTAGTTCTCCAAATAAATAAAAGAGGATTGCAGAACAGATCAAAACACATAATTCAACAGTATGGTTTTGATGTTTGATATTAAAAGATGTACATAGATTTAAAGGGCTATCAAAGCATTTATCCTATTCAAGAAAGTTGGATGTGTAAGTGATGACATCTGACACTTAGATTCAAACCCCAGAAATTTTGAGCAGTAGAATTGGTATCCTTTTAAAAAGTGCCCTAGATAATGAGGGTATCATTTTGACTATTTGTGCACCAAATAATAAATTAGTTAAATCTATAAAAAGGAAAGATAACACTTTTGCCAGAAAATATTTTTCCAAAAAGAGAATTATAACAGACCCTAACAACCCACTAACAATTAGAAAAATAAAACAAAAAAGGCTTAAAATTGAAGAAATTGAATTTCATAGAAATATTGAGGTGACAAAGTGGATAATACAGGGAATGTATTTTTCTGATACACATGGAATACATGGAATTTTTTAGCTAATAGGAAAATCATGTACATTTCAAAAGGCAGAAATTGTAACTTTAATAACACCATATACAGATTGATAAAGTAATCAAAAGTTGCAGGGTTCTGTCAAAATTTAAAAATAAATTTTTTTGAATAATGCCTGGATTAAAGAGCAAGGTATAGAAACAATAAGGGATTAATAGACACAATGACAGCATTCAGCATATCACCATTTTTGAACTGTAACCTAACTAGTACTTGGAGAATAATTGAAGAATTAAAAATTAATTTCACAGAGAGGGAAGTGAAATTTGTTCCTGGATTTAAGAACCTGCAAACTTAATGCTTGTGTATCAAGGATGAAGGATGACATGTGAACAGGCTGTTATGTGTCAAGAGAAAGTGAGATTCAGGCCCTCCAGGGAAAATGGACAAGAATTCTACAGGATGGGGCAAACTGGATAAATTGTGATCTGTTATGTTGGAGGGAACAAACAAATATTTGTGATCACAGGTCCATTTAAGAGCTTTAGTAATACTCTATGGCAGATTTATAGCAATGACTTTTATTCCTGTATTCATAAAGGACAAAAGGAGAAAAACAAAAATAATTTAAAGGTGAATGAAGTCTTGGTACCAGTTGTTCTTTAAAAGTTGGATAGAATTTTCCTGTGAGGAATTTCTAATTATTATCCATATGGATGAATGCTTCAAATCATTAATAAGAGAAATGCATATTAAAACAACTCTGAGGTTTCAATTCACCTGTCAACAGGCAAAGATGATTAAAAAATGGGAATATTATTGGAAAGGTTATGGGACGATAGGAACACAAGTAAATTGTTGCTAGTGCTATGAATTGACACATTTATTTTGGACACCTATTTGGAATTATGCAAATAAAGTGACTAAAATGTCTATACCCTTTGAACCTGAGATTCCATTTTTAGGCTTTAGAAAGTCCCCATATTCACTAAAATATTTATAGAAGTACTTTTTATGATAGCAAAGAATTGGAAACAGTGTAGATATACCTATTGTTTAAGGACTAATTAAACAAATTATGGTACATTAATGTAATGGAATATTTTGTGCTGTAAGAAAAGACAAATATGATTATAGAAAAGTATGGAAATGTGCAGAATGAACTGTACAGCGTCAAGAAACTATTATACACAATGGCAACAATAATATAAATGGAAAGAGTCGACTACACACAAAAAATAAAAAATGAATTTTGCAAAATTACAAAGAAAAAGTGTGGCTCCAAGAAGTGATATAAGAAGACACCTTCCCTCCTTGAGTGAGTCACTTCCATATTTTTTCAGACTTCTTAGATGTATCTATCAGTTTTGCTGATTTTTTTCCCTCCTTTTTCTTCTGTTTCTAAAAATGATTTGTTATATGGTATGAATCTGGGAGGAGGGAGGTTACTCGGGAAAATTTTAGTGATGTAAAAAAAAGCAAGACATCTGTATAAATTGATTTAAAAAGAAAAGTGAACAGAGTCCTCCTTATCCCAGTTCGTGTTTGCTCACCTCTTCCACTTTGCTCTCTGGAATACCTATTCTATAATTAACAAACCTCTTTTGTCTTAAATGTCTTTCTCACTCTCTGCACCCCTAGGTATTCAGCTTTTCCAGCACTGGTTGTACTTTTCCTTATATCTTGACTCACTGGTGAACAAATTTGAATCTGCTTGCTGGAAATCACTTCCAGGCTTTCCCTTTATTACCTTCACTTAGTAAAATCTTTTCTTCTTTTAAAATTTAGGTTATCCCCATTTATCTGTGCCCCCCTCCCCCAGTTCCTAGTAGCATTTATCAATCTCCCAGGACATTATCTTTTTCTTTTTTCTTCAGTTAATTCTTTGCCTGGTTTACAGTCATTCTCTCCATGCCAACTCCTATCCTCTTGTCAAGTGATTTTAGTATGCATATTAATGCTCTATTAAATATCTTAATTTCTCAGTTCATCTTAATTTCCATGACCAATTCTTTACTCCGACTTAATTACACCTGTCATATACTTGATCTTACCATCAATCAAAAATGTTCCACTTGCATGTTGCCTAATCTCAGCTGAGTCAAAATAATAAGACTATTATTTTCTAATAGGTTTTCTACCCTACTTTCTGTAGTGGCTGTTCTAGATATCATTCAGTGATACTGGCCTTCTTTCAGTTCCTTGAACAGGAAACTCCATCTCTCTACTTCAGGCATTTTCATTGACTCCACCATGGCTAGAAATTTTTCCCTTCTTTTCATCTTTATCTCCTGTCTTCCCTCGGTTCAAATAAAAGTGCCACCTTGTACAAGAACCCCTTTCCTGATGATTCTTTTTTTTTTTTTTAAAGCAATTGGGGTTAAGTAACTTGCTCAGGGTTACACGGCTAGTCATTATTTATGTGTGGGTGCTCATTTTCTGAGGCCGGATTTGATCTCGGGTCATCCCAACTCCGAGGCCGGCGCTCTTACTCACTGCGCCACCTAGCCGCCCCTTTAGGGCATTGGGGTTAAGTAACTTGCCCAAGGTTACACGGCTAGGTTTTTTGTTTGTGTGGATTAAGTGTCTGAGGCCGGCTCTGAACTCAGGTCCTTCTGACTCCAGGGCCGGTGCTCTATTCACTGCGCCACCTAGCCACCCCCCCTGATGATTCTTAAGGCTATTGTCTTCCCTCCATTGATGAGCTCCATTTTATTTTGTATATAGCTTGCTTGTACATAATTTCTTTGCATGTTGTCCCCCCTATTAGATGAGTTTCTTGAGTGCAGAGATTGTCTTTGGCCTTTCTTAGTATCTTTAGTGCTTAGCAAGTGTCTGGCATGTAGTAGAGGTATGTAGTAAAGGTTTAATAAATATTTATTGACTCTTCTCAAGACTCCTACATCCTCTTTTCTGAGCACTTTGTCTCATTCTTCATTGTAGAAACTTAGGCCATTTGCTGAAAGCTCACTCTTATCATTCTTTCACAATATTTAGATGTCTTTCCCCTGCTATCTCCTTCATTCTGATTTCTGCTGAGATGATTTTTTTCCTTGTTAAGGCCAATCTCTATTCATGCACCCATGATGGTATCCCATTTCAGTTCTCCAGCAGATTGTCCCTACCATCTTCCCCAGTCTCACATTTATCTTCAATTTCTCATTATATAAAGGGTATCTGAAAAGTGTTAGTGAAGTTTTAAGCTTTAGTAGCTTCTTAATAAGATGATCTTCTCGCTGCCTATGAACTTGCCTGTGTTTCCTCTATCCTTAAAAAACACTTACTTGACCCTGCCACCCCCCTAGAGCTCTTGTGCTAGTTTTCTCCCCAATTTGAATGAGTTTTCTCTCCAGTAAAAGTCATCTCTAACAGGTATCTGTACTTTTTTTCATCTTAAAAAAAATACATCTTTATTCACATTTTGTTTTTCTATCACCTGGATATGTATTTGCATCTCTCCTCCCCCTCCCAGGAGTTATCCCTTATAATAAAGATTTTTTTTTTAAATGAGAAAGAGAAAAATAGTTGAGCAAAATCAGTCAATGCTTCGGGGAAAAAAAAAACAAAACTTGATCTATGCAATATTGTCCCTCTTATCCTCTCATCCTCTCTCTTGCTCTTTCTCTCTTGTCTACTATCTCTTTTTCCTGGATCCTTCCCTGCCAGCATGTCCATATTTTCCTCCTTAGAAATTCTCATTAGATCCTACTATGCTAGTCAGCTGTTGCCCTTTTTTTTAATCATCTGACCATGTCAGCCTTTCCTTAATAAGCTCCAGTGCCTCCTTATTATCTCCAGGATCCAATATATGGTACTTTGTTTGTCATTTAAACTTACTTATACTCTGTCTCCCTTTCTGGTCTTTTTTACTTTTTACTGCTGTCCTTGCACTCTGATCCATCTGTAATGACCTGCATAAGATTGTTGTCTTCCATCTATTTTTTTCACTGACTTTCCCCCATTCCTGAAATATAGTCCCTATTAGTTTCCCTGACTTTCTTCAAGTCTCAGCTGAACTCCTTCCCTTTCTATCAGTCCCCTCAGAGATGTCTAGATGTTGTTTTTACCTTAAGAATGTGAGCTTGAGATCAAGCATTGTGAATTGTTTCTGTGTGTTTTTTTTTAACATCTTTTTTTCTGTATTCACAGCACCTACCACAATGCCTGGCAAATAATAAGCACTTTATAATTTTTTTTAAACAAAAAGAACTAAAATAAGACTAGAAATCAATAAAAAACGGAACATATATCAGTAGTTGAATTAATAGCTAAATCCAAGTGCCTTTTAAGTGAAATTTTCTGTTCAGCTCTGGTTTTTTCATCAAGAATGCTTCAAAATCCTCTTTCATTGAATGTCCATAAATATAATACTCAGTTTTGCTGGGTAGGTGATTCTTGGTTTTAATCCTAGCTCCACTGACCTCTGGAATATCAGATTCCCAAACCCTTTGGTCCCTTAACGTAGGAACTGATAGATCTTGTACTATCCTGATTGTGTTTCCACAATATTCAAATTATTTCTTCCTAACTGCTTGCAAAATTTTCTCCTTGACATGGGAACTCTGGAATTTGGCTGTAACATTCCTAGGAGTTTACTTTTTAGGATCTTTTTCAAGAGGTAATTGGTGAATTCTTTCAATTTCTATTTTACCCTCTGGTTCTAGAATATCAGGGCAGTTTTCCTTCATAATTTCTTGAAAGACGATGTCTAGGCTCTTGTTTTGATCATGGGTTTCAAGTAGTCCGGTAATTTTAAAATTACCTCTCCTGGGGTCTGTTTTCCAGGTCAGTGGTTTTTTTCAATGAGATATTTCACATTGCTTTCTATTTTTTCATTTTTTTGGATCTGTTTTATATCTTGGTTTCTTTTTTTTTTTTTTTAACATTTGATTTTAAAATTTTGAATTGCAGATTCTTTCCCTTCCTCCCTCGTTACCCACCCTTACTGGGAAGATAGGCAGTTCAGTATAGGTTGTATATGTGTAGCTATGCAAAATATTTCCATAGTGGATATATTGTGAAAGATTGACTATATTTCCCTCCATCCTATCCTGTCCCCCCACTCGTTCTGTTTTCTATTTTGACCTTTTTAAAAGTGTGTACTTCTAACTTCCCTCCCCCCCAACCTAACCTCCCCTCCGTCATCCCCCCTCTCATCCCCTTCCCCCCTATTCTCCTGTAGCGTGAGGTTCCCTGTTTAGTGTGTATGTCATTCCCTCCCTAAGCCAAATTCAATGAGAGTAAGCTTGACCCATTCCCTTTTGCCTTCCTGTTCTTCCCCTCCATTGTAACAGTTTTCCTTTGCCTCTTCTATATGAGATAATTTACCTTATTCTGTCTCTCCCCATCTCCTCTCATTATATTCCTCTCTCACCTTGCAATTTCACCTTTTAGGTATCATCCCATCATATTCAATTGGTCCTTTGCCCTCTATGTATACCTGTATACACATACACACACTCACATATGTATTCATATATCCATATACCCTCCTATATAGATATATATGTATGTACACACACACACACACATATACACACACACAGATTTATGTTTCCTTCAACTATTTTTATAAGTTACAATTATTGTTTTTCCATGTAGGAATGTAAATAGTTCAACTTGGCTAAATTCCTTATGATTTATTTTCCCTGTTTACCTTCTCATGCTTCTCTTGCTTCTTGTATCTGAATGTCAGATTTTCTATTCAACTCTGTTTTTTTCATCATGAATACTTGAAAGTCCTCTATTCCAATGAATGACCATATTTTCCCCTGAAACATGATACCCAGTTTTGCTGGGTAGGTGATTCTTGGTTGTAACCCCAGCTCCTTTGCCCTCTGGAATATCATATTCCAAGCTCCCTTTAGCAAGCTGTTGACTCATTTTTCATGATTTTCTTGCATCATTCTCATTTATTTTCCAAGTTTTTCCTCTATTTCTCTTACTTGATTTTCAGATTCCTTCTTGAGCTCCTCCATGGCCTGTGACCAGTTCTTATTTTTCTTGGAGGCTTTTGATGCAGGAATTTTGACTTTGTTTCCTTTTTTTGGTTCTGTGTTTTAATCCTGTCACCAAAAAAAGATTCTATAGTCTGATTTTCGTTCCTCTGTTTGCTCATCTTGCCAGCCAATTACTTGACTTTTTAGCTCTTTGGCACAGTAGAACTCTGCTTCCAGAGTGGTGAGAGCTGTGTCCCACATTTCTGGGGTTTTGCATAGCTGTTGTCAGAGCTTCTTCTAGGCACCTGTCTTCAGAGCTGTGAGGAGGAAGCTGTCTCAACAGCCTTAACAAACTTTGCCATGCCAGCACTCCTAGACCACCACTGAAGACTGTGACCAAGATCAAGCAGGGCAAAGCAAGAGAATCCTGCCTCAGCACCAGCAGAGAGGTTTCTGCAATTGCCTTCTGGCCAGTCACTTGGTTCCCCCACCATCTTTGGGCCTGAAACTCTGGAAGCAGCCTCTGCCGCCTGCATGGCTCCTGTGGTGGGACCACACTCTTCTCTCACCCAGTTCCAACAGTTTCCTCACTGACCTTTTACCTTTTTTTTTTTTTTTTTTTTTTTTTGGTGTTTGTGGGTTGAGAAGTCTGGTAACTGCCACAGCTGCCAGTGATTTGGCAGACCCTGAGGTCTGTTCTAGCTGATCTGTGCTGCTGATCTGTTACTGGTGTGGCCCACTCAGGACTGTGATCTGCTCCCAGCCTGGTGCAGTAGACCTTAACTCTTCGTTTGCCACGCTGTCCTCAGCTGGAGATGTATTTCATTCTGTCATTTTTTGGGATTCTGTACCTCTAAAATTTGTTTAGAGTAATTTTTTAACAGGTATTTGAGATAATTGTGGTTGAGCTCAGGTAAGTTCCTGCAATTTTACTCTGTCATCTTGGCCCAGCTGCCCCAAGTGCCTTTTAATTAAAAGAGTTTTAAAGTAACAAATATGCATAGTCAAGCAAAATAAGTGCCTATATTGACCATTCTAGAAATGTATGTTTCATTTTGTGTATATGACCCGTTACTTCTCTGTAAGGAGATTGTCATTATGACCAGCCTTAGGCATAATGGTTGATCATTTTATTAATAGATTTTTTAGGTCTAGAAGAATTTTTAAAAAATGTTCTTAAACTATAAATTGTTCTCCTGGTTTTGCTCACTTTCCTTTGTATTAGTTCATGTAAGTCTCCTAGGTTTTCTGGAGCTACTTTAGAGTAATAAATATAATTAACAAAATTAATTGAGGAGAAAAGAAAAAGTCAGCAGAATTGGAAATCAGCATGGAGAGATCACAAGGAAGAGGGGAATCATAATGAATGCCAAATAAACCAAGAGCATTAAATACAGGTTTGTATAGGCAAAATTGAGGGTTTTCCCCCCAAATCATGTGCCACATTTATTTAGAGCTGGAAGAGACTTCTAAGACAAACTAGGTTAATCTGTTGCTTTACAGATGAAGAAGCTGAAGTCTAAAGAGGCTAAATAGGTTGTATAAGGTCACAGAGGAGTTCACTTTGAACCCAGTTCTTGTGACTCCAATGCTTTTGCTTTTCTGAGAGTACTGTGCTCTGAATATTAATCAGCAAGTGTTCAGTGCTTACTTTGTTGCAGGCTTTGTACTAGGGTGAGTTGGGAGATACAAGTACAAAGAATAAAACAAAATTCCCTTCTTGAAATGATCTATCATTTTAATGGGTATGAAAAGTACATATAAATGTGTATAGCAAAAATATGAAGTTAATTAAATATATATTCATAGTACTTAATATAAGGCATTTTAGGAGAAAGTGTTCTAGCATTTGGTGCAGTCATAAAAGGCTTCATGGGAGAAAATGGTGCATTAGCTGTATCTCAAGAGAGATTCTGTGAGGTAATGAAGGTAGTACAAAGGCACAGAAAATGAAGGAAAGTGAGTAAGGAGCAGGAAAAAGGCCAGGTTGGCTAGACCTCACTGTATGGAAAGGGGAGTAATATTTAATGAGATTGCACTGGCAGGTTTTGTGCCTGGATATGTAGGGCTTTAAAAGCTAAACGGAGGAGTTCATATTTTATCCTAGAGGCAATAGCAAGTCATAGGAGTTGTTTGAGTAGGGGATTCATTTGGTTTGATTCATGCCTTATGAAAATTGTTGGCTTCTGTATGTAGGCGTTAACTGCATACTTCAGCCAGAAACACACGTTAGGAGGCTCTTGTAATAATCTAAATGAGAACTGATGAGAACCTGAACTAAGACGAAAAGGTATGTGGGTAGAGAGAAGGGTTTGGATTTGAGAGATGTTTTGAAGGTAGAAATGACAAAATTTGGCAGTTTGTTGGATATGTGGAATGAGGATAATGCTGAAATTTTGAAATAGACTAGTAGGATGATGCTGATGCTTTGAACAGAAAGAAGACTGAAAGAGTGGAGGTTTTGGGGAAAAGATAATGTATTTAATTTTAGACATGTTTATAAGATGTCTGTGGGAAGGGAAATGGGCAGCTGGAAGTAATCTTTATAGCAGTGTTTGCTGATTCACGCGTTATTTGCAAGATACATAAAGAACTTAATTTAAATCTTTAACAGTAAGCTATTTCCCTATTGATAAGTGGTCAGAGGATAAGAAAGGGCAGTTTTCTAAGGAAATTCAAGCTATCGATAGCCATAAAAAAGTTCCAGATAACAGCTAGAGAAATACAAGTTAAAGCAACTTTGAAGTTCTATTTCATATTCCTCAGACTTGGCATAGCTGACAAAAATGGAAAATAACATTTCTGAAGGGATTGGGAGAACAGGTGTTGGGGGAACTGTGAATTGGTCAGATGTTCTGGAAAGCAGTTTGAAACTATGCTTGTTGAGTTTACAAAGCCAGAATATACTTTGTTGAAATAGATGGAGAAAGGCAGTGGTGGAGGGATTTTGAGAAATAGGTATACTAATTCACAGCTAGTAAAAGATTGGCCCAACTATTTTGGAAAACAGTTTTGGATTATGTGAGAAAAATGTCTAAATTGTTTGTAACCTTTAGTTCAGTGATTCTGCACTACTAATTTTGCAAACCAAGAAGGTCAGTAATGTGCTAAAATATTCAAAATAAACCATTTGTAATAACGTAAAGGTGTAAAATGAATTAAAATGAACTATATGTCCCTTCATTGGGTAACAGCTGAATAAATTGTGATGTATAACTACACCTCTTTTGGTGCAGATAATGTAATAAATTATTATTGAACTGTAAGGAATGGTGAATATGAACAATTCAGAGAAACATGGGGTAACTTGAATGAGCCTTTGCAGAGTAAAGGAAGCAGACCTCAAAGAATATATATATATATATGATGACTACAACAGTATAAATGAAATCATCATTAAAAGGCAATGAAATTTAGTTTAAATGTAGTGAATTATGTTGGGTCTGGCTGGCTTCTGGGCCTGTATTTAAGGGAGGGGCTGAGCTCTCCACTGGCTTCTCACCATTTACCCCCAGCTACACTGCTTTTGGGTGGTGGGTGCCTTCTACTTACCTTTTTTGGAAGACCTTCCCCTCCTTTTTATGTTGGCTTCTCTTGTTAGATTGTAAGCTCCATGACAGCAGGCAGGGATTGCCTTTGTATTTGTATCCCCAGTATTTACCATAGTTCGCAGCACACATAGTAAGTGCTTAATGCTTGATTGACTAAATTATTAAGGCGAAAGAACGAGTATTTCCTGTTAACAAGAAAAACTACAAGAATGGAAAGTAATATACCTTCAATTGTAGTCACTATTCAGAGGTTTTGCTTCACTATATTTTTTGGGAAGGATATGGTTTAAAAGAAAGATTTTTATTGATATCTTTTGTTTCCCTATGTTTCTCTCCTCCTACTTCCAAAGAACCATCCTTTATAACACAAAATAATTTTTTTTAAAGCAAAAGGAAAATTCTTCAAGACAATTAATGAATAAAAAAACAAAAGCAAAAAACACTACTGATGTTATATGTATCAGTTTTCCACCCATGGACTTCCTGCCTCTACTAAGGTGCATGGTGAAATGCCTTCTCTTCTTTAGGGCCAAACTTGTGTTTTATCATTTTACATCATTCATTTTTGCCTGTTTTGTGGTTATTTTTTCCCCACTCACATGGTTGTAATTATTGTGTATACTGTTTTCCTGGACCTGCTTCACTTTGCATCCTTTCATTCAAGTTTTTCCATACTTCTCTATATTCGTTATGTTGGTAATCATTTCTTATGTAGCACAGTAACATTTCATTATATCTCACATGCCAAGATTTGCTTAGCCATTCCCTAAATAATAAGTATCTTTGTTTCCAGTTAATTACTTCTATAAATATTTTTGTATTTAGGGGACTTTTCTTTTTGTCAGTAACATCCTTAGAGTAAGTATTGGAATTTCTGAGTCAAAGCTTAAGGATGCTTTAACTGCTTTGTTTGCATAATGTCTATTTATTTGTACATGTCTGCAGGCTGCAAGATAGTAGAATAGAGCATTGGGTCTAAAGTCAGGAAGACCTGAGTTCAAATTAGCCTCAAATAACTTGCCATGTGAACATGAGCAAATCACTTAGTACACCAGGCTCAGTTTTCCGTTTTGTAAAATGGGGATAAGAATAATAACGCCTACCTTCTAGGCTGTTGTGAGGATAAAGTGAGATATTTATAAAGTGCTTTAGAGTTGTAAAATGTTATATAAATGCTATTATTCTTAGTATTTCATTGGAAAAATAGGGATAATGCTTTCATTATCTACCTTATAAGATAGTCATCAACTTCAAAGTTCTTTATGGTTGTGAGCTATTTTATTTTAATGATTCATGTAAACATAAAAATACAAGATATATTAGCAAATAATTTGAGAATTCTTTGAGAATGAAATAGAAATATGCCTTTCTTCTAGTTAATTTGCTATTATACATTGCCTAGTTTTTTAGATATTCTTTTATGCTTTACTACTCTGCTGTTGTACATTAGTTATCCTTAAGGAGATTGTGAACCGATTGAGAACAAAGGTTAGGTGTTATACTTCTGTTATATTTCCTTTAGTGATATTAGCAAAGTATAATCACTGAATTTCAAAGTGTCTAGTGCAGTTTTGTCTTTTAAATAGAAAGCTTAAGCCTGGAGACATTGATTATACCAAGGTCGTGTAGCTAGGCAGTGACATAACTGAGGACCTGAGTCTCTTGACTGCTAATGAAACGTTCGTGGGTTTTTTTGTGTTGTTTTTTTTTTAATTTCCCCCCCTTTTTGGAGGGGGAAAGGCAGGGCAATTAGGGTTAAGTGACTTTCCCAAGGTTACACAGCTAGTTTTGTGTTAAGTATCTGAGGCAAGATTTGACCTCAGGTCTTTCTGACTCCATGGCCAGTGCTCTATTCATTGCACCACCTAGCCACTCCGGTTTTTTTTTTTTTTTTATTAACCCCCCAATTAATGAAAGTCTGCCTTTCTTCTTTCTACTTCTTGACATTCTTTGGCTACCCCCTTGCCCCATTAAAAAAGAAAGAAGAATAAAGTCTCTTATTTCCATATCTGTCATGGATGATCAGTAATAAACACATAGTCATGTGTGGAGTTGATAACATTACAACAAAGTTGGGGGAGAGTTCATCTAGATAATCACCAAAGTGCCTTCCAGTTCAAAAAATTATGACAAGTTAATTTCTACAAAATGCTTGTTTTTGTTTTTGAATTCCAATTTAAAGTTGAAGGTAAGTTTCATTTGGGGGAAAATGCCTCTAAAAATTAACATTTTTGTCTTTGCCCCATTCTGGGTATTATAAGTATTTTTGCACCCCCATTCTTTTTCCCCTGGGCTTTTTGTGTCTCATTATCTTCCTGCATCATAGGAAATTTTCCATTACTTTGGTGCCATCAATTATGTAATAATGTTCAGTAATAGTAATAGGAAGCATTTGTATTGTGCTTTTAAAATGTGCAAAACACATTATATATATTATTTCATTCATTCTTCACAAAAGTCCTGTGAGGTAGGTGCTATTGTTACCCTCATTTTAGAGATGAGGAAACTAAGACTGACAGATTGTTTGACTTGCTCAGTTATACTGCTGGTAATTGAGGTGTGATTCACACTCAGGTTTTCTGGCTTTCCCCACTCATGCATTATCCTAGTTCATTATTGTGTCTCTATAATGTTTTTCTCACCTTGGTTACTTTTATTCTTTGCAGTCAGGCAATGCCTTCAAGACCCAGCTAACATCTTACTTCATGAAGCCCTTCATCAAACCTTCTTTTGACCATTTATTCTCCATTAGCACTCTTCTCTGAAGCTCTTGTCCTCTTTTGAGAGAGCACTCTTATTTTTGTAAAAGAGACATGTTGCTACTTAAATTGAATTTATCACTATCTAAAATTAGAGGTGTTGTGCCAGCCCTCATGAGTGCATCTAGAGCATTGTGTAATTTTGCACTGTGTAATTTTGCGCAAAAAGAGGAAGAAAAATAGAACAGAAATAATATTAATATGTGGTTTTTAAAATTCATCATGTTTAATGGGCCCCCATTTCTATCTGAGTTTGATGATAAAGGTGTGAAAAAGACAGTGTACAGTGTATCCCCAAAGTCTTAGGGCAGTTTTAAGCTATTAGAGACTTTTGAGACACCCTGTGTGCCATATATAGTGTATTTAGTGTCATCAAATTTCAGGATTGCCTCAGATTTTACATCCTTTGCAGTTGCCCAGGATGTTTTTTTCTTTTTCACTTCTCTCTTTTTTTACAGGTTCTGAGATAGAAATTAACTTGTATGCTACAGTTCAGTTTAATTCAACAAACATTTATTAAGTGCCTCCTGTGTACCAGGCACTGTTCTATGTTTTGGGGTTATAATGACAAAAAGAGAAATATAAGTGCTCTAAATGCACTTATGTTCATTCTAAATCTCATTTAGTGGAACTATAAAAATGACAGGTTATTCATGCCGGCTTTTCCTTCCCTTTCTATTTATATATTTTTAAACTTTTATATTATAAAAATTTGTTTGATGCCTTCAGTAGTTTCTGGCTATGTCTCTTTATCATTCCCCTTGACGTCCAGCCTGATGAACCTTTATTTGTAATCCAGAGAACCAAGATTAATTCGTAAAAAACAACTGACAAAATAGCAACTTCATCTGACAGTGTTTGCTCCGTTTCTCATCCATAAGTCTCCCATATTTCCCATGACAGAATGGAGGTGCTTTTCTTCATATGTTCTCTAACCCCCAAATTATAGGTTATAATTAGTCTTTGGTTTCCTCTTAAGTTTAAAAATGTTTTCCCCCCATTGTTACAATCATTGTGAAAACTGATTTTCTGATACTACTTTGTCAGCCGATACGTATCTTTCCATATTTCTCTGAATTCCTCATATTTGTCATTTCCTAAGTTCCTTTATGTTCCTATACCACGATTCAACCATCAACCAATTAATGATTATTCTCTTTTTTTTCTGCCACAAAATATAGTGGTATGAAATATCAATGTGTTATATGTATGAATATATCCCAAGGCTGTTGCCTACATCCTTTCCTCTTTTTTCTTTATATTTTTCCTTCCAAACCTACTTCAGAAATTTTTTATTTATCATGAGGGCAAAACTGGCCCAGTTCAGCAACCTTGACTTCTCATTTTGAAATCATCTTGCCCTAGTTCTGCTTAATACTTCAACGAATCCCTGATCTTATACTTGTGGCGGTCACTTCCCCCCAGGGATGCCGAACACAGCCCATCCAAGTCTCCCCTTTTTCTGTGACTCTTGACCTTGTCCTTCCATAAATCTTTAGTAGTTGTTCATCCCAGTGTGCTAGGGTCTTCCTCTAGATTTCTTGAAGTACTCCTTAGGTTCCTAGTTTGTTCTCAGCAGCTGAAATAACAAAGGTAAACCAGAAGTTAGTTAGCATTTGACGGCTTGGCACGACCATAGTTGCTTGTTCCATCCATTTTCCTGATTGCAGGTTGCATAAATACACTAGTGGGACCCACAAGTTGTACACTGTTATTTCTTATTCTTATTATGTAATTGGTCCATATTTTTCTTGAGTCAAATATCTCTTTAGTAACAATTTGACTTGAGCATTTCTTCATTGTAATGTACCTGCTTATGTTCTTCTACATATGCCTCCATTATCTTTATAATGAACCTTAACTTTAATTCTTTGACAGTTTGATATATTTCATTCTTTTTTTCTTGCTTTTTTTTTTTTTTGGAGGGCAATTGGGGTTAACTAACTTGCCCAAGGTCACACGGCTAGGTTTTTGTTTGTGTGCGTTAAGTGTTTGAGGCCGGATCTGAACTCAGGGCCTTCTGACTCCAGGGCCGGTGCTCTACTCACTGCGCCACCTAGCCTCCCCCCCAGCCGCCCCCCGATATATTTTGTTCTTAACATGCATATAGCATTGGGGGTGGAGCCAAGATGGCGGAGTAGAAACAGCTCATCCAAGCCACTCTGCCCCAAGATTCCCCCCAAACTATGTAAAAGGGGACTCTGAACAACTTCTGGAGCCCCAGCACCCACAGAACGACACAAAGAAGCTAACCTCCCGCTGAGGACAGCCCAGCAGCCCTGCAGGAAGGACCAGCGCAGCACTCTGGGAGCCGGCAGCGCGCAGAGCTCAGAGCTCGAGTAGCCGAGCCAAGCCCAGGTCCCCTGTGTGCCGAGGTTTTAGCCCCAGGGCGGCAGGGCCAGCAGCCGGCTGGAGAGACCCCAGAACACCAGGAGCTGTGGCAACTCCAGAATTATCAACATAGACATGCCTAGGATAAAGTAAGAGGTTAGTGTCCTATGGACTTTGGGGCCAGCATTTGGGGAATGCGTTGGCTCCCTCCCCTGGGGGCTAGAAGCCACTGAGGAGACACCCCATTTTGTAGTTTTCAGAGGCAGCTCCAGCTCCTGGCCTGCGAACTGTAGGGAGATCCAGTGATCAGTCTGGGGGGTAATTGCTCTTGCTTTAACCTCCCTTGTCTGGATTGTAATCTAGGGTGGAAGTTGTGGGTGGGTTTACAGCTTGCCAGAAATGGAAGTTGCCCCCACATGTTCGGGACAAAATTCCTCTATCTGGCCTTAAAGCCATAGTGTGGCAACAAGCCCAAAAGTCAAGTAATTAAGTGGCAACATGCCAAGGCAAAGGAAACAGAAAAATGCAACCCTAGACTCCTATTTTGGGGGCATAGAGCGGGAGAAGGACTGTGAGGTCAGAAGTCCTGCTCCAAAAGCCCCAGGGGAAAACATGAGCGGGTTGCAGGCCATAGAGGACCTTAAGAAGGACTTTAAAAATCAAATAAGAGAAGTGGAGGAAAAATTGGAAAGAGAAATGAGAAGGATGCAGGAAAAGTATGAAATGAGGGTCAACAGCCTGACTGAGGAAAACAACACCTTAAAAAATAGACTAACTCAAATGGCAAAGGAGGTCCAAAAGGGCAATGAGGAGAAGAATGCCTTAAAAAGTCGAATTTGCCAGATGGAAAAAGAATCTCAAAAGTTCACTGAGGAGATTCATTCCTTCAGAGTTAGACTGGAGCAAATGGAAGCTAATGACTTTATGAGAAATCAAGATGCTGTTAAGCAGATCCAAACAAAAGAAAGATTAGAAGGCAATGTGAAATATCTCATGGAAAAAACCACTGACCTGGAAAATAGATCCAGGAGAGACAATTTAAAAATTATTGGACTACCTGAAAGCCATGATCAAAGAAAGAACCTAGAAATCACCCTTCAAGAAATTCTCAAGGAAAACTGCCCTGATGTTTTAGATCCAGAGGGCAAAATAGAGGTTGAAAGAATCCACAGATCACCTCCTGAAAAAGATCCCAAAAAGAAAACTCCCAGGAATATTATAGCCAGGTTCCAGAATCCCCAGATCAAGGAGAAAATACTCCAAGCAGCCAGGAAGAAACAATTTCAATATTGTGGAAACACAATCAGAATAGCCCAGGACCTGGCAGCTTCTACACTGAGGGATTGAAGGGCATGGAATATGATATTCCAGAGGGCAAAAGAACTGGGAATGAACCCAAGGGTCACCTACCCAGCAAAACTGAGTATTTTGTTTCAGGGGAAAATATGGTCATTCAGTGGAATAGAGGACTTTCAAGCATTCTTGAGGAAAAAACCAGAATTGAATAGAAAATTTGACATCCAGACACAAGAAGGAAGAGATGCCTGAGAAGGTAATCAGGGAAAAGAAATCAAAAGGAACTTATCAAAGTTGAACTATTTACATTCCTATATGGAAAAGCAATAACTGTGACTGATGATATCTTTCTCACTATGAAAACAATGGAAGAAGGGTGTATGGTCATATGAATACATATGTGAATGTGTGTGTAGATGGTTACAGTTATATATGGATAGAGGGCATAGGTTGAATTTGTTGGGAAGGGAGAATACTCAAGCGATGAAATTATGAGGTGAGAGAGGAAAGTGGCAAGAGGAGATGGGGAGAGACAGGGTAGGGTAAACTATCTCATGTGGAAGAAGTAAGGGGAAGTGGCTGCAAGGGAGGGGGAGAATAGGAAGGCAAAAAAGGCAAAACCACATTCTTATTGAATTTGGTTCAGGGAGAGAATGACATACATACTAAATGGGATATCTCAACCTGCAGCAGGATAGGGGGAAGGGGGATGAGAGGAGGGATGATGGATGGGAGGGCATCCTTGGGGAGAGGGGAGGTTGGAAGTACCCACTATAGAAGAGGGACAGGATCATGTAGGGAATGGACCAGGTGGGGGGTGGGATGAGTGGGAGGGAATTATAAGCAGCCTTGTACAATATATCTACTATGATAATGTTTTGCATAGCTAGACATGTACAACATATACTGAATTACTTATCTCCCCAGAGGGAATGGGTGACAAGGGAGGAAGGAAATGGATCTGAAATTCGAGGTCGTAACATTAAATGTTTCAAATATATATAAATACTATTATTAATACTCTTTTGCCTATAATTGGGAGATAAGATGTGCAGGCATTGGGACACAAAGATTCATCTTCCTCTAATGGAAAAGTCGATGGGGGTATGGGAGAAGGTATGGGAGAGAGCAGATTGGAGGAAGCGATATCTTGTGGGACTGCTATTCTGGGAGGTTGGGTAGGGGAATAATGGGGGGAAAATGATTGTAACTCAAAATCTGGCGGAAATGAATGATATAAAACAGAAGTTAATAAAGCATTTGTTTAAAAAAACATGCATATAGCATTACTGGAAGATTATAATTTAACCATGGGCCTGATTTTTAAAATTTGTATGATATAAAATATTAAGTAGCATATCTATTTTGAATTTTTATTGTGGAATATGGTGTAAAGATGTTCTACACATAATTTCTGCCAGTCTGCATTTCTAGTTTTTGCAATAATTCGTGTCATACAGCTAGTTTTTTCCCTCATAATTTATATTGAATTAAACTGTCTTTGATTTTTCTCTATCTAGTGGGGTTCATTGGTCATCTTTTTCCTTTTTAAAATGAGTACGAAATTTTTGCTAACTGTTTTATAATGTCTAGAAGGGTTATTCTCATCTGTTTTCCTACATTTTTTTCTTTATTTCTCTTAATTTACACCTACAGTTCCTCTAAATGAAAGTTATTATTTTGTCTATCTCTATAAAATGTTCCTATGGTTTGACATTCATTCCTCCAAGTTAACTTTGGTAATATTGACATTTTTATTATATGGGTACAGTCTTGCTATCAGTACTAAATATTTGTCCCACCTATTTAAATTTTTATTTCTTAAGTAGTATTTTGTTATATTTACATAATTATTTAGAATGCTTTGGTAGATTGACTCATATTTTATAAATTTCTACATCTCAGATGCTCTTAATCTTTTTAAAAAATTCCATTTCAAAATATTGAATGTTATATAAATTTGAATATAGTTGAAGTGTTGGTAAAATAATTTTAGATTATACTTTTTACTAATAAAGCATCAAAGCTAAAAAAAAATTGTCAATTTTACTATTGTCCAAGTACTTTTAAAGTTTTTCTATTGTCTAAATATTTTTTCAAATTTTTAGATCTTATATTGTCTTCTGGCATGTAATTCCAAATCTTACCATCTGTTTTTTTTTTTCTTTTCAACAAATGCTTTATTAACTTCTGGTTTACATCATTCATTTCTACCAGATTTTGAGTTACAATTTTTTCCCCTATTTTTCCCCTACCCACCATCCCAGAATAACAGTCCCACAGGATATCCCCTCATCCAATCTGCTCTCTCCCATATCTTCTCCCATACCCCCTTTGACTTTTCCATTAGAGCAAGGTGGATCTCTGTGCGCCAATGCCTGCACATCTTATCTCCCAATTACATGTAGAATAGTATTAATAATAGTATTTGTATATATTTGAAACATTTAATTTTAAGAACTCGAATTTCAGATCCATTCCCTTCCTCTCTTGTCACCCATTCCCTCTGGGAAGATAAGTAATTCAGTATGTGTTGTACATGTATAGCTATGCAAAACATTACCATAGTAGATATATTGTAAAAGGCTGCTTATAATTCTCTCCCACCCATCCCATCCCCCACCTGGTCCATTCCCTACTTTGATCCTGTCCCTCTTTGAACGTACATCCAACCTCCCCTCCCCCTAGAATGTCCTCCCCTCCATCATCCCCCCTCTGCTGCAGGTTGGGATATCCCATTTAGTATGTGTGTCATTCTCTCTGAGCCAAATTCAATGAGAATATGGTTTTGCCTTTTTGCCTTCCTGTTCTTCCCCTCCCCTGCAGCCACTTCCCCTTGCTTCTTCTACATGAGATAGTTTACCCTACCCTGTCTCTCCGCATCTCCTCTTGCCAATTTCCTCTCTCAGCTCATAACTTCACTCCTTAAGTATCATCCCTTCCCACCAAATTCAACCTGTGCCCTCTATCCATGTATAACTGTAAACATATATACACACATTCACATATGTATTCATATGCCCCTATACCCTTATTCCATTTTTCCATGTAGGAATGTAAATAGGTCAACTTTGATAAGTTCCTTTTGATTTCTTTTCCCTGATTACCTTCTCAGGCATCTCTTGCTTCTTGTGTCTGGATGTCAGATTTTCTATTCAGCTCTGGTTTTTTCCTCAAGAATGCTTGAAAGTCCTTTATTCACCTGAATGACCATATTTTCCCCTGAAACAAGATACTCAGTTTTGATGGGTAGGTGACCCTTGGCTTCAGTCCCAGCTCTTTTGCCCTCAGGAATATCATATTCCATGCCCTTTGATACCTCAGTGTAGAAGCTGCCAGGTCCTGTGCTATTCTGATTGTGTTTCCACTATATTGAAATTATTTCTTCCTGACTGCTTGGAGTATTTTCTCCTTGATCTGGGGATTCTGGAACCTGGCTATAATATTCCTGGGAGTTTTCTTTTTGGGATTTTTTTCAGGAGGTGATCTGTGGATTCTTTCAACCTCTGTTTTGTCCTCTGGTTGTAAAACATCAGGGCAGTTTTCTTTGAGAATTTCTTGAAGGATGATTTCTAGGTTCTTTCTTTGATCATGGCTTTCAGGTAGTCCAATAATTTTTAAATTATCTCTCCTGGATCTGTTTTCCAGGTCAGTGGTTTTTCCCATGAGATTTCACATTGCCTTCTATTATTTCATTTGTTTGGATCTGCTTAACAGCATCTTGATTTCTCATAAAAGTCATTAGCTTCCATTTGCTCCAGTCTAACTCTGAAGGAATGAATCTCCTCAGTGAGATTTTGAGATTCTTTTTCCATCTGGCAAATTTGGCTTTTTAAGGCATTCTTCTCCTCATTGCCCTTTTGAGCCTTCTTTGCCATTTGAGTTAGTCTATTTTTTAGGGTGATATTTTCCTCAATCAGGCTGTTGACTCTCATTTCACACTTTTCCTGTATCCTTCTCATTTCTCTTCCCAATTTTTCCTCCACTTCTCTTATCAGCTTCTTAAGGTCCTCTGCTCATATTTTCCTTTGGGGCCTTTGGAGCAGGATTTCTGACCACACAGTCCTCCTCCTGTTCTATGCTTCGATCCTCTTTGCCCCCCAAATAGGAGTCTAATGTTGCATTTTTCTTTTTATTTTGATCCTCTTTGCCCCCAAAATAGGAGTCTAATGTTGCATTTTTCTTTTTATTTTGATCCTCTTTGCCCCCCAAATAGGAGTCTAATGTTGCGTTTTTCTTTTTTATTTTGATTACTTGACTTTTGGGCTTGTTGCCATCAGACAGGGGAGCTTCCATCCTGAATGTTGGGGTCTTTACAACTTCCGGTTCTGGCAAGTTGGATACCCACCCCACAACCTCCACCCCAGACCACAATCCAGATCCAGGGAGGTTAAAGCAAGAGCGATTACCCCCCAAGACTGATCGCTGGATCTCCCTACAGTTCACAGGCCAGGAACTGGAGCTGCCTCTGAAAACTACAAAATGGTGTGTCTCCCCAGTGGCTTCTAGCCCCTAGGGGAGGAAGGCAAAGTGTTCCCCAAACACTGGTACCAAAGTCCATAGGGCACTAACCTTTCACTTTGTGCTAGGCATATCTGTGTTGATAATTCTGGAATCACCACAGCTGCTGGTGTTCTGGGGTCCTTCCAGCTGGTTGCTGGCCCGGCTGCCCTGGGTCTAAAACCTTGGCTCACGAGGACCTGGGCTCGGCTCTCCACGCTGGGCTGCCGGCTCCCAGAGCGCTGTGCTGGCCCTTCCTGCAGGGCTGCTGGGCTGTCCTCAGCAGCAGGTTAGCTGTTCTGTGGGTGCTGGGGCTCCAGAAGTTGTTCAGAGTCCCCTTTTACATGGTTTGGAGGTAATCTGGGGGGAGAGTACCTTGGAAGTGCTGTGTCTACTCCGCCATCTTGGCTCCACCTCCTTACCATCTGTTTTTTATAATAGTTTTCTGAGGTGTTGTCCACAATTTATTTATACTGCTATTTTGTCATTTTGAAGCCTGTAGATGAAAACTCATGTTTTGCAATTATTCCCTTGTTCCTCAAAAAAATGTTGATTATTCTTAAAGGCCTTCATACAACTCTTCCTTTTCCCCACATACATCCGAGGCTTTTTTTAGGAATTGCAAAGAGTTTTCACCTTCATTGTGGAATCTTAACGGTAAACTCTTGCCTAGGGATATTTTGGGGAACTACCCTTATTTGAATAACATTACTTTGTGGCCTCAGTTTTAGTTAATTTTTGCATTAGATTTCAAGAAAAATAAAAACTTCTTCACTTTTGAAAATGTGAAGAAAATTTGTTGTGCGTGTTTTTAAAATGTTTTCTGAGAACCATGCTTTGCTATATTTATATTAAGAGAAAGTTTTTCTTTTTAATTTCTTTTAGTGTCCTAGAAGGAAAACATCACCATGGCTACAGAAATTGGTTCTCCACCTCGTTTTTTCCATATGCCACGGTTCCAGCACCAGGCACCGAGGCAGCTCTTTTATAAACGACCAGATTTTGCACAGCAACAGGCAATGCAGCAGCTCACATTTGATGGGAAACGAATGAGAAAGGCTGTGAACCGGAAGACAATAGACTACAATCCCTCTGTGATAAAATATTTGGAGGTAAGTTCAGTTAAGAAATCAAATAAGAAATGTAACTGCATTTGTTTATTTCTTACTGCAGAGAATTGTGCTTCAAATAAATTCCTAAACTATGCTCTAGTTACATATGAATGTATTAGTCAACTCTTCTTTATTCGTTTTAGGGAGGAGAAAGGGGTTGTCCATGAATTTAGTTTGTAGTAAGGTGGGATGCTATCCCACCTTTCATAGGAAGAGCCTGAAATCCCCACACTCAACTTTTTCTTACTTTAAGTACCACGTGTAGGTAATTAAAAAATAATTTATGGACTATGGGAGATGCTTGATTTGAGTCTGTAATAAGAACTTGTTTTTCATATGGGAATTTATTGCAGTTCAGGTAGGAACTTGAATCATCTTGTAATTCTGTAAATGCTCTTATGCCCTTCTCATTTCAGTTCTTCACTGCCTAGTGCTGGGAATAACCTTATATTTAATATTGACTCAGCTACCCATTTAAACACAGTCCAGTCACTCTCTCTAATTTTGTGGTGGTCCTAGCTTATATCTTAGAGGCCTCATAATAAATTCTTTCCATTTAAAGGCTGGAGGTATGCTTTGTCTAATATCATTGAATGGCTCCTTCAGAATATTAGGTGAAAATATCATGGGATTGGGTCTATCTTTACACATATGGTTTTGTGTTATGGACAATTCATGACAGTAAAACACAATTAAGACTAATGTAGTATACAGTATAACAGTTTTATGGCATTGTGGTTGAGGGTTATAATTGACTTTTAAAAAAAGTACTGATAATGTTACTGTAAACTAATATTGCCCGTGAGAATGTTATTCAGGCTATGTCTGTTTTAAAGGGTTAAACAACATTATATAACAGAAGAAATGATAATATTAACCAAGATGTTTCTTATTTATCTCTTTATATTTTTATTTCTTTCTTAGTAATAGTTCTTTGAATGAAGTTGCAAGCAAGATAGTTTTTCATTGGAATAATCTTCATACTGAGAACATAGTTCTCTATTTCGTATCTTCATAAAACAAATTAGAGAAATATTTTATCTTTTTATAAAGATGGTTGCAATTTATTTACTTTTGCTGTTAATATTTTTTGGGGGGTTAAAAGATGACATTGTATAGTATCTATATTTTGGCATTGAGAGGTTGCTGTATATTAAGACAGCATGAACATCTAACAATATTATGATAGGAGCTTAGCTCTAGAACCAGAAGGACCCAAGAAAACATCTGGTACAAACTTTTTTAATTTTATAGATGAGGAAATAACCTCAAGGAGGTTGTGAACCCTCCCAAAGTAGCACAGATAGTAAACATCAGAAGCAGTGTTTGAATTTACTCCCTTTGACTGTGGAACCAGTACTCTTTCTACTACACCTCACTGCATTCCAATATTTAAGATAAAGCCAGTTTTCAATTGGTGATAGCCTTACATTCTCTTCTCCTTACATTTTGTTCTAGACATTATAAACCTGACAAATATGTGAGTAGAAATAACTGCGTATTTTAGAGTTTTGACAGGAACTCAAACAGTGGTTGTGGTATAACTGCTACATTTGAGATTAACAACATTAATC
This sequence comes from Gymnobelideus leadbeateri, assembly GCA_011680675.1. Classification (NCBI taxonomy): domain Eukaryota; kingdom Metazoa; phylum Chordata; class Mammalia; order Diprotodontia; family Petauridae; genus Gymnobelideus; species Gymnobelideus leadbeateri. Next base: position 356,917 of record WOXC01011533.1, on the reverse strand, counting down.
TGTAGTTTTAGATGTTCAGATTTTTCATTGAATAAAAAGTTAAAGTAATTATTTATTTTGTTGTTCAGATCAGAGTACTTAACAAATTTATTCAAGGTTAACAAGCAGTTTGTGACATAGAGGAAAGATCAGTGGACTTGAATCGAGAGCCCTGGTTCAACGCCTGATTCCAACATTTATTAATTGTGTGGCCTCTGTGATGTCACCTAAATTATTTCAGTTTCCTCATCTTAAAAAAAGAGAGAATGCTTTAGTCTTTAAAGAGTTATGAAATTCATATGAGCACTATATAAATTAACTTCAGTCCAATAATCCATTTTGATTTCTTTTTTGACCCTATACTCAGTTATGTTACTTTAACAATGTTAATGGTTCCTCTACTGTTATAGATTGCAACTGATTATTTGTGACTTTTGTCTATGCTCTCTCATTCTAGATCTTTTAATAGTTAATAGATCATTTTAACAGTTAATAGAATGTTGGAGGTCATCCTTACTTTCTTTTAATATCTTGATTAGCTTGGTCACTTTATCTCTTATTTTTGCCGTGTGATCATTTCATCTTCTTTTTAGCTATTCATTTAAGCATATCCTTTAGTTCATTTTCTTTATTCCATGTGATGTATTGCAGCCTTCTCCCACCTACTACTCGGGCATTTATTGCCTGGTGAATGAGCTTCATTTTTGTTTCTTCAGAAACTGTAGTTTTTCACACTTTTTTTTTTTACACAGTGATAGAAACCTGACATTTAAAAGATGGGCTTTTGTTTTTAAGAGATGTTGGAAGATATTGAATAAGTTTTGCAGTTTCCTGAAGGTATGCTAACCCTCTCTTCTCCAGTTTAATTCTTTTTTGGGGGGTAGAGGTAGCCAGTATTGCCCAGGGTCATCTGAGGCTGAACGTGAAGTCAGGTCTTACTGATTTCAGGGCTGGTGCTTTATGCATTTGAATCACCTAGCTTCTCCCTCCATTTTAATTCTAGGCCCAGCTTTTTGCCCATTTGCACAAGGATGATATTTTCAAAAGGTATTTTTTGGATGGAAATCTTAGAAGATAAATTTACTTTTGAGGGTGCCTCACTTTATGTCATGATATGGACGATAGGAATCTATCCCTTTTTCCTCCTCCTCTTTATGGTTAATTATACCAAACTCTTGAATGTTATGGATCTTATCCGGAAGCTTTGCAAGGCTTTGTGATTGATGCATTTAGAATCAGCGAACAGAGAAGCATATGAAGTACCTCATCATCTGTACATAGTCCCTCAGAAATTTAGACTGATTAACCTCATTGATAGTGGTGAACACTTTGACAGGTATGCTTCTCCTTGCTTTATGCCTTGCCTGATATTAATGATCAGAGAGTTGTAGAACAGGATTGTCTGTTACATCTTTCAGAGAGTTTTGAGTAATTTTGTTATATGAAGGGGAGTATACTTGACTGGAAGAGAGCTTTTACAAAAGTGTTTTACTCTGTAGAAATTAAGTGCTTTCTTACAGCAAACTAATGAAACAGTAGGATTTTGCATTTTTTTCATCTTTTAGTAAATTGTATGTTAGTAAAAGTTGTCTATTTTGGAATATTTTTTGCAAAATATTTCCCCTTTGATACTAGAATGTTTACCACAGCTGCCTTTGATATGTGTATAATTTATAAATTTTTTGAAAAGGCAGATATAGATTGGTACTTGTTGAGTGGTAGTTATTTTTTTAGTATTGACGAGGTTCAAGTTCTTTTTATATCTTCCCTTTCTTTGGCTTCCTTAAAATCAGTTTCTCAAAGCCCCCAATATTATGGCCCCTCCAATATGGATTTCCTCTCTGTGTACTTGACCCTCCCCAGTTTCCATTTCTGTCTTTGTTCTCCTTATTGCAATTTTTACCTCCTTTATACACACATTTGTGGTTTTCCTACACTCTTTCATATGAACATAATTTATAAAATTTTTACAGATTTTCCTTTTTTTTCTCCTGTTCATAATTTTTTTTCTCCTTAAGTGTTCTTCTGAAAGATTTGTCTTAGTTGGGTCTTTTGCCAAGGTTTTATAAATTGGTTTTGCCTCCCACACCTTCACGTCAGGATTGAGTTTTCATCATGCCCTATATCTTTCTGACTTTATTTTTTACAGAACCTCAGAGCAAGCTTCCTACCTGAATGGGAAATCCCTTTACAATATTCCTGACAAATATTCATTTGAAGATCTTTGAGTGATACAGATTCACTGTCTATCGTGGCAGCTCATTGATTTTTAGACAGTTTCAATTGTAAAGAAATTTTATATTTACTAAAAATCTTACTTATGGCAACTTCTTGTTGGTTTTAGGTTTGTTCTCTGATTTTTCTTCCGCATGATAGTCCTTCAAACAATTAAAGACTATTGTAATATATCCCAATCTTGTTTTCTTAGAACTAAACATCTCTTGTTCTTTAAACTGATTTTCTCATAGAATGGTTCTAAGTCTTGTCAGCATGTTGATCACTCTCTTACCTTAACAATTCATTTCCTGAAATATGGTGTCCATGTAGAGAATGGCAGAGAACAGAGGAAGTAGTCTATCATGCCTATCTAACTCTAGTTATTCATTGTTTCAGCTCTATATAAATATATTGTCATATGGCCTATATCTGTCTTTTACATAAGGGTATTAAAGTTTAAGGTATTCTTTGTTATTTGATTTACCAGTAAGTTTGTTAAAAAAGAAATGAAGCTAGCCTCTTGGGATTTGTTCTTCATGAACCCATTTTGGATCAGAGTTAGCATGTCTCAAAGTGTTCACAAAGTTTTGATCCCATAATATTGCTAAGAATTGGTAAGCTCACAGGCTTCTAGCTTGAAATATGGGATTCTATTCCCATCAGATTATTAGCTTTTTGAACAGTGACCTTTTTTATCTTTGTGTCTTTAATGCCAGACAGTATCATGCATGTAATAGATGTTCAGTAAATATTTGCTGAATGGAATTGTTGCATCCAGCTGCTTCTTTTTGAAAACTAGTACAATAGTACCTGTTTTCATTTCCAAAGCATTTCTCTTTGATTTCTCAAAAATCACAGGCAACAATTAGCTATAACTTCTTTAAATTTTTTGTTATCCAGAAATGGAATTTGTTAGTCAATAAGATGATAATTTCAGAACTGGAAGGAACCCTAAAGGCCAATCTTAGGGGTCATCTCATCCAACTTATTTAATTTAGTGACAGAGTCCTACTGAGGTTGGACTTACCCAAGGCCACACATAAAGGTAGTACCAGCAGCAGGATTTGAACCAGGTCTACCAAAACCAGAGGCACATGTTCCCACTATTCTACATTGTTCATTTAGGACAGTTATCTTACTATCTTCACTTAGCTTGAATTTCATTTTGTTCTTGATCATTTTTTACAAATAAATTTTTCTTGATATCTTTTGTCTCTATGTGTTGTCTAAATTTCTCCTGTTATGAACTTTCCTGTATAACAAAGACTGTCTTTAAAAATAAAAAAGAAAAAGGAGAGAAAAACAAGAAAAAAACAACAAAACAAATACATTGGAAAAAAAATCTAAAAACATATACAACATTTCATACCTGTGGGGCCTCTCATCTCATTTCTTGTTTTTGGTTCCATGCTTGCTCCTTGTAATTTCGCAGCATTTGCGTTGATTGTTTTGTAGTTGTTTTTTCCTTGTACGTTTTTGTAGTCATTGTGTATTATTTTTCTTGGATATCTACTTCGTTTCCAGTTTCTTGCTTCTGTTGAAAGTGCTGTTATAAATATTATGCTACATATAGGGACTGGTCTATACAATTTTCCAAATACAACCCAACCTAGTCTTTTCCTTCTTTTCAGTTCTTGGTCCACTTTCCTTTAGCAAATTCTGTCTTAGGTAGATTTACTAATATGCTATGCACGATTCAAATGTGTGTCATAGGAATTTTTCATTAATTTGATATTTTTCTTGATAGTTTTTAGGCCTTTTTTGAGGAAGACCCTTCGTAGTCTTGTCCCTTTCTCCCTTTTCAGTCTTTAATCCTCTTCACAAAACTTAGAATCCTGCTGCACTATCTTACTTGTTCTTCACCTACTTAAGTGTTCATCTCTCTGTGCCTCTCCGTTCTCACATCTGCCTCCTGTGATCCCTGACTTCATTCAAATCCCACTTTATATTCGGCCTTTCACAGTATTGACCCCTCCCTTTTTCTCTAACTGCTATGCTAATAGCCCTTTGAGATTATTTTTTCATTTTTCCTTATATGTTTCATGTACATGGTTTGTATTTTGTTTTTCTCCATTAGAATGTGAGCTCCTTGAGCTCAGGGACTATGTATTTGTTTTTATTTGTATTCTTAGTACTTAACACAATGCATGGCACATAAAAACACTTAATAAATGCTTGTTGAGTGAATGAGGAGACCTTTCATCTTGGAGACCTTTTATTATTCTGGGGCTAGAGTCAACCAACATTATACCATCTGTAGAGAATGACATCTGAATGGCCTCATGCTCTGTAGGGCATCTCACTTTTATTTGGAACCTGTATAGGACATAATCCTTGATAATGGCAAACAATGGAATGTTTTTATATTACTAAAATAAAACAATACAGAATAGGTTTTTACTTTTTAGTTTTTCCTCTGAATCAAGAAACATTTATCAAGTGCTTTTAAATATGCTGGCTATGCAGTGGAGCTACAAGAGTAAAAAAAGGTGGGGGAAAATGTTATACTGGGGGATTACAGTGTGTTCAAAATTCAGTGAATAAAACCTGTTTACCAAGTACATATAACTTTTTTTGCTAACTTCTAAATATTAAAAATCAAATATTAAAACGTTTAGCATTTCAATTTTTTATATCCTAGCATTTTGTATTTCTTTGATTTCCTAATAAAAATCAAGAAAATTCCCACAGTTTATGTTTTAATAGCTTTTAACCAATATCTTGTATTCTTAAATTGTTTAGACCTCCTTCTCCCTCTTATTTTTGGAGACCCATATATATAATAAATATGGTAATATAAATTCATTCATAAGCAATATATGCTTTTTTTTTTTTTTGGTGGGTGAATTGATTTGCCCAGAGAGCAGTTCAGAAACTCACTTTGCTATTCATTACTGTGTAGTATGTTCAAATATCTACTATATCAGTAATGAATGAAAAGTAGTAAAGATAACTAGTCAACATTCTTCAGCTGAAAAGGGGAATTGGATTTGGTGTGGGGTTGTAGACATTTGAGAACAGGATAGAGCCTGTTAAGGCTAAAAAACTTAAGTGGAGGCTGCTTAAGTCATTGCTAGTTAATAGTTTTTTTTTTGTTTTTTTGTTTTTTTTTGGTGTTGAAAGCTTTTATTGCAAGGCAAGGGTCAGGCCCAAGCCCTCACTGTTTACCATTGCCATTGATGGGGAGGGGGGAGACCAGTGTGCTGGGGTGAGGCCAGGAAGGCCTTGAGCTTGGGCCGGGAATTACATAGGTAGACAACAAGGGAAAGGTCTCCAGACAACCTGGGGCCAGAGTATCTGGTGAATCAACAGCAGGTCCAGCAAGTTGTAATCCACAAAAGAGATCTTGTCCCCCACAATAAAGGCCTTGCCTCCCTGGTTCTGCTTCAGCAGGGTCTCAAAAGGCTTCAGCTGGGTGGACAGGTCCTTCACATACTGGTCCTTGCCTGCCTCATAATTCTGGTCGATGAGAAGAAGGTACTTGAGCCTGAGGTCCTCCACCCCATCGTTGGCCACGTCCAAGAGAGCATCTTCCTGATCATCACTGCCATAGAGCCCATGTTTGCGCCCCAGGTGTCTCAGGATGGCATTGCTCTGGTACAAAGTCAGGTCTCCATCTGTGAATTTGGGGAGCTGGCCATAGAGACAGCTGGCCTTGAGGTCCCCCTTCATCCACATTTCCACGGTCACTACGTCCTACTTCCACTCCTGGCCCTGGTCAGCCAGGAGCATCCGGGTGGCCTCACATCGCCCTCGGACCGGGAAATAGGTGATGGTGTAGGGAGGCATCTCGGGGGATAGCGGCCCACAGGAACGAGCAGAGCAGGAACTAGTTGATAGTTTTTTAAGAAGCCCATTTTTTCAGTTGATCTATCACTTTTATGAGCAGCAAATGAGACAAAATTTAATGAAAAAACACATTTCAGTGTATAACAGGCAGAGCCCAGAGAAGAATCAAGGTGTGAATGTTACTGACCTGGCATTTTCCTTAAATTGGAGGTTCCCTGTGGACTGGACAATTCAAGGAAGGGGCCATAGGACCTCTTCAAATCTCAAAAGACTACCACCTCCAATATGTAACCACTTTTAATATCCATATTCCTAAAAATGAGCTTTTTCAATGGTCTGCAGCAGCATTTTAAACATCAATGGAAATTTTCTACTCAGGGAAGATAATATGGTCCTGCAGGTGAATTATTAAATTCCTGTTTTCCAGAGCAAGATGTTAAGATAGTGAAGTAAGATAAAGACTGTTGTGAAAGGGCAGTGTTGGGTAAAGGAAAGCACTTGGGAAAAATATAGGAACTTGTATTGTAGCCGTTCATTAGCCATGTAGATGTGGCCAGTTTACAGAAGTATTTTGGACCTTATTTTCCTCATCTGCTTAATCATGGAGTTGGATGAGAATTCAGGGGTGGGGAATCTGCAGCCTCCAGACCTCATCTGACCTTTAAGTCCTCAGGTGTGGCCCCTTGACTAAATCTAAATTTCCACAGAACAAATCCCCTTAAAAAAGTTCTGTAAAACTTGGACCCAGTCAAAAGTCTGTATCCAAGGACCTGTAAGACCACATGTGTTCTAGTCTGGTGGGGTGGTGGTGGCATGATATCCAGAGTCTTTTTGTAGTTCTAAATTATGACAATTCTTGATTAACTCTGCTGGCATGATATCCAGAGTCTTTTTGTAGTTCTAAATTATGACAATTCTTGATTAACTCTGCTAGGAAGTTTGAAATAGTTATTAATACTGAAATATTGCAAAAATGCTGAAGGATCTATAAGTTAATGGAGATGATAAGTTTTTGAATATGAGAAAAACTTAAGTGGAGGCTGCTTAAGTCATTGCTAGTTGATAGTTTTTTAAGAAGCCCATTTTTTCAGTTGATCTATCACTTTTATGAGCAGCAAATGAGACAAAATTTAATGAAAAAAACACATTTCAGTGTATAACTTTGTGTCAGAACAAATTTAATGTCTCAGCTTCTATAAACTATATCATAAGTTGATCAAAATGAAAACAGTTGAGGAAACAGGGTTGAAAATCCTGAGTCCTCAAGAAAAGGTGATTCTCTTAGTAAACATTCTGTTTACTAATGTAGAAATGTAGAACATTTTAGAAAGGCCTTTTTAAATTAAAAAAAAAAAAAGGTAGAATTGAAGAATGGTACCTAGAGAGTTACCACTTATAACAGTCACTCAGAATTCTTTCCCTCTACCCTACAAGGAGAAAATACATTAATGTGAACTTAGCTATATTATTTTATTTTATTGTTATAAAGCATCAAAAGAACAAACCCTCAATAATTTATTGCAAGGCTTAGGTATAGCATTTGCTTTTTTTTTTTTAAATTAAATTAACTTTTAAAAGTACAAATCCTCTAGCTTTAAATCTTGACTTTGATCTTTAACTTCTTGTGTTCTCTTGGCCTTGATAGATTATGTAGCTTTCAAAAAATTCCTTTGCTTTGGAATTTCACAATATTCACTGCAGTCTCAATCCTGGTTTTTCTTTCCCCTATTATATCTTTTTATTTTGCTTATGATTTATTGGAGGACAGAAGTGAATATAATCAATTTTTTATTTTTTAAACAAACCACAGAACAGAGTGTGGCAGAGAGACCAACGAGATATGCGAGCAATCCAACCTGATGCAGGATATTATAATGATGTAAGTATCAATTTGTCAGAATCATATAATAAAACATCCTTTTTTGGGAAGGTTTGATGAATAGATACTCTGAGCTCTAAAGGTACCCTGAGAAATAATGTTTTCACTGATCTGCCATTCTGGATACCAGTTTGGAACTATGCTGAAAAGGTTACTTCATACCCTTTGATCTAGCAATGCCACTACTAGGTCTGTATCACAGAGACATTAAAAAAATGAGGGGAGAGGGAGGACCTATTTATACAAAAAATGTTTATAGCAGCCCTTTTTTTAGCGGCAAAGAATTGGAAATTGAGGGGATGCCTGTCAGTTGGGGAAAGGCTGAACAAGTTGTGCTATGTGATTATAATGGGATATTACTATGCTATAAGAATGATGAGCAGGGGGATAGCAAAAAAACCTAGAGACTTAGATGAACTGATGCAAAGTAAAGTGAGCAGAACCAGTAGAACACTACATAAATAACAGCAGTACTGTAGAATGATGATCAGTTGTGAATGACTTAGCTATTGACTTTCTCAGTAGTACAATGATCCAAGATAATTCTAAAGGTCTCATGAGGAAAAATGCTATCCACTTCCAGAGAATGAACTGGATAATGTCTGAATGTAGATTGAAGCATACTATTTTTTACTTTTTGCATTTCCCCCCCGTGATTTACTTTTTCTTTTTGTTTTGTCTTCTTTTGCAACATGACTAATACATGCCATTTTGCATAATTGAACATGTATAACCTATATCAAATTGCTTACTGTTTCAGGGAGGGAGGAGGTCAGAGAGGGAAAAAGAAAACTTGGAACTCAAAACTTAAAAAAAAAAAGGAATGTTAAAAATTGTCTTTACATGTAACTGGGGGAAAATAATATTATTTTAAAAAATAAAGTTCAAATAATCTTACATATGAAAGATACAGTCATTTCATGTCAAATCTTATCACGACAGAACAAAATGGTGTTTTAAGAGATGCAGTGTGAAAATGATACAGAAATTTGATTTTCCAGAACACTTTAGGATATGTTGTTAGCTTTCTTGCTATTAAGAAGGGATTAAATAAGATTCAAAGATTTCAATTTTAATTTTTTTGCCATTAATTTATGTATTATTAACAGACTTCTTTGCCTTTATTTCTTTTTAAAATTTTTTCTAAATCAAAAATTTTTTTGTCTTTATTAATTTGTTTACTTTTAGTTTACAATATTTAGTTCCGCAATTCTTGGAGTTCCAAATTTTCTCCCTCTCCTCTTTCGCCTCCCCCCCATGGTGGCATGCAATCAAGTATAGGATCTGCAGATACTTTCACATTAGACATTAGTCAAGTTGTAAAGAAGTATTGTAGCTGATGGAATGAACAGTGGAAAAGAGGAAACAAAACCAGACAAGAAAAGAGAGCAGGTAGTTTGCTTGAGTCTGCATTCAAACTCTGTTCTTTCTAGTTCTTCCTCTAAATGTAGACATCTCCTTCCATCATGAGTCTTTTGGAGTTGTCTTATAACCTTGCATTGCTGAGAAGAGTCCAGTCTATCAGAGTTGGTTGTCACACATTTGTTGTGTCTGTAATTGTGTACAAATTTCTCCTGGTTCTGCTCTTCTCACTCCGCATGAGTTTGTAGAAGTCTCTCCAGGTAAATATGAAGTCCATCTGCTCCTCATTTCTTATAGTACGGTAATATTCCATTACATTCATATATCACAACTTGTTCAGCCATTCTCTAATTGATAGGCATCCCCTTAACTTCCAATTCTTTGCCACCACAAAAAAGCTTATGCCTTTATTTTTTAGTCTATTTAATAATAACTGATGATTTAAGAGGCTATTTGTTGTAGTATCACAGAGCATTTTGTAAGCCTTGTACTCTGTATAAATGCTTTAAAGAAAAATAGTGAAGATAACTGTTATTGCTACCTCCATTTGCTAGAGTTGTAATGTTTATTTTGTTCCATACTTTTTCTTCTTTTGTAGCTGGTTCCACCTATAGGAATGCTGAATAATCCTATGAATGCTGTAACAACCAAATTTGTTCGGACATCTACCAATAAAGTTAAATGTCCAGTATTTGTTGTTAGAGTAAGTACTCTTTTAATCTTAATCTGGACATTGCAATTTATAATACAGATTTATTAAAATGAGGGAACCACTCATTGGATAAAACTTTAAAATGTATTCCTGAGGCTCTGGGTCTGCTTCTTTATTGCATATTTAATAGCCTTTCTACTGAACTGCTACTTTAGACTAATTGTCATTAAATTATAAGTTTACAGATAAGTCATTAGAAGTTAAAATTAATTACCTTGCTTAGAGGGGGAAGGGTCATGGATTATCCCATCTTTCATATCTATTTACTGTGCGATATAGGATATACTTTTCCTTTCTGGCCTTTTTCTTAATGTTGGTGGGATGTGTATGAGTCAGCTACTGTTACTTTTTTTTTTTTAAAAGCAATTGGGGTTAAGTAACTTGCTCAAGGTTACATGGCTAGTCATTATTTATGCATGGGTGCTCATTTTCCGAGGCCGGATCTGATCTCGGGTCATCCCAACTCCGAGGCCGGCGCTCTTACTCACTGAGCCACCTAGCCGCCCCTTTAGGGCAATTGGGGTTAAGTAACTTGCCCAAGGTTACACGGCTAGGTTTTTGTTTGTGTGGATTAAGTGTCTGAGGCCGGCTCTGAACTCAGGTCCTTCTGACTCCAGGGCCGGCGCTCTATTCACTGCTCCACCTAGCCGTCCCTACTGTTACTTATTTTACCAGGCCTTAGACTTTGCCTTCATGAGCATTTTAGTTTATTTGGCTTTGAGATACCTGGCAGTTTTGACTGTGGTTGTGGTATGGTTGTGAATCTTAGAGTATGTAAGGAAAATGTTTCCCTATATAAACAGTAACACAAAAAAGCTTAGTTATGCTGAGATTTTCCTTGATATGTTGATTTGTCTTTTTTGCCAGAAAAAAAGGAAAGAGGATTCATTTACTTGTATGTTGTGTTGCCTAAGACAAATGAAATACAGGGCACTTAGAAGTGAAAGAACAGGGAGGCAGTGCTTTTCAGTATTGAATGATTAAAGAGTTAGCAATAAAATGCAAGGAGAGTGGCAAGAATCAGAGCTACTGATGAGAAAAAGAATAGGCAGAACAGTAAGGAAAGAGGAAAACTAATTAATAAATTAGGGGAGGGGTTAATTGAATGACATACTACCATACATATTTTATTACTTTTGAGGGGATATATAGGCAGGAAAACATGCCAACTGAAAAAGCACCATCAGGGGTCATTTAATTTTAGAGCAAAGTAAGTCCTATGTTTGTGGTATGGTTTTGGAAAATACCCATTTCTAAGAGGGGAAAGGGGAAAAAAACTTTTGGTGGTAAATGGTTAAATTTAAGATACATAAATTATTTTGCTACCAATCTCATCTGACCATGCTAGATAATTCAGTTGTTGCTCTAGTCACCATTTCTATTGTTTCTTTACCAAAGAAGGGTATTATACTACTATTCTGATACTAACTCATTATATGAATGTATATTAAATGGGCTTAGAGAGGCTTTCTTGAGAATAACGGACTTGCCTAAATTTTGAGTGGATTTATAAATGAATAAAATTCATAATTTTACTATAATTTTATAAATCAGCTTTTTCATAATGTGTGCCTTTTTACACTGACCTTTTAATGTTTCTTCCCAAATTGGACCACCACTAGTTGTAGAAAATTGTTTTCATAAAGTCTTTGAATTTCCTGGTTACCAACGAAATAGAAAAAGTTGTAATGCTAATATTTGCATTTATTTCTTGGAAGATAGACTCTACTGAAAGTGATGTATTTTACATAAGCTTATTGTATAGCTTGTGAAATAGTCTTTATATCCTCTTTGTAGAAATACAATGCACCATGATTATATATATAAATGTTGTGAAACTCATTTAACCTGTTTCACTGCTTTCTATCCAGTGCATCAGAACTGGTTTAAATGAATAGACTGAATCAATATTTTTTAACATAATTTCATATAAGGAGGAGGTCTTTTTATGCAAAAGCCAAGATTTTCTGTTTATTACTTGGGAAAGAATGTAAAGAAAGTTTAAACATTCATGAAGTGAAAGTCTGGGGAACTCTGACTTTTTTTAATCTATTTGTTTCTCTTTTTTTCTTCCCCTTCCCCAGTGGACTCCTGAGGGGAGACGGTTGGTTACTGGGGCTTCTAGTGGAGAGTTTACCCTGTGGAATGGACTCACTTTCAATTTTGAAACAATATTACAGGTAACTGTATTCATCAGACGGCGGTCCCATTCTCTTGGACTATAAAGAATAAGAAGTGTTCTCATTTTACATGATTTTAAAATGTAGAGCAAGACTAATTGTTGCTGTAACACAGAATCACAATATGTGCTCCTTTAGATCTTGTAGATTAGATAATCCTTGAAGAAGTATCTGACAAGTATTTTGTGATTCCACAGGCTCACGATAGCCCAGTGAGGGCCATGACGTGGTCACACAATGACATGTGGATGCTGACAGCAGACCACGGGGGATATGTGAAATATTGGCAGTCCAACATGAACAACGTCAAGATGTTCCAGGCACATAAGGAGGCGATTAGAGAGGCCAGGTTTATACACAATATACCATTTTCTGTAGTTCCTATTGTCATGGTTAGACTGATCTCTAAATGTATGCTGGGTGCAGAGATGCATGGGCTCTGTCAGATTCTGGGAAACTTTGTGCACCCTAGAAACACAATATTTTCCTTTGTTTCCACATACTCAACATTTTGCTGGCACCTTTCTGAAGTAGTATTGTCCCAGTATCCGCCTCTGCAATATGTTAGAGATGTATTGTCTGCCGCATTTTGCACTGGTATTCTTTTCTTCATATATATGGTTTACAATGTATTTAAGTTATTCCTTTTTTGATGCTCATTGTGTAAGACAAGAATATTTCATTCCAAATAAAGAATTCAGACTTTAATAATCCAAATGAATAAAATTATAAAGCCTACAGAAATCAAACACCTACATAGTTCTTACAAATACAAGAAAAAGGCTTAAGTGAAGAACTGGTTGGCTTGGTTATTCCAAGACTTGAGATAAGAAGTATTAGTATTAAAAACCCTTACAGATAAACTCTCTGGTTGTGAAAAACATTAAAGGTTTAATGAATGGGTTCTTCAAGCTTTGAAATTGTAAGCAAGCAAACCATGAAGAGAAGACTGTAGGACATTTCTCCTGATTCACTGTTGATACATCAGTTATGAAAGTGTATTTTTTAAAAATAGAGTTTAAAGTGATATTTTCAGCAAGCTGTTAAATATAATCTTTCAGTATATGTACAGTAAAACTGAAGAAATGTTTCATATCTGAATCTGAAGAATTGCTGCAGCCTCAGAATAAAGCGATGCAGCATTCCTTTAGGTTGGTGCAGCCCCTGTGTGGTAGAAGGTTGACATTGTTACAAAAACACCACCCACGGCAATCATTCTTCCTATTGTGTCTTATGGAGTAGTCAGATCAATGTACCTGTGCTTAACTGTCTGGTTTAGTGTCATCCATACACTGAATTGCCACATCAGTCCCCATTAGTTATAACAGTGATGCTTTTGAAATAAATTAGTGAAATTTGGTGACCTTTAACTGCACTGAAAAGGAAGTGACTGCCTTTCATTTGCAGGAGTTAGTTGGGCTTTAATCACAATTCCTTTTTCCCTGTAGTTACACCATAGAAAGCAGCTTCTATGGGGCTTTCTAAGAAAGGAAGGAGATGGGGAAATTCTTCATACAGACATTTTCAAGTGAATTAGAAACATTTTACATAGGATTCTTTAGCAAACACTATACAATTGTCTTCCAATTCTACTTATATTTTTTCCATAAAGACATACATGTTTCGGTGGCATGTTTTCAGAAATATTGCCAACTATACAATTAATTTAGTTCAGCTGTTATTCAGTTTCTCTTTGTGTCTTTCTGTGTCTTACCCCAGACCCTCACGCCTCCATCTCCCCACCCCATTCTCTCTCCCTTGGTTTTTTTTTTGCTGGCACCAAAAAGGCAAAGCTATATTTTGGGAACATGCAGAATTAATGTTAAGAGTAAATTGTTAGGTCACTTTTAAAAATACATTCTCAGAATAAGGGATTGAATACTAGGAAGCAGGAATAAAAACTCTGCTGAATTCATCTTTTGATGAAATGTGCCTTTCAGCTGGAACCATTCTCCAAGGGCACCATTGTTGGATACTTTCCCTTTCATCCTGTTTATAACGCCATACAGTATTTTATTTTGCCCTGTCTGAGAAGCACAGATAATCTGTTAAATGCTGACTTCTTTCCCCTGCTGTGTGTCTTCATGTAACAGTTTCTCACCCACGGATAATAAATTTGCTACATGCTCTGATGACGGAACTGTTAGAATCTGGGACTTTCTACGTTGCCATGAGGAAAGAATTCTTCGAGGTATGTGTATCAACAGTACTGATTGGAATTATTTAAATAGGGAAGACACTTCTAGCTAAGTAATCACAATACGACAGTACCAACTCTTCTCCATTCTACCTTTAAATCCTTAGGCATAATCTTTAAAGAAAACAGAACTTTCAGTGATCCACAATTGTTTTATAGTCCCACTTTCCATATTTCTAGTATTTTCCCCTTAAAGTTAGTTTGGTCATGGAGTTGAGTACAAGTATGTTTTCACATTAATTGCCTTTATATATGCCTCTTATGAAGGGGATCTAATTCCTTCCTATCTCTTACTTTGGGTGCCATTTTTATTATTAATAAACACTGAATATCAACATACTGATGACATTTTATTCAGATTGCTCGCATCCTCATGGCAATAACTTTTAGAAATATTCTACCCACAAATTTTATTGCTTGACAAATCATAAGTTCCATTAACTACACTTTTCTGTATTGATGCATAAATTAAAGGAGTTAGTTTTTTCCATTAACCACATTTGGGCCCACATATTCCTCAACTTTGCTTAATAGTCACTTCCAAGTTATGGAGAGCTCTCTTTAAACTAGAACATTTTCCTTTGGTATTTAAAAACTACTTCTAGCTTATATGAATTTTATTTCTGAAATCCCATAATGCTTAGTCAGGCTTTATATAGAGAACAAAGAGGATTGGGTAACATTATTAATAAAGGTAAAAATTAAAGATGAAAATTTTTTCCACTGCATTGTGTATCTTGTAACAGACAGCTACACACATTTACACACAGAAACACATAAAAGCTGGAGCATATAAGCTATATCTTGTACTAGTTGGTTATAACTTTGGTCCAGAAGTTTTATTTCTTAAAGACTATGGCCTGAACCTACATTGTTTTAATCATGGTCAATAAAAGTACTTCTGCACTCTTAATTCTTGATTCCAGTATACGACAAACGTAAAAATCCTTCCCCTGAACATACAATCATGGATAAATAAAAAAAGACTGGACTACAGAAATTGGTGTTGAAGATTTTCATTTCTGTTCATAGTTAATAATATTACTACAACTAACTCCCTTGTAAATAATTAGAAGATAGGTCCAGCAGTTCCTTTTGTGTATTTCCTCATACAGTTTGAACAAGGGAGAAAGATAATGTTCCTTTTTATTATTTACAGAATAATAATTTTGTAGCTAGAATGAGACACAATATCACAACATCACTTACGTATTGTATATAAACTATTAAGATTATGTAATTGTGAAATTTTTTGACAAAAAATTAATTTTAGACGTTATCTAAAAAATTGTGCTCATTTTGGCCTATATTTGACTTGTTCAAAATCAGCAAAGTAATTCCTTACTGATATGGTACAATAGAAAGTATGCTGCATTTGGATTTGGAAGACCTAGGTTCACGAAACCCTGTTTTGCTAACTAAACTCTTACCTTGGACAAATCACTTATTTTCTTCTATGTTTTGTCACCTGTAAAATGAAGGAATTGACTGGATGGCCCCTGAGATCCTTTTGAGCTCTAAATCTGTGATCATCAGATTATTACTACCTATTATTACTATCAGATTATTATTACAAATCTGACTCAAGTTTTTCCTTTTTTTGTTTTGTTTTACTATTTCTTCCCATCTTTTTTTCTGTCAATAGAGCTCTTAATTCTTATTTTAAGTATGTAAATATGAATGAAACACAAATTTTTCCTGTAGTTATGGTTAGGAATAAATGGGAATGACTTTTTCTTTGAGTGAAACTTGGAATATAAGACTAGATTTGCTTTCACTGAGGATTAGAAAAGCAGGTGTTAAGAATGATCTACTTTTTTGGGACTCTACTTATGAACTTTATCAGTAGAGGGAATGACACACAGATAACCCTCCATAAATAAAAATTAGCAACTAGTGTATAACTTACAATCTTAAAGAGTTGCTTCTGGCACTGAAAGGGTAAGGATCTAGGGTAGGTATCAGGTAGGGCTTGAACTCAGATCTTTCTGACTCCAACTTGGTACCCTAAACACTATTCCATGCTGCCTTTAATAGAACTGTGTGTGTGTGTGTGTGTGTGTGTGTGTGTGTGTGTGTGTGTGTGTGTGTGTGTGTGTGTGTGTGTGTGTATGTATTCTAAAGAAGACTGGCTACTGTAATCTCCTTTTCACCCAGCAATTTCAGTTGATTTTTCTACAAGGAGGAGGTTATAAATGTTATTCAGAAATTATATTGTAAGATTTTGTTGTTTTCATTTCTTTCATCACTTCATTCCCAACTTTATTACCATGAATTTAAAAATTGATTAAAAGTCTAAAAAGCTAGTTCAGAAGAGATTTTACTTCTAGTGATGATTTTATGATTTTTATCTTTATGCTTGATAGATTATATTGTATGATGAAATCAAGGTGTAAAGATTACCAGTTCCAAAGGTTTCGAAAGTCACCTTTTTACTTTGCTAGTGTCCAAGTAACCTGGATTGGTTTTATAATAACATCTTCTGTGTATTATATTACAATGTTTATATTTGAATGTCATGATTTATAGTCCCTAGATTTAGATTTGTAGGGGCTCTGTGTTGCAGATATTGACATTCATCGGGACACACAGTTTCATGTTGATTTTTTTTTGTATGTCCTTTTTGAATCAGCTTGTGTTGATGTAGAAGGAAAGCAAATTATAGAGGAGAAAATCTTTAGGATGTTTCAGACTTGTATTAAGCAAGGTTTCTAAGAAAGAAAAGAACACTATAATTTCTGACACATGAAGTGCCTGGGTTGAACCCTATACAGGCAAAAATGATTTAAAAAAAAGAAAAATTTGTTGAATCATTTCTCTTACAAAATGGTACATAGTATCATAAATCAGCTCACTGCTCACAGTCATGCAAAATCATAATTCATTTAATACACATTTATTACTGTGTTTCAAAATAATTTATATTGAAGAGAGAATGATATATCAAATAATTGTTTATCTTCAGAAGTAACCATTTGGAAAACTTGAATCTAAAAGAACCTTTAGACTGTTACTTAATTATGTATTTGATTTTTACCTAAGTAGACCCTTACTTTAGTAACTTAAAATCAGAACTCATTCAGCCAATATTTATTAGGAATTTGCTTTATGTTAATTGCTCTATAGAATTCAAAATTACTATAAAGACAGTCCTTGTCTTCAATGAGATTTTAATAGTGTAATAGAAGTAAATAGTCCATCTATACCTCAGTACTTATATGATAACTACCATGTGAGTGGTGCAGACAACATGATGTATGGGTATAAATATCAACCCTTAAGTCCATCAGTTTTATTATCTGAGACGAGCAGTAAAACGGATGGAAGAAACAATGTGGAATCTACAGAAAATACTGAAACATCTATAAACTAGCAGAGTTATTAATCTTGTGTACTTTTTGAATAACATTTGTAAAAGAAAAATTGTAATATAGAAACATTCAAGGTATATAGAACATAGAATTAATTGTTGAATTTTATGTGTATAAATTTTATTGATCGGTTATCTTAGGAAATAATTTATTCCTTACTTTGACATAACATGGAATAAGGTTATTTGTTTTATGAACTAAATATATGGCACAAGTGCTTAATAAATATTTGTTGTTGAATTTAAGTCTAAAATAGGTCTATCACTAG
Organism: Gymnobelideus leadbeateri; assembly: GCA_011680675.1. NCBI lineage: Eukaryota > Metazoa > Chordata > Mammalia > Diprotodontia > Petauridae > Gymnobelideus > Gymnobelideus leadbeateri. The sequence goes on along the minus strand of WOXC01011533.1, from coordinate 338,963 downwards.
GAAGCTAAATTTTGTATTCAGCGAAAATTTTAGGTAAAAATCTGGAAGGTTATTTTCTTCTTAGCAAACTAAGCTTAACAAATATTTCTTCCTGGAACACTTTCAAAGAAATTCCATATTAAAATTGTTGTCTTTCCATGATAAGCTTCAATTTCTATCGTTTATTTCAGTCTTAGATACAACTGCCTTAGAACTAAAGTATAGATGTATAATTTGGTATATATTTTAAGTGAGGTCATAACCACATTGGAAAATGCTAAGCACTGTCTGAAATTTGTTACTGATTATTTTGTGACCTCATTACTGTGCATTTTTTCTGCATCTGGCCTCATAACAGTCCATGCAGCTTATATTTTCCCTTTGATTTTATAGAAAAGGAATTAACGAGCCTCTTTCCATATGGGAAACTGATAAAAATTATTATTGGTATCTTGTTTGCTTTCATATAAATCAATGCTTCTAATATATTTGAAAAGTTTTCTTAAATCTTTTAAAAGTACCCTCCCATGTCTTTTAAACTCATTGATTGTTAACATTTTTTTATGAGTTGTATGGAGAGAAATTTAAGTTTGCCTCCTGTCTAGATCACTAGGTCTTCTGAATTTATATGTTCAGAAATAATCAGGTTTTACTTTATTATAGCCTTTACTGTTTTATAGTTGGTTGAATACCAGTGAATGAAAACACACCTTGGAGAAGAGGGAACATTGTGTTTCTCTTGATATTTTCTTTTGGCTGTTACGTTTTTCTGTGCCAAATAAACAAAGTAGGGCATTTTGTATTTCATCTTTTTCCTTACAATAAAAATATTCAGTATTTTGTTTTTTCATATTTCTCAAAATATGCAGTATCTTTGAAAGTTTACTTTCTATCTCTTGTATGCATAAAAACTAAACTACCAGTGCACATTCTACATAACTCAGCTATTATTGCCCTTGGATGTGTGACCTGCTGAAAAAAGCATTCTAATTTTAGATGAGTCAGAACTAAAAAAATATTTAAGAAGGATTACAGCGATAAAACTTACCTTGTTATTTTAATGTGAAATAAAATAACATTTCTGGGGAATAAATGGTAGATTTTGGGAAACTTGTTTTAAAAAATCTTCTTACATAGGATATTCCTCAGAAATACAATATTGCATGATCTAAAGCAATCCTGAAGGAAAAGCTACCTTTTTTCCTTTCAAATTTTCACTTAAATTTTAGCCTGGGCAATTTGCCCTTGTTCTGATTTTTACAGTTTTGGAGTATTTTATGTGTTGAGTAATTCTGTGAATTACTTTCATACTTTAAGCTCCCCTGGTATTTTTCAGCTAGTTTTTTTGGAAAATATTAGTGCAACCTAACCATATTCTCTGGTGAATTATAGTCTGATGGACTCAGGACTGACTTACCCTAAATGCTGTGACTATTCTTTCCATGTGCCTTGTCTCTTTCCTAACTTTGCACACCTCTCTTTCTGTCATTATATATTAACAACACACAAAAACTCACCTTCCAAACTCTGCTACATCAATCAAGCTACTTACTACTGTTGTTGGGTTCAGTTCAGTTTAATAAATTGTGCCCATTCGTATGCATTACATTCTACTTGGGCACACTATAATTATCTGAAATTCCTTGAGCTTTTTATGTAACATTACTTTCTTTTCTGATTCCTCTCTTCTTTTTCATAAGTAGTAATATTTTTAAAGACCTAATCCTTACTACTATATTCACAATTGCCTCTATTTCCCCTTCCCTTTCTTCTCATTTAATTTTGCATTATACTTTGGAGCTCCTATTTTTGTGTCATATAGCAGAAGTTCATATCTTTAGGTGTACCGTTGAATATAGAGTAGGATAGAGAACTGCCTTTGAAGCCAGAAAACCTGGGTTTGAATCCCATTTCTGACTCTTCAGGCTGTTTGACCCTGGGCAAGTTTCTTAACCATTTTCTGGTCACTTCTTTATAAGAGTTTAAGTTACCAAGTAGATCCTGTGCTGCTTTGGTAAGAGGGAGTTTCCTTACCTGGATTTCACCATACTTAATGAAATCACAGGTCCAGTCCCAATCTCTGTGCACCATAGAATTCAGAGTGTGACAAATCTAATAGATTGAGTAATCTTGGAACCCATGTGTGATCTTTGAGGCATCAAAGAGAACACAAGTGATGCCAGAAGACTGGAGATGAAAATTCTACCTGACATTTTGAAAAAGGTGGATTCTGCAAACTGATGAGCAAGACATAGATTATGTCATTAAACAGGACAACTCGAAAGAGAAGAGAACATTAGTATCCATTTGGGTTTACTAGACTAATAAAGAGAATCCCATCAAACAACATTTATTGAGCATTTTCTATATGTTAAGCATTAAGAGTATCTAGAGAAAAACACTTGGATAGTTATTACCCTCAACTCAAATTCTGTAGAGAGAGACTATACTAAGACATTTATAGAACAAATTCATGCAAAATAAAGTGGGGTAATTGGTTAATTTAGGAAGTTGTATTTGAGCTGAGCTTTTAAAGAAACCAGGGGTCACAAGAGGTTGATAGAAGAATGGAAGATATTTTAGGCATGGTCAGGCAACCTTTGCAAAGGCAAAGAGATGGGATATGCAATGTCACATGTGAGGAACAGCAAGAAGGCAAATTTGGCTAGACCATTAAGTTCATGGAGTGTGGGGGGTAGAAAGTAATGTATAAGCATGAAAAAATGAGGTTAGAACCAGGTTATTAAGGATTGAATGCAAGCCAAGTTTGTATTGAAGTTTAGAGTTAATTGAGAAGCACTAAAGTTTATTGAGCAGGGGAATCCAGGTGTCAGACGTGCACTTCTATAATATCACTGACAGGTTGAGTGGAGGATGGATTGGGGAAGGAGCGATTATTAGGGAGACCAATTAGAAGACTTTTACAGTAAGTAATCCTGGGAAAAGAAGGAGAGGGTCTAAATGAGGATGATCTCATGTGCACAGAGGGGCAGGTGAGAGAGAGCTTGTGGAGGTTGAATTAATAATGATTTCGGAACTGAATAAATGCATAAATGAGAAGATGAAGAATATATAAGGGAAGATAAATGAGGGAGAGTGAGAAGATGAAGATTATACAAGAGAAGTTATGAAGATAGGTAAGGGGAGAGGTAATGATTTTAGTTTTGAGTATAGTGATATTTTCATAATACCCTAATGAACCTGAAATGATTCTTGGATAATAGGTGCAGTCATAACTTAACTATACATACTCACAGAGTCAACCAGAAGGAAGATTTCTAACATCTTGTTTTATAGATACACTCTCAATTTAGTTCTGTTTAAAAATGTTTATCCATAAATTGGAGAAGATATGTAAGACATAAAAATTTGTGGGTAATACAGATGTAGGAGACAGAGCCTTTACATTGATAAAATCAGTTCTGTGTAAAAATTTTATTTTCATATCCTAGAACTGGGTTCTTAATTTGGAGTCTTGTGAACTTTAATAACTTCAGTATAACTGGTTTCCTTAGTAATCTTTCATCCTTTATATATTTAGAAATATTTTGAAAAGGGGTCTGTAGGGCTTGACAGGTTGCCATGACACAAAAGAGTAAGCTTCTATCCTAGAACATATTGAAATTAAATGTAATAGCCTGCACTTGCTGTAAAAAAATAAATCGTCCTATTGCAGCTTTGATAAGGTCTGGATTAACAACTTTATGTAAAAAAACAAAAACCAACAAAAATCTGAATGTGTTAATTGACTGGTCTCATCATAAGCAGAAAATGTAGCATGAAAGTGAAACAAGTTGATCATGGACTGTCCAGAAAAAGTGTGATTATAGTCCCACTGAACTTTACTCTGGCATCATATCTGGAGTATTATTTTTAGTCCTGAGTACCTCATTTTTGGAATATTGACATTGGTGTTTAAGAGATAGAAAACTAGGAAAATGAGATGCAGTTGTCATATGAAGATTAATTGAAAGATTCAATAATCTTTAGATTTAGGGGAAATTGTATAGCTATCTGTATATATGAAAAGATTATGAGGAAATAGAATAAAATTTATGTTCTGTAGCTTCAAAAGATATTACTAAATTTGTACACTAGGGACTTCGAAAACAGACTCTATGCCTGATGGGGTTGAGGTTGCTAACTTATGTACCATTGTCCTTTTATTGGGTTCTCAGGCACAGTAAGATAAATTTTAAAAATGTAGCTTCAGAAAAATGCCTGAACTTTCAGCAAAGTAATATTTACTGAAAGAAACCCAATAATATGTTCTTAGTTCTTTATAATATTCTTTCTACTGTTTTTTTGTAATTTTATAGTTTGTTTCAAATTTCTATTGCACATAATTTTCCTTTTAATTGATGTATCTTTATCTTCCAAGTCTTTTCCACATATCTAGCTATTTTTACCTTTTTCTTTTGATTTTTTTTTTTGTTCCCCCAATAAAATTCTCAGTCTTTCATCACCCTTTGGGTATTGAGAATCTTCTCACTTTTGACACATTTATATAGTTTTCTATTTTCCTTTAGAAATGTATTTCCTTCATTTTGGAAGTATGGCATTTACCTTTTTAGTACTGCTACATTTTTGTTTTAGTAATTAAACCACTTTTAAATGACACATTGTTTATTTTTAATCATAGTGTTAATAGATAATCAGAATCTCACATCACCAAGATTCCTTTCTAAAATTGGTCAATGAACTTTACAATAAAAAGTAAAACCTTTATAGATGTTAGCCACATCTATTGTGTTTCAATTAAACTTTAACCATCTAATTCTAGCTGTTCTATATTTGAATATTTTTGTTAAATTCTTATCAGTATGTAGACTTTACTCTTAAGTCTACTTTTCACTTTTGCATTTCTTTGCTGCAATTTGTGTAGACATTCATGTCTACATGAAAAACTATTTCTAGTTTTTCCATTTTTCTGTTACAGAACTATGAACCTTTTGTTCAGATGAATAATCATTTCTCTTCAGATGTATTCAGAAAAGTAGGATTATTGGTTCTCATATTGTTTTATGTGTTTATTTGAAAACTCATTTAAAATAGTCCATTTAAAAATTGGGAACTATTTGTCTTCCAGAACCCAGTTATAAATCAGCTTGTTATTTAGCATACATACTTAAAGTCTTTAAAGTACAAGTACCTGGAATAATGTTTTTTAGTGTTCATTGGAGTTTCTTATATATTTGTTTTTAAAATTTTAAATACATTGTTTAGAATTTACTTCAAAGACATTTACAGAATTGGTTAGGAATTACAGTAGTTAAGTAGAATACTTGAACAAGATTCTAAATCTGTCAGAGATGGTAGAATCCCTTTTATGTTGACATCACTTTTATCATATACTTTATTTCACAGAATGGTACAGCAGTGTCATTGTTGAATTTAATTTGTCAAATATTGGATATAGATTTCTCCAAAAATAGTTTCTTTATCTTTTAGAAAAGGTAAAGAAGGCTGACTTCATTAACATTAAATGGTTTTTGTTGAAACTTTTATTGGGGGAGGAGTTGGGTTTTGAATCTATGATTACAGTCAAATAGAGAATTCCCTTTACTAGGATATGTTGGTAATATAGTTTCCTGGGACACCAGATTAAAGTTAAATGACTTTCCCAAGGTCACAGAGTCATGTGTAGGTTATGGAACTTGAACCCAGTGCTCTCGGTATGATACTTATCAGGTGAAAACATAAATCTAAAGAAATCATTAGCCTTGGAGCTCAGCCTATTTAATGCTGTCATAAGCATAATTGAGATATCATGAAAGTATGGCCAATTCTTTTATCAGCAATTATGGACTAGAGTTTAATTCATGCACTAAACTGCCAAGAAATGGAAGGCTATCTTTCTGTGACAGTTTCTATGAAGTATGGCCAATGGAAAGTCATCAAGAGGAAGAGGACTAAGGGATTTGGCTAACTCATAATAAACGATCTGAATAGTTGAGGTTTGACTAAATTAGGAAAGAGACTAAAAGCTGTCAACTCATTTTTGATTACTCACATCATAAGCTCCTTGTGGGCAAGCACTATACAGATTATAAAACACCTAGTATAGCACTTGTTGCCAAATAAATACTTTTTAAGTATTTTGTGCTATTGAGTATTTTTGGTTTCTTAATATTTTAAAATTTAAGACTTAAAATACAAATTACTCTTACTTAAAATTGCTGGGGGGGCGGCTAGGTGGTGCAGTGCATAGAGCACCAGCCCTGGAGTCAGGAGGACCTGAGTTTAAATGCGGCCTCAGACACTTAACACAAAACTAGCTGTGTGACCTTGGGCAAGTCACTTAACCCCAATTGCCCTACCTTCCCCCCTTCAAAAAAAAAAAATATTGTGTGCTAAAGCAAACATCCTTCAAATATAAACTCAATGAAGTATTTGGTCCAGTTCTCTGGAAGGAAGCCTGGTGATGTCATCTCAAAATTAATAAAACTGTTCATTTAACTTTAACTGATTTTAGCATTTAATTTCTTAATTTTAAAATGGCAAACTAATGTTAAAGTTTTCTGTACTTCCTTCCTCACAAAAGGCGGCTTCTGAAGGAAAAGCACATTGAAAATCTGACTGAGAAACTTTATCAAAAACAATATAATAAAGTGCCCTTGCAGTGGCATATAATTGTAGAACTTTTAGTTTGATTTTTGGAAAGAATGGCAGTTGTTGCCAGTGCAGGGTCAGAGTATCAAGGACATAGTAGGATTTGCAGCACTGAATTATAGTTGGAATATATGGTGAGTTCTTGATCCAAAGAATTATATTCAAATTTAACACTGATTGTAAGAATGAATATGTGCCTATCAAAATTCAAGCATTGGAAGATATTTATAAGCAAAACCAGTAGAAAGGATATATCTTCTTAGGTTTTATCAGTCTGATAAAAAGTGAAATGAAAATACAGTATACTTTTAATTCATTTTGCTTGCCTACATCATCCATCTCTTAAGCTGTGTAACTGTAAAGCTGTCTCTTCTAAGATTAGCCTAGATATTTCTTGTCATCAATTTTATATTAAATTTTAAAAACATAAAACACTTATTTCTCAGACATTTCCTAGAAACTCAGAGATCTCAGTTTTAAAACTTTAGATGCTCATAGTTAATATATGTTGTTTTTTTAAAACCCAAGTAAATTTCCTCTAGCAGGTTTAGTGTTAGAATAGTTGTCTTACTGTATAGGCACATTTATCTATGGGAACATATGACACTCTTGAGTTGTTTTTTTGGAGGGCAATTGGGGTTAAGTAACTTGCCCAAGGTTACATGGCTAGGTTTTTGTTTCTGTGTGTTGAGTGTCTGAGGCTGGATCCGAACTCAGGTCCTTCTGACTCCAGGGCCAGCACTCTACTCACTGCGCCACCTAGCCGCCCCTACTCTTGAGTTTTCTTACATGTGATTTGCGCTTTTTAAATAGTTACCTATAAAGATTTCTTCACTTATTACTTTTTATACATGAGTGGTAATCCATATCTTCTTATAGTTTCCTAAAATTTTGTAACACTTAATATGTCTACTGGCAATTGAAAATAGTATCTTTAACTACATTTTCATTAAATTGTATATAAGAGGAGTTCTTATAGTCCCAAGAATTAAGATGTTTTTGTTTACCCATCTTTGCAAAAACTAGGGCTTACATAGCCATCTTCTTATAATAAATGAATGGTCTTTCTAGTGTATTTTTGTCTTAATTCCCTGTTAGAATTGTCAGTAATACTGTTATCAGTAATACTTTGTACTTAATACCTCTTTGTCTTAAAGAGTGCTATCAAAATAGCCTTGAAATGAAAACAAAACCAAAAAGTCTCGCTCTAGAATATTATAAGCTCTCCTATTTATGGTTTTCTCCTATTCCTTAGCCACACAGTTTATTATTGCTTAGATGCAGTTTGCTTGTTGTCATGGTATGTGCAATTCAACAAGTAGAAATTGAGTTTAGTTGTCATTATGTGTCCTCTGTGTATAAATGTGTGGAAACAACACAGAAATGGAACCACATTTGCCTGATATTATTTCATCTTCTCCCCTAAGATAGGACTGAAAATTATTAAATACTCAGCAGCATCCCTTACAGATATTTTTATGTTGGCTTGAGGAAATAGTTGAAAGTTCAAGAAGAACTCGCTTGAGATTTGTTGGATTGATTTCCGATGATCATGTAGTGATCTGGTGAAACATTAAAGAAGATACACCTCTTAGTACTGGACCTTAGCAGTTATAAAAAGGGTTATTGCTTGATAGTAGATAATAACCAACCAGTAATTTTGTTTTTAGCCTGTTTTGGTGTAAATTATTAAATAAATTTCATCTTTTCAGAGAAACTTATCTTTTTAGTAGAACTTTACATTTTTACTTAAATAATCCTTAATTTTCTTAAATGATCCTCTTGAAGAGGATCACCTCTTTTTCTTATAAATGACAGGTAAATAGTACCCAGCATGTAAAGAATTAGCAAAGATAATATATTTTGTTTATATCATGTTACGTCATACAAATGCTAATTTAATTTATAGCAACATCTTAAGTTTTTTCTAACTTTGCTCTGACATACTTTTTTTTTTACTTTTTTGCTTTTTGGAGGGAAATTGGGCTTAAGTGACTTGCTCAAGGTCATATGACTAATAAGTGTTAATTGTGTGAGGCCGCATTTGATCTCAGGTCCTCCTGACTCCAGGGCCAGTGCTCTGTTCACTGTGCCATCTAGCCACCCCTATTCTGACATATTTACTCTGCTGTGCTGTTTCTCCGAATAATATATATACACTATAATATCTTAACATTAGTTCTGGTGAGTTTAAAAAGATAATTCAAAAGTCAGGAATTTCCTGCTGTTAAATCAGAAAACAGACATACCATGTGCCAGGTACTACTTACCACTTGAAAGAAATTCTTAAATTTTTAATTTATAATAAAACTGTTCATTGCTAATTTCCAAACCCAGTGGCTTTCTCAAGATATTCTTCATTCTGCATATATGTGTTATAGTCATCAATCATATGACATGTCCATTGGAAACTTGACTCCTTGATGCTACTTTGTAGTCTAATTTCCTTGATATCTGATTTTTGGGGGCTTAATTTTAATATACTATTAGGTACACTATTCAAGTGTTATGTTTTGTTATTTTGAGTGAAACAACTTTTACTAAAGTCCTACTCCTCTGACCTCTTGTATCATGGGGAGAGGCCTGTGACTTCTTGCAGGCTATGTTAATGGAAGGGATGCTCTAATAGTTTCCTACAAAGGAAAACTTAAGATAAGGATCTGACAGCAGATTATTTCTGTCTTCCATGTACTACCATTCCAGACAAGTTTAGGGACATTTTCACTAGCAGCTTGACAGTGATAATACATTTTCTAACCATTTATGTTTATGTCTACTAAGGGTCCAAGAAGGGCTTTTATTTTTTGTTGTTAATTGTATTACTACACTCAAAATCATAATTCCTTTAAAGCAGAGAGCACCTTTGACGGGTGGCAAGTAATGAAAAGAATAAGAGATAGTTCATTTTGAATATTATCTCATAGGCATCCTGCCACAGTTTGCACATGCCCCAATGTTAACTTTTTGCCTTGAATGGATTGCTTACAGCATTGAGAGCAGGACAGATTTTCCTCCTTTGAAATCTCTTTCTGATATTTGAAATTCTATCAGTTTTCAGTGGTAATTTATAGATTGGATGACTTCTTCCTTAGGACTAAATTGAATCTCCTATTTTACATCTGTGTTCCCCATTAAAAAAGTGATGGTAACTTATAGTGAACTACAAGCTAGGGCAAAAAAGGTTTCATTATTAAAAGTTTTGTCTATCCTGAAGAAGTTGGTTCATTTGAAATGTTTGAAACTTCAGAAGTACAAAAGGTTTGCTCTTAGTTTGTTTAGCACAAATGAGTAAACAGAATGTTTATTTTTCAGAATTGGTGGTATTCTGAAGGGGTTTTGAAGAATTCATAAAGGATGAGGAATAGAAATGAGATAATTAATTGAGGAATAATTAGTGTGAGGATAAGTATAAGGGAGTTATAAAATAATAAATAAGGGAGTTATAAAAATGTTTTGACTCTGACATTTGGACCATATGTTATATGCCTCTGATAGTTTTAGGTGAGGGGAAGCCATTATTATTGTAAATCACACTTGAATGTGATATTGAAATGGAATTTTGACTTTTTTAGTCAGTTTACTCTTCTTAGCTTTTGCTAAAGTCCTAATCTAGCTTTATTGGTGTAGAAATACTCTTAAATATTAAGAATTTCTTAAAGGCTATTCTAGCAGAATGAAACATATCAGGTTCCAGCAAATTAGGAAGAATTTCCAGTGTGGTTCTCATGTGTCATTTGAGAATCATTCTAATTAAATGTAGAGAAACTCATCACTAGATGACCACATTGATTTTTCAGAGGATTCTTTAACATGTAGAGAGAGTAACCACACTGATAGAATCACAGATCTTTTGAAATACCCCATTGAGCTATACTTCTTACTATAGTATTGCTGTAGAGGAGAAGCAATAGAAAATTTGATATACAGTTCAGTATATCAAAAATTGGGCCTAAAAGTGCTAGCAGAATCTTTTGAAAATACTGTCTGGAAGCATACAAATATTGGATCTTATTCTTCAGGCATCTTTCTTTTTCTAGTTCTCAGTGACTTGATTTCCTTTTCTCTCATAAAGGTGGCTGTATTAACTCTAGCAGATTTTTTTACCTTTATGGCCTCTAGTTTCTTCATCTCCAAAATTAAATGATTGCTTATGTCCCTTCTGGCATTGTTCATATGCGCAGACTGAAAAGCAGCTACAATTATAAGGTTCCATCAATCTATTAAAATTGGGCTCTACCTGAATACTTGAAGCAGATACTCCAAAAGACAGGATGTCTAAAAAGTCACAGTGCAGTTTTAAGCTTTGATAGCTCTTTTGCATTGGGCTGGAACCATTCATTCAACTCTTTTGAAGGTAACTCATTGAAGTTTGCAGTCCATCTCTCCTTTCTAGTGTTAATATTTTTTATTGGTATTTACACAAAAGATTAAAGTTAGGTACAATTAATATTTTCCTTTGTCTTCCTTTTCTCAGTCATAAAAGTAGACAATTGGGGATTGAGGGTGGGGAAGGGGGAAAAGGAAGGGAATGATCTGAAAAAAAACCATTCCAAATGCATTGCTAAGACTAAAACTTTACCTTTGCCCCATTGTTCATTTAATTCAAAGACATTAGATTGCAGTATGACCCTATCTGTGGCTAGTAATAAAAAGAATATTTTAATTGGATTGACAAAGAGAAATAGAACTACCTGTCTATTTTCTCTCCAGTTCATCTTTGTAACTAAAATAAGCCATTTTTTGCCTATTCAGGCCCCTGTGGCACTTTTGGTGATATATCTTTACACAATAATAGATAAAGTATTGCTTTAAATTTAAATTTTACTCATTCAACTGGGACACCCTCTAAATTATTGGTTGGTATGGCAATCATATATATGTGGTTATCTAGCAGCCAAAATTCATAATCATGAGGGCTTTTGATATACATTTCAGTATATCAGAAATGCAAAATTGTTATTGAACCACTGTCAGAGCATTTTTTGAGCTCTGACAGTTGTGGATTTCCATCAGTCCATACAGAATCTCTTTATGAACATGGCATAAAATTACAAAAGTGAGTGGTCAGAGTTCAGTCTCACCATAGGCCAAAGTAACTGGGCTAGATAGGTGTCCAAACTGTAGCCATGATCTCATGATTACTATGTTCTAGGTAACTAACTAAAAACTGCTTATAACATAGTATATAAGGCTATAGAATATAATGTATAGATTCTTTTTTCCCCCTTTATAAACAAGGAAGTAAATGTAATCTGTAACATGGAAGTAAATTTTTTATTTGTGAGGAAAAGTAATTAATAGTTTGAAACTTTTCATTATGATTTGTAATATGAACTTTTTACTTCATAAGCACATTGATAACTTTTAGAAGTATAGGATCACAGATTTTGAGTGGGGAGGGACCTTAGGTTAAATGACTTAACCCATCATAGACTGTGGTTTTATTATTCTTTGGGTGTTTGCGTAGTGCTTATTTGCACAATGTTTGGCACACTGTATGCCCTTAATAAATATTAGTTTAACAAATATGTGGAAGTCTAAGACTTGAGTTAAAGGGAGATAGGCATAGATTAATATAGTAAGTTGGAGTTGGGAGAAGGGGTAGAGAAAAAGTTTATGCAGAAATGGATGTGAAAGTGAAAAGTAATGATTATCTGAATGTTTCATTTAGCATTTTCATTGGCTTCTGAGGTAAGGCAGGATTTATGCCTGTCATCCTCTCTAGTCTTTAGGGTTATGGCAAATTAGATTTCGAGATGTCCTAGTAATGACCCTATTAAAGAGTATCAATAAATTGAAACCCAATTTCTGACTAGATGTGGGTTGTCTCCATATGCTTTTTAAAAAGTTTTTACATTTTTTATCTTGATAGGCTCATATTTATCATATATAGCTAAAAGGGATTCTAGAAGCCATCTCGCCTACCCTTTTCATTTTTCAGATGAGGAAAGAGACTATTGGGAGATAAAATAATTTGACCATGGTTACATAGGTCATGAAGAGATGGGATATTTCAATCAAATGCTTATAGTTAAAATCTAAGGAAAAACTATGAATTGGGAGTTTTAAAGGTATAATTACACAAAATATTCCATGGAATCTAGATTGGATTAAACTAAGAATGTCTTGTATGTGACCTTGGACAAATGACTTAGTGTCTTTGAGCCTCAGTTCCCTCATCTGTAAAATAAAGGGTTAGACATAGATGGTCCCTGAAGTTTCTACTGTGTTTCCTAGATATTAATAAATAACCTAAAAATAGTAAGGAAAATTTGTCATAGATAGTACTTTATGATGCCTCAATAAGCCACTCTCAATAATTGATCTGATGCTGCTATCTGATGCTCTAAAAGGACTTGAACATCAACAGGATGATCATTTTACAGTGTGGCTTTATTAGTTGCATGACAAAGCATTAAGTATCTTTCTCATGAAATTATATTCATGGTTTCTAGTTAAATTTTTTTATTTAAAAGAAAACATTGAAGTCACTTCCAAAGGTCATCTCCAACTTTCCATTCACTGTAGGAATCCCTTCAATATCTCTGACAGGGTTCAGCCTGTTTATACTGATATTTATGACAAGAAGGTGTTTAGCCATAGAATTTTTACCCAAAAGAAATTCCCCTAGTGATTCTGTTTTAGTATTGATAGTTGGCTTGGATATATTGTTTAGGACTACTAAATATTATTCTTAATGAAATCAACTGATACTTGAACTAATGCACTGAAATGAAGCTGTCTTGTTTTATACATCATTGTTATTACTGCTTTTAGAATTGCTTTGATATGGTAATTTTTCTTTACCTTAACTGATATAACTTTTAGAATATTAAGTCTGAAGGAGTCCTTAACTTTAAGTTCTCAACTGGGTAAAGTTGATCATTTACTTCCTATGGTTGAAGGAAGAATGTCAGTCTGTTATATAATGTGGAGAATTATTGTTTATTTCATTTCCACAACTACCTGAAGAGTGGTTTTATAACAGGCTTCCAGTCCATTTTTTAAAATAGTGATTTCTTTTATATCATTAACTTTACAATAATACCTTTCCTCTGTTCCCCAATTGAGCCTTCTCTCTAACAAAGAATTTCAGTTAAGAAAGTCATCAATGTATTTCCCATCTGTGATAATATATGCCTCATTATGCACTTAAATTCTACTATCTGTCTGACAGGAGGCACACTTCATCATCAGTCTTTAGAAGTCTCGGTTGGCCATTGTTTTAATTAGAATCATGAAGTCTTTTCAAAGTTCAATTTATTTTCCTAGAGAATATTTTTACTGTTCCAAGTCTAAACTTATAGTCCTCAGTTGACTTATTATTTAATGACTTATTATATAGCCTTTAAGCAGATGAATTCCTCGTTATTTAATACATAGAAATCCCACCTAACGTTAAAACTGTAAGGTGAAAGAACATTACCCAGAACAGTTTTGTTACAGAGAACAATTTAACAAATAAATGATTAGATGAATGGTATGACAGCTAGGTTTAAATATGTTAGGGTCAATTTTGATGAAGGAGTTGGGCAATTATTATAAAATGGTATTTGTCAGTATGATAATATTGTACATTCCTGCATAAAGGTAGTGTTCTATGTTCAGATATCCACAGTTGAACTAAAGTCAGTTGAGTATTATGTGAATCCAGGAAATTATTTTCTGGTATTGTCTTGGTTATTCATCTGAAAATCCTTAAAACAAATTAACAAACATGGAGAACTCTAAAAAAGCTATCTAGGACTTGTTTTAGAAACTCACTCAGCAATTCCATTTCTGTTTTGAGTCACATATGCCAACCTCCATCGGTAAAACATTTAAATCTCAGTGCATTTGTATTATGTTAACGGTCATTCAGTTTACAGTAAATTTTACCAAGTTTTATATATATATATATATATATATATATAAAACCTTCTATGGATTGTATGAGAGCTTGCCAGGCTTACCAAGGCCCAAAGATTTAAGTATTATGTTTACAGTGTTTGGTAGTCTTGACATTTATAGATTTAGGGAAGTTTAAGCATTCTTATTAAGACCTGGCTGTACTTTGAAATCATTCTGTTCTCAACTTAATGCACAAGTAGCTTTTTGTTTTCCTTTTTTTTTTAATTAACAAGCATTTTGTCTTCCTCTTCCCTCCTTGGGGGGATCAAAACCTCAAAATAAAAACTTTATGACAGATAAGCATAGTCAAGCAAAGCAAATAATCGTTTTGGAATTGTCCAAAAATGTATGTCTCATTCTTCATTTTGAGTCCATCTCTTCTCTTTCAAGAGGTGGATAGCATAGTTCCTCAGTTTTCTGAAATTTGTGGTTGACCATTGATCAGTAAGACTGAACAAATTATGATACATGGAATAGTTAATAGAATGGTATTACACTTTAAAAATTGTCCAAGGATGGATTTAGAGAAACTTGGAAAGACTTGAATGAATTGATATAGAGTGAAGTGGGCAGAACCAGGAGAACAAATTAATGTGGTAAGAATGAAAAGACAACTTTGAAAGGCTTCAGAATGTAGTACAGTGACCAGTAAAGCTATTTGTATTTTTAAAAATAGTATTTTATTTTTTATTTGCATATCATGAAGATTTTTAAGTAACAGGTTTTTGTTTTTGTTTTTGGAGGGCAATTGGGATTAAGTAACTTGCCCAAGGCCACATGGCTAGGTTTTTATTTATGTGTGCATTAAGTGTCTGAAGCTGGATCCGAACTCAGGGCCTTCTGACTCCAGGGCCAACGCTCTACTCACTGCGCCACCTAGCCGCCCCAGTAACAGCTTTTTAAAGAGATTATCTGAGAGGAATCAGTTGTTATCAACATTTTTAAGAGAATGTATCTTGTTTCTTCCTGACAAGGCCTTTTTTTTTTTTTTTGCAGGGGGTAAGGCAGGGCAATTGGGGTTAAGTGACTTGCCAAAGGTCTCACAGATAGTAAGTGTTAAATGTCTGAGGTCAAATTTGAACTCAAGTCCTGACTCCAGGGCTGGTACTCTATTCACTGCGCCACCTAGTTGCTATACAAGTTGGGTAGTATTATTACTTTTTTTTTTTTTAAAGCAATTGGGGTTAAGTAACTCGCTCAAGGTTACACGGCTAGTCATTATTTATGTGTGGATGCTCATTTTCTGAGGCCGGTTTTGATTCCGGGTCATCCCAACTCCGAGGCCGGCGCTCTTACTCACTGCACCACCTAGCCGCCCCAGTAGTATTTTTTATTGGACTTCTGGAGTCATGCATTGTTGGTCATCTAGGTGATCAGAGTTAATTCTTTCAAAATTGTCCATTTTTAGAATTTTGATATAATATTATAAGTTCTAATTTTGTTCACTTTGCATCTATTTATTCAAATCTTTCCATATTTCTTTTAAATAATTTTTTCTCACTTATAGTGCTTCTGTCATATCTATATCCCACAATTTGTTCAGCTATTCAACAGTTGATAAGTTTCCATATTTTGGTGCCTCAAAAATGAGAAGTTATAAATATCTTTTTCATATCTGACCTTTGACTCTAGGAGCAGCTAGGTGTTACAGTGAATAGAGCATTGGACCTGGACTTGAGAAAACCTGAGTTCAAATCCAGACTTGGACATTTAGTAGCTGTGTGACTCTGGGCAAGTCACTCAACCTCTGCATCAGTTTTTATAATGGGAATAATAGCACCTACCTCCCAGGGTTGTTGTCAGTATCAAATGAGATAAAGCATTTAGTACAGTACCTGGAACATAGTAAGTGCTATAGAGATGTTGACTTATTATTTTTATTTTTATTTTCTTGAGTATTGTGGTATAGTTGGGTCAGAGATCATTTGTCCTTCTCCAGCTTTAAAGTACCACTCAATCTTTTTTTTTTTGGAGGGCAATTGGGGTTAAGTAACTTGCCCAAGGTCACACGGCTAGGTTTTTGTTTGTGTGTGCATTAAATGTCTGAGGCCGGAACCAAACTCAGGTCCTTCTGACTCCAGGGCCGACGCGCTACTCACTGCGCCACCTAGACGCCCCCAGTACCACTCAATCTTAATGGTCTTTCAAAGATTACTAACAGTGACTCGATTCTTTCTGTAGTTCATCTGGATCTAGTGTCTTGAATTTTTTCAAAGACAGGTGTTTTTAATAGCCCTGTTTGTTTTTGGTTTCAGAGTCCTTTTAACAAATTCAGTCCATTAAAATCCAAGATAATTTTTCATTGTTTTCTTCCTGCTATTCCCAGCATTTTACTTTCTGAGGGCCCAGGAATGGAAACTGTCCCTCACCATTTCTAAAGTCATCACCAAAAGACCTACCACATTAACCAAAGCCAATCTGGACTTATGTTCCTTTGCACTGATCATTTCTACTTAAATTATCTTCCAGTCCTATAGCACTATGCCAGTTCTTCTGGACTTAGTTTGTCTCAAGCTAGTCCCCTGGAAGCTTAAGTTCAATGTTGGAACAAAATGAAACATTAAATTGTTAACAAAAGATTTTACTTAGCCATTGACTAAAGTATATTTAATGAGGCATGGAGTACACCTCAGCCTTAGCTGGACAAAATTCCTTGCTTTCATTGCCCATTGTGAGCCACCAGAAAATGTAAGTGCTGCTTTGACACACCATACCATTCTACTATTCAAGACTACACAGGTTTTTCAGAGTATTTTTTTTTATCTCTGCGTCAATTTGGCTTTTTCCTACTTTTTCCATTGTTTTTCTAAGTATATTAAAAATATGGAGAGAATGCAATTCAATTTCTTGGAGAAATAATTTGACATTTGAAATAGAATAAAGAAATATACCTAGAATGAACACTGAAAGAGACCTTTAAAGTCATTTAGTCCAGTTCTTTCCATGTGAAGGTGAAGTAACTAGCCCAAGATCAGTCCATCCTTAGAGATCTCTGATTGTTATTTGATGCTTGACTATTTGTAAGAGATGAGAATTTTAAGACTTTGACATACTATTTGCTTCCTATATTTTTAAATTCTGTGTGATCAAGTAGAGGGAGGGATGATGATAGAGAATCATACTTATGTCAGAATCAGAAGTATATAAGGATTCTTACGAAATATTTGGATTCAAAAATTTTTTTTCTCTGCTATAAGCCCTGACTTCTACAGAATTTTTTATCTCTTGCTTTAGTGTGGGTTTATTTCATCTTTCATCCTTTGGTTTTAAAAGTTTCATTTTACCACATTATCATTTTATATTGTTCTTACAAAGAACAATATTGTAGTAATCTACCAAAGAGCACCTTCCTTTTTGCTTCTGTTATTTTGTCTTCTACCCAGCTATAAGAACTGTGATCTAAGATACAAATGAGTTTTCTTCTTTTCATTCCCTTTTTCTCTTTTTTTCAGTATTTATAGTCTTGCTTCATGTAGATTTGAGGAACCTTGAGCTCTACTTAATCTTTCTTCCTTGCTTCCTCCACATATTAATTTACCCATACCACATATATAGCAGTTATCAGATAATATCCATTCTGAGCCCAAAGGTATGGAGCCCTAGATCTATAACTGATGTTTTAATTTTTAATTTTACTGATTCACAGCATAATTTATTTTAGATCCCTGGCATTTGGCCAGCCCTTATATACATTGTTCACATAGAGAGAGGGAGAGACAGAAACAGACAGTGAGTCAGTGTGTTTGTGTGGGGAGGTCTGTGTCCATGTTCCCTTGTACTTGACCATCCTCTCAAGAAAAAGTATACTTGGGGCAGAAAAATCAACACTTTCATGTTAATTGTCTGTTTCCTTCATACATGTGAGTTCCAAGTTTTCATTTTTTATGTCCTTAGCTGACAACCTAGTTCCATAGAGTGAGAGTTGGGTTTGGAATCAGCATATCTTAATTGTACTTAATTTTTTTTTCCTTTTTGGAGGGCAACTGGGGTTAAGTAACTTGCCCAAGGTCACACGGCTAGGTTTTTTGTTTGTGTGTGTTAAGTGTCTGAGGCTGGATCCGAACTCGGGTCCTTCTGGACTATATTGGCTCTGCCATTTATTAGTGACTATGGGGAAAGTTAGCTAACTTGATCTTAGGTTATTACGTGCTCAATTTGTTCAATTTTCAGAAGCTTGTTTTGTGATCTTGGCAAATTGCCCAATTTTTAAAAAATGGAAAACAAGAATATAGTCATTAATACCTCACTTTGAGTTACATTTTGACAATTTGATTTTTTCTTAAGTGATTCAAAATTAAAATATTACTTTTTTATTCTTTGAATCACATCCACTTATTTAAAGAGTATATTGCTCTTCCTCTAGTTGATATTTGACTTGGTTATAATAAAGAAGCTAACTGTGGATCACCATTTCACTACCTTCCTCCCTAGTTAACAGTTAGTAAGCTACTATGTTGGGGAGGTTTGAGGTTTTTACCTTATTGTTTGGAACTAGCTTTTTATTATTGTAATGTTGATATTTTATTTATCAGCATTTTCCCTACTGTTGCTGTACAAAGTAGTACTTGGAGTATTTATTTTCTATTTCCTTTCTGTATCTAAAAATCATGCTACTGTTTGTAAGAATGTGTAAAAAGATACCAATTTCCAAAGGCTATTTTTATTGATAAGATTAACTCCTTTTTGAAAATAAAATGGGATGAACCCAATTTCAAGCCTTGTAATAAATCTTAGAGTGGAGATTCTCAGACAGATTTTCATAGAGTGCTTGATATCCATAGGCTTTCCTTTAAAGGAGATATAGTTGTGCAGCATATGTTTAATTTTTGTCATTTCTACCAATACTAAATTTTAACCTCTCACGATTATCTTTAGGCTACTGGGCTTCAAAAAGCAACATAGCTTCCATAACCATAGAAGGTTTGAAGACCCTAAAATATTTTCCACCCAGTTACTTCAGTTTTGGGTCTTAAAGATGTTCAAGACTGTCGTATTATTTTGATAGGCTTTAGATTTTAAAACTGAATAATATATTAATCATTTATTCAATTGTTTTGAATATCATAAACTCAGATATGGTTATGTAATTGGTCTGGCTAGAAAGGATTTTTTTCCTGCCCTTAAATTTAGCACATACATTTTTTTAAAATAATAGTGCAAATATATATTGAGGTTTACATTTTTAAAATTAAAATTTTCATCTATTCTAATAATGAACATTTTCCTTAAAAATTAGTTTTCTTGAAATCCTTATCTCTGTTAAATGATGGATTAATATCACATTGCAAAGGTGTTTTTTTTTTTCCTGGTAGTTCTTTGTTTTAGCAACTTTTAAAAACCAGCTATTTTCCTGTGAGTAAGCAAACCAGAAGTGTCTAATTCACAGTAAAGGATCAATAGATGTTTGTTAATTATTTTCATGGACTGAAATGAGTAAAATTAAAATCCTTTACTACTAGCCTGAAATTAATTAATTATGCAGTCTTGGCAGGTAGTTCTTTTCAAGGCTTCATAATGTAGCAATAGCTAGCATTTATATATATATATACTGCTTTAAGGTCTGCATAGTGTTTTGCAAATGTTATCCCACTTGTTCCTCACAACAGTCCTGTGAGACGGCTGCTATTATGATTATAAAGTAATTTAAATACTTCATTGAAGTTCATAATGTGCAAATGATCATTTAAGTCTACTAGTACCTTTTATTGTTGCTAACACAGTAATAAAAAACCCTAAGAAAACTGCTTTTTTGCTTCTCATTAAATTAGTGAAATAAGCACCAGATCAGTTAAAATTTACTTCAATCTGTTTCCCCATTTGACCTCGAATTAAAAAAAAAACCACTTTGGAATAATTTTGACCTAAATTTTTCCCCAAGTCAGAGTCTTTTGCTAGATTAGTTTAAAAAAAACAAAACAAAACACCTATTTAAAGACCTTTAACTATCACAGATTTTCTAAGTCATTCCCTGATGTGGTTGATTTATAAGTGAAACTAAAAATATACTTCCATTAAGGTCCCTTCCAAATTTTAAATACTGTGATGTGGATCCTTTTTTCAGTATGAAGTATAGCTTTGTCTACAGTGAAGAATAAGTGCTTTTCAATATTTAATCTTGTAAATATTTGTAATACCAGTAGAAAACAACATGGTCCTAGTTTTCCTTTGAAGGAAAATTCCTCAATTATAAATAAATATTTGAATATATCTATAATTTTCTTTCGTGGATACTCAGAGATACAGATTGAAATTTATCTATAACTTCACATTCTTTACAACTTACCCATGTTCTATAAATCTATAGGGGGCTTTCTAGTTTTCTTGACATTGAGTGAATACCAGTGAACTCTTCCATTCTCCTTGTTCCCATATCACGCTCACCTTTTCCACTTATATATTATTTTTTTTTGCCTTTTGGAGGGCAATTGGGGTTAAGTGACTTGCCCAAAGTCACTTGACTAGTATTTGTGTTAATTGTCTGAGGCTGGATTTGAACTCGGTCTTCCTGACTCCTGGGCTGGTGCTCTATCCACTGCGCCACCTAGCTGCCCCCAGTTATACATTTTTAAAATGATATTCATTACACAATATCTCTTGTGCAATTCTCAGTTGGGAATGTGTTAGAACTAGGCACATGCACATTACCCCTTTGCTTTGCCTTTGGATGAACAGCAACTTTAATTCTTTGGAGACAGTGATTTTTCAATGATTGTGGTATTCTGAATCAACTATATAGCATCATTGGAAAAAGAAAATTGTTTTTAAAAGATAAGACTTCTGCTTCAGGGAAAAGATTTGGGTCAGTTAAAGAAATTCAGTTTCCCACAAGCAATCCAGCCTGCTCTTTTCTCCTACTTTGGGTCTTATTTATTGTCTATCCTATTCTCTCTTTTTCTTTCCCTTCTCCCTGTTTCTGTCTTTCTCTCTGTCTCTCTCTCTCTCCACACTGATGGGTAAGCTGGGTTTTTCATGAAATACATATCATAGTTTAAACAAGACAAATCTTCAGGGATTTGGTATTTCTAATATGAGTAGGCCAAATTGTTTTAAATGGTTATGGTTCTCCTTTTGGAGTTTCTGTAATGTTCTACAGCTTGATGCAGTCAACACAAGATCACCTGCAGTTTGGAGTATTTGAAAGACCTTCCTTCCTGTTCTTGAAAGATTTTCCTGTTCATGGGATTATCAATTTAGAGCTGGATCTACCTTTGAGGTCATCTAGTCTGACCTTCATATTTTACTGGAGCCCATAGAAATTAAGTGACTTGTCCCAGATTACACAAGTCAGAGCCAGAATATAAACTCTTGTTGGCTGACTGTCTGTGACCCTTCTCATACCTTCAAGGATATCCTTGATGAACATGTAAGTACTTAGATGTTTTGTAGAATTGGGATGTAGTAGGTATATGTCCCTGTGGTTAGTATTATTTTGTTGGTCACTTTGGGTAGAAATAAAGTTTCTAAGATTTTTCCTCCAAAATGTTTTTTCCCCTCATAGATTTATTTCTGAACTCTGTCCTCAGTACCCTAAATATTGTAATGTTTCAATACAGATGTTTGCTTTATTTGATACAGTCTCCCTGTTCTTCCCATTTTTGTTTTTTTGGGTACTATTTTTTTGTTTTCATACATACAGACTATGTTTTCAAATATAGTGGCTGAACTATAATTGATAGAGAAAATAATTCTTTTCCGTTTTGCCCTATTAATAATTCTTGTTTCTTCCATTTTCATCTCGCTTAATTTGCATCACTTCTAACATAAGATTAGGATTACTTCATACAATCACATACTTCTTTGCCTAGATGGTCTCTGAGATCCTTTTCACTCCTAGTACTATGGTATTGTGTTCCAAGTTCATGATTAGATAATTTGCTTAGAACTTTAAATCAATTTCATATAGGTTTTATATATTTTAGATGAACATATTTCATATACTTAGATTCATATATTTATGTTTATATATTTCATATATATAATATATTTCATATATTTTAGGTTGTTAAATACATAGCTTGAAGAGACTTTAAGAGATTAAGTGACTTGCTCAAGGTTATACAGGTTGTTTCATTTTATTCCATTTTTAAAGTTATGATTGAAAATTTAGTTAAGAAACTTTGGTGCAAATCTCTGCAAGCAGCATACCTAAAGATTGGTCTTTGTGGATGCAGCCAGTATTTATGTCAATCATGCATAATACACACTTTTTCAAGCCCTTGTTCAAATTCTCACTATTCCTAATTACTGTGGAAATATGGGTGTAGCCACAGAAAATCTCCATTGCCATTTATAAGTGCTTACCCTGATGGCAGTCTGTATATCCCTAATTTTTTTTTTTTTTTGGAGGGGACAAGGCAGGACAATTGGAGTTAAGTGACTTGCTCAAGGTCACATGGCTAGTAAATGTCTGATGGCCAGATTTGAACTCAGGTCCTCCTAAATCCAGGGCTGATGCTCTATTCACTGTCCCTATCCCTAAATTTTTAAAGGCATAGCTTCCAAAGCCTGCTTTTACATGCTTTCTAATATAGCTTGTAGCATAGTCATAAATGAATATTCAATAATATATGCTCTTTGGTGATTAAATTGTTCTTAAACTATTTTTGATCCTGTAATGCTTTTGGTTGTGTGGAAGACAAGTTCTTAGAAATTTATTCATTATATACTCAGCCTTTGTTTAGTCATCTGCAAAATAATAACAGTAATGTTAATGTTAGAAGTTAGCATTTATATAGTTCCTACTATGTGCCAGACACTTTGTAAATATCTCATTTTTTCCTCACAATATCCCTGGAAATAGGTACTGTTATCCTCATTGAAGTAACTGAGGTAGACAGACCAAATAACTTGCCCAGGGTCAGCTAGTAAGTGTGGGAGCCCAGATTTGAATTTAGGTGTTCCTGACTGACTCATGGCCTACTGTTCAATCCACTCTGCTACCAGTTGCCTTTGGGTGTGAGATAGCACATATTTCAGTGGGTTATTATGAGGACTATATTACTATTACTACTACTACTACTACTACTACTACTACTACTACTACTTCTTCTGCTGCTACTACTTCTGCTGCTGCTACATATCCTAATACAACTACTCCTCATACAGTGGTACTTACATATCAAATTACTTGCTCCGTGGAAATATATTTTCATATTGCCACTGGAGACCTTACTGTTACCTTCTTTTTTTTTTTTTAATTAAGTTACCTACAGTCTTCAGGTGCTTAATATCTAGCTGTCAACATCATTTAGATTACATTTTGAAATAAAATGCTTATATTGATAGGAAGAGCTTGATGTTTCATATTGATCTTTTCAAAGGCTCTAAATATGATTGTGCCTTTACAAAGGCCAATTTAGATAGCGAAGATTACATGTCTAGAGAGATGTTACCAGTTTAGAAATCTTCATCTTTTGCCATTAGTATGCTTTCGGGTTTTCGTTTCATCAGAATCAGAATAAGAAACAACCATGACTGATTCTGCCCTGCTCTTCTTCTAGAAGTTGGCAAATTTTTAATTCTAAAAAGAAAGGAAAAATAATAGTAAGTCCTTATAATATTGTGTAGATAAGTTTCCCTCTCTGGCTACCAACTAATGGTGTTAACTCAAGCTAGTTCTTGAATTTGTGGCCCTCGGTTTTGTCTTTCTATGTAATACCTTCCATTTTAGAGATTCTTTGAGTAGAACAATGGGTAAGTTACCTAACATCCTTGGGTCTCACTTTCTTCACCTGTAAAATAAAGGTGTTGAATTAAATGACCTCAAAGGTCTCTTTTAGTTCCAGAGACACCCTATGATTGTTCCAAAAGTTTATTTGCAAGTCAGTAGTTTAGAACTTGGGATAAATACAATTTAAAAATGCTTAGATACTCATTCCATGCCCTAAAAGTTCAAAATAAAAATGATGAAGTTTAGTAGTTTTTGAACTGTTACCTAAATGTCACTTGTAAAATTCTATGGGAAAATGCATTCATAGTTCCATAGTTCATGCTGTTCTTCCATGTCATTGGAAAATGGAATATAGCAGTAACTTAACTCATCTTATGCTTAGGTTGAGGCATTGACCTAGGTAAATAATTCTTCAGATGTTCTGAATTGGAGAGTGTAGGTCAATTGCTAGGGGATGGATAGGAGGGAGAGTGTTGTGCCAGATCTTATACTCTTTTACTCAAACTCCCAAGTTGTAAATTACTGACTTAAAAGGAACAAATAATTCCATTACTTGTTCCTGTGTATGATAGTGAGTAGCACAGGGCCCTGGACCTGGTATCAAGAAGAGTTAAACAGTTTAAGAGTTCAAATTTTGCCTCAGACACTTACTGGCTGTTTTCTAGATGAATCACTTCTGTCTGCCTGAGTATTTTCATTTGTCAAGTGAGGCTAATAATGGTACCTATCATCCATGGTGGTTGTGAGGAAAAATATGAGATAATTGTAAAGCACTTTGCAAACCTTAAGCACTGTAAAACTGCTAGCTATTACAACTGCTACAAGTACTATTACTGTTATTAGGAGGAGGAAGAGGAGAAGAAGTAGGTCAGAGACTGCATGGAAGTATGATTAATTTCTTCCCCCTTTCCCTCTCACGTCCGATAACTTTTTTTAAGTGTGCCTAATGAGTAGATCAGGAAAGAATCTTTTTAATATGCCACCTCTTTCCCCTTTTACCCACAAAGTACTGGTCACTTTGCAGAATATTCTTAAAATATACAAAGTGTTAACAAATTGATATTGCCACAATGTTAGTTCTTTGGCCATGCCAACCAGTGAAACAAAAAAATACATAAATTCCTTATGTCATCTTTAATATATCTGAGTTATAGTAGCCTAATGATGGCCAGAAAGTGTAAGAATGTACTGTCATTTAATTTTTTAGAACAATTTGGAGTTTTGATTTGACTGTTGGCTCTTTAAATGTGAGATACTTGTCTAGTGGCATTAAATAATTCTATTGCTGGAGGAGATGAATCTTAATAATTTTGACTTTCTAACTATAAAAGAAAAACAGGAGAAAGAAGTTTGCAGTTTAAAGGTACTCCTTGGAGGGGCAAAGAAGGGAGTTGATTTTATGTTATACTCAAAGGCAACAAGAAACATTATTTCAAGGGACAGTTGGTCATCCTATATAATATTTTCAAAATTGCAACTTATGCACCAACATTGGCTAGAGAACATTAAGAAATAGAGAAATTCTGTGGATGACTTTGTAAGGCCCAACAAATTATGTGAGCATACTCTCTGATACACTAGCTTAAATGCAAATGTGGGAAAGTAGATGAGCATGGGGAGGAATGTCAGAAAGCATGGGCCAGAAAGAAACGAAACATGGCCTAAAACTTGTAGTGTACACAAAAATATGACATCATTATGTAATGGATTCTTTTTCTCAGGAAAAAAAAATTGCTAAGCAATGTACATGGCAAGCAGCATAATGAAGTTGAATATATTTTAACAGGAAAAACCCCCTCATTGTGGAAGTCACCCATGAATTAGCTGCCTGTGTACTGTCAAGCCACTCATTTGTTTAAGATCAGAATTAGTAAACAAAAGACAGAATAATCATTAAACTGTAGATATAATTTAGCTAATTCTATCAATAAGTGATCTTGAAAAATGGGTAATAGATGAAATGAATGACGTGACAGCAATTATAATAATTTTGTGACATTCAACTAGTATAAACCAATTATCATGTCAAAACCAAAAAAATCTAAAAAGCACTTTGGACGGGAAACATTTCACTTACTTGGCAAGCAGAAAGAACTAAAGGCATTACCACTTTAGAATATGATCTTAATTTGAGATCTTATTTAAAAAATAAGATGATTCAATATGAACTATGTTAACTAATAAAACAAAGAGAAACAATAAGGGGTAAAACTAATTTGCCAAGCACTGGAAAGAGATCCAGCTGAGAAAAATCAAGCCAGGGCTTTTTAAGGATGAAAGATGCTGTGTGGACAGTAACAAAAAGGAAAATGGAAAAGATCAAGAAAGGTTTTTTAAAATAATCAAGGTCCATGCAATCAACACACTTGGACTTTTAACATTATAATTATGGATGTACTTCTGGAAGAGGTGGAAATGGCACTGACAAGAATAAAGATTGGAAAACCAGCTGGGTTGAACCAAGTATACACAGGTCCATGTTTGTGGCTACAGAAGAGAGCTATAACAATTCTGAGGGTTATTGAGGGATAATTTACAAGCTATCTGAAAGATACCAAGGCTTAGAAAACAATCTCTACTATCTACTTATATTTCTACATTGTGATCTGTTTAAAATCTTCATGAGACTGACCTACAATTGCATTAAGGGGATCCTTGATGAGATTATCAGTAGGAAACAGACATTTACAAGTAATATTATAACATTTATCATCTTTCTAGATATGGTGTAAACTACAGGTGTCATACAAAATTCCTGAGGGCAGCCAGAACCAAATTAATTGGAAAATGTTTAAAAAAATGAAAGTAAATATAGCATAGATAACATTAATTTGTGATTTTCTGAGTCAAATTTGTGGCTTTCTAGGATCTGTTTCTATTTGAGTTTGACACCACTGAGGTATGATATACAAGCTCCCACTTAGCTTTTATCATTTAATAAAAAGACATTTGACTTGGTAGAGGAAGCCACTTTAAAAAACTCAACAGATCTATCATTTATATGTCAAAATCATTCAAGATTCACTTGAAGATATAACAAGTAATTCAACCATTCTCTGATAACAAACACCAGATGAGGCATAAAGCAAGATAGTGGATGCTTGCCAAATGTTTTTGCCATTGTGATGGAAGAGATCTTTTGCAGTGTCTATCGAAGAATTCCTTGTGGATGGTAAGGTCCTTCAGATGCTCCTATTTGGAAATGATATTGTGCTGGCTGCATCAAACCCCAGAGAATTAGGGGGGATCTGTAACCCTCTAAAAGAGTTTGGTCTGCTCATCCACATAGGAAAGACCATTGGATGAAGAATTGCCCAAATTATGACATACAGTTCAATAAAGCTTGTCTATCACTATGTATTATCAGGGACAGACAATTCAAATGGACAGTTAGTTGGGCTAAGAAATAAACAATAGGTGGAGACTGGGCTGGATTACACTGACTGGGAAACTGCAAACTCTTCAGTAAACTTTAGTAAACTTCATCTTCTACCAGAAACAAAGGCCTCTCTTTTTAAAAACTATATTCTTCTAGTACATCATTGCAGCAGAGAGCAATGGAGAGACTGTGATGATTGTGTGGGCTAAGACATATTGCCCTAAACTCTAAAGACTACCAGGAATAAAGATGTCATCAAGGAAATGTATGAAAAGAGAAGCTGGGCTGATTATGTTTTGGAAGATGACAAGTAGATAGCCGAAGTGCTCCAGTGGTATCCTCAGGGTGTCAGGAAAAAGCAAGGAAAGCCCTCAGTACGTCGAATGTACCGCTTGTGGCAAACTTTTGGAAGGAAATAGGATAACTGTTGGATAGGTTGGGCACCTGTGGATGGATTGAAACCTGCATTCTTGGAGGGAACATTGATATTCATGAGATTTCAGGATTGTCATAGGGAAGAAGGATCATGGATATGTTACCCAAAATTAATAGCTGATGGGAATTGGTGGAATTAGACCATTTGCACACATTTGGAGTAAATTCAGATAAATATATTTTTAGAGTGATTTTGAAATCATGCAATAGTTTCTTCTGGATGTACTTTTTGTTCCCAGTCAGTACCCAAAAGTTACTTTTTTTTTTTTAAACCATTTTTCCTAAGAGTATTCTAGTCCTCAGAAAATTAGTAGTATGCATAGGCCTACTTTCTTGATATATATCGTATATGTGCTCCTGTAAATGGAATTTTAAAAATCAGAACCTATTAATGTAGATCACACTTTACCAAGTAAAGACCTAAGTATTATTAGATCTTCATTTGACAGTAATGTCTGAACCTTTAAGCTTCTCCATACTATATGTCTCATGGCCAAATAGAAGGAAGTCGAGAACATATTAAAATTTTTTTTACTTTAATTAACTTTCTCCTTTTGAGTAGGTGCAAGTAATATCAGATACTTTTATAATCTTCCTTTTTTTCTTTTTCTTCTTGGCCTCATATTTTCTTATTTTCTTTCTAAAAGTTGAAAGATATTAGTAACTGCTTAAAATTGGGAGTGAGGAGAGAGATGGGAGATTTCTGATTATTTTTTAAATTTAAATTGCAGGTAAATATTGTTCCGTTTGGCAAATTTGCCATTGAAAGGAAATTTGTCTTATCTTTTTATAAGACAAAGAAACCTCCCACTTTTTTTTAAACAACTTTGTAAGTCTTGATTTTTATATATTGCTTTTTCATTAAGAAACACTCAGCATAGCCTAGTGGACAGAGGGCTGGTCTCAGAGTTACGAAGACCTGGGTTCAAGTCCTACCCCTGACATACTGCCAATGTGACCTTGAATAAGTCTCTAACCTATCAGGGCTCCAGGCAACTCTCTTGACTACAAATTGGAGACAAGCTGCATGAAAAAAGGATTTTCCTCATTTGAGCATTTCATGTTATTGAAATGAATTCACAGATCCAGTCCTTGACATATAGAAAAAGATGGAGCAAGGATTTTCCACAAAGATGGAACACTTTGACATTAGAGAAAACAGTTATGAACTGTTACAAACACTTGACAAAAACGCTATCTGTGATGCAGAATGAGCTTCTTGTGCCTTATTTTTGCACCTTAATAATACTTGGACCATTCAATTTCACTGTTAACTAGTGGGAATTATGTAGTTTGTCTCATTGCTTTTATATGACTTTGTCCTACAGAGGGATGAACAACTCCAGATTCCTAACACCACAAGGTGGTTGACTATTAACAAATACTTTTGGAATTAGACCAAAGGTACAATCTCCTAAAAATAAGATTTAGGGTCATTTAATGCTGGAGTGAAAAATAAATATTTAGAAGGTCCTTTCACATCTTCTTACATTGTTAGATTGTAACTTCAAAAATTTTAAATTGTTAGATTATTTAATTGACTTTTGTTTCCAACAGGGCACGGTGCGGATGTGAAATGTGTAGACTGGCATCCAACAAAAGGCTTAGTAGTTTCAGGAAGTAAAGATAGTCAACAGCCAATTAAGTTCTGGGATCCAAAGACTGGGCAGAGCCTTGCAACGCTGTAAGTGAGAGGAGCAAAGCACTCTTAATTTATCTTTTTTTGGTAATGTGTAACAGTTTTTTGTTGGTAGATTTTCCTGGAAAGTAAAATAGGATGCTTTAGAGTTAGTTTGGATAACAGATTTGTTTCTTTATGTTTCTGTACTAAGTATTCTCCATCCACAATGTAAAACAAACTTTTCTTCTGCCTTCCACTTTTGTTTCAGTTTGAGTGATGTCAATTAAAGAATAATATTACCCATGAGTTCATTGTCTCACTAAGCTGTTTATCATTGAACAGTGGAAGGTTTGATTTAGTTACCAGAAAAAGCAATGCTTTCTCCTCACTGTCCCTTCTGATAAGGTGTCATCTTTATATTTGTAGCCCAATTATTACCATGACTTATGAGTGTTTCATGGGCTTTTGGAGTTATACTGACAGATTTGTATGCATGGACAGTATCTGCACCATAATAAGAGCATGCTAGAGGCACTGTTTCTTACTATTACTACAAATAGTTGACATTTATATTGTGCTTTAAATATGTTGTTTCATTTGATCTTCACATTTCCACTGTCAGATAGGTATCATAGGTATTATTATTCACATATAACAGATGAAAAAAATTGGATTTTGAAGGCTATGACTTGCCCATGGTCTCACAGCCAGTAAGAGTCAGTGACAAGATTTGAACTCAGGTCTTTCTGATTCCCATTCCGGTGCTCATTATACTGCTTCCCTTAGAATCTGAGTACTAAAGAATTGTAGAGGTCTTATAAGATCAAATCCTATCTATAAGAATCTTCTGATAGTCAAAGTGAATTATCTTACTTGTCATGGAGGTAGGTCTTAAGTGTCCTGTAACCATGTTGTTAACATCTTATCAAACTCAGTGTGGCCAAGTAATTAGAGTCAGGAAGTACCCCTCTCCCTTTACAGAGATGCTATTTGGAACATAGCCTGTAGTGCTGGACCTGAAGTGAGAAATTCCTCAGTTCAGATCTTGCTTCAGGCACTTATTAGCTATGTGACCCTGGGCAAGTCACTTAACTTCTCTAACCCTTAATTTCTTAATCTGTAAAATGGGAATAATAATACATCTACTTCACAGAGCTGTTGTGAAGATCAAATGTAATAATATATGTAAAGTACTTTGCAAGCTTTAAAGTATTATGTCAGTGTTAGCAGGTGTTATTTCTTTGTTCATATACTCTACAAATCAGCTTTTTACCTCAGATTGAAGCTTTTTTGCACTTTAGCCTTATTAATGCAAAACCTAAGGAGTCAACCTTTCTTTTGAGTTTGTCCATTTAGTTTCTTAACTGTCTTTCTAAAAACAGGTTTCTATACCTTTGGTATCTGGAAGTAAATAAACCTACGGTTCAAATTTCTATAATAAATGCCCAGTTTATTACTTTTTGTCACATACCCTTCTAATCTTGGTCCTGTTATTTCTGAATTCAAAAGGTAGTTATCTTGTTTTGTTATGTTTTCTTAAATTTCAGGGACACTGCTAATTGTTTCATTGCTAATTTGTTTTTAGACATGCCCATAAAAACACCGTTATGGAAGTGAAATTAAATCTCAATGGCAATTGGCTACTTACAGCATCCCGGGACCACCTCTGTAAACTTTTTGACATTAGAAATTTAAAAGAGGAACTTCAAGTCTTTAGAGGTCATAAGAAAGAAGCCACAGGTCAGTGACCATATTTGTAATTTTTTATTATGATGCTGTAGATAATCTATAGCATTTTGAACCACCTAACCTGTTTTGATCTCAGTTCAAAGAGACTCCAGCTTTACCCAATGTATTCTTTGTTTTTTTTATTTGATTTGTATTTTATAGCGGTAGCCTGGCATCCTGTTCATGAAGGTCTATTTGCCAGTGGAGGATCAGATGGTTCTTTATTGTTCTGGCATGTTGGGTATGTAATATTTCCTGAGAAAATTTATGATTTTGTTAGGATGATACTAAAATGCAGCTTTCCTACTCTGTGGCTATGTTTTCACTGTCAAATAATGCATCCCTAAATATCAATTTCCAAGTCTAGCCTAGGATGGAAAATTAAAAATCTCTTTTGTTATTAATGTTTGAGAAGATAAAATATATTATTTTTGTGTTAGAGAACTAAATTAGCACTATTTCTTAGTATTAGATAAAATATCAAACATTTTATTCAGATATTACTTGTATCTCATTAATACATGCTGGGAACTGCCGATAAGCCTGGGAGAAAATAGGTTAGCATAGTGTCTGGCACATAGTTATCTTCTTAATAAATGTTGACTATAACTATGTTAAAATAGGCATATTGAAGAACAGTTTAAGAAAATCAAAAGAAAACATCTAGTATCAACTTATATTAAAAAAATTACCTATGTAATATTTTTATATTGTGGTTTCAGGGTAGAGAAGGAAGTAGGTGGAATGGAGATGGCCCATGAAGGAATGATCTGGAGTTTAGCTTGGCATCCTCTTGGACATATTCTTTGTTCAGGGTCAAATGACCATACCAGGTAATTTTAGGTACTAAGAAATTGCAAGGAATAACTTTATTATATACATGAGGGCAATGAAAATTATATAATTGCATGACTCCAGGGCTTATTTTATACTTTAATATGATATTATGTTTTATACTTCTTTAAAATGATCATTTAAACTTTTTAATTGCTACAAGAGATTGGCTCTTTGGGAGGGAGAAGATGAATGTGTACACTATGTTTCAAGAGTCATAGTGTTTTAAGCTTTAAACAATTAAAACTTCACTAAGGCTTTTCAGATGCCCTTTGTGTGGGAAAATGTTGGTAATTTAAACCAAATGGTATTAATAAAAATTAAAAGAAAAAATAAAACCAGGATAAGACAGGGATTTTATAAATCCATTGTTTTTCTTATATCTCCAATAGTTTGTTCACATGTATTTAAAACTGATTTGAACTAAACTAAAAAAAGACTTTGTAATTGCTATTTGGGATTTAAAAGGATAATTCCTCCTAAGAGAGGGAAAAAATAGTGATAGCTTTATATTCAGTTTGTTAATACCCAGAAATAGAATTGAAGTCATGCTTTTTTTCCTTTTTCCTTGCATAGCAAATTCTGGACTAGAAATAGACCTGGAGATAAAATGCGGGATCGTTATAACCTGAACCTACTCCCAGGAATGTCAGAAGATGGAGTAGAATATGGTGAATATAACTCATTCCTCTTTTTTGTGCAGATGCAGTTTTTCTGAAATAATGGTGAAAGAAATGGGTGACAGTCAAAAGTAGTTTCAGCTCTATGGTTTTCAATTGGAAATGTCTATAAAAATTTACTGAAAGACTCTATTCTGATATCATCATCTTTTATCTTGCCATTACTTCCTCATTCCTCCTAAATCTCTTCTTCATTCTCATTGTGACTTCCAATCTAGGTATTCTTTCAGTACTATATCAGATACTTGATCTGACCCTATTCTTTTTCTATCTTCTCAGTTTTTGATTCCTTGATGAACCAGTTCAGTTCTACCCCATCTTCTACTTTTGTATCCTTTGTTCCCTTTTCTTATCACTGATCATGTTTTGCCAAACCCCATCCCTGGATTACTTTCACTGTCTCCCTCCTTCATTCTTGCTCACTTGTGGCTGAAAATACATCATCTCAGTTGGGTCTTTAATCCAGCAAAGCAATCCTGCTTCTCCTCTCTAATTGATTCAACACTTTGGCTGTTCTCAAGACTCTCATTCTACTTCCTTCTCTATTCTTCTTTTCATACTTTAACCAAAAATATAGAGGTCATTTGCCAAGAACTCTCTCTTTTCTGCTCTTCATTTTATGGTCCTCTTATATCATTACCTACTGTTTCTTCTTGTACTCTAGTCTGATAATCAGGTCACCTTTCTCCTTGTTAAGGTCAGTGCTTCTACATGTACCTTTAATCTCACCCCTCCTCCCCATTTTCTCTAATAGATTGCCCCTATCATCATCCCCACTCTTTAATCTTCAGTCTTTATTTACCTGTTCCTTACCCACTACTTATTAACATGCCAAAGCCTTCCCCATCATTATAAAACCCTTACTAGCTCCAATCATGCCTACTAGCTATTGCCCTGTATGTCTCTTCCTCTTCTTAGTTAAACTCCTTGAAAAAGCTGTGTCTGCTTGGGAATTCCATTTTATTTCATCATACACTCTTTTAATTTTTCTGTAATTTGGCTTTTGATCTCATTATTCACCTGAAACTGTTCTCTCCAAAGTTATCAGTGATCTTTTACCTAGCAAGTCTATTGTATTGTTCTCTATCCTCATCATTGTTGATCTTTTCAATCTTTTTTGCTGAATTTCCATCTATGTCATGCCCACTATAGGTGTTCCTCAAGATTCCATCCTGGACCTTCTTTTTTTCCTCCCTTCATTCTCTCACTTGGTGACCTTATCAGCTCCCATTTGCTCAACTATCATCTCTATACAGATGATTTCTGGATCTGTTTATCCATCCTGAGTTCTAGTCCCATATCCCTAACTCCCTTTTGGACAGTTCAAAGTGGATATCCTCTAGGCATCTTGAGCTCAACATGTCTGTAACAGAATTTATTTTGCTCCACAAATTCTCCCCTTCGACGTTTCTTATCACTGTTGAGGGCATCTCCATCCCCACAGTTGTCTGGGTTTGCAACCTTAGTGTCATCTTGGACTCCTACATCTTGCTCAACCCACAAATCCTAATTGTTGCTAAATCTTATTGTTTGTACTTAAACAACATTTTTTTATATGTTCCTCTCTCTCCACTCACAGTCACCATCTTAGTTTAGGTCCTCATTATCAACTGTTACCTTAACTATTTCAGTGGCTTTTAATGTGATTCTTTATCTCAAGTCTTTCTCCACTCTACTTTTAACATTGTGCCTTGCTATACACTCGGTGGTCCATCTATATTTGCCAACTTGCTGTTTCTCACACAAAACACTCCTATTTCTCATTTTTGTGCTTTTGCATGGACTCTCTTATTCCTGGAATGTTCTTCTTACTTGCCCTACTAACTTAGGATTGGCTCTCTTTCCTTCTCTTTTTTTCTTGACTTTCTTTAAGGTTCAGTCCAACACCACCTTCTCTGAGAGAACTTTCCCAGTCTTAACAGTGCTAGTTCCTTCACCTATAAAACCTTCCATCTACTCAGTATTTATGATATGTGTTGATTTATATAGGTTGTTTCCTCCATAAGAAAGTAAGTTTCTCCAGAGAAGGGACTTTTTTTTTCTTTGTATCCCTAGCTCTTAGTCCAGTGTCTGATATAGTAAATATTTACTAAATCCTTCCTGAATAATTGCTGATTGATTAATAATATGTTGTTATCTGCAGATGACCTTGAACCTAATAGTCTGGCAGTTATTCCAGGGATGGGAATACCGGAGCAGTTAAAACTAGCAATGGAACAAGAGCAAATGGGTAAGACATGGAAATTATGTCTAGAAAGCTTACTTTTGAAACCATTTTTAAGTATTGGCCCCATCTCTTTGATCTCCTTAACTTATAAGCCTGGGTCCCCAAGAACACTGATAAATGTCATTATGGTAAATTCTTTCATAAAGGTAGAGGTTATATGTTTATACTCTTCATTCAGTTGAGAAATGGATAGCTTTTCTTTGTTTATTTTATATATGAGAAGTTCTGAACTTATTATCTTCTTGCTTACAGGGAAAGATGAGTCAAATGAAATAGAAATGACCATTCCAGGATTGGACTGGGGAATGGAGGAGGTAATGCAAAAGGACCAAAAGAAGGTGCCACAAAAAAAAGTTCCTTATGCAAAGCCTATTCCAGCTCAGTTCCAGCAAGTAAGTACAGGAAAATCAATCTTTATTCATAACAAAATCTGTATACAATGATGGGATACTTTTAAAAAGTACTGTTATTAACAGTTAAATTTTTTTGAATTACATTTGACTTGTTGCCAATAAAAATATTATTTCTCTTATTTTATTTAAGCATTTGTTTAAAAATTTTCTTCTCCAAATTCTCTTCCTTGCTCTAGACTCACCACCATCCATTGAGAAGGCAAGCAATATGATTCCCATTATACATGTGAAGTCATGTGAAACATTTCCATGTTAGCCATGTTGCCCCCAAGGGGGGAAAAAAGGAAAAAAAATAAAATGAAAACAAAAATGCTTCAGTCTACACTCAGTTTATCAGTTCTCTCTCTGGAGGCGGATAGCATTTTTCAATATGAGTCCTTTGGAATTATCATGGATCATTGTACAGCTCAGAGTAGCTAAGTCTTTCACAGTTGATCATTGTTACAATATTGCTGTTATTGTATACAGTGATCTCCTGGTTCTGCTCACTTTACTTTGCATCAGTTCATATAAATCTAACCAGGTTTTTCCAAAACCATCTTGCTTGTAATTTCTTATAGAACAGTTGTATTTCATCACAACCATGTTACACAATTTGTTCAGCCATTCCCTGATTGATAGGCATCCCCTCAAGTTTCGATTCTTTGCCACCATAAAAAGAGCTACTCTAAATATTTTTGTATTACATTTACAAAATGGACCTATGTGGTCCTTTCCCTTTTTCTTTGATTTTTTGGGGGGCGATACAGACAAGGTAGTGGTATTGCTGGGTCAAAGGGTGTGCAAACTATATTATAAAAACAGTAATCATCAAAACAGTCTGGTATTGGGTAAGAAAGAGAGTAGTGGATCAGTGGAATATATCAGGTACATAATATACAGAAAAAAATGACCACAGTAATCTCTTGTTTCATAAACCCAAAGATCAAGCTTTTGGGACAAGAACACACTATTCAACAAAAACTACTGGGTTAACTGGAAAGCAGTCTGGAAGAAATTAAGCACACACTAGCATCTCACACCATATATTAAGATAAGCTTGTAAACTGGTACAAGATTTAACCATAAAGGGTGATTATCATAAACAAAGGTGCATGGAAAAGAAGGGAAGAATTTATGACCAAGTAAGAGATAGTGAAGATCCAGTGGGAGGAGGGGAAGGGTGATGAATAATTTTGATCACATTAAATTAAAAGATTTTTGTACAAGTAAAACCAATGTAGCCAAAATTAGAAGGAGAGCAGGGATGGGGGAAGATTTATATCAAGTTTCTCTAGTAAGAGTCTAATTCCTCATATCAAGCCAAATTTATCAGATAAAAGCCATCCTCAGTTGGTAAAGAAAACAAACAGGTAGCTATTGGTAGTCATGAAAAAAAAAGTTCTAAATCATTATTAGAAAAATACATATTAAAACAACTGATGTATCATCTTATACCTCCATCCTGTTTTTTCCTATTTATCCTTATTTCCCTTTTTACTCTGTCCCTTCCTCAAAAATCTGTTTTGTTTCTGACCTTTTATATGTCCTATTTCTTATCATCTCTCTGCCCCCTGCCCAGCTTTTCTGTTTGGTAAGAAGGATTTCTATACCCAACCGGAGTGGATGGATAGATGGATGGATGGATAGATGGATGGATGGATGGATAGAGTAATTGATCTATATGTAGATGTATGTGTATGTGTACATGTATATACACACACACACACATAGACACACACATTCTTCGTTCTTTGAACCAGTTCATATGAGAGTAAGGTTCAAGCATTGCGCAATTCCAGTTTTCTCCTTCATTATAAAATCTTTCTTTTTTGCCTCTTCTATGTGAAATAATTTTCCCCATTCTTTCTCTCCCTTGCCCCTTTCCCAGTGCATCCCTGTTTCTAACCTTTCCATTTTCTTTTGAGATGGTCCCAATACAATCAACTCACACCCATGCCCTCTATGTAGACTCCTTCTAACTAACTGCTTTAATGATGATAATCTTCTTGGGGGTTATATGTAAGATATTCCCATGTAGGAATGTAAAACGTTTAACCTTGTTAAGTTGTTTATGATTTCTCACTTATGCTTACCTTTTTATGCCTTTCTAGAGTCTTCTGTTTGAATGTCAAATTTTCTGTTCAGCCTTTTCAGGTCTTTTCATCAGGAATGCCTGGAAATACTCTTATTTCATTAAATTTTTTGTCCATTTTTCAAGGATTAAACTCAGTTTTGCTGGGTAGGTGCATTTTGGTTGTAATCCTAGCTCCTTTGCCTTTAAGGAATGTTGTATTCTAAGCTCTCTACACTTTTATTGTAGTAGCTGTGGTATCTTCTGTAACTGATTATTTTAAATTTTTTTTTTTGAAGCATTTTGTCCTTGACCTGGGAGCTCTGGAATATTGCTCTAATATTCCTGGGAGTTTTCATTTTGGGATCTCTTTCAGGAAGCGTGGTAGATTTTTTTCAATTTTAGTTTTCCCTTATAGTTCTAAGATGTCTTGGTGGTTTCTCTTTATATTTCTTTGAAATATGATGTCTAGGCTCTTTTTGATTATGACTTCACATAGTCCAATAATTCTTAAATTTTCTCTTCTGTCTGTTTTCCATGTCAGTTTTTTTCCCTAGTGAAAATTTCACACTTTTTAAATTCTTTTGACTTTGTTTCATTGTTTCTTGATGTCTCATGTAGTCATTAGCTTCCAGTTGACCAATTCTTATTTTTACTTTGTTCAGTGAGTATTTTTACTTCTTTTTTCCAGTTGACCAATTCTATCTTTTAAGGAGTTATTTTCTTCAGTGTGGTTTATTTTGCCTCTTTTATTATTTGGATAATTCTGCTTTTTCAAAATTTATTTTCTTCAGCAATTTTTGTGCCTCTCTTAACCAAGCTGTTAATTCTCTTTTCATAAAATTTTTTGCATTGCTTTCATTTATTTCTCAATTTTTTTCTCTGCTACTCTAATTTACTTTTTTTTTTGGAGGGCAATTGGAGTAAAGTAACTTGTGCCCAAGGTCACACAGCTAGGTTTTTTCATTTGTCTGTGCGTTAAGTGTCTGAGGCCGGATCCGAACTCAAGTCCTTCTGACTCCACGGCCGACGCTCTACTCACTGCGCCACCTAGCCGCCCCTCTAATTTACTTTTTAAAGGTTTTTTTTTTCTTTTTGCTCTTTTTAAGAGATCTTTCTCTCTCTTTTTTTTTTTCTTTTTGGAGGGGGTGAGGCAGGGCAGTTGGGATTAAGTGACTTGCCCAAGGTCACACAGCTAGTAAATGTTAAGTGTCTGAGGCTAGATTTGAACTCAGGTCCTCCTGACTCCTCTTCTTTAGCTCTTTTAATAATTCTTGTTAGGCTTTGTTTCCAATCTGCAATTTTTCTTTGAGGCTTTACTTATAGATATTTTAAAGTCATTTCCTTCTCCTAAGTTTCCTTGAGTTTCCCTATCACATCAGAGCTTTTTATTACCAGGTTCTTTTTTTGTTGTTGTTTTCTCATTTTTCTAGCCTATTTCTTTAATTTGAACTTTATGTTAGAGTTTACCTCTATGCTGAGGTAGGGGTGAAGGTTGGGTGTTACTGTCCTAAGCTTCAGCCTTTGTTGCCCTACTGTTGTTACAGCTAACTCTGGGGGCCTGTAAATTTTCCGTGCTTCCAGGGTAGTGTGATCTGGAGAGAGGTGTGGTCATTGCTCTCCTGGTCTCCCCTTTGGTTCTTGCCCAGGTAGGGCTTCATTTTTCTTATGATCACATCTCCTCTCCACCATACAACTATGAGCTTTACCCAGGCTGGGTCTTTGCTCCCTTGTGACTACAAACTCTTCTCTCTCCTCTAGAATTGAGTAATGGGCATTGGAATTGCCAAAAGGCACCAGTACTAGCACAGGGGTCCATCATGAATCTTTGTCATCAGATATTCAATCCCTTTATCATTTCTGGGCAGTGAGTACTCCTGGTACCCCTGCTACTGTTGCTACCTCTAAGGCCCACAGATGGTGTTGCTACTATATTTATTCCTGACTAGCCTCCACTCTAGTGCCACAGACCTTCCTTCTGTTTCAGGTTGTCCTGGGCTGGCAAAATGTCCCACCCTGACTTTTTGTTGGCTCTGCTGCTTTAAAATTTGATTTGACTTTTTATTTTAAAGTTGTTTTTTTTTTAATGGAAAATGTTGGAAAAACTTAGATAGAATGCTCCCTTTACTCTGCTATCTTGGCTTCACCTCCCTTATAAAAATATTTTCAGCTGCTACAAAATCCTTTGGAGAATTCTATTATCATTGATACATACCTACATATTTTGCTT
Organism: Gymnobelideus leadbeateri; assembly: GCA_011680675.1. Lineage (NCBI taxonomy): Eukaryota > Metazoa > Chordata > Mammalia > Diprotodontia > Petauridae > Gymnobelideus > Gymnobelideus leadbeateri. Next base: position 299,212 of record WOXC01011533.1, on the reverse strand, counting down.
CTTTTTGGCCCAAATTATTCGTTACATTTGCGATAAGTCATTTATGTTATTAAAGTCATTGTGTATATAATTCTCTTTGTTTTACCTTCTTTCAGCATCAGTTCATTCAAGTGTTATCATGGGTTTTGGAATTTGACATTTTATGACATACTATTCCATTGTATTCAGTTTTTGTTTATTTTAAAGAGTTTTATTAATGCCTTTTGTTTTTACATAACATTCATTTCCAGGTATTCTAGCCTCCTTCCTTCTAACAAAATAAAAACAGAGAAGTAAAATTAGTTCTGATTACTTTGCCTCAGTTCAAACAAGCCTTCCTGTTTCTCTGAACTCTTGATTTTTTCTTATAGCTCAGTAATATTACATTCTTTTCACATGCCACATTGAGGGGACACTGTGTTTCTAGTTTGTTCCAAATGTGCTGTTATTTTGTTGTTTTTAGTATTTTTTTTTCCTGGAAACTGTCCATAACCTTTCATTTCACCTAGTTAGGTTTTTTTATTCGCCACTCAAACAGAGATTTGGGCTGTACTTTCATATCACTAGGGCCTTAAGAATAGGGAAACAGATAACTTAGATTGACATTATTTCAGTCTTTCTTATAATTTCTTTAGCTTTTCTTTTCTTTCTTTTTTCCTTTTGGTGGGCAATTGGGGTTAAGTGACTTGCCCATGGTCACATGGCTAGTTTTGTATTAAGTGTCTGAGGTTGGATTTGAACTCAGGTCCTCCCGATTCCAGGGCCAGTTTTGTATTCACTGTGCCACCTAGCTGCCCCTTTAGCTTTTCTCCTATACAAAGAATATGAACCTATTAATGACTTACTATTGATAAACTTTATATATTAGACATTCAGGGGTTTTGTTTTTAAGCTTTTAACAGATTATTAGTTTCTAATTAGAAACATACTTATAGCCTAGGTAACCTAGGGTATATAGTATTAAATAAGTGTTGATATCCTAGTGAATTGAACAAAATCCAATTCTTCTAAATGCATCATTGGCAGTGCAGAATTTTGTTATTAATTGAATATGTATAGCTCATATCAGGTTTTGTTTTTTAACACTCTCTCTTTCTCTTTAGGCCTGGATGCAGAATAAAGTTCCAATTCCTGCCCCAAATGAGGTACTAAATGACAGAAAAGAAGATATTAAGCTTGAAGAAAAGAAAAAGACACAAGCAGAAATAGAGCAAGAAATGGCAACATTGCAGTACACTAACCCACAGCTTTTGGAGGTATAATGAGAAGGCTTTAGGTTTTCTTCATGTTTAACAATCAAGTGATAGTCATCTTTCTTTTATGGTGTCTTGTGAGTATAAAAGTTGAAAGAGAAGGAAGGAAGAAATTATAGAGTATTACTATTAGATAGTGTTTAAATCCAATTAGCCTTCCATAAAGCATTTTAAAGTTAGTTGTGTGAATACCATTTCTAAATTCAGTAGTTTTTTTTTTTTATCAGAAAAGTTTATTGTACTATTTAGGTCTTACCCAGTTGAACAGATTTGTAAATTTCTGGCAAAATAGAACATTCATTCTTATATTTAAACTTTTTTCCTATTATCAGAAAAGATTACCAAGGTAAATATAGATCTATTTTTCCCACTAGCTAAATGAAAGGCAATCATTTTAAATTTTAATTAAAAAAACAAATGTTTTCATTGATATCATTCATTTTTATGTCACCATACATTTTTCCCCCACCCCCTTCTAGGTAGCCTTAGCATAAAAAATTTTTAAAAGCGAAAGAAAAGTTCCTTAAAGCTAGATTATATATATATATACATATATATGTATATGTATATGTATATGTATATGTATATGTATATGTATATGTATATGTATATGTATATGTATATGTATATGTATATATAAAGTTTTATATGTAGTATCCCACACTCATAGCCCCTCATTTTTTCAAAGTATTCTATCTAAATTGATTTTGAAGCCTGAGTAGTACTTATATTAGGAATTTCATGAAATACTTTTTTTTTTCTGATAAAAGGGACCATAAGTCTTGCCGTTCCTTTTACAAAGATGTTAAAGAATTAAGAAATGTATAAAATGAGTATTTCTTCTAGAGAAATTTATTTAACCAGTATTATTACTATTAAATGCTATAGACTTGTTTGATGATTATGATTCTTTGGTTTTGTTTGATAGCAACTCAAAATTGAAAGACTTGCACAGAAACAAGCCGAACAAGTCCAACCACCTCCACCACCAGGGGGTCCTCTACTTGGACCCCAGCCTTTTCCAGGACAAGGTCCAATGTCTCAGATTCCTCAAGGTTTTCAGCAGCCTCATCCACCCCAACAGATGCCAATGAACATGGCTCAAATGGGACCCCCTGGTCCACAAGGACAGTTCAGACCTCCAGGACCTCAGGGGCAGATGGGACCACAAGGCCCACCAATACATCAGGGAGGTGCTGGTCCTCAAGGATTCATGGGACCACAAGGACCCCCAGGGCCTCAAGGCCCACCACAAGGACTCCCAAGGCCTCAGGATATGCATGGTCACCAAGGAATGCAAAGACATCCTGTACCCCATGGCCCAATGGGACCTCAGGGACCACCTGGGCCACAGGGTAGTACTGGACCACAGGGTCCCATGGGCCCTCAAGGTCCTCCTGGGCCACAAAGTCATTTAGGCCCTCAGGGTCCACCTGGTCCTCAAGGTCATTTAGGCCCTCAGGGTCCACCTGGTACTCAAGGGATGCAAGGACCACCTGGTCCAAGAGGGATGCAGGGACCTCCTCATCCCCATGGAATGCAAGGAGGACCAGGCTCTCAGGGGATGCAGGGTCCTGTGTCTCAAGGGCCCCTAATGGCTCTGAATCCAAGAGGAATGCAGGGACCTCCAGGTCCCCGAGATAACCAAGGACCTGCTCCACAAGGGATGATGATGGGGCACCCACCTCAAGAAATGAGAGGACCTCACCCACCAAGTGGACTACTGGGACATGGTCCTCAGGAGATAAGAGGTCCTCAGGAAATGAGAGGCATGCAGGGGCCTCCACCCCAAGGGTCAATGCTGGGGCCTCCCCAGGAAATGCGTGGGCCTCCAGGTTCACAGGGACAGCAGGGGCCACCCCAGGGTTCTATGGGACCTCCACCCCAGGGAGGCATGCAGGGTCCCCCAGGACCTCAAGGACAGCAGAACCCTTCAAGAGGGCCTCATCCTTCTCAAGGCCCATTACCGTTCCAGCAGCAGAAAACACCCCTTCTAGGTGATGGTCCACGTGCACCCTTTAATCAGGTATTTCTGGGTTACACTTTATATAAGCATTTGCACATTAAGAATATATATATTCATACTGCATAGACCCATATGATCATATTATACGGAGCTAAAAGGGAAGGGACCTTACAAATATCACTAATCCAACATGTATATTTTATAAATGATAAAACCTATACCCAGGGAATGACTTGCCCGTGGTCACAAGTCTCAAGTCCACATAAAGTATAGGAGAGCTGAAACTTTTGTTATGGAACATGAAAGAAACAAAGGAACTGGTTGATGGATGGACGAATGTGGTGGAAGTGTATGTAGTTTAGCATAATAGAATTAAGGCCGGAAAACTATATTTTAGACAAATTTTTATGATTCTCTAGTACTAATCTCTTTAATCCTTTTATAAAATATAAATGTATTAGAGTTGTATTATGTAATAATGACAAAATGAACTAAAAGAGATCAGTTATCAGTTTTCAGTATACATTAAAAATAATACTTCTGTATCAATGATTCCTGAATGGGAAATTGTTTTTTTGTTAAAAGTTTTCCATCTATTTTTAATCTTCTTTTTAACATTATACTGAAGTGTTTAGAGGAAAGGGGGATGGAAGAATGGGGAAGGCAGGAAGAGGTTTACTTTGGTAGTTCTGTAGACAGTAAACAATATTGGAATGTCCCTTTTTAAAAACTAAATACTATGGTGTTTGAGGTATATTATTTTCTTCAGTGTTTGAAAATGAGAATCATTTTCAGACCTGAAAAAGAAGTAAAAATTAATTGTATTCTTTGGGTTCAAGAACTTAATTTATTCTGAAATGATGGTTCTTTGGAATATTTCTTAGGCCACACATGCAAATACTTTGCAGTGGGATTTGGGGAAAGAGAATATGTTAATAAAAATAACTTCATTTTTGAATAAACTCTTCATATAAAACTGATAAAACACAGATAATACAAAATCCAAAAAAAAAAAAAATGAGCTTACCACCCTTTTTTAGGTAGACCTATATTTACAGATTGGTAAACACTTTATATGTATATAATGAGTTTACCAACCTTTGGGTGTTTTTGGTGAGCAGTCCAAATAATTTTCACTGTTCATGGAATTTGATTATGATTGATCTTGTTTTCAAATTTTTCTAAAATTCTTAGTTTTTTTGCTGGCTTATCTCTTTTGGGCTTAAAGAGGTATTAATTTGCATAAAAACAGCTGAAAGCTTCACTAAAATTTTATTTTAATAAATAGTTACAATTAAAGTTTTATCTTCAAGGAAGAAACATTTCCCATACACTATTTTAAGCAAAGAAATAAAAAAAAGTAACAATATTTCTTTGACAGAATTTAGAAATCATACCTATAGTAAAATCTGGCTATGAGGTGCGGCTAGGTGGCGCAGTGAGTAGAGCGTCGGCCCTGGAGTCAGAAGGACCTGAGTTTGGATCTGGCCTCAGACACTTAATGCACACACAAACAATAACCTAGCCGTGTGACCTTGGGCAAGTTACTTAATCCCAAGTGCCCTCCAAAAAGCAAAAAAAAAAAAATCTGGTTATGAAAAGTTTACAGAACAGTTAAAAAAAATCCTACTAACCTACAACAACAACGATCATTTCTCTTAAATTTTAGAGGAGGTGAAAATATAGTATATGTTTTTGTTATGGAGAATGGGCCGTATTGCTCCTTTCACCTGTGCATCTTTATCATGGGGAATTTCTAGCCTAAGAAGTTGACTGAGGAAAGCTTTTGGTGCCTGATTTGAATTCTCAGCCTTGCTGCCTCTACTTGTTTATTTAGTAGTTTGTAGCATGTGGACCAGATTAATCCTGAGACAAACTGGAACTTTTGCTACCAGTATTGTTTTCATTTTTATATTTGTATAAGAGTTCCTTCGTGATAGAAGTAGCAGTGTTATTATTTTGGTAATCTAATAGGTAATTTTATTACCTTAATTCATAACACAATTGTTTAGCCTTTAGTCATGACTGTGTTCTTATTATATAACTAGAAATGAAAACAAGACTGCTATTAATGTTTAATTTTTTTTCTCCTGGGATAGTTCTTTGTTTTTATTTGTTGAATGAGTTTTTCAGGTGCATCTGTTCCAAAATTCTTGGGCTGTATGGGAAAAATTCTGTATCTAACATGGCATACTCCCATCTTTTCCCTTCCCTTTCCATACCCCAGTGGCAAATAGGTTAGAAAAGGTCTTGGGGGAGAAATGTTCCTTTAGGATTTTTAATGCCAAAAATAGACTGGATCAGGTGAGTGTTTGGTCAGTCAGAACCTAAGGTTTTGGTATAATAGGTAGATCCCAGGATATTTTAATATATCCTGAAGTATTAATGGATAGTACCTTTATTTGGAATGAGCAGTAGAATGCCTGGTAAGGGAGGTAATAAAAAAAAAGGAAGTAAAAGAAGAAACAGAGAGAAGGAAAATTAGACCTTTGTGGCATTCACCTTTTAGGTAGGATTATTTAAATATTTAGTACAGGAAGAGTTAGGAAGGAGAAATGTGAAAGTAAATACAGATTTGTAGATTTAAATTGTATTGAAAGTGTATATCTGTATAGCTGCTGTATATAATAATCCAGACTTTATAAGAAACAGGTATTATCGTGCTACATTTTCTGATATCCATTTAAAATTATTGCCTGAAATAATTGAACTCATATGAGTCTAAAGTGCCTATATTTCCTGTTATCATTGTTTACCATAGTAAATAAATAGAACATCATTAATTTTGAAATCTTTTTAAATGAAAGTTTACCTTAATGTCTTTTGCTATTTTCCAATGTAGACTTTGGGACCACCTAATATTACTGTTCTGTTGCTTGGTGTTGAAATTGTTGTTCATGAAATACAAATCTGTTATTTCACTCAGTTTTTTAAAAAAATCTTTTCAGGAAGGACAGAATCCAGGCCCCCCACCCTTGATACCAGGACTAGGGCAGCAGGGATCACAAGGTCGAATTCCCCCACTTAATCCGGGACAAGGACCTGGCCCTAATAAAGGTAAATATCTGTTTGGCTTAATAAAAAAGACCATACTTGACTACTTTGACAATAAGCAGAATTGAAAAATACTTGGTTCTTTTGGTAAGTAAATAAAATGAACATTTGAACCTTCTAGAAAAGAAACACAGGACAGCCACTTGAGGTGATTGCTATGTCCAGTTTTGTTTTCTTATTAAATTTGATTTAGTAACTCATAAATATGGGGGAAAATAATTTGGATTTTTATCAGTAGGAGTTAGAAATCACTTGGTAACCATAGTTAGCCAGGTTGATGTTTGCAGTGTTCGTGGCCTAATTTATTCAGGAGAGGCAGCTTTTCATTTGGATAGAGTACTGGACTTGGAATCAGAAAGAACTGTATTCAGATCCTGTATCTGGCACACAGCCATGCTGTGTGACCATTGCAAGGCACTTAACTTGTCAGTCTGAGTTTCCTCATCTGTAAAAATGGGGATAATTTCTATAGTAACCTACCTCACAGGGTACTGCAAACTTTAAAACAGTACATAAATATTAGTTATTATTGCTCATTTATTTTGAAAGTTTATGGTCTTTAAAAGTGGCTTCCATTCTAGATGATCATAAATGAGTGCTTTTATTCAAATTTGGTGGACCAAAGTGAGCACTGAAGTTCAGATTTTTTCCATGGAGAAACAAAACAGAAATTTCAACTGACTTTTAAAAATAATTGTGTCAGTTATTGGGTCCCAATTCCATGATAAATCACACTTAACTATACCATTGGAAATGAGAAAATAAGCAACAGTGTTAGCATTATGCATTATGTTTAAGAAGTTTGAAATTTTATAAGGGGGATTATAGGCAAAATTATGGTGAACTGTATTTAGTATTTGAAGTAAGAGCACATGGAAATCATAATTATATATTTGGAAGGGACTTTGAGAAAGCCCTCCTAGGAAGGTCAATATGTGACTTATATCAGTGGTCATTTCTATGTTTTAGCTTTCAGTCACAATGAAAAGTTAAGTCATGATATAGTGTTTCACCAGTAGTAAAAAAAAAAATTTGCAGACATTTTTTAAGTAAAGAAAGTATTCATTGTATAAAGTGTTAAGACTATTGGGTAGTCTGAATTCAGGGGAGAAGTAAGCATTGGAGTTGTATCTAAATTTGTATTCAATCCTCATAAGAGGTTGCTAAAATAGATAATTTTGGTGATTATTTTTGTAATTCATTTATGAAGAATTTCACAATTCTTTTAAACATTTTATTAGATAAACCCTACACCAATTAGAGATATATTACCCACATTTTATCAGATGTAGAAATAAAGGGGTGGTCCCAAGACTTCAGTGTCCTCACTGACATTAGAATCCCCAAATCCATTGTTGATCACTAGAATTTTTTAATTTGAAGGACTTTAAAATTTATAGCTTTATGTACTTATTTTAGGCATAAAGTGTGGACAGGGAAAAATTATTAGAGGGATTTATCTTAGTCCCATCAGCATGAAAAGTAATAGTTAAAGTTATATAGAAAGAAGTTGGCCAAGAGGGAAAATATGGAAGAAAAGATTCAAAAGCCTTTAAATTATTGGGACCTCCATAGAGGAAGAGTTTTGCCCAGAGGTGGAGCCATCACCAAACTGAGAGCCCCTCCTCTCTCTTCCTCTCCCCTACCCTCTGTGTCTGTCTCCATCTGTTTCCTTTTCCTTCTTTCTTTCTCTTTCTTTCTTTCTTTCTCTTTCTCTCTCTCCCTCTCTCTCTCTCTTTCTCTCTCCCTCCTCTCTTTCTCCTCCCAGGGACCAAAGGGAGAAGGGAGAGCCGAGAAAGTGGCCCCGCCATCCCCTACTGGATTAATCAACGCCGCCGCCCCCACCACCGGTGGCCACATCCCTTCTAATTTGTAGTGGTGGGTTTGTTTCCTTGGAGGAACAGGGTGTGGGTGAGACTGAATATTTTTTAAACAGATAGGAATGATAGGAGGAATAATACCCATTAGGTAAGTCATAGTAGTGTGCCTTGAACCTCCTCAGGTAAAAGGTCTGCTCTGTCAGAGGCTGCACCAAGTTCAAGAATCACAAGGTGAGAGAAGCTGCTTTTTAGCTCCATCTGTTTGAAGAATGTGGGCCAAGTTGAAATATAGGTATAGGATGTTTGAAAGCCAGCTGGATGACTTATGAGGGCACTTCTTTTTCAGGTATCTTCTTGAGCAAAGATGGCCTAAAAATGATGTAGTTAATGTAACTTAAAAGGAAGATGAGATACAATGATGAAAAGGTTATAAAGGAAGGAAATATTTCTCTAAATGTTGTCTTTGTCCTAAGAACCATAAATTTTCATATATGTTCAATTTTGGGGAGAGGAAGAAAAGTAAGTGATAGCGGTATATTGAAATGATAAGAACTAGAAATAGTCTTAAGTGCATGAGAGAAAAGCTTTGGATATGTGACAAGCTTAAATTGTATCCTTTTACTTTTTCAACAGTGCTTATATGTGTTGACTAAATTTTATATAATGATGGTATATGTTCAATAGCTGAGGAAATCACACATTGAAAAATTAGTAATTATAACTGTAAATATGCCAGAACAAATTTAATTGGCCACAAAATATTTTTTATTCCTTACTTTGTACAAATTTTAAAATGTACTCAAATATTTTCAAAAGAGTCCAGTTTATGAATTCTTATTGCTGAGGGAAAATATATATCTTATTGTACTTTGGAGATGTTGATAGAAGAATAACATCCAGTAGAAAGGGCTTAAGGTGTTTCTATAAATAAAGAACTGTAACTTAGGCAGTTACTAAAGTCAACAAAGACCTAGTAGAAAGAATCTTAGTTCTCAAGTAACCCATTGTATTTTAGGAAGAAATCTCTTTGTTTTGCAAGAAACATATAGGAAGAAATCTGTTTGTATGTACCATTTTTTAAAAAAAAATTCATTAATTAAATTATAATAAGCTATTGAATGAAGAGTTGAATTAAAGTAGTAATATTGGTGACAATAACTTTGACTTAGTCACAAATTGCTGATGTGCTTTCTTGGGCTATAATGATAAGTGCACAGTTGAGTTCCTGGTCTTTTTGCTTCTGGCATGCACTATGAATTCTACCTACTGTCACTTTATGAGCTTTTCTGTAGCATATGGATCATCATTGACTGGCCTTAAGGAAAACACTCTTTAGCTATTACTGAAAAGATTGGGAGCAATGACATGTTTTCTAAGAACTCTGACAGAACAAAGAGAAATAATTTGATAAATAAAAAATACTGTCTGTATTTTGTAACTTTTTACTTACCTGACAATGAGAAATTTCTTGGAAGGTTTTCTAGAAGACATCATAAAAGTCAGATGTGTTCTCCTTTAGGTGATTCTCGTGGCCCTCCAAACCATCACATGGGCCCAATGTCAGAGAGGAGGCATGATCAGAACAGTGGTCCGGATCATGGTCCTGAGAGAGGGCCATTCCGAGCTGGCCAGGACTGTAGGGGTCCCCCTGATAGACGTGGGCCTCACCCCGATTTTCCTGATGATTTCAACCGACCAGATGACTTTCACCCTGACAAGCGATTTGGCCATAGATTACGTGAATTTGAGGGAAGAGGAGGACCTTTGCCACAGGAGGAGAAATGGAGGCGAGGAGGCCCAGGTCCTCCATATCCTCCAGATCACCGAGAATTCAATGAGGGAGATGGCCGGGGAGCAAATCGTGGCCCCCCAGGTGCTTGGGAAGGACGAAGACCTGCAGATGAGAGATTTCCCAGGGATCCAGATGACCCACGTTTTAGAGGAAGACGGGAAGAAAGGTAGGTGGATTATGTTTAGGAGGTCTAAGTTGGATTGGCCTAGATTACTTAAAGCCTCCTTCATGTAAAAATTAGTTTTGCATTTTGCCTGGGAACATCATTGGATTTTTTTTTTTTTTGGAGAGCAATTGGGGTTAAGTAACTTGCCCAAGGTCACACGGCTAGGTTTTTTATTTGTATGGGCGTTAAGTGTCTGAGGTCGGGTCCGAACTCAGGTCCTTCTGACTCCAGGGCCGACGCTCTACTCACTGCGCCACCTAGCCGCCCCCATCATTGGATTTGAAAACATTTTATTGAAAGGCAATTGTGAAGAGACAGCACTATACTTAATAATGACCTTTTCTTCTTAGTTCTCACACATTCAGGATAGTCTCCTATCTTTACTTTTAATCTTCCATATTTTTTTTCTTTTACTCGAAGAAGTCTTAGAAACTTGGGAGTTTCTCTTCAGCTTTTTGCCTCTTAGTGTACTTTTTTTTTTCTTTTTGAAGGGAGGAAGGCAGGGCAATTGGGGTTATGTGACTTGCCCAAGGTCACACAACTAGTAAGTGTTAAGTGTGGCCAGATTTGAACTCAGTCAGTCCTCCTGACTCCAGGGCTGGTGCTCTATTCATTGTGCCACCTAGCTGCCCCATCTTAGTGTATTTTTAAAACTTACAATTGTCATTCTGAATTGAGCTTCTTAAAACTGGTAGAATTTTCCGTATTATTCATTTGCTTATTACTGGCATAAATATTTATATCTTACATATATGCTATATATGTATTATGTATATATTACATACATTGCACATATATTACATACTTCTATATATTATATAACTGATTTGAGTTGCTCCTTTTCCTTTCCCTCAGATTATATATAGTAGGTTAAAGTGGTCAAAAATGTGAAAAACAGAGGAAGACATGTAACAGTGACCATGAGGATTTCATAATTTGGAGTATTTCTTTACAAAAAGATTCCTTTAAAAGAATCTGTATTATATTTTAATATTTAAGTTTATTTGAACCTTGTTCAAGAAAAAAATGTACACAGAAGGAAGCTTTTCTCTTTACATACTTTTTTTCTCTTTTGGGGGTTTATGCCTTTAAAGTAATAAGGATATTTAGTTGACAAGCATACTTCTCTTTTTGTTTTATAGCTTTAGAAGAGGAGGTGCACCTCAACGGCATGAGGGTCGGGGTCCCCCCCGAGGAAGGGAAGGTTTTCCTGGCCCTGAAGACTTTGGACCAGAGGAAAATTTTGATGCATCAGATGAGGCTACAAGAGGAAGAGATCTTAGAGGCCGAGGCCGAGGTACTCCACGAGGTATGAGTCAAAGAGGAGAGGCCATTGAAAACCTTTAAAAAGTGGCAGGGTAAAGAAAGTTATTAAAGTCCTGGAAAATAATTTGTGTGTGTAGTATTTAAATAAATTTTTAATTACATAGGAGGACGGAAAGGCTTACTTCCCACACCAGATGAATTTCCTCGATTTGAAGGAGGACGGAAACCAGACTCATGGGATGCAAACAGAGAGCCAGGTAAAGAAATGAGAAATTGTGATTAGCATATAGGGACCATAAGGAAGAGACAATGTAAATGTCAACATATAACCTAAGTACCTCTCTCCCCACAAGTAATATTAGTTGCTTTTCCTCTAGCTTTAATCTGAACCATCTAGTGGTTTGATATGTGCATTAATTTTGTGACTTAACTAATTAGAATTTCTTTATGATACTACCTTTTTGTGTTCATTGTAAGATCCATCTGCTTCTGCCACTGTGTTTTCCAAATCATGAAACTACAAGAATTTTCCTATTCACTGATATATGTGACAGAATATTTTATTCCATGACCAGGCCATGAGCATTTCCGGGATGGTCCACGTCCTGATCACCCTCCTCATGACGGGCATTCTCCTGCCAGCAGAGAACGTTCTTCCTCTCTCCAAGGCATGGATATGGCTTCTTTACCCCCCCGAAAGCGTCCCTGGCATGATGGACCTGGAACATCTGACCATAGAGAAATGGAGGCTCCAGGTGTACCTACAGAGGATCGAGGCAAAGGTAAAAATTGCAATTTCAGACTCCTGGTGATAATGTGAAATGGCCTCACTACCAGAGTTATAGTGACAGTTAAAAATGTTGCCAGGAAATTCTCTCTCCAGGGGTAACCTTTCTCATTTCTAGAATATGCTGTTGCTCCCTATTGTGCCTTCCTATCCACCAAAATATTTGATGACACAGGCTCAAGTATAAATTTATTATTTATTAACAAGCACCTTCTCTGTGCTAGGTAGTGTTAATATTTTATAAACATTATCTGATTTCATCATTTTAAATGTAGACCAATGATTGTAGGCCTTAGGTGGCCTTGCTCCACTTTCATGCTTCCAACTTAACTTTATAGGAATGAGCACTATTTTGTAGGCACTAATTTGGCGTATTGGCTATTTGGGAGTAGTAATCACTGAATCATAAAAGATATTCTGGGATCAAGCCAACCTCATAGGTGGATTATATGGTCTGAGATAAAGGTCTCTGTTTGAAATACTTTTCATGGCCACATTGCCAAACTATCATAGTACCTGAAATTGCACTTGCACTGTTAAAGATTCATCTCTTTGGATCCTGATGGTTTATTGATCTTAACTCCTTCTTAGTTTTCTTTGAAAGGTTGTCATCCAGGGAATGCCTATTAACCCTGGTTATTCCCCCAAGGCTCTTCCTGGGCCCTCTTCTCCCTATTATATTATTTTGCTTGGTGATCTAATCTTCTTCTATAGATTCAATTATCTATCTGATTCTCAGGTAAATTTTTTTTCATTAAATTTTATTTTTGTTTTCAGTTCTAGATTCTCTCTATCCCTCACCCACTTCCCTACCCACTCGAGAAATACAAAGCCCATTACAAATATGAAATCCTACAAAACAAATTTCTGTATTAGCCATGTTCTTCCCTTTCTCATCCCCACCTGAGAGTTGGGGGAGGGGAAGAAGAGAGAGAGGGAGACCGAGAGAAAAATATGCTTCCTTGTGCATTGAGTCCTTCAGTTTTCTCTCTGGAGATGGATAGCACATTTCTTCATTATTCCTTGGGAATTCTGATATGCAGTTGTGTTGATCAGTTTAGGTCTTTCACAGTTGATTATCTTTAAATTATTTTCCTTTCTGTTCACTTCACTTTTTATCAGTTCATGTAAGTCTTCCCAGGTTTTTCTGAAATCCCCTTCATCATGTCTTATAGTACAAAAGTATCCATTTCAGATCTATTTGTCTAACCCCAACCTCTCTCCTGACCTCCAGTCTTCCATCTCCAGCTGCCTGTTAGATGTCCTGGAGTGGATGGCTTCTTTAACATTTTTACATTCAGTATATCCAAGACAGACCTCATCATCTCTTCCCATAAAATCTTTCCAAACTTCTCATCCTTGGCTTCTCTCTCTTACCTTTCATATCCAGTTAGTTGTCAAGTCTTGCTGTTTTTACCTGGTCACTTTCTGAATTTCATGACCAAATCACCTAATCCTGGATCCTATGTCCCTGCTTCATGACTGAACTCTTTTCTTCTCATCACCTGAGTTTAAACACTTTATATATGCCCTGTTCTCTCCTCTGAAACTGCCACCACCCTGGTGGACACCCTCATCACCTAATTCCTGGATTGCTGCAGTAGCGTTTCTCCACTCCAGTACATTTTCCCATCAGCTGTCAGTGCCTGTGTGATCACATCACCCCACCCTATCTCAGTAAACTAAAGCTCCCTTATCACCTCCAGGATCAAACATAAAATGTTTGATTTTTAGGTCCTTCCTAACTTTGCCTCTTGCCTCTTTTCCTAGGCTGTCCTCCCTTTACTCATCTGTTATCTGGCTTCCCTCTGATTGCAGCTAAAGCCCCACCTTCCCAGTTCCTTTTCTTTGAGACCACTTCCCACTTTATCCTGTGTAGCTTGTCTGTACATCGTTTTTATGTTGTCTCTCCCCATTAAACTGTGCGCTTCTTCAGAGCAGGGACTCTGTATCCTCACCGTAGGCATTTAGTAAGATAAATGCTTGTTTGAATGCCTTTTTAAAATTAAAAAAAAATTTTTTAGTTTTCAACATTCATTTCCACAAAATTTTGTTACAATTTTTTCTCTCCCTGTCTTTCCCCTACCCCCACCCCAAAATAGCAAGCCTACCTTATACCTCTTCCCCCAATCTGTTCTCTCTTATATCCTCATATATAAAATCTTTTATCTTTACTCCCCTTTCTAGTAGGGCAAGTTGAATGACTTTTTAATTAAACCTATTTTCAAAATTCTTCCATTAAAAGTAAAAGAAACTCTGCTTTGAGAGTTACACAAGACAGGGTAAAGACAAAGGGAAGCATTTTAATGTCTGCTTCCTAATTTCTCCAAGGGCTAAGTCTAAGGAACATTCAGCTAACTCCAGATGCTATAATCTGGGTGAATTGTTTATTGTAATCATATTTATATAGTGCTTTGCAGTTTACAAAGCACTTTCCTTACAATTCTGAGAATATATATATATATATATATATATATATTTTTTTTTTTTGGGAGGGGGAAGGTAGGGCAATTGGGGTTAAGTGACTTGCCCAAGGGGGTGTGTGTGTGTGTGTGTGTGTGTGTGTGTGTGTGAGTGTGTGTGTGTGAGTGTGAGTGAAAGTGTCTGAGGCCAGATCCAAACCCAGGTCCTTCTGATTCCAGGGCCAGTGCTCTACTCACTGTATCACCTAGCTGCCCCCAATTCTGAAAATATTTAATGTAAATGTTATCCCTGTTTTAGAGACAAGGACCCAAACATAAACAAGTGACTAACTGCCATTACATAGTTACTAAATGGCTGAGCTGGGCCTTGCATCCTGGCTATGTAGCAAAAATTCAGATGAGAAATAAATTTACTGTTGTTTCAGGACGAGGTGGCCCAGGACCATCCCAGAGAGTGCCAAAATCTGGACGATCCAGTTCCTTGGATGGAGATCATCATGATGGATACCACAGAGATGAACCTTATGGGGGTCCTCAAAGCAGTGGTACCCCTTCCAGAGGAGGAAGGAGTGGAAGTAACTGGGGGAGAGGAAATAATATGAACTCTGGCCCACCAAGGCGAGGAGCATCAAGAGGTGGAGGAAGGGGCCGGTAGAAGAGGTTTTGGCTGGGAAGCCCCCAGTCTTAACTGGACAGTATTTAAATAATTCTTGTGAACTCACCAAGAGAAACAAAAGGATTCCTGCACCACCAGAGCACTGGTTGGACTCTTCACTGGGCTATTTTTATACCCAGTAGCTCCCAATAAGGTCTTCTAGATCAATAGACTGCTACTGGCTACATCATGGTAGCTGGTTTTCTGTTTTGTCCTGTCCACCTTTTTCTCACCCTTGCATTGTTTTGTGGAGATAAAAGCTGGAATCTTTTTTTTTTTTAGTGTTGTGAGACATGGAGCACCTCCACAAATTTGAGTTCATGTCTAATTGGAAACTTATTTCTATATGTACAGTTTGTCAGCAAAAAAAAGTTAAGTTGTTTTTGTATGAATACAGAATGTGATTTGCGTAAGAATTAACAGAACAATCATTGTGTCATGATTTTTATTTACAACTACAGTTGTGAAATACATGCCTTAAATGAAACCCTGAACTTCTATAATATATTTCAATATCCCTAACCTTTTTAACTCTTTTGAATTGTTAAAGAAATTCTGTTAGTGGAATAGTAAATAATAACTCCAAACTGAAGTTTGGTTATGAGATACCATGTGAGGTTGACATGCCAGATAGATTATCCTTCCATCACTCTAAGCTTCTAAGAATTGATTATGAATTCATTTGAAGTCAGAAGCTCCTTATCATACGATAATGCTATGTACAGTGATCTATTCAAATATCCTACAAGTGGAAATAAATTGATCACTATACATTAATAGTCTTTATTTCCTGGTGCCAGCCCCAACACGGCTATCCAGGAAAAGCTGGTCACTTTCTGAATTTCATGACCAAATCACCTAATCCTGGATCCTATGTCCCTGCTTCATGACTGAACTCTTTTCTTCTCATCACCTGAGGCAGAGGTAGGGTTGAAGCTACTTACAAATGCACTATTCATGACACTACAACCAGAAAAATATTGATAGTACCAATAACGACTGAAAGCATTTCTTTGAACTATCATTGTGTTTTCACCACTTAAAAGAAATTGCCATTTAAATTTTTTTTACCTTATTGTCTTCTCCACCAATACATATCCTTGTAGATGGTAAATTAGTATGAGAAGACTTATTTCACATAGGTCATTGTAGGAAACTTTCTTCTTCTACCCCTAAAGCAATAAATGTTCTATCTCATAAAGCAGAAAGAGAAAATATCTACTGAGAATTCCTTGAACATAGTATATATATGGAAGGAATTTTTGTAAATATGCTTATCTATAAATGATGCCACTCTTTTCCCCCACAAACGCATTCATTACACTAAAATGTCCTTTAATTACTGGCAGCTAGTGGCACAGGCTTCCTCTTAAAATGTAGTACCTGGGTAACAGTAAGCAATGGAGTTTCACCATAATATCATTATAACCAAGTCATGATAAGAATTATGGATCATAGCGTGTTTTAAAAAACCATTATGTTTTTTATAGTTTTACTTCATATTTGAACAGACCTTTGAAGATAAGCAAAATAGTAAGTACTCTCTATTGGGTACAACTGTTTTGTGAAAATGATTTAAGATTTGGACTTCAGTATATTGTGACTTTTCTCTGGATAGCAATCCAAAGCATATGTGTAATTAAAACTTAAAAGCTGTTGGTAAAAACTTATAAAGGGAACATGTTGAAACTGAAGATTATTTCAGAAAGGGAAGCGGATCATCTTCAAAGTCTAGGGCTACTTTACTAAATGTTTAGATCGAAAAATTTTTTCTCTTGTGTTGGCTATTTACCGCTACAGCTAGTAAAGAAATCAAGAGGTCAGTTTAGCTGCTTCATTTGAAAGGACCCAGGACCAAGTAAAATTACTTTTTATTCAATTTCTACCACCAACTGCAAAACTAACTTTCTATGCCTCAAAACAAAATTCAAGAAACAATTTATCAACCCTCTTAAAATCATCTATCTAGTTTAGGGCTCTCAACCTTTTTGGTATCAAGGGCCCTTTCTTTGTTGGTCTGGTTAAACCTAGGGACTCCATAGAATCATGTTTTTAAATGCATAAAGTACATTGGATTATAAAGAAAACCAATTGTATTGAAATAATTTTCAAAATATTAAAAAAAACAAGTTCATAGACTCTTAAATTGAGAAAGCCTGAACAATCTAGGGTTTCTCATTTTCACAGATGAAGGTGACTGAGACCCAGAAAGGTTAAGTGATTTGCTCCAGATCACAGGTCAGAATATCATTATTAAGGAATTCAAGTTTATTTCTGAGGGCCTATTTGGGAATGGAGGGAATAAATAAGAAAAGTAAAATTCTCCAAAGTTGAAAATTAAAATTAATAATACTTTTTAAAAACCGAAGGGATGAAAACTTATGTAAAACAAAAGTCATCAATAAAACCTTATTTTATAAAAACCAAAAGCTAAATGCTCCGACTTATATTAGGCTGTTCTCCAGATTTATTAAAGCATTTCTTATAATTTTAAGTTTTATGCCCTAATCAAAAGCAGTCAAAGCTCAAACTATAGTGATATGCACTGCTGACACATAATCCCTGGAGAATAATCCATTTATTAAATGCATAGAGATAATGTGCATAGAATTCTGAACTGTAATGGCCACTGTACATATTAAATATTATTTTTAATTTGTATAAAAATTAGGTCTTTAATGAATATCTCAAGTCTCCACTAATGCTGTTTTATATAAGACAGGCATTGGTCTCTTAAACCCTCTTAAAATTTTAAGTCAGCATTAACAAAGAAAGCATTTGGCTTATAAATATTGTATACGGTGAATATAAAGTCTTTTTCAGCCAGTTACACTATGCTTATTCTAAAAAGACTGCTTAGAGGGGCGGCTAGAGGACCTGAGTTCAAATCTGACCTCAGACTTAATACAAAAACTAGCTGTGTAACCTTGGGCAAGTCACTTAACCCCAATTGCCCCTCCAAAAAGCAAGTAAAATAAAATAAAAACAAATAAAAAGATTGCTTACTGTAATATAATGGATGAGACAAGACACACATTTGACACAAAATGCTCATTAAGGATTCTTCACAAGGGTATCAGTGATACCAACTTTTCTGAATTCAAAGTCAAAATTTATTGTAACCCAATACTAATATTAATACAGTATTATGATATTGCCTTTATTTGAGAGGTAGGTAGTTATCCTCATTTTACAGACAGGGAGACTGTGGCAGAAAGTTATAACTTGCCCAAGTCCACACAGAATATTCAAAGAATTTTAGTGAGAATATTTGTACCAGAGACATAACCTGAGTTTACCATAAATGGGCCATAAGCTATCATACATATCCACTTGGCAATTACTATCTCTTGTAGGAGGGTTGGATGTTAAAAGGTTACTCAACACTTCCGGGGATCGGGAATCTGACAACACACACCCAAGTTCAACTACACAGCATGTCTGCTCCGGAATTAAGCCGCAATCAGGTTTTAGAACCCCTTGGTGCACTGCTTTCTACTAAGAGTACCGCATGTTATAATCTTGCCTAAAACCACGATTATTCAAAATGACCAGAGTCTTACTCAAGATTTGCAGATTTTAAATACATAACGGTATGGTACTTAGCTCCTGACTATCTGTTTCGATAAATTTTTCCATTTTTAATCCGTAGACTCACAAGTTTAAAGTAAGATTGTTGAAACCTAGGAATAACAACCAAGAACAAGGCGGTTTAGAGCCCACTAATGGAAACACCAACAGGACCTTACAATTTGTTGTCAGTTTACAAAGTTGTATACTCCGGATTAAAGACTAACAATATTAAAAGCTCTTGCATTCGTTCTAACGGAAAGTACACATATCACTCCCTCTGGACACAACAGGAGGTTTTCCAGGCCCCGCTCGTCCTGAGGCAGGTGGCGGGACGTTAGTCCTTGGTCACTTCAGTTCCTGAATCCCTGACCCTTCCCCTTCCACCCTACAAGGCACTATTGTGGCAACTTCTTAAGTCAAACTCGAGCTACACGAATCCAAGTAAGACTCAGCTTTTAATACTGAAATTGCACTTAACCCTAAGTTCACTCCTAGCTGCTTAAAGGTGTGAGCGAGAAAGAAAGGCTGCTGTGGTTAAAGTGCTGGGAGCAGAGGAAGGGATGAGATCAAGGGGGGCACGCCGGCCCACAACGTCTAAACGAAATAAAACTGGCTAATTAGACAAAAGCCCAAACCGAAGTCTCGTTCTTGTTCACCGGCCTCATTTTAATACAATGACAAGATAACACAACCCCAGGTAAAGTCAAAATTCACCGGAGAGTCGCGGTTAATCCACAAGCCCTTTATTCACATCTGGAGGGGGCCGACATCCAGGCGCGCGGTCGTCCCGGCTCCGCTTCACGGGCCTCCTCGCCCCGCCGCAGTCTCCCATCCGCCCCGGGGTCAGCTCACACCGGCAGGGTCCGGGCCAGGCCGCCGCACAGGCCCCCGAGCGCGTAGCGCAGGGCCGGGCCGCTGCCCCACGGCAGCAGGCCCAGCAGCGCGGCCAGCAGCGCGGCCACCTGCGAGGCGGCGCCCAGCGCCGTGAGCGCGGTGCTGCGCAGCGCCAGCGCCGCGTAGAGCGTGCCGCCCAGCGCCGCCAGGTAGAACAGCGCGCCCCGCGACGGCCGCTCCTCGCAGCGCAGCAGCCGGAGGCAGGCGGGGCCCCCGCGCAGCAGGGCAGCGGCCGCCAGCGCGAACACGGAGCCCAGCGACCAGAGCAGGGCGAACTTGCGGGCGCGGAGCAGCAGCATCGGCGCGTAGAACGCGGCCAGCCCGAAGCAGAGCGCCGCCAGCACCAGGCACAGCCCGCTCGCCGCCAGGCGCTGCCAGCGCGACAGGCTCGGCACACACGGGGGCCCAGGGCCCGGCTCCGGATCTTCAGGCGGCAGCGCCGGGCCCCGCAGCCAGGACCAGCCGACGCCGCCTCGGCCCGGGAAGGGGTTCACTCGGCCTAGCCATACTCCCACCGAGGACGGCCTCCCGTCTTCTGCCGCCTCCTTTCCCTCTGCGGGCAGCAGGGGGACCGTATCCGCTGAGCCGGCGCCTTTCGACTGGGCCAAGTATTCCTGCAGCTGCCGGTTGAGGTCCGCCATGCTAGAGGGGGCGGGAGTCCTCGGCAGTACATCCGGGTCACCCGTGGTCGCCCACGAGCAGCCGCCTAGAGAGTTTCGCCAGGGGGCGGGCACGTGCAAGGCAGGAAGGGTGGGGCAGGCAGCAGGGAGGCCAGAGACTGCTGACATCCCTCATCCTCCACGCCCCGCTCCACAAACCCTGTGCTCTGTGGTCTAATCACGCCCCTGCTCTGTAGGGATGCTAGGCGATGTGATGTAATGTTATGTCTGGGGTGCACACAGACTTTGAGATAGGATCTGAGAGTTTGGTAAGGGGTTGAAGTCTTTAAAATGGACGTTAATACAAGAAAAGCACAGTACTTTTGAAGGACTTAGAAGTTCTGTCCTCAGGGAGCCTATAGTTTGATTAGGGTTTGTGATACCAACAAGATAAAGAAATTTGGAAGGGCAGACCAAAAACAATAGAAAGTACCTACAGTTCCAAAGAAGAATGACATATTTAACTGGAAGCCAGTTTTCCAGATATCCAACCACATGTATCTCACTGCACCAACATAACAAAGCTCAAAATACCTATGTGCTCTGATTATTTTTATTTTTATTTTTTAAAGCAATTGGGGTTAAGTAACTTGCTGAAGGTTACACGGCTACTCATTATTTATGCGTGGGTGCTCATTTTCTGAGGCCGGATCTGATCTCGGGTCATCCCAACTCCGAGGCCGGCGCTCTTACTGCGCCACTTAGCCGCCCCTTTAGGGCAATTGGGGTTAAGTAACTTGCTCAAGGTTACACGGCTAGTCATTATTTATGCGTGGGTGCTCATTTTCTGAGGCCAGATCTGATCTCGGGTCATCCCAACTCCGAGGCCGGCGCTCTTACTGCGCCACTTAGCCGCCCCTTTAGGGCAATTGGGGTTAAGTAACTTGCCCAAGGTTACATGGCTAGGTTTTTGTTTGTGTGGATTAAGTGTCGGAGGCCGGCTCCGAACTCAGGTCCTTCTGATTCCAGGGCCGGCGCTCTATTCACTGCGCCACCTAGCCGCCCCCTAAGTGTTCTGATTATTAAAAGTTTTCATATTTGCATTCTCTCCATCCTTCCTCCTTCTGCCCACCACATTAAGAAACCAAGAGAAGCAAAACCTCCTTACAGACATGCAGCATCAAGCAAAACAAATTTTCTCCATTTGCTGTGTCAAAAAAAAAAAAAAAAACAAAACGAAAAACAACAAACCTTTCAGGAGATGGATAACAGGTTTCTGCTTGAGTCCTGTGGAATTGTGGATCTTTGAGTCATATTTTAAAAAGTAGAAAAGAACCAAATATGGTACCTTTCACAAGTTGTAGTCCGGAGAATTCTCAACCAAACAAGTGACAGAAATGTAATAAAAATAGACAATTTCACACATGTGAAATTAAAAAGCTTTTGCATTAATAAAATCATTACAACTAGAATGAGAAGAGAAGTGCTCCTTAGGCGAAAAAAAGTTGCATTGTATGTCTGGTACCAGTTAAATGCCCCAGAGCTATAGAGAACTAACACCAATATGTGTGCCAGAGGGATTCTCTAAACAGATAAGATTATGAATGGTCTCAAAAGAAGAACTGCATGCCATTAACAGTTATAATAAGGAAAATATAAATCAAAACATCCGACTTTACTTCACACTCAAGAAATTGGCAAAAATGATAAAACCAATTGGAATGGTCAACGTTGGAAGAGTGGTAAACATTAAAAACACTAGTAATACACTGCTTCTGGAGCTGTGAATTGGTCCAACTACTCTGTAATAACAGAAAGAAAATGACCAAAATGTCCATACCCTTTGACCTAGATATCCTACTGCTAAGCATAATGCCCAGAGGGAGGTCAACTATTAAAAGGTCCCATACACTCTCAAATATTTATAGCAGCACATTTCCTTTCTAGTAGAAAAGTACTGGGAAAAAAGTAAATGCCTATCTATTAGGAAACAGCTAAATAAATTCTATTACATGAATGGAATACTACTGTACGGTGAAGAATGCAGAAAGGAATGGAAAGCTTATATGAGTTTATATAAAATGAAGCAAACAACCAGAAAAACAATGTACATAATGACTATAACAATATAAATAGAAAAAAAAGAACAAGAGAAGAGAAAATGAGTGCTTTGAAATTATAATGACCAAGCTAAGTCCCAAAAAACAGATAGGAAGAAACAGGGAACAATGTAGACGGAACACTGCAAATACTGGCTACTTGTTCATTTCTTTTGAACTTAAATTTTTTTTAATTAGCTCTTTGGGAGTAGCGAGCATGGAGAGATAAATTGGAAAATTAAATGATTTTAAAATGGAAGCAATTCATTTTTAAAATGCAAAAAAAAAAAAAAGGAAAAAGAGGCCCTAATTATCAGGGGGAAATAACCCATATTTATCAAAATTTACCTTGAAGTTCACTGGCTATCCTGCTCAATTCACATCCAGCTCCCTTTCTCTGATATACTACAGCTCCCAACCAGCTGTCTTTTGTGGTTATCTTCCCTTCCTCCCTTTCCCTGTTAAAATGTCAGCTCCTAGGGGCAGCTAGGTGGCACAGTGAGTAAGAGCGCCAGCCCCAGAGTTCTGAAGACCTGGGATTGGATCCAGCCTCAGAAAATGAGCACCCACACATAAATAATGACTGGCAGTGTAACCTTGAGCAAGTTACTTAACCCCAATTGCTTTAGACAGCAGGGACTTTTTTTTTTATAAACCTCACACACAGCCTGGTACATAGTAAGCACTTAATAAATGCTCTGTCATCTGTCCATTATAGAATCTCCAAGTTGGTCTCTCAGAGGCTTCACTATCCAATCCATAGCTTGGACAAAAATCCCTTCTACCACATATATATTTTTTTCTCCTTTTTTCTCCTCTTTTTTTTTTTTTCAAATGCTTTATTAACTTCTGGTTTACATCATTCATTTCCGCCAGATTTTGAGTTACAATTTTTCCCCCATTTTTCCCCTACCCACCACCCCAGAATAGCAGTCCCACAGGATATCCCCTCATCCAGTCTGCACTCTCCCATATCTTCTCCCATACCCCCTTCGACTTTTCCATTAGGGCAAGGTGAATCATTGTGCCCCAATGCATATATAGATAAAGATATATAGATATCTTATTTCCCAATTATATGTAAAATAGTATTAATAATAGTATTTATATATATTTAAGACATTTGATTTTAAAACTTCAAATTCCAGATTCATTCCCTTCCTCCCTTGTCACCCACTCTTGCTAGAAAGATAAGCAATTCAGTATATGTTGTACATGTGTAGCTATGCAAAACATAGTAGATGTATTGTAAAAGACTGACTATATTTCCCTCCCACCTATCCCAGCCCCCCACTTGGTCCATTCTCTACTTTGATCCTGTTCCTTTTCAAACATGGGTGCTTCCAACCTCCCTCCCCCCCAGCATACCCTCCCTTCCATCATCCTCCCTCAAATGCCCCTCCCCCCTACTCTCCTGTAGGGTGAGATATCCCATTTAGTATATATGTCATTCTCTCCCTGAGCTAAATTCAATGAGAATATGGTTTTGCCTTTTTGCCTCCTGTTCTTCCCCTCCCCTGCAACTACTTCCCCTTGCCTCTTCTGTATGAGATAGCTTACCCCTTTCTGTCTCTCCCCATCTCCTCTCATTATATTCCTTTCTCACCTCTTAATTTCACCTTTTTAAGTATCACCCCTTCCAATTAAATCCGACCTGTGCCCTCTATCTATGTATACCTGTAAACATATATACACACATTCACATATGTATTCATATGCCCATATACACCCTTCTTCAACTATTTTTATACTGAGAAAGGATTCATCAGTTACAATTATTGTTTTTCCATGTAGGAATGTAAATAGTTCAACTTTGATAAGTTCCTTTTGATTTCTTTTTCCTGTTTACCTTCTCAAGCATCTCTTGCTTCTTGTATCTGAACGTCAAATTTTCTATTCAACTCTGGTTTTTTCCTCAAGAATGCTCGAAAGTCCTCTATTCCACTGAATGACCATATTTTCACCTGAAACAAAATACTCAGTTTTGCTGGGTAGGTGACCCTTGGGTTCATTCCCAGCTCTTTTGCCCTCTGGAATATCATATTCCATGCCCTTTGATACCTCAGTGTAGAAGCTCCCAGATCCTGTGTTATCCTGATTGTGTTTCCACAATATTGAAATTGTTTCTTCCTGGCTGCTTGGAGTATTTTCTCCTTGATCTGGGAGTTCTGGAACCTGGATATAATATTCCTAGGAGTTTTCTTTTTGGGATCTTTTTCAGGAGGCGATTGGTGAATTCTTTCAACCTCTATTTTGCCCTCTGGTTCTAAAACATCAGGGCAGTTTTCCTTGAGAATTTCTTGAAGGATGATTTCTAGGTTCTTTCTTTGATCATGGCTTTCAGGTAGTCCAATAATTTTTAAATTATCTGTCCTGGATCTATTTTGCAGGTCAGTGGTTTTTCCCATGAGTTATTTCACATTGCCTTCTATTCTTTCATTTGTTTGGATCTGCTTAACAGCATCTTGATTTCTCATAAAGTCACTAGCTTCCATTTGCTCCAGTCTAATTCTTTTTTTTTTGATAAAACACTGTCTTTTTAATGTCTTTTTAAAAGATACCCATTAAAAATTTTCATACAACATTATCATTATTGTCCACAATTATTCATGATATATTTTTTGCAAATAATCCATAGAAGTATGTGACAGAATCAATGATGAAACAGTCTAAGGTTTGTATGAATGAGTATTATTCCAAGCTCATCACAGGCCTCAATCACAATCTGGTCAGCAGCTGAACCTGAGGGAGCCACGATGAACTCTACACCACTCCTCTTAGCCCTATCTACATTATCCCTAAAAGGGAAAAAAGGCATCGGAGCTGAGAGATACTTGTTTCAATGAATCAATCCATTCCTTCTTTTCTACTTCAGTTAAAAGTTTAGGAACTTCCTCAAACATTGCTTCCCATTTGACCAAGTCATCATCCTCACCAATTGTGCCGGTCACGTATTGATCAATAGCATTAGAGATTTCTGCTCTCTTTATTCCAGCTTTAAATTTCATTGAAAGTACCCGGGGGTGATGTCTAAGCCACCAATTGTTTGCCTTCTCCCCAGCAAGGCGTGTACAGTGTATTCTGGATTGCTGATCTGCTCCTATACCAATAACCTGAATTGGACTGAGTGTACTTGACAGCAATCATAGCTACAATGAGGTCCCTGACAGCAAATTCAGGCAAATCTTTATGCTTTGTAACAATATTGCTAAATAATGACTTGTCAACAACACCGTTATTCCTCTTCTGACTTAGATGTAATCCAAAAAGAGTTCGAATTTCATCCTCTTCTGGTTTGTAACATGGGTCCATCTGAAGTACACAGTAATTTCCATTTTTCTTTTTGGAGAGGATCTCCAAAGCTTCTTCTTCATATCCAGGTGCAATAATACCATCAGATACCTCTCTGGAGATGATTTTAGCAGTAGTGACATCACAAACATCAGATATCGCAATAAAGTCACCAAATGATGACATTCTATCAGCTCCTCTTGCTCGTGAATATGCAGTTGACAACGGAGTAAGGCTCTTGTAGAGATCATGAACCATGCAAACTTTAGCCTCTTCCTCACTAAGTGGTATCCCAACAGCAGCACCTGCTGGACTGACATGCTTGAAAGAGGTAGCTGCTGGAATGCCTAGAGATTCTCTGAGCTCCTTTACTAGCTGCCAGGCATTCAAGGCATCACAAAGGTTTATAAACCCAGGGGATCCATTCAGAACTGTAAGAGGAAGCCTGGGCTTCACTGTATATAACTGTGCAGGGCTTTGGTGAGGGTTCATTCCATATCTTAGAGGAATCTGAGATATTCCTTTACTATATTCCTTCCTGAAATAATCTGATATTGCTTGATCATACTGAGCAGTATGAGAAAAGGCCTTTAATGCCAGCTGCCGTCTAGTCTCCAAAGTAGTATCTTTAGTATCAGAGTTTAGCATCTCAGTCAATACTACTTCATAATCTCCTGGTTCACACACTACTGTCACTCGAACGTGTTTTTTTGCAGCAGCTCTAAGTAAGGTTACTCCACCAATATCAATTTGTTCAACAGCTTCCTCAACAGTTACATTTGGAGAAGCCACAGTCTTCATGAAGGGATACAGATTACAAACAACAACTCTTATAAGACTGAAATCAAGTCTGGCCATGTCAGCTTGATCTTCTGGAGAATTACGAGCCAAGATTCCAGCATGAACTGCAGGATGCAGTGTTTTCACACGTCCTCCTAACATTTCTGGAAATCCAGTCAGTTTAGAAACATCCGTGACTGGGAGACCAGCATCCCTCAGGGCTTTGGCTGTGCCTCCCGAGGCCACCAGCCCCAAACCAACTGAATGCAGATTCTTGGCGAAGTCCAGGAGTCTGGTCTTGTCAGAGACGCTCAGCAGGGCGAGCTGGCGGGCGGCCATGTTGGTGGCAGCTGGCAGAGGGCCCCTCGGGCGGGAAGCTCCTGCACTTTCTTCGGGCCCCCAGGAAGCATGGGGCCAAGGCGAAAGCCTGCTCCAGTCTAATTCTGAAGGAATGATTCTCCTCAGTGAGCTTTTGAGATTCTTTTTCCATCTGGCAAATTTGGCTTTTTAAGGCATTCTTCTCCTCATTGCCTTTTTGAGCCTCTTTTGCCATTTGAGTTAGTCTATTTTTTAAGGTGTTATTTTTCCTCAGTCAGGCTGTTGACTGAAAAGTATTTCATACTTTTCTTGCATCTTTCTCATTTCTCTTCCCAATTTTTCCTCCACTTCTCTTATTTGGTTTTTAAAATCCTTCTTAAAGTCCTATAGGGCCTGTAACCAGCATTTTCATTGGGGCTTTTGTTGCAGGATTTCTGACCTCCCAGTCCTCCTCCTGTTCCATGCTTCGATCCTCTTTGCCCCCAAAACAGGAGTCTAATGTTGAATTTTTCTGTTTATTTTGTTTCCTTTGCCTAGGCATGTTACCACTCAATTACTTGACTTTTGAGCTTGTTGCCACTGTAGGACTCTACCACCAGCCAGGGAAGCTTCTGTCCCAAACACTGTGGTTTCTCAGCTGCCAGAGGTATTAGTTGGGTGCCCTCTCTGAAGCCCCCACACGCTCTGGCAAACTCGTCATACGCCCCAAGACCTCCACCCCAGACCACAATCCAGATCCAAGAAGGGTAAAGCAAGAGTGGTTACCCCCAAGACTGATTGCTGGATCCCCCTACAGTCCGCAGGCCGGGAGCTGAAGCTGCAACTGAAGCTGCAAAATGGCAGCTGGGCCATGGCTCCTCAGTGGCTTCTTGCCCCCAGGGGAAGAAGATGATGCACTCCCAAATACTGGTCCCAAAGTCCATAGGGCACTGACCTCTCACTTTGTCCTAGGCATGTCTGTGTTGATAATTCTGGAAACGCCACAGCAGCTGGTGTTCTGGGGTCCCTCTAGCCAGCTGCTGGTCAGGCCTGCCCTGGGGCTAAAACCTCTGTCCAACTCCCACAGGCCTGGGCTTGGCTCCCAGAGCGCTGTGCTGGCCGCTTCCTGCCAGGCTGCCGGGCTGTCCTCAGTGGGATGTTAGCTTCTCTGTGTCATTTTGTGGGTTCTGGAGCTCTAGAGTTTTTTCAGAGGCCCCATTTATATATATTGGAAGTGGTGTGGGCAGGAGCACCATGGAAGTGCTGTTTCTACTCCGCCATCTTGGCTCTGCCCCCCTACCATATACTTTTTACAAATTATTATTCAATTATTTATTTGAATACCTCCAGGGAGGGGTGAATTTACTACATTAAGAAGCAATCTATTCCACTTTTTAATATCTCTGTTTATTAGGAAGCTTTTCCTTACATGGAACCCAAATTGATTGTCCTTAGGTTCCACCCAGTATTGACTAGTTTTGCCTTCTGAGGAAATGTAAACCCTTTCCCACCTAATAATCCTTCAAATACTTAGGGACAGCTATGTCATCCAAGCTTTTGTTTTTAGAGGGTCAGTGTCCTGAACTCCTTCAACCAATCCAATATTAAGGCTCTTAACTTTTTTGACTCAGCTTAATATAAAGATAAGACTGCTGGATTTTCAGTCAGGACCTGGCTTCAGACCCCAATGCTACTACTTAATTCCTGCATGACCTTAGACAAATTGCTTTACCTCTCTAGGCCTTAGTTCCCTTATCTGTGAAATGATTGGATAAGATAGGCATTGGACTAGATGACCTCTAAGTTTCCTTCTGGCTTAAAATTTATCTTCTTGTGACCCGACCATGCTGGTTTTCCTTTGTGTATCTTACAACTTATTCATGGCTTTGCTAAAATAGGATGTCAAGAACTGAGCACAGTATTCTGGGATGTCATCTGAATACGGTAGAGTATGGTAGGACAGATGGTCATCTTCCTGTCATATATTTACTCCTTTACTGAAAATCATACTCCAGTGCCTTATTTGGGTATAGAGTGTCAAAGACTCTGCCAGGAATTTGAGCACACACTCTTAACACCTCCTAATAATCTGGAAAGACTCTTAATTGGGCAATGTCAAATGTGGAAAAGCTCATCACAAAGGGTTGGTCAACAGGTGATAATGTGTTGGGGGTTTTTTCCAAATGGCAAATCCTGAAGATTCTTTGCTGAGGTATGGAGAAGCTGCCGTGCGTATCCATCTAGGGAGTAGCCACATGGATGAAGTTATGAATCTTTTGAAGAACTGCCATATGCTTCAAGTCAGTTCAATTTAACACATACTACTATATGTGCAAAACTCTGTGCTAGGTGCTGGAAATAAAAGACAAAAATGAAATAGCACCCATCCTTAAGGAGCTTCCATTCTACTGCGTGTGGTAGTGCAGCATTTGGATGTCAGGAAAGTCCTTGTGTAGTAGCCGATGAGCTAGGCTTTGACAGAATTGAGGAATTACAGGAGACTGTCTGTATAAAGGTTCTGAGGTGGAAGGTGGATTATTGTGTTCAGGAAACAACAGCTGGTGTACCAGTGTGGTATGGAATGTATGGTATGTGAGGGGGATTATTAAGTCTGGTGGGAGCCATGTTGTGGAAGGCTTGAAATGCCAGGCTGAGGACATAGTGTTCTGTCCTGGAGGTGGTAGGGAGTGCTGGTGCTCCTTGAGAAGGAGACTTACCCGTCAGACCTTTGCTATAGAGGTATCAATTTGGCAACTGTGTGTAGGATTGCTTGGAAGGGGGAGGGACTTGAGGCAGGGATGACTCTTTGGGGTCTATTGAAATTTTTCAGGTGAGAGGGGCTTAGGGCCTAAAATAGGACAGTGGCCATATGAGTGAAAAGAAGGGCGTGGATATGAGAGGTGTTACGGAGGTAGAATTGGAAAGGTAGAATGGGAGAGAAGTAGAGAAGAAAGAGTCAGGTTCTGAGGTTAGAAACCTGGCTGACTGGAAAGGTATTGGTAACCTTAGCAGAAATAGAAAAATTTGGCACAGTGGCAAATTTTGGGGGAAATATAATCAATGCCATTTTAGATATATTGAACTTGAGAGAGTTATAAATAGACACAGAGTAGATATGTTTGTTTTCATCAGGTAGTTGCTGAGTCATTTCTGACTCTTTGTGACCTGGTGGACCATAGCATGCCAGTGCTGTCCATGGGGGTTTCGTGGCAAGCCATTTCCTTCTCCAGTAGATTAAGGCAAACAGAAATTAAATGACTTTTCCAGGATCACACAGCTACTAAGTGTCTGAGGCTGAATTTGAACTCAGGTCTTCCTGACTCCAGGCCCAGCATTCTGTCCACTGAGCCACCTAATGTGATTTATACCTTCTGAGCTTCAGTTTTGTATTTCTAATTGCTAGGTTTATATCTCCATCTGGATGTTCTACCTGCATATTAAACTCAACTTGTACAATCTCTAAAAAAAAAACTGAATTAATTAACTTATCTTCAAAACTCTTAGTGATGTCAACATCTTCCCAATTACCACAGGCTGGAAACCTAAGACTTTAGACTCTTCGTTCTTTTTCCTATCACCTTTCCTATCAGTTATTATGCCCTGTTCTGTCTCTGCGATCTCTCTCCCATCTGTCCGTTTCTATCCATTCCACTTGAAAGTATTCTAGTTCACACACCTACTTCTTCTCTCACTTAGTGTAATAGTCTCCTAAATGATTCAAGTCTGTCCCCTTCCCATCACTGAATTATAGTTGGTCTTATGGAGAACAGTAACTAGATAAAGGCACTGAGAACATACTCATCCCATTTGCAGACAACACAAAGTAAGGAGGGATGGCTGATACTTTAGATTGTAGAATCAGGATCTAAAAATATCCTGACAGGATAGAACATTGGACCAAATCTAATAACGCAGAATATAAATGGGATAACTGCAAAGTTTTACACTTGTACTAAAAAAATATAGTACTTGTACTAAAAAAATAAGATGGGGAAAGTATAGCTTGACAGCAGTTTATCTGAAACAGCTAAATGTTTGAGGGGACTGAAAGATCGATGTAAATCAGTAGTGTGATCTGGCAGTCCACAAAGCTAATACAATCTTAGGTGCATTATGGGAAACATCCTGTCCAGGATAAGGACAGTAATCTGCTTGGCACTTTGTCTTGGTCCAGCCACATGAGTAGTATTATTTTCAGTTCAGAGCACCACATTTTAGGAAGATATTGATAAGCTGTATAGCATCAGGAGGATGAGCAATGTGGATCTTGAAATCATGTCAGATGACAATCAATTGAAAGAACCAGGTATGTTTACCTTGGAGAGAAGAGAGGATGGGGGCAAGGAGGGAGCAGGTGACAATAGCCACCTTTAAGTATGTAAGTGATCATTACATGGAAAAGAAATCAAGCTTGTTCTGCTTGGCTATGGAGAACAGAAGTAAGAACAATGGGTGGAAGTTACAGAGAAACAGATGTAGATTTGATATTAAGGAAAACTTCCTAAAAACTGGAGCTGTCCAAAAGAGGAAGGAGCTATCTCAGGAAGGAGTGGGGTCCTTCTCTTTTGAAAAACAAAACTATTTTGATGTTAAATGAATACCAACTAAAATGAGCACTCCCACAGAGACAGGACAGGGGGAAAAGAGGCTTGTTTACAAAACTGCGATTACACAGCACAGTTACTTAGATTCTCTCCTCACTAGATGTCCTCCAGTAAAGGCCAGAGGACCTGTGTGCATGTGGCAGAGCTGAACTAGGAGGTCTTTGAGAATCCTACCTCTGAAGTTTTGTGATTTTACCTGCCAGATGTAATGGGGGAGTGAGAGGAAGAGGGAGGAGACTGGCCCAGAGCCGGGGAACCTTTGACCCGGAGGCCACATGTGGCCCTCTTGGTCCTCAAGTGCGACCCTTTGCCAGAATCCAGATTTCACAGAATAAATCCTCTTGATAAAAGGATTTGTTCTGTAAAACTTGGACTTCCAAGGACCTAGTCGGCTGCGTGTGGCCTTAGGGCCACAAGTTCCCCACCCTTGGACTGGCCAATGAGGGCCCAGTCCTTAGAAAATGGGTGATATTCTCTGCCTGCTGTATATTCATGTGGATGTTTGGTGAGCCTGCTTCCAGAGAGGGATGATGGAGGGGCACTTTGCCTCCCTGCTGTCAGAAACTGTGTGGGTATTCCTTGTTTCCTATTGTCTTGTGATGTGGGGGAATAAAAAACAACAAAAACCCCAACCTTGTAATTAGCTAATGAGCTGAATCTGAGTATGCATACAAAAATTTGGAACAAACTGATCATCCCTTCCCAAGTCTGAAGCAATATAAAAACCACTGTAAGCCTTTGGGTGGGGGCAGAGGTACCCTGGATTATGAACATGCTGCTTTTGTGTCCTCTGTCACTACTGTGTTTCATTCTAAACGTGTGTTAGAGGCGGGTGCTTTCAGAGCTTGAGAGAGCCATTAGTGGTCCCCTTGGCAACTGGAGCTGGTAGCAGCCAGAGCCAAGCCCAGTGGATAGACAGCCCTAAGGAGGGACCTACTCGACTCAGTCCAGCAGCAAATGAACTTTGCAGCACAACATCCTAGTGTCTCCCAAGCAAGGGAACTGGTGTCTCCTGGCTATGCCACACCTACAGGTGAGTTTGGAATGCTTGGCAGCAGCCTGCTCTTTAAGTTTGAGCACACTCTCCCTAGGGACCGAGGTGGTAGAGGGGAGTGTGCTCCCAATTTGGGGTGCTACTCTACCTTTCATTATTGTGATACCTTCTTTGTAAAAGCTAGTTGATGACAAATGATTTTGGGGAGATATTAACTGGCAATTGTTCATATGGGGAACTCATTAGATGGAGGATTGTGTGTGATAACCTCCCTTTCAGTGACCTTTTGAACATTTTTTGCACTGGAGTATACCACCCACCACATGGTGGAAGCAGGGAGAGAGACAAAGGAGTGGGGAGGGAAAGCAGGAAGAATTCTGTAGGGATCAAACTGACCATTTGTATCTCTGTTTGTAGGATAGGTAAGAGTATTTGGGGATGGATAAGCTAAGGCAGGAGGTAAAATAGACAGTACCATGGAAAAAGAAGAGATCAAGTCCTTAGAAAAGAGAAAATCTACTGGGTTAGGTAGGAAGGAAAGAGGAGGGGCTAGGCTGGGCAGTCAGATTGGAGAAGAATGTTCCACAGGACAGTGAACTAGAAGGTTGGACTTCCATTTATGAGGTGGGTCCTCACCCCTGCTCACCTCATCTTGGATGAGTATTTCTATAGGGTGGGGTAGAGCGTGCTGTCTCCCTAGTGGCACATGCTCCTCAGAAGGTGGAGGGAATGGGATATGCCACAGACAAGAGGCCTAGGAGGACAGTGTTTCTTCTGGTGTTCAGTTGTTTCATTCATGGCCTACTCTTTTTTTTTTTTTTAAGCAATTGGGGTTAAGTAACTTGCTCAAGGTTACACGGCTAGTCATTATTTATGCGTGGGTGCTCATTTTCTGAGGCTGGATCTGATCTTGGGTCATCCCAACTCTGAGGCCGGCGCTCTTACTCACTGCGCCACCTAGCCGCCCCTTCATGGCCTACTCTTAGTGACCCTATTTGGGGTTTTCTTGGCAAAGATATTGGCATGGTTTTCCATTTCTTTTAACAACTCATTTTACAGTTGAGAAAATTGAGGCAAACAGGGTTAAGTGACTTTCCCAGGGACATACAGGTAGTGTCTGAGGCCACATTTGAAGTCAGGTCTTCCTGACTGTAGGCCCAGTAGACTGCACCAAGATACTTGGAAAACGCTGTTCTTCCTTGGTGTAGAAATAGGAAGACATGACAATGAAGATGATAGGGACCTTAACCTGGACAGTGGAGTGGGAAGCCTTGTGGTTCTGGAAAATCCTCATGGAAAACCCAGACTCTGACATTCTGGCTGAGCAGCATCTTTACAACCTCAGCCATGACACAGATAGTGTCCCCATTACTTTTCTAGGTCAATGAAGGCATTACTGACTGTGCCCACAGCAGCTCCCACTTGGCAGTGGGTACCCATCCCTAGTGGGCTGAGGGAGCCCTAGTGATTGCAGGGGGCAGTGAAGAAAATGATGAATCTCAGCCTTCAGCCACATACCACATGTGTACCTGAAGTGCTGTAGCAGCAGCAGCAGCAGCAGCAGTAGCAACCAAAGGATCTTCATAGTCTCTGCTTTTCACCCACAAAGAATACACTGCCAGGAAGAGGATCCAACCATTGTGCAGTCTTCATAGTACTTGGTATTGGTGCTATAACCCCAGAACACAGGCATCAGCAGCAGGAGCAGCATCATTGTCAATGGCCCTGCTTACACAGCTCCATGCTGGGTACCTGGTGGGAGGGGGACTAGCAGCTGTGGCAGTGTCTGTGTCTCTGTCTCTGGGTGCCAGGGGCTCCTTAGGGTGAGCATGAGGGGCTGGGGTAAGGTGTCTCCCTGAGGGGATATCTAACCAATTGGACACTGGAGCCACTCAAGGGTTGGGAAGGTGAGCCCAGAACCTATGTGCTATATGAATAAAGTATATACTCCCTAAATTGGCATTCAAGGCTCTCCACAACCTGGATCTGACCTGCCAGCTTTATATCTGTACCTATGGTCCCTCACCTCTGCAAAGAAGAGAGAGCCTGGCATTTTCTTCCCTTTTTTCCATTTTCTTTTACTTTTCAGATAACAAACATTTACTTTCTTTCCCAAACCCCCTCATTCTAAAAGAAAAAAATTTTAAACAAAAATACAATACTAATTCCCACAATGTCTTTGTCCAAAAATGGATGACGTCTCACTCTACATCTCGAGTCTTTCACCTACCTGTAAGGACATGGATAGTATAGAGTTCATGAGTCCCCTGGAATCATGGTTGATAATTGCATTGTTTGTAGATCTTAAAAATTTTCAAAGTTGTTTGTCTTAACTCTGAAAGACTTAGGAACTCTGAGCAGTGTTTATGACCAACCACAATTCTGGAGGCCCAGTCGGGAAACATGCTACCCACATCCTGATAGAGGTAATTCAGAGTCTAGACTGACACGCACACAGAGGCATATACATTTATATCTATATATCTATGCTACCTTCTCTACTTCCCACCAATTTCCACCACAGACATAAGTATAAGTCTATATATATATAGACACACACACATATGTTCTGTTGTATGGTTGTTGAACTTTGGTTCTCAAAGAGGGCTGGAATGGCATCACCATGTTAGAGTCAAATTCCGGTGTGTTGGACTGTGACTGATCAAACCAATGTGAGCTCAGAATGCTTTACCACAGGTTGGCCACAAATAGTCCAAGTGAACATCTGAGGTGGATTCTCTAAATTTGTATCTTTTCAGTTTCTTTTGAACTATGTCAATTTTGCTTTGTTGATAGAGCACCTTCTCTGGTGAGTGCATGTGTCTGATTAAGGAGGTTCACGATTCGCATTAACCGAACACTCAACACTTCAAAAGATCCAACATAGTTTATTTAGCATACAGGCAAATGGGAAGGAAACCAGAGATAAGAGTAAAAGGCTTAGGAATAGTAAAACAAGAACAATTATGATTAACATATATATACATATTTACAATCATCACTGATTCGGGGAAGCACCAACACCTGACCACACAAGCTGCGGAATCCTAGGTACAGCTATCAGGGTTCTGCTCGGGAGGGTCCCAGGCAGGATGTCTCCTCCATGGGTGAGATTCCAGTTTGGGGTCTGAATCTTACAGTTAAGTCGTGCTGAGAACCAAGAAGGCATACTGAGTTCATGGTTCTGGAAAATCTGGAAAATTAGCAAGCATCATATCTTGTGTGAGGCCTGTGACTGAGGCCAATCCCTCCAAGGCCCCCCCCAAGAATGAGGTTTCATTGGAATAGCTAGTTCCAGGAGTTGGGGATGTGGCTGGGGTACCAGGAGAGGAGCAGCCCTCACATTCTCAGGATCCTCTGTGCCCAAACAATAATAGAACAACAATAATAGAAAGGTCATATTGAGTTGGGTTCTTGGTTTGTATAATCTTATTCCTCATACAGGGGCTTACCTTGCCCCTTCAGCATGGCATGCTGGGCAGTCCTGTGCCAGTGTCTCCAATGTCACAGTCAGTTCCAAAGTTCCTAAGAGACCTGGAGAGTGCCTTGTATCACTTTTTGACCACCATGTGACTACTTGCCCTGTGTGAGTTCTCCATAACATAAGGTTAGAGTCAGTTGGCTGGAGAAGTTCACCATGCATCAATTTCATAATGGCATGCTTTCCCGGGTTCTGGATAATGGACCATGCATGACACTCTACCAATTTTCCAGTCACCAATGAAGTGAAACAAGGCTGTGTGCTTGCTCCCATGCTTTTTGGCATGATGCTCTCAGCCATATTGTCAAATGCCTTCAATGAGGATGAACTCGGCATCAAGGTCAGTTATTGCACTGATGGTAAATTCTTCAACTTGAAAAGGCTACAAGCCAAGACCAAGGTGGAGGGAGTGTTGGTGCATGATTTTCTGTTTGCAGATTATTGTGTGTTCAGTGCAGCCTCTGAAACTGAGATGCAACAAAGTGTGGATCAGTTTTCTGCTGCTTGTGCTAATTTTGGTCTAATAATTAACACCAAGAAAACTCTGGTCCTCCATCAGCCAGCACCATATTAATATATGGAACCATGGATTATAGTAAATGGAGAAGTTTTGAAATGCTATGGATAAGTTCATTTACCTTGGCAGTATTCTGTTGGGTATGGCCAATGTGGAAATCTGTTTCTCTTGAATATACATGTTTTTAACAAAGGTTTTGTTTTTCTTTTGTTCTCCATTGGTGGGGGCAGGGGTGGGGATAGGAGGGAGAAAAGGTAGATTTTTGGTGGTTAAAAAATACAATTTAATTTAAAAAATTGTCTTTAGATGTTTTTCTTTCATAAGTTATTATCCTTTTTTGGTTCATTTTGCTCTGTATACAAATTTTTCCAGGTTTCTCAGAACTAACTCATCCTCTTTTGTAAATTTTTTTTGCTTTTTTTTTTTGGAGGGCAATTGGGGTTACATAACTTGCCCAAGGTCACACGGCTAGGTTTTTGTTTGTGTGTGTTAAGTGTCTGAGGCCGGATCCGAACTCAGGTCCTTCTGACTCCAGGGCCAGCACTCTACTCACTGTGCCACCTAGCCATCCCTTTTGTCATTTCTTATGTTGTTGTATTTGTTCTTTATTATCAAAGAAGACCATGAAATCATGGAATGATAACATGACTTGTAGTTGACTTGGATTTGAGTGAGGGAGGGCTGTGCAAGGTCACCTGCCTCACTTTCTCCTCCAGAGCCATCTGGGGCTGTGGCCTGATTTTCATCAGGACAATTGGAGATGGCCCAGGATGCCATGGGAGACCGTAGTCCTTTTAGGCTAAGGCCTTTTCAGGTTCTTATTTTGAGTGAGATAATACCCATTCAGTGAGTAGGCTTCTTTAAGAAGTGAGTCAAGGGATGGGCCTTTTAAGAAAAAAAATCCCAAACTGGGAAGGGAAGACCCTCAGAGTTGCTGGTCAAAAGAGAAATAGTTACTATATTATTTACATTCACTCTGTGCTAGGAGGACAGGGACCTGTTGTTGTCCAATCTATGAGCTCCAGGGTGAATTGGGTAGTAAATAGTAAAATATATTACAATAGTGTTTTATTGATATGCCATAAAATGTTTAGCTATTCCCCAACTGATGGCCACCCCTGTAGTTTCCAGTTCTTTGTTACTACCAAAGAACCGCAATGAGTATTTTTGTACTTATGGGTCTCTTTCCTTTTTCTTTGATCTCTTTGGGTCTTAAGGCTAGTAAAGAAAAGTATTGCTGGATCAAAAGATATAGACAGTGTAGAGACGTTTTGGGCATAGTTCCAAATTGTTTTCCAGAATGGATTGTACCTTAACAGCTTAGTGGTGGAAAATAGATAGATAGATAGATAAATAGATAGATGATAGATAGATGACAGATAGATGGATAGATAGATAGATAGATAAGTAGGTAGATAAAGCATTTATTAAGCTCTTTGTGCTAGGAACTGTGCTGGAGATACAATAACAACTACTACAACAATAACATTTATGTAGTACTTTATGATTTGCAAAGCATTTTTCACATGTAATTTGATCCTTACAACAATCGTAGGAGATAGATTATCGTGCCCACTTTACAGATGAGAAAACTGAGCCTGAGGTTAAATGACTTGCCCAGGGTCATATAACTAGTAAGTTTCTGAGGCAGAATTTGAATTCCGTTCTTCCTGAACATATTCTTATGTGGCACCACACCGGATTCCCTTCAATGACTAGTCCCTTTACAGGAGAACCTGCTGTCCTGCAGTGATGTAGCTCCCCATTCATAATCACTGCCCTCTCATCATCCCAGTACCCTTGAGGGTGGGAACTTCAAACAACTGGTAATTCTGACCTATTTTTACTATGAAGCTCTCCTATATTCTCTACTCTAATCCCTATGATTTAGAGTCAGCATTTGCATGTGCCAAACCCCACTCTGATGCCATTCTTTGCTCTCATCCTGAATCTCCTCAGCCCTTTCACTCTGCCCACCTTTTAAATTGTACCCTTTGAAACCTCTGTTCTGTCTTTAACTCTCTCCTTCATCCTAGACCTATTCTACTCACACTTTCCTTCTTTTTGAACTCAACAGAGATCTAGCTTCCACTGAATTCCTGGCCAACTTCTTCATGACTAGATTCATCTCCTACCTACTTCCCCACCTTTAACCCTATTCCTCCTGGACCATTAGGTATACTCATTGCTTCTCACTGCTATACACAGATGAAATCCTTTTCACCATCTTTCAATGACATCTCTTCCCATTCATCTATATCTCACTGTTCAGATTCTTGTTGAAATTATCCACTAGCCTCCAGGTCATTCACACTGTTTTCTGAGAGTTTAGCATCTGGTTCACAGTCTTTCACTGTCCCCCAATGTCTAGCTTACATGTTGGTGTCCCTTTAAATACCCTATCTTCTTAGTTCATCAATTTCCTTAACTTTCATGACCTACATCTTTCTCTACCCACAAGGATGGTTGTACTTTTGATCAAACCTTTACAAAGTACTATCTCCACGATATGAATTTCCATTCTGACCCCTTCTTCTGACTCAGATATAATCCTAGACTTAACCTTTGTCCTCCCCAGGACTTCCAGATTCACCACCTCCCTCTGTTCTTTCAGACTATCATTACTGGCTTGGTGTTACTTTCTTCCCTTAACAACCTTGTCCCTATAATTTAACCAATTCAACTATCTACTATCTTAATTCATTGTTCCCTTTACTTTATCTTTTAAATATTTCTTAAAATTTTGAGTTCAGGGGCGGCTAGGTGGTGCAGCGAGTAGAGCGTCAGCCCTGGAGTCAGAAGGACCTGAGTTCGGATCCGGTCTCAGACACTTAACGAACACACAAAACAAAAACCCAGCTGTGTGACCTTGGGCAAGTTACTTGACCCCAGTAGCTCTCCAAAAAAGCAAAAAAAAAATTGAGTTCAAATTTCCCTCCATCTCTTCCTCCAGTCCCTTCCCCACCCATCGAGGAGGCAAGCAATATGATACCCCTTATCCATGGAGTCATTTTGCTCCCTTTTCCTATTGCTGCTGCCAAAACTGGACCCTGGATTTATCCCCATCATCTGCTTTCTCTGCTCCTTTGCTTAAATTCCTAAACACTGCTAGAGAAAGTCACACACCTATGCTGACTAGATCCATTACAAATTTATATTACCTCCTCTCAGCTGAACCCTCAGAACTACAGGATAGTCCCAGTTCTTTCATTCTTCCATGAATGGGTACTCCCCATAACAGCAGCCCCAAACCTTCTCTTCTCTCATCAAGCTCATTCTTCCCTCCCCCACATCGTGAGACCTAGTCTTCTCCGTTACTGAAAAAACTAAGATGCCTTTTTTCTCTCTTTAGCAAGTAGCAGAGAAACCCCCTCTCCACCCTCCTCCTTTCTTTCCTCTTCTTCAGTCTTTGAAGAAGAGGTAGCCCTTCTTG
Organism: Gymnobelideus leadbeateri; assembly: GCA_011680675.1. Lineage (NCBI taxonomy): Eukaryota > Metazoa > Chordata > Mammalia > Diprotodontia > Petauridae > Gymnobelideus > Gymnobelideus leadbeateri. Next base: position 259,489 of record WOXC01011533.1, on the reverse strand, counting down.
ACAAAGCCAGCTTCTCTTCATTGCTGTTGATCCCATGTCCTCCTATCTTCCCCAAGAGCTTTCCCTTTCTGTCATTTCTTTCTCTCTTTCATCTTCACACTCTCCTTACCTACTGGTTCTTTATTTGCTGCCTACAAACACACTCAATTCTTCTCTATCCTTAAAAAAAAATAAACTCTTCCCCAGCCCCTTCCCTTTCCTTAAGCTATCATTTTATATTTCTTTTCTTTCACAGCCAAACTCATTGAAAATGTCTTCTACACTTCTTGTCTCTGCCTTCTCTCCTGCCACTTCTCAATGCTTTGAATTCTAGCTTCTCATTCCATCCTTAACCGAAACTCTTCAAGGTCACCAGTCTTTTCTTACTGCTGAACCTGTTCTTATCTGAATCCTCAGCCTCTTTGACCTTTAGGAAGTTGTTTTTTAACTGGTCCATCCCTTCCTCCTCTGTCTTCCCTTGGCTTTTGTGACAGTGGTCTCTCCTGATTCTCCTTCTCTGTTTCCTTTGCTGGATAATCCTCTATCTCCTATCTCTTTAGTATAGAGGTTCCATGTTCCAGACTTTCTTCTGTTCTCTTTGCTGTCTCTTAATAATCTCATCAGCACCCTTAGCTTCAACTATGATCTTTATGCTGCTACTTAAAAATCTAGGCCTAATCTTTCTTCTGCATCACCAGCCCTATATAGCAAACTACCTGCTGGCCATCTCTACTTGTTTGTCTCATCAGCATCCTAAGCCCAAGATGTCTGAAATGGAGCCCTCCATATATTCATGCCTCCTCAAAACTTTCCTGTTTGTGTTGAGAGCCCACCATCCTTCCATTTGCTCCAGTTTATAACCTTGGAACCATCCTTAACTCTTCCCTTTTCCTCACCTAGAGCTAAAACTTGTATTATACCCACCCACAGAACCTTAGGCAGGAGTACAAATTGACTGAGGTAGCCAAGGACAGGGGGCAATTCTAAAAAGGAGAATGCATATACCTGTTAAACAGACTTTTCCAGGGGGAGATTTGAAGACGAATAGAGTGAAGGTGAAAGAGACAGGGACAGCATCGTCATTGAACCACACCCGTTTTTTCTGCTGTGGTGGACCCTAGATTCTTGACTGTCCAGTTTAGCTATGTGGGAACAGTGTGGATCTTTTTTACCTACTCCCAGGGAAAATTGACTGAATAGCATAAATCTGAGTGGAAATTTAGCAAGTAGCAGCAACTGGAGTTTGCAGTTATTCTGCTGAGGGTTCAGTGCCAAATATGGCTGACCTGACGAGTCTGCACAACCTCCAGAGACAAGAGGAGCCCTAAAGACTCCACAATGCCACAAATGGGAAAACCCTAGAGCAAACTACTATTTAATTCCCCCATGGGAGCAGCTTGGAGGAGAAACAATATCTGAGTTTTTGCCTTACCTGCTAGAAGAAGATTTGTTCCATGGGCTGAGGATGATTATAGTCTTGGGGAAGATGCCAGTGTTGGGTGTATTAATATCAAATGCTTATTCATTTCTAACATTATTTTTTTAATGTTTTAAACCAAATGATCTATGTGAATCTGTGGAGAAAACAACTTGTGATGTAATGAATGGAAAAAGTCTAAAGGGGGTGGCTAGATGGCACAGTGAATAGAGCACCCCTGGAGTCAGGGCCCCCTGAGTTCAAATCCGGCCTCAGACACTTAACACAAAAACTAGCCGTGTGACCTTGGGCAAGTCATTTAACCCCAATTGCCCTCCAAAAAGCAAAAAAGAAAAAAAAGTCAAAAGGATGCTGCTGCTGCTGGTAGCAGTTATATTATGCTTTAGTGTTTCCAAAGTGCTTTACTTATGTTATCTCATTTGATAGGGGTATAGACAGACACGATCACATTGGCTAAATCCACAGCAAACCCTGCATCTAAGGAGACAAGTGCTGCTCTCCAGAAAGGGGCAGCACTAAAAGGATAGAAATGGTCAGCTCTGAGAATCAGGGAGAGTTTGGCAATTGTCTCCAAGGTGTGTCCCCCAGTACACACTTTGTCTTCTCTCCATCATACTCTTTGGGGTTGAATGGCAGCAGCAGCTTATTTCTGTTGAACTAGAGGAGACATGGCCTCAGTGTTGTGGATACAGAGCCAGCTTGGGGTCACAAGATCTGGGTGTGAATTTTGCTTTAGATGCTTCTTATAGATGAGAAGGTAGATCATGACCTTTAATCCCATAATTCTATTATTTAGTAATTGTCAATTCACGATCCCAGGGACCTTTCCAACTCATTTTCCATGGACTTTTCTTGGACTTGACCTGTTATTTCATCAGTATAGCAACATTGGATGAGGAACTTCATCTATTAATGCAGACTGACACCAGCTCTGCCATTTGTTGTCTTAGAAAATTGCCTTGGGGCACTTAGAGGTTAAGTAACTTGCCCAGGGTCACTGAAGTCTGTGTGGGTACTTGAACACAGGTCTTCCTGACTTTGAGACTAGTTCTTTATCTACTGCACCAGGATAGAAGACTCTACAGAGTCATATTATCATAAATAATTAGCCATGTTCTAAAATAGAATTTATTTCTGCTGTTATTAATTCAATTCAACAAATATTTATCGAGTATATACTTTGTCTTGGGGGGCCTGTAAGGAACTTATGATTCATTTGAGTTTGAGAAGATAAGACACAGACCTTCTAGAACAATCTAGAAAACAGCATTCATACAAGACAAGTAAATCCAGCCAACATATGGGGTGCAGACATAAACACCATTCTTATTCATCGTGTAATTGTTAAGGATTCACAAAAACTCATGTAAAATCCTTAGTATAATCCAACACCTTGAGTAATTTGGCTGCACAATCCATTCTAGTAGTAGCTGTCCATCCCTCTGTTTTTTTCTCTTCCTAGACTCTGCGATCTCTCATGAGGTGAGGGGAATGATGTCACACACACAACATAGCTAGCAAGGCACTCCTCTTGGAGCAACACGATTTCCCCTGTCACCTACGTTGCAGTTCCCAGGGGAGGCTGTCAAGTTCCTTCCTCTGCTTCCTACATCTCCTTTTGCCTAAGTGGGTGTATCTTGGTTCCGTTACTTGACTCACTGGACTCAGCCCCCCAAGAAAGTCCTGAAAAGGGGGAAGACTGTCTGGTTAGCCCTGAAAATTTCAGTAGCTGGGAGTTTCTCCAATTGCTTCTTAATCTTGATCTTCACCCACCATGCCAAAGTGCAGGGCCTGAGAGCAGCTGTGCTTTCTCTTGGAGGAGTTGCTGGCAGTGTTTGTGGAAGGAAGTAGCGGGTGGAGTCCCTTCACTAGGAGCAGCCTGGACCCAGCTGTAGGAGAGAAGCATCGTGGAATCTGTGTGAGACATTGGGTTCTATTTGTGTGAAATTTATGCCAACTCTATGGGCTTTCTTCACGTCTCTGTCTTTGGGTCTTATCTTGCTTGTGATCTTGTGTTGTTCGTGCTGTCCTTGGAGTGCTGGCACTTTGGTTTCTAACTCTGGGGAACTAGAACAACAATAGAGTGGGATGTTCTCCCATTTAGTCATATAATCTTAGGAAAGATCATCAAGGGGATTTCAAATCAAGGCTCTTAGGTATGTCATTTATCCAAAAGGAAAGAGCATTTGGCTGAAAGAGAAGCCGTTTAGACACAGGTCAGGTCCATGTCTGACTGTAACATAAAACAATTGATTTTTATTTCATGGGCAGAAGTTTACATGGAAAGATGAGTTGTCTGGAGAATATAGAAAAGAGTGTGAGAAAGCTGTAGCATTTGTAAAAGTCCTACTTAGAAGCAGAGAGAGAGGAGAAGAAAGAGAGAAAAGAGAGAGGGTAGTGGGAAGGAGGCAGAGAGAGAGAGGGATAGAGAGTCGTGCCACCTAAGAGACAGATTGTTTATGCCACCTGTGAGACAGATTGTTTTATCAGCTAGACAATAAAGGTTGGGTTGAGAATCTTTATTGATAGTCATTGATTTTCAAAGGAACTGGAGCAAATAAGGCTTGCAAGTCTACAGAGTGTATTTACAATGAACTAGGGGCTTTTAATGGAAAGGTAGCAACAATAAGAGCTGAAAACATTTGACTTCCCTGTGTGTCTATGTGTAGCTTTGACTTTTCTCAAAAGTTCATTGGGAAGCAAATGAAGAACGCAAAGACTAATCTTCCATGCACATCTGTAAGATCTGCTCCTGTCCATTGCTTGCTGTCACAGGTGGGGAAAAGACTCTAGCCCTACAGAGAGGGAAGAACCCTTAGGAAACTGTATTCAGCCTTAGGAAGCTTTTTGAAATGCCAAATGCCAGTTTCCCACCACAACCATAGACAGATAGTTGTCTCCAAAAATGGGCCTCTTTGTCCAGAGTCATAACTAATGTTTTAAAAATAAAACATGATAAGACAAGCAGCAAGAAAAGTGTCCACATTAGCACCCTCAGCAGAAACCCTGGGGCACTGGGGACACTGTCAGGCTGCTCTGCCTGGGGGGGTGGGGTAGAGGTGGAGGTCTCCAGGTGTGTGCCATTGAGACAAAGAAGGAAGAGGGAATGCAAACTCCATGTGATCTCTTTCTATTCTAATTAGCTATTCTTTGTAACCAGGTGCTTAGCTGATTTTTAAAAATAATTTTTGAAAGAATGTAAGTGCTGCCAATACCCTCTAAATTTTGGGCAAAGCACTGATCATCACCCCTTATTATAGCCCTGCCTCCACACACATCCCAACCCATGCCCTATAATTTTGCATCTTCTAGGACACATAAAACTATGAAGTAAATTATTCCAGAACTGATTCAGGGTTTGGCAGTCTGTATGGGATAAAGTGAGGAGTCCCATACCTACAGAGGAATGGAATAGTGGCAAAAACCCTGGACTTTGGAGTTAGAGGACCCAGATTCAAATATTGCCTGTGCAACTTACAACATGTGGGACTTTGGGTGAGTCACTTTACTGCTTTCTGCCTCAGTTTCCTCATTTTAAAAAATGAAAGTGTTGGATCAGGTGACCAATAAAGTCCCTACCATTCTAGATCCTTTGATGCCATGAGTAGCTTGCATCATCACTCTTGACCCCACTGGTAGATGGTTATATACTGGTCCAGTGAAACCCAGTAGCCTAGTATGGAGACAGCATGGTTTAGTGGTTAGAGCACTGGGTTTACAGTTAGGAAGACATACTTTCAAACTACCTTAGATATTTGTTAGCTATGTGCCTCTGGCCAAATCACCTATCTTTTATGTAAATCAATATCCTCATCTGTTAAACTGGGTGTTGGACCCAGTGGCTTCTAAGGTCCTTTTAGCCCTAAATTTGTGATTCTTCTAAGAGAATTTATGTTGCTTCTGTTCATCTACTGAACAGTTGGTATTTACACCTTTTGGAAGGTCAGGTATCCTGAGCCCAAGCCAATGATAAGGAAGTACAGTAGACATAAAGGGAATAATATTTGAATTGGATTCTCACTAATCCTTTCAAAGGTTTTCTTTTATTCCCTGAGTTATTTATTGTACCCATTTTGTGAGTTCTTTTTCCTGGCAAGAGTCAAAGGAATTTTCTTTGCTGAAGCACTGTCTCTAGCTTGCCATCTCAGACTGCCTATTAACACATTCAGAGTATGATACACAAAAGAAAATAAAACAAAACCTATCACTGAACTTCGAGTTCGTGTTTATTAAGAAAGTGGTAACACTACTAGGCAGTGCCCAGCCCCTTCCTCTAGAACCCAGCTTTGATGCATGTTCAATGATCAACATCTTTCACCTCATGCATCACCTGTAGGCTCAGGGATGCCTATAAGAATATAGAGAGAGTACTCCCTTTAGGACAGGGTAGGGGACCTGGGGCCTCGGGGCCACATGTGGCCCTCTATGTCCGCCAGGGAGGCCCTTTCACTGGATCCAAACTTCACAGAACAAACCCTTTTAATAAAAGGACTCAGTCAAAAGGCTGCACCTGGAAGGCCACATGTGCCCTGGAGGTTACAGGTTCCTCATCCCTGCTCTAGGAACTCCAATGAACTAGTTCCCCAGTGATCTATGAGAATTAGACATTGGAGAGGAGGCAAGTCAAGGATTTCAGAGTCAGGCTTGCTAGGTTAAGCAGAAGCACTAGTGGCCCTGGGCCAATTTAGCATTTCCTGGAAAATGAGGGCAGGGCCACAAAGGGTGTAGCGGCTCTTTGTCTAAGGGAGGACAACTCTGGGAGGTGGGTGCTGCTATTATCTCCCTTTTACAGCTGAGGAAAGGGAAAGCTTGGTGGCAAAGTGGGCAGAATGTTGGGCCTGAAGTCAGGAAGACTCGAGTTCAAATCCAGCCTCAGTTCAAATCTGTGGGTCCCTTATGACATTTTGCCTCAGTTTCCTCATCTGTAAAATGAGCTGGAGAAGGAAATGGCAAAGCACTCCGGTATCTTTGCCAAGAAAACCCTAAATGGGGTCATGGAGAGCTGGACACAACTAAAAAAGACTGAACAATAATGACAGCTGAGGAAACCAAAGCAGACAGAGGCTGACTTACCCAGGGTCATGTAGTTAGTTTCCGAGGCTAGATTTGAACTTGAGTCTTCCTGAGTCTAGGCACAGAACTCTATCCACTTTACTTTAACTGCCTCTAAGGATTCCATAATCCCTGAGGGTCTTACCACCCTCTGAAATTTCAGGGTGAATTAATGTGTGAGATTAGCTGTGAGATTCCTTCAGGGTGTTGTGAGGCTCAGATGAGATAATAGGTGTAAAGCACTTTGCAAACGTGTCAGTTATTATCATTATTAGTATTAACTCACAGTTGACTGCCCTCCTGCTGAGCTCAAGTGCTGTTTAGAGAGCAGTACAAGGAGTTACTGCTAAATGTTTAACAATGGGGGGGGGGGAGAATGGATATTTGTATGCGCTTTGAAGTTTAATCTACATTATTAATGCTTTCTTAAATCTAGACAATCAACACCACAGTAAATCAAGCCCTAATCTGTACAGACTGCTGATTTCTGAGGTATAACTGCTAATACTGTAAATTTAACATTCAGCTCTCCAGTCACTTATAGCTCACTCCAGCACACCCCTGGACCCCTTCCACCTCAAAGATTCCACATTTCAGAAACACAGCATGTCAGAGCTTAAAGGGAACTTAAAGACCATCTATTTCAACCTACTCACTTTACTGCTGAGGAAACTGAGACCCAGAAGGGTGGCATTATTTGTCCACTCAGCTCTGAGTGTCAGAGCTAGAACTCAGACTAAGTTCTTTTCTCCCTAAATCCAGGGTTCTTTCCACTGGTACCACTTACTCCTCTTCCTTTCTTTTCTTTTAAAAAATTTTATTTGAATCTTTTGCTTTCATATTCACCTGCATTTCCCAATTATTCTCCCTTATTTTCCCTCTGAAAATGCTACAGAGAATAAAAAAGGAGGGAGAGAGAAAATTCAGTTCAGCAAAACTAACCAGCACATCAAAAAAATCATGATGTTACCTGTAGCAGTGCATACCCATAGTCCTCTGCTGCCTCTTCTCTGGGGCCCTCTGCCCCTTTCTAAGGAGCTGCTGGGAGCCCTCAGAAAGGCTATCCCCATCAGACATCAGAGCATATGGTACATGTTACAAGTCCTGGGACCACAGCTGTTATTCCAGGCTATCATCAGCTCCATGCTTGCCAGAGTTCCCTGGATTCTGATCTAAGCCTCTTTACATTTCAGTTTATCTGGGAAATATTTCACTTAGTATTGCTATTCATGAGTAATTTAATACGATCAGATTTAGAGTAGAAAGGGGCCTCAGAGGCCATCTAGTTCAACCCCTTTATTTTACAGATGAGGAAACTGAGGTTAAATGTCTTGCCAGAAGTCAGACAGGTAGTAAGTAGAAGAGACAGGATTCGAACAGACACTTTCTGCTTCCAAAATCCGGCATAATTCCCACCTTACCATGTCTCACCTCATTCCTGCAATCCATTTTCTGCCTTCACTAATCCTATCCTGCATATTAGTCAGACTAATCTTTCTAAGATCCTGGCTTTCTCGTGTGGTCTCCTGCTTTAGAAGTTACAGTGGCTTCCTCTTACCTACCACATCAAACCCAAACTTCTTTCTAGTCACTTTCAAAGTCCTCAAAAATCCAACCCCTGCCTCCTTGTCTAACCCTATTTCTTACTAGCAGACACCATTCATTACAGTAAACTTTAACCCCTTTCTCCCCTACCCCATGCTTTTTTGTTTGTTTTTTTTGTACCTGGACCTGTAGTTTCTTTGGTATAGGGAACTTCCACTGAAAAAGCTATCTCTAAGGATGAACCTTCTTCACAATTTACAATTCAGTGACTTGCCCTGGGTCACCATAGCTAATATAGTCAGAGATGAGACTTCTCATGGCTTTCTAGCCACTAAGACTTGATGCTTACCTCACACCATAGTTATTCAAATTTTGCTCCCAAGTGCTGGAAATTTCTGTTAAATGCTTTCTTCCATGGTATTAGGACAAGAGAAATCGATCGAGTGATTATATATAGATGCTCATTCTCCTCTGGGATCATTTGCCCTCAAACTCTTTCCATCAAGGCAGTAATCATATTTAACTCTGTCTCTACTCCAAAGGGATTGTGAAGTTGAGTTATTATGTGTGTGACTATTGGGAAGTGTGGGGCAGCTAGATGGGGCCAGACCTGGAGTCAGGAAGATTCAGCTTCCTGACTTCAAATGTGACCTCAGATACTTAGTAGTTGTGTGGAAACTTTGCCTCAGTTTCCTCGTCTGTAAGACTATCTGGAGAAGGAGATGACAAATCACTCCAATATCTTTGCCAGGTTTGGGGTCACAAAGAATTGAACTCTTTGTCAGGACAAGAATCTCGTGAAGGACATCTAAATAACAGTAACAATAACAACATTTACAAAGGTAGGTGGTACAAATATTATAATCTTATTTTATAGAAGAGGAAGTTGTGATCAGAGAGAGAGAATAACTTGCCCATGGTCACACATCTAGTAAGTATCTTAGGTAGGGCTCGAACCTTGGGCTTTCTTATGACTCTTATCTCTTCCTTTATCGTAGCCTTCTCCCTCTTGTGACTTGTGACTATGCAGCTTTGTAGGTGCTATGTCTAGGGCTGGTACCACAGAAAGCTGGATAAAGAAAGAGTAGAAAGGCGATGAAAAATCTTTTTCGTTGAGTCTGAGCGTAGCGCTGACCGGACCCGAAGTTAGGAGGCAGGGTGTGGCTCCGAGTTCCTGGTCTACACTCGGCAATTACTCCTCGCCTGGAGCTTGGGCCCAGGCGAGACAAGAGGCCGGGGCTCTACGGTCTGCTTAGGATGCTGGTCTCCCTTATTACTTCATTCCCTTTAAAAGGAAAACTATGATCGGAATCCGGGAGGTGGCGAGGGGAGGCCCTGCCTGGGGAGAAGGACGTGACTTAAACACGACCGCTGACCCAGTTTAAGGCATACCAAGAACCCCGAGTGCTTGCGAGCCTCTGTGTGCGCGTGTGTGTCTGTGTGTCTGTCTGTGTCTGTCTGAAGGAGAGAGGGAGGGGACGGTTTGGAGGACGGCACTAATATGCGTAAAACGGAGGGAGGGAAAGGGGGAGCCCCGGGAGGACACCCGGCTTGTTGGGCGGCCTCTGAGGGTTGGGCGGGAGGGTCCCTCTGGGTCTGATGCAGGGGGTGAAGTGGGGGGGCGAGGTGTGGGGGCGGGCAGGGCCGGGCTTCCCCTCTCGGGCGGAGCTGCTCTTTTCCCTTTTTTGGGCGGCTTCTCTCCCTGCAGCTGTTGCGGAGTCCGAGCCCGCCCGGCTCAGCTCAGCCCAGCTCAGCCCGGCGGGTCCTGCCCAGGGAAGCAGCCACCATGACGGGAAGGTAAAATCGGCTCGGGGGGATGCCTGGGAGCGGGGGTCGGCTGTGGGTGAGTGCTGGGAGAGATACTGGAGGGTGTCCCCTCCTGATCAGTGACTGAAGACTGAGGATCCACTGTCTCTGATCAGCGGGGGTGGGGGGTGGGGACCTCCTACAGCAGGGTGTGCCCGCACCCCTCCAGAACCCCTGGGACGTGGGCATCGGGAGGGAGGCGAGCCGCGACAGCTGCAGCTCTGGGCGCTGCCTCGGACCAAGCCCCTGGAGCTGGGTCGGGACCCCGCCGTCGGTCCCGAGGGTGGACAGTGTTCTCCTCTTCCTCTAGACTCCTCGGTCCTCTTGCCACCCACCAGAGAACCAAAAAGGGAGGACTGGAAACTATCTCTTGCACCCCCGATGGGGAATCTGGGGTGGGATGAAGCCTCGGACTAGGCAGGGGTCAGGAGACCCGGGTGTGAGTCCAAGCCTTGGTCACTGACCAGCTGTATAAACCTGGGCAAGGCATCACTTCTCCGAGCCTCAATTTCCTTCTTTGTAAAAGAGGATGATTAAGCTTGCCTGCCTGTGAGGGTCAAATGAGTCAATATACCCAAAAGTCCTCTGGAAAGTATTACAGTAAAAAAATGTAGCTTATTATTAACGTTGGGGTAGAGGACTAGTGGCTTCACTAAGCGAATTGGGTGGGGCAGAGCGGTCTGCTTCTTGTCTGGCTGCCTGGCTCCTAAAGAAACACCCTGGCAATTGCCACCAGAACAGGCAACTGGCATGGAGGAAAAGTCAGTGGATCCGAAAGACTTAGGTGTGAATTCCAGCTGCTTTGCTTGGACAGCTCTTAAACCTTGACCTCTTTTCCTCATCTATAAAACCTGTAGTGTGGATCAAATGGAATCCAGGGAGATCTGGGGCGTCACAACTCCTTGGACACTCAAATTTCCTCACCTGTGACATGAAAGGGTTGAATTAGGCCATCTCCAAGGTCCCTTCCAGTTATAGGTCTGTTATGGTGTGAATTTGCTTTCCAGTGAACAGCTAGAAAGTACTAGAGCGTCCCTAGAACTCAGATCCTGTGCCTCCTAGTCTCTATGCTACTAAGTAGTATAGAGGTGAAGGAGAAGCCAATGGTATTTGTTTTGTTCCTTTTGGGGAATGAATAGGATTACCATTTAATTTACCATTTGAGTTCTAGGGATAGGCTTAATAACTGTATGGAAGAAAATATTTGAAATCCCAATTTAGTGGACCTGTAGTCATAGAATTAATTTGCTTGGGAAATGAAGGAGAAAGTCGATGACCAGACATATCACTATCAGGGGAGAGGCTAAGAGGCTTCAAATAGGGCAATAGATTTAGTCTTATACTACTCAAAAATGTTAAAAGACTGGGGCCATCATTTGCCCTGGAGAGTTATGCTTCAGTGATTGTGTGAGCCCTGTCCTTGTGTTTTATTATATCCAGGAGAACCCAGGGTAGAATTACAATCTCATTATTTAACAAGCTCCATTCTTCTCTCACCACAAATCTTCCCTTTGGTGGCCTCTGTTCTGCAACTGTTTGCTGTTTGAGTTCAACTAACTTTTGGATATGTCCTTGACCACTCTCTTCCTGCTGAGTTGTGAGAAGGTGCTGGGGGTAGCTGGAGGAACAGATGAAAATATAGCTCCCCTGTGGATTGGACTGTATCTTCCTTCTTTGGTTATTGTGGGAATAGCAATGGAAGCCAACAGCATTTGAACCTCCAGACTCCCTGACTTGGAGGTCTGCTCTTAGCCTTTGCATCACACTGTTTTAGATCAGGGCCCCCAACAAAATCAGGATGGACCTTAGGTCCAAAGAGCAGTTAATGATAAATCTTTGAACCAGGTACTTTCTTCATCATTTTCTTCAACCTCCACATATCATTTTCCCCGAAGTTTGAGAAGATTTCTGATGAAGAGGGTAGCTGCTCCTGCTGCTTCTTTCCTTGTAGAACTCGGGGACTTTACTTTTAGGATTCCTCCCCACCTATACCTCCTTTGTAATATGAATTATTTCTGGAAATAAAAATATAGAAATAAATCGGGGGCCCTTATTTTTCATCCATTCTTATTGCAAATAAAGAGGAAATGAAGAGGGGAAAAAAGAAGCACTCTCCATTCAAATACAGAAAGAAGGTAACTAGGCAAAAGTTGCTACATGGACATATTTATCGGTCACTTTTTCCAATGTACAATCATCAACAACACCAACTTTTTTGGGGCAGTGACTAGTAGTCATATACTGGACTAAATCCAGAGAAGAAGAAGACACCGCCCCTGTCCCTGAGGCTAACGTCTCTGGGTTGGGTAGATAAATGACTGTACAAAATATGATATACTACTGGACCAGAGACCTAGGAGAATTAAATAAAAGGAGTGATCTTCAAATGAAGTTTTGCGGATGAGGTGGGATTTGCATTGAATCAAGCTGGATTGCTTAAACAGCAAGGCCATAGTTTAGAAGTCACACAGGAATGAGTTCTGCTAATTCAGTAGGTGGCACTCTCCTCTCTTAAGTAATCGCACCCTCCACCAATTTAGTTGACAATTCATTGCTGGCCACCTTAGCCAGTAGTCTGGTAAATGTATACGACTGATTGGTCACAAGAGGGACTTTGTATGGATGGGTGAGAACAAAACCATTGTCACCAGTGGAAAAAGAGCAGTAAGGGCATTACCTCAGTATAAACAAAGAGAGACCTTTGCAGGGAGAAAGGAATGTCTTGCAGTACAGGGATTGGGACCTCACCTTTCTTTCCCAGCTGACATGAATGGGGTAGGAGGCAGCTGTACATTTTCCCAGGTAAACCTGGGAACAATGCTGTGTCAAACTCCCTGTTAGTTTACAGGGAGGCAGGTTGGCAGTGGAAAAAGCACTGGCTCTGGAGTTAGAGGACCTGGGTCCAAATCTTGCTTCTAAGTCACTTAACCCCCCTGGACCTTAGTCTGATCTATCAAAGGAGCAGTTTGGATTAGATTTAGATTCTGAGGGCTCACTCTATCTTCAAGACACAAGACATTACAAATCCAGACTCTAGGCACTTTCACCCGCTCTCCCCTACGTCTGGAATGTCTTCTCATCTCTGTTCTTTGGTTTCTTTCAAGTCCCAGATAAAATCCTCTCTTCAAGAAGTATTTCCCTATCCCCCTTAATACTAGGGCCTTCCCTCTAAATTCATCTCCCATTTGTCCTTTACAAATTTTGTTTATGCATGCTTGTTTGCATGTTCTTCCTCCTAGAAGGCAAGGGCCATCTTTTGCCTTTCTTCATACTCCTCAGGTTTAGCACAATGACTAACCTATGGTAGGCTATGGAACTGGATTTTAAGAATACCCTGAAGGACCAAGCTGCTTCAGTTGACTCAGTGAAATTAAAAAAAAAAATCCATTAGGCAAAGAAATTAGATAGTATGATGACAATTTTTGTTTTCATTCAAAATTATTGTATGTGTTTGTAATAGTTGGTTTTTGAAGTATACTTGCACAGCTCGACTAAACAGATTAACCTGTTTTCAAGCTGCCTACTTCCTTCTCTCTTTTATATCTTAATCCTCCAAGAAAATGGAGGCCATTTATCTTGAACCTGATCTTCTCACCAATTCATCACTTGCATTTTTAACTAATTTACTCCAGTCTCCAGGAAGAGGTGATTCTTCTGGCAAAGGCTATATGTATCTTTTACTTGTGTTCTAGAGCCAACCCATCCCTCTCACCTCCTGCAGGAACCCTGTCCCCTCAACCATTCCCCTCTCTCATCTTCAATTTCATTTCAGTGAAATTTAACACACAAATGTTAAACATCTACTATGTTTAAGGCACTATGATAAATGCTTAATTGGAATAAAAAGACACAAATAAAATGGTTCCTACCCTCGAGGACTTTATATTCTTTATTCTCTTAATTTCTCCTCATCTGTTGGCTCCTTTTCTGATGCCAACAAACTCACCAGGCTTCCTTCCTCCTTAAAAAACCTTTACTTTATCTTACCATCAGCTCCAGCTATTATCCTATGTTTCTTTTCTCTTTCATAACCAAACTCCTAGAAAGTGTTTACATTTCCTGCCTCCAAGTCCCTCCCACTCACTTCTTGAAATCTGGTTTCTAATTCCACTCAATTGAACTTGTTCTCTTTAATGTTACCACCCATCTCTTAACTGATAAATCCAGTGGCTTTTTCCCAGTACCTATTCTTTTTGACCCCTGTAGCTTTCAATACTCTTGACAACCAACATTTTTCTCTTTGATGCAGTCCTCTCTTCTCCCTTGGTGTATACTCTGCTTTCTCTTTTGGTTGTCTTCGTATCTGTCTGTCCCTATTCTTAGTCTATTTTGCTACATCATCATCCCACATCATCTCCCACACACTAGACATAGGTGTCTCCCAAGGCTCTATCTTGGACATCATCTCTTCTTTACACACCCTTTCACTTGCTGACTCTATCAACTTCCAGGGAGTTAACTGATATTTTTTGGTAGATAATTACCAACCTATATATCCAACCCTAGTCTCTCTCTCCTGAATTCCAGTCCCAGGTCACCCTTCCTTCCTTCCTTCCTCTCTTCCTCCTTCCTTCCTTCTTCCCTTCCTCCTTCCTTCCTTCTTCCTTCTTCCCTTCCTCCTCCCTCCCTTCCTCCCCTCTCCCTCTCTTCCTCCCTTTCTCCCTCCCTCCCTCCCTCTTTGACCTGCTTCGTTTTCTAACCGGGGGTCAGTTGCTCCTCCCCCTCCTCAGGGTTTAGTTGGCTCATGACTTACTACATGACACCTGAGCCCTGCTGCAGCTCAGAACTTCTCCTGAGGCTCCAGTGATCACCAGCCTCGGCCTTCCCAGTGGCAAGGTTGATAGTCATTCCCTACCATGTGGACTCCTGTGCTGCTGTTCTTTCACATAGGCTGCCTCTCATATGTGCATTTTCTCCTCATTTCTAGTTCCTTGGAATTCTTAGTATCCTGCAAGGTTTAACTGGAGATCTTCCCTGATTCCCTCAGTTAGAACTGCTCCCTTCCTCTTTGAATTTTCTTTTTTACTTATTTTGGTGTATGTTATATACTGCCCCACCTCCCAGACCATTATGATGTCCCCTGTTTTTCCCCCCTTGGGATTCCTAGAATTTAGCTCAGTATCTTGCCCAGACTGGGTCTTAAATAACTGCTGACTTTATAGCTATATAAAGCTGGTACTGCTGAAGCACGGTGGCCCCAAGGTGTATTCCCACCATATCCATGCTATGATGTTGGTTCCCCTTTCCTATGGCTCTCATTATCTCTGTAAAAGATTTGCCCTGGTCCTTGGACTTTGCTAATCAATTCCTTTGTGGAACTGACCTTGGAAATCTTTGTCCTTCTCTGCCTCTCTTTCTCCTTTGCTAATTTTTAAGCTGTTGTGATTTCTAACCCCTGTCTAGAAATGTAGTCTCTATCCTCGATCCATTTTCTGGCATATTAGCTTTTCAGAAAGGAGTTTTGGGCTAGAGAAAGTATTATTATTTTTTAAAAATGATTTGCTTTTAATTTATAACATTTAGTTCCACAAGTTTTTGAGTTCCAAATTTTCTCCTCCTCCCTCTCCTTCCCTCCCCTCCCCTCCAATAGCAGCATGCAATCAGCTACAGGATCTACAAATACCTTCACATTAAACATTAGTCAAGTTGTAAAAAAGAATTATAACCAATGGAGTGAATGAGAAAGAAGAAACAAGACAAAGCAAAACAAAAAAGAGAGAGCAAGTAGTTTGCTTTAATCTGCATTCAGACTCCATAATTCTTTCTCTGGATGTGGACAGCCCTTTCCATCATGAGTCCTTTGGAGTTGTCTTATAGCCTTGCATTGCTGAGAGGAGCCCAGTCTATCCAAGTTACTCGTCACGCATAAGATGTGTCTGTAATTGTGTACAAGGTTCTCCTGGTTCTGCTCCCCTCACTCAGCATCAGTTTTTAGTTCCACATCTCCAGGTTACTATGAAGTCTGTCTGCTCCTCGTTTCTTATAGCACAATAACATTCCATTACATTCATAAACCACAACTTGTTCAGCCATTCTCCAATTGATGGGCATCCCCTTGTTTCCAATTCTTTGCCACAACAGAACGAGCTGCTATAAATATTTTTGTACATACGGGTCCTCCTCCCACTTGTATGATCTCTTTGGGATACAGCCCTAGAAGTGGTCAGAAAGTATTTCTTAATAATTTCAGTTGAATTACAAGGAGGTATTAAATATGCTTCCACACCTATGACTGAAGCCCATGCTGTGTTGTATTGCTCCCATCTGGCCCCCAAATGAGAATGATCTCTCCCTCTAGGTCATCACAGTCCTTCACTGAGGCCTACTTGGGTACTGTGGACCAAACTCCTTCATTGGTTCACAACCCTACCCAAAAGACAGCCTAAAAGATTTTGTAGTTTCACCAGTCAGAAATTTTGTAGTTTCACCAGTCAGAAAAAGAAATAGTTTAATCAATTTAGTTCACATCCAAAGTTGATTTCCCGCTCCCCCATATTTCTGTACAAACAATAATAGCTAACATTTACATAACACTTACTATTGCTAGGCACTGTGCTTTACAATATTATCTCATCTGATCCTCACAACAGCCCTTGGGGGTAGGTTTAAGTGTCTTATGCTGAAATATATTAGATAAAGGCTTGTAAGCAATGGAAACCATCATCAGACCCTTAGGACTCTGGAAGTGGTTAGCCACTCTCAATCAATCAATAAACATTTATTAAGTACCTACTATGTGTCAGGCACTGTGCCAAGAGCAGTGGTGACCCAATCTTCTGGGGACCTTAAGTTAAATTGAGTGACTTTCCCAGGGTCCCAGAACTAGGAAGTATCAGAGGCTGGATTTGAATTCAGATCTTCTTGACTCCAGGATAAATGATATATCAACTGCATCACCTAGCTGCTTCTTCTAGAATGCTTTTTGAATTGATGCCTTTTTTTTCCTAAAGCAATTGGGGTTAAGTAACTTGCTCAAGGTTACAGGCTAGTTATTTATGTGTGGGTGCTCAGTACTGAGGCCGGAACAGATCCGGGTCCTCCCGACTCCAGGGCCAGTGCTTTTGCTCACTGTGTCACCTAGCCACCCCTAGATGCCTTTTGTTTTAACATGACTGCTCACTTCCAGAAATATTTTCCTTCCCTTATCCCCTACCCAGCAAGCCTTTCCTTGTCACAAAGTTTAAAATGAAAAGAGGGAAAAGAGCAGTTCCTCAAAATTGACCAACGCATCAGTTGAATAAATAACAGGATATAGAATATTCCACACTCATAGTCCCTCACCTCTACAGTGAATAGTGGGAGGTATGTTTTCTTTCTTTTCTATAAGTTCAAGCCTGGTCATTATAAAACATTTTATTTTATTGTTCTTTCTTTTTATTGTTCTTTCTACTTACATTGTAGTAATCATTATTTATATTATTTTCCTGGTTCTTACTTCACCCTTGGTAATTTCATTTAAGTCTTCTCATGTTTTTCTGAAATTTTTTTTTTTTTTTTTGGAGTGGGGAAGGCAAGGCAATTGGGGTTAAGTGACTTGACCAAGGTTACACAGATAGTTAAGTGTCAAGTGTCTGGGGTTGGATTTGAACTCAGGTCCTCCTAACTTCAGGGCAAGTGCTCTGTTTACGGGGTCACCTAGCTGGCCCTCTTTGAATTCTTTATAGCCATCACTTCTTATGGCACAGTAATATTCCATTATATTCAGGTACTGCAGTTTGATTAGCCATTCCCCAATAATGGTCCCCAACTTTGTTTCTTGTTCTTTTCAACCAAAAAAAGTCACACCTTGATTACTATAGTGGTCTCTAAACTGCTTTGGAAGGGGTTCCTGGTACTTTGTGATTTAGGCCAAAGAGATTGTCAGGGACAAATTTATCAATTAACTTATACGCATGACAGCTTAGAGAGAATGAAAATCCAAAGGGACAAATATATATCCTATTTTGAAAATCTCTCATCCAAGACATTTCACTATCAATTTATAGTATTCCCAAAACAAAAGGAAAAAAGCTCAACAATAAGATAAAATATAATGTGGCACCTTTTCTGGGTTCATCCTCCCAACTCCTACTCATATAGGGAAGTTGGCTTCCTAGAGGGTTGGGTCTCCACTGCTCAGCACAGTGCTTGGCACATAGTAGGTGCTTAAAAGTGTTTATTGATTGATTGAGGGTGGTTAACCACTTCTAGAGTCCTAGGGGTCTGGGGATGGTTTCCATTATTGATACTTACAAGCCTTTATCTAGTATCTTTCAGTATCAACTAACTAGTTGACATCAATTAACTTTTACAGCAGGATATTTACTGAGATACTCTTCTCAGTATTCACACTTGGTTACTGGGGAGACTGGGCACAAACTTAATGTGGTAGGTATAAAACATTCTCTCCTCCCTCCAGTCCCACTCCTGATGTAATACACAGAACCCTTTTGAAAATACACCAGGTTCCTGGGGAGAGTGGGATCAGTTCTGATCTTGCAAATCCTTTTTGCCTTTTCAAGGCATCATCAGGTCTACTTCTGGATATGGCATAGCTGATGGATGAGTCTCCCCTTTGCTCGTAGAACATAGTTTCTTAGATATTGGGTTGATTAATTTCTGGACTGAACAAGCAGGTTGCTCCTCAGGGCTGGCTCCTCAACAGGAATGGTTACTGTGGCTACTGGAAGATTCAGTTATTGATTCCATCTCTTCCAACTTTTCCAAGTACACAAGGTTTTAACTCGGACTATTCCATCTCCTGATGTGCATTTACCTAAGATCAAGATAGAAGATGAAAGAAACAGAGGCACTTTGCATTTATGTCTACATGTTAGTAGGGTGGAAATAGAGTCTAATATGCCTCTCCCCTACCTGGAAGACCACAGTAGTTCTTGCTCTATAAAAGTTGATAGGGGAGAGAGTGAAAGATTATACAGTTAAACCTTTTGTATATATATTCTGTTTTAGCTCAGCAGCCAATTAAAAGGCTTTTTTCTTCACCTAGAGGCAATGGGAAACAGCTACATGATATCTGTGCATGCTGTGAAGTATGAGGAAGGGCCTCTCCATTACACATGCCCAGAAGCAGGTTCACCAAGCATCCATGGGGATTGGAATGGGTCAGGACATATTTTATAGTCATGAAGTATGGGGTCTTAATTGGCTAGTCCTCTGTTAACAGTCAAAAAGTTTAGGTAACAGTTTTGGTTCATCTAATAGAACAATACTCACAACTTTTGGTAGACCCTGAAGAATCATTTTCTCAACACCATTTAATCCCCTTTTAACCTTTTAATGACTCCTTTCACCCTGATCAAAGGCGAATTAGAAGATACTTCTATTAATTGCATTAATCAAAGGCCTTCTTCTTAATCTGATCATTACCCTAGTCAATTTCAGGTGGGATTCTTTCCTGATCTCATCAGGCCCCTTCCTTAGAAACTGGGTTTTGGATAAAAATGGTATAAAAAAGATATTAAATTATTTAAGTACCAAACATTATTTTAGAATTGATCACTGAATTTAGGTTGATAAATTGAATTTAGAATTAATAAAGACCAATAAGGTTTCTCATTCAGATTGGACCAAGGACCTTAGACAGACATTAAGAAAATATGATATCTTGATATTTCTAAAAAAGGGATCTGGGGGGACCTTAGTATGTACCCTGGTCTCATAATGTCTGGTTCCCTTACTTCAACCCATTCAGACAGAATATCTTCACCAGACTAATCTTCCAGAAATAAAATTTTCATCATTCAGAAACATCTAATGACTCTCCATCTCACTTAAAATCAACACATCTTTGCCTGACTATAGAGGTCTTCCATGGTTTTCTTCAATTTTACTGATCAAACTTTATCGGTACACTATAATAAAAAACTTTCCAGCCTCATCAAGCAAGTCTCCCTGGCACACAAGTATGCCATTAATTATTCTTTTCCCATCCATTCTTTTACATTTTTTCCCTTGCCTAAAATGCTGTCTTTATATCTCATTTCCTGTTCAGATCCCACCCATCCTTGAAGCACCATCTCAAAGCCCAACAACTCCACAAAGCCCTTCCTGAACATAATAGTTCTCTTAACTCCTAAAACACTTATAGTTGATATCACACAGTTTAACCCTTAAATATTTTATAATTGTTTCCTGTGTTTTAGTCCTATTCCCTAGCTAAATTGTTATTTGAGGCCAGGTCTGAAAGATATGTCTCATTCTGCATAGAGGGGAAACTATTGAAAGCATTACGTTTTCCTTATGGGACCCCTGGTCATATCATATGATACCTCAGGGTTTCATGGGAAACACTGCCCACACCTATTATATTAAGGTACCTTCTGCTACAGCAGGAAGCATTGGATTTGGGGTCAGAGGACTTGAGTTCAAAACCTGTCTTTGCCACTTTCCAGTTGTTTGACCCTGAGCAAAACACTTAGCATGTCTGGGGCTCAGTTTTCTTATTTATAAAGTGAGAGTGTAAAACTAGCTGATTTCTAAGGGCCATTCTAAGTTCTATTTATATATCCCCAATATAAGCATATGTGTGTATATACGTATATATACATATATTTATACTATGTTTCTATAACTCAAATTGTACAGGAAGGAGGATCAGAAGTAACTCCTTAGGGTTGAAGGGAATAGTGGTAACTTTGTAACTTTGGAGCCCACTACCAGTTCTAGTTCATGCCCAGCAGAGTGCCAAGCCAAATAAATCCTAACCAAGTCTCTATGTTCATCTAGGCTTCGATAGGCCTTGGGGATCGGCCCTCTGACTGCATTCCGTAATATATGATGCATTTTCTTTTGTGCTGACATTTCACTCTGTTGGGTCATACTGGGTACTAAAACACATAGCTCTTTCTATGGTGGACGGTCTGTTTCTTTTCTACTCTAGATTCTAATCCTCAAAAAGTTGGTAAAGCATATTAAAGTCTGGAGGGAACGAATGATTTAGAAATTAGAAAAAATAAAAACAATGCTAGAGAAGGTCATTTTCTGGTAACTTCCATAGCTAGAGAGGAGAAGTTGGGGGTGGGAACCAGGGGTAAAAGCAGAGAAGGAAGGACAACATGACAATTGTCTACTAGTATTTTATAGACTTTAATGTAAAAGAACAGTTTTTGCTCTGTCCCAGAAGGTAGGCGTTGTGAGGGCAAATGGTTTAAAAGTGGAATCACCACTGACTGAGTTCTTGTCAGTGGAGGTCTACAAGCAGAAGCCGGTTATGAACACTTTGGGGGGGGGATGGTGAAGAAAGTGTTCCTGTTCAGATGGTATTTGGATTAGATGATCTCTAAGCTTCCTTATGACTGAGATTCTGTGATCCAGCTGTATGATGATATTCAAGCCAATATGGAGGCTAGAGAGATTTCTAGCAGAAGATCAGGGAACATCTACTAATCTTCAGATAGGGTTACTTCAGAGAAATGGAACTTGTGTCTGATTTTAGTACATTTTGCATTGGGCCACATGCTATTTGTATTACTGAGTTTTCCTTGAAAGTTGGGAACAACCTAGGGATGTCCCTTGAATATGTTTGGGAATATTCGTCTTTATTATGGGAATAGGATGAGAAGAAGAGGCAACCCACTCTTTGGGACAACCAAGCATAACTCTAATTCCATTTCCAACAGAATTGTGCCTACCCTTTACCCATTTCAGCTCAACACACCCTATTCTACTTTTTCCCTTTAGTGGTGTAATCCCCCAGCTTTCTCCTTTCTGAGTCAGGTGCCTATCTGTGAGCTCAGTCATAACCTAACCCCAACCAGGGTATCCACAACATCAACTATGTGGGTGCTACAGGATAAATTCCACTTTCATTCCTACCCTAGTATTCTGAACAGAAAAAAAGACTATTAAAATAGCTTGAAGACTGACGAATTTCCAGATTCTAGAGAATATGGAAGTATTCTGAAGTGAATCACTGTCTATGACTGCAACTTAGCCATTTAAAAGGGAAGGGGAGTGCCTGCAGCTGTTTCTTCTCTTTATTTCTGAGCAGCTGGAGGAAACCACATCACTGTATTGACAGGGTCTACTAAAAAGTCATGTCATCACAACTGGGGCCTCCATGTACCATGGCAATACTTTTATTTCTTCTTTGATTGATTTTCTGTCCAACTCCCCCCACCCCAGTGCCGCTTTCAAACCTTCTCTCTGTAAGTCCCTGATGGCTCCTCCACCCCCAACCACTCTCAGCATGAGTCTTTACTTCTTACATTTCTGAGAAAATAAGGCCATCTATTGTAAACTTGGTCATTTCCCCTAGTTCCTACCTCAAAACACTTTTCTACACCTCACCTCATATTACTCCTGTCTCTGAAGAAAAGATGGCCAAATCCCCCCTTCTGCTGGAGGCCTTTCCACAATCCCCTACGCTATCATTTTCCTCCCATGCACACTGGATATATCTTGGATGTGGTATGTACATTACTGTTTGAATGTTGTTTCCTCCATTAGAATGTGTGCTCTTTGAGAGCAGGGGCCCTGTTTTTGTTTTTGTTTTTCTTGGGGTTTAACCGAGTACCTGGCACATAGAAGGTAGTGAAGGGCATAGAGTGCTGGGCCTGAGTTCAAATCCAAACTCAGACGCTTATTAACTATATGTTACTTAACCTTAACTTATTAACTATATGTCACTTAACCTCTGCTTACCTCAGTTTCCTTAACTATATGGAGATATTAACAGCCCCTACCTTGAAGG
Organism: Gymnobelideus leadbeateri; assembly: GCA_011680675.1. Taxonomy (NCBI): domain Eukaryota; kingdom Metazoa; phylum Chordata; class Mammalia; order Diprotodontia; family Petauridae; genus Gymnobelideus; species Gymnobelideus leadbeateri. Next base: position 236,978 of record WOXC01011533.1, on the reverse strand, counting down.
GTTGTTGTGAAGATCAAATGAGATTTTTAAAATACTTAGCATCTTCCTAGCATATAATAGGTGCTTAATAAATGCTTATTTCCTTCCCTTTCCCCCCCCTGCTTATTAAAGCGACTGACTTACTGATGATCCCGAATCCCATCTCTTCCAGGAGTTTGCTTCATCAAAATATCATTCACATCACCTCCTTCCCCCAATGTTTCATTTCTGTCAGTGTATCAATAGCACTTGGATGGTTTTTTACACATATCTGGTGATGCTTAATCAGTGTTTGTTAAACTGAATTTATTTGCAAGTTTAATACTTTATTAATAATCATTAAAAAGAGTATAACTGTCTGCTGGACCCAGAGTCAGAAAGCCTTGTCTTCCTGAGTTCAAATCTGGCTTCAGATGCTTATTAGCTATGTGACCCTGGGCAAGTCACTTACCCTTCTTGGCCTCAGTTCCTCATCTTTGAAATGAGCTGGAAAAGGAAATAACAAACCACTCCAGTATCTTTGCCAAGAAAACCTTAAATGGAGTCAAGGAGAGTCTGATTGAAACAACTAAGCAAAAAAAAATAATGTGTAACTGTAATGATACACACATTATATGTCATGATCCCTTTTCTCTTAGGGCTTGTTCAAGTGAAAGACAGGAGAAAATAACCTGGACTATATTAAGCTCCTATGCTAATCCTTTGGGCATAATCAGAGAGCCGCCATTTCCGGGAGCTCCATTGTTCTCAGGAGGAAATTCTGCCACAGACCATGTGGTCACCAAGGCATTCAGACTCTCCTGGAAGCCTGATTCCCTTAAGTAAGATTCCTGTCTTCTCCTCCTTGTGGATATGAATTTTTTCTGGATTTGTTGTTGTTTTTCTCCCCTAAAGCAAATGGACCTTCGAACTGGGTGGCTCACATGTAGGTGGAGTAAATATTTACTGGCTGGTGTGAGCCTTTTATTCCAGATAACTGGTATCTAACTGGAAAGATTTTTTTAAAAGTTCTTTGTTCTCTCTTTGACCTGGCTCAGTTTTCATAAATCACTGCAGTGTGATAGTTACTGAATTTAAAATGGGGACTAGAAGAACTGTTAGATATTATATTACTAGACTGTAAGGCCAGGGACAAATTTCATTTAAACTTTGTCTCTCTCTTGGCCCTTAGGACATATTTATAGTCTAACAGAGATGCCTGTCCCCTAGTCCTGTGAGGAGATGATATGTGGCTTACCCAGGGACCTGCAACTAGGATATATGTACAGGAGACTGGAACCTAGTTCTTCCTTACTCTGTGGAGAGTTCTCTGTCCCTCTATCCCCATTCTTCTTCTTCAGTGCCCTTTCATCTGAAATAGGCCTGACTGTAGCTGGCTGTGCTACAGCTGGGGCTCATAAGAAAGGATTACCTGAAGTCAGCACCTAACCAAGATCCCTATCTCTGTCTCTGTCTCTCTCTCTGTCCCCTCCAACCAGAGATGTACTTGTAATTATTTAACAACAGACTCTCTGAAAATGCATGACACACTTTTAAGTTTAACCTGCTTTATTAACATTTTCTCTATCACTTTCTTAAATCTAGATGATCAACAAAACAACAAATCAAATTCTTGAGTTGTAGCATCTAATTTCTGAGGTATAAATGCACACACTGAAAATTTAACTATCCACACATCACTGTCCACTCCTACCCTTCTTCTGTTGGCCACTTTTGCTTTTTAATCTTGTTTAGTGGTTCATATGTGACCATATGTGTTCTCAAAGCTCTGTCCTAGGCCCTTTTTCTTTTCCCTTTATAGTATCTCATTTGGTGATCTCATCAGTTCCCCTTTAATTATTATTGAATTCTAATAATTACTTAATTATCATCTTTGGGCAGATGATTCATTCATCCATCCATCCATCCACATCTATCTATCTATCTATCTATCTATCTATCTATCTATCTAAGTCCACCTCCTAGGCTTTAGTCCCACATCACCAAATACCTTTTGGATATCTCAAACTAGATTGATTTCCTATGGGAATTTCAAATGTCTTTTTCCCAAAGCCTTCCCTCTCACACATTTCCCTGTTTCTCTTCAGGGGATCACCATCCTCCTAGTCACTCAGACTGACAACATGGGTATCAGTCTTGACTCCTTGGTTTCATTCACCTCACATATCTGATCTATTACCAAATATTGTTATTTTTGCCTTCACAAAATTACAATCAATTCACAATTATTAGATTTTAAGCTCCTTGAGGGCAGAGACTATTTTTGCCTTTCTTTTGTGTCCCCAGCACTTTAATGCAGTGCTTTGCCCATAGTAAGGCTTAATAAATACTTGTTGATCTGACAACATCTGTCATGTATACCCCCTTCTCACCACTTACACAGTCACTACCCTAACTCAGGCCTTTGTTGCCTTTCACCTGGGCTGCTATGACGTTAACTTTCTTTTAAAAAAAAAAAAACTTTTTTAAGGGCAGCAAGGTGGTGCAGTGAGTAGAGCACTCATCCTGGAGTCAGGACGACCCGAGTTCAAAACTGACCTCAGACACTTAACACTTACTAGCTGTGTGACCTTGGGCAAATCACTTAACCCCAATTGCCCTGCCTTCCTCCCTCCAAAGAGATTGAAAAAGAAATTAAAAAAAAATTTCACTAAATATTTCCTAATTACATGTAAAAAAATTTGAGTAACGAATGCTCTCTCTCCCCCCTTGAGAAGGCAAGCAATATGATATGATTATTCATGTGAAGTCATGCTAATATTTCCATATTAGCTTTTTAACTGGCCTTCTGGTCTCAAGTATCTTCTTACTCTAGTCTATTCTCTGCTCAGTTATCAAAGTGATTTTTCTAACATGTAGGTCTAGACACCCAAAGGGCTATAAAATTATTCATAACCTTTGGTCAAGCAGTACCACTACTAGTTCTATATCCTAAAGAGATAAAAAACAAAAAGGACCTATAAGTGCATAAATAATTATAGAAGCTTTTTTAATGGTGGCAAGAATTGGAAATTTAGGAGATGTCCATCAATTGGGGATTGACTGAACAAATTATTCTATATGATTGTGATGGAATCCTATTGTGCTATAAGAAATGTTGAATAGGATGCTCTCTGAAAGACCTGAACTTTCATGAACTGATGCAAAGTGAAATGAGCAGAACCAGGAGAACATTATACACAATAATAGCAATATTGTATAAAGATCAGCTGTGGATAACTTAGCTCTTCTCAGCAATACAATGATTCAAGACAATTAATTCTTTCTTTTTTTTTTTTTAATAAGCAATTGGGGTTAAGTAACTTGCTCAAGGTTACACGGCTAGTCATTATTTATGTGTGGGTGCTCATTTTCTGAGGCTGGATTTGATCTCCACCCAACCCGAGGCCGACGCTCTTACTCACTGCGCCACCTAGCCACCCCTTTTAAGGCAATTGGGGTTAAATAACTTGCCCAAGGTCACATGGCTAGGTTTTTGTTTGTGTGGGTTAAGTGTCTGAGGCCAGATCTGAACTCAGGTCCTTCTGACTCCAAGGCCGGCGCTCTACTCACTGCGCCACCTAGCTGCCCCAAGACAATTAATTCTGAAGGACTTAAGATGAAAAGTACTGTCCATCTCCAGAAAAAGAACTGGTGGAGTCTAAATGCAGATTGAAGCATACTTTTTTTCTTTATTTTCCTTGTTTTGAGTCTCTTTGGGTTTTTTTTTTCTTTGTATTTGTGGGGGGTTTTTGTGTGTGTGTGTGTGTGTGTGTGTGTGTGTGTGTGTGTGTGTGTGTGTGTGTGTTTTTGCTTTTTGGAGGGCAATCAGGGTTAAGTGACTTGCCCAAAATCACATGGCTTGTAAGTGTGTCAATTGTCTGAGGTTGGATTTGAACTCAAGTCCTCCTGACTCCAGGGTTGGTGCTCTATTCACTGTGCCACCTAGCCACCCCTTTGTTTTGGGTCTGTATCTTCTTTCACTGCATGACTTATAAAGACTTATAAAGTGCATGACTACACTTGTATAATCTATGTCAAGTGGATTATCTTCTCAATGAGTGGGGAAGAGGAGGGAGCGAAGGAGAGAATTTGGAATTCAAGATTTTAAAACAAGAATGTTAAAATTGTTTAATTGGGGGAAAAATAAAACATTAAATTAAATTAAAGTACAGGTCTGGCCATGTTACCCCACCTATTCAGCAAATGTCAGTGGCTCCCTATTACCTCCAAGATCAACTATAAACTCCTCCATTTGTCTTTTAAAGCTCTTCACAACCTGTCTCCTTCCCACCTTTACAGTCTTCTTACACCTTACTTCCATCCCAATGTAGGCCATCTACATTGGCCTACAGCTATCTTCACACACAGCTGTCAGTCTTCCATCTCTGTACTTTTACATTAGTATTCAGTGCCTGGAATTCTCTCCCTCCTCACCTCTGCCTCTTAGTTTCCCAGACTTCCTTCAAGACAGCTCAGATCCTCCCTTCTGAGGGAAGCCTTTCTCAGTTTCCTCAGCTACTAGTGCCATTCTCTCTTAGCTTACTTTCCACCTAATCTGCATATATATTATATGTACATTAATTACATATTGTCTCTCCTCTTAAAATGTGATCTCTACAAGGACATTTGGAGCCTTAATGCCCAGCAGAGAGTGCTTATGAGTACTTGTAGACTGGCTGACCAATGCTTCCTTTTCCCATTACTGATGGGAATTTCCCATTTGCTTAAAGGGTTGTATACTCTCATTCCCAGAAGCAGTAGTTGCAAAAACCGGGTCACAAGTGGTCAGTGGTAGGGCATTCCTTTAACAGTGACCTAACTGTGAGGTGCAAACATTTCTGCTGGCAAAATGATGCAGTCAGTGAGGCCTAGTTTAATACCCTTCCACAGGGCTCTGTGCTCTTAATTCACTTCCCCATTAAATAAAAAAAAGTCTCATTTCTGCAGGCCACTGATTCCATTTGCTTTCTGGGGGGAAAAATGTAAATTGATAAATGAGGATTTACTATCAACTTCTTCCCAGGGATATTTACATTTTAAAAGAGAAGAATGAGAGTGGAGTACCTTAATTCTGAGGCCTGAATCCAAGCTTTCTGTAGCAGATCTTTAGGGGAAATTCTTTTGAGTTTAGAGCCCTTTCTAGCATCACTCCAGACCTGCCACCAAGCTCACTACCTATTCCATCAGTGTATGAAGCTCATGTTCCCCTCAGGACCAAGAAGAACAGGGGAAGAGAACTTCCAGGTATATCCTATCAGTCCCCATTCATATAATAATCAGGACGTGGCTGAGTTAGAGTGATAGCAGAACTTTCCCTCCCAATTTGGTTAGTGTTTTATTTTATTTATTTATTTTTTGCTTTTTTGGTGGGCAATTGGGATTAAGTAACTTGCCCAAGGTTACATGGCTAGGTTTTTTTTGTTTGTTTGTGTGTGTTAAGTGTCTGAGGCCAGATCCGAACTCAGGGGCCGGTGCTCTACTCACTGCACCACCTAGCCGCCCTTGGTTAGTATTTTAAACCCCAGTCTTTGTGTTGCTTTAGTATTAAATCTTGTGTTTTGTTTCCTTGGTGATTTTTTAAGGGGCAAAGATGCCACAGCAGTATTTGATCACGCCTTTATCTTGGTGGATATGCCTTAATTGTCTTGAGAGAACTGGATACTTGAGATGAATTTTCATAAAATTTCATAAATTTCATAAAAAATGTGCCAAACGCACATAGCTGGTAGTTCACACCTCCTCTCTCACTATCTTTCTGTGATTACATTAGGGGGTTGAGGGGTACAGAGGGTGGGGCAGCTATAGGATAGGGGTGGGAGTGTCAGAGGTTAAGTTATGGGTAGAGAAGAAGACCCTGATCCTTATAGGTTTTGCTCTAGACTTCCTGGGATTCTGGCAGAGAGTGTTGAACTCTAGATTTAAATTTCTTTCACCCAAAGTCTCATTTAAGAATTCTCCGTTGGGTACAGAATAATTCCTCACCTTTGATTGGGCCAGTCAATTACCAGAGAGGGTATGAGACTTCTCAGTATGTGACCAACAACCTGGAAAGAGCTGCTAATATTTTTGTTTGTGGCCTGGCCTAGGAGAAGACATTTATAGGTTTGAGTGCTACTGTATAAGGCCAGGAGTCATAGGCCTAGAATTGAGGATGTTGTTGGAGCTCTTGGCTCCTAAAGATTCTCAGGAGCAGAGAGTAGTTGATGATGAGGATTTACTTGAATATAGTGGCCAAGGATATAAACAAGGGAGAATGTGATGATAGGCTAATACACAATAGAATAATCCTGTGGTCTTACCTGTAAAGAAGTTGAAGGAATTTAATTTGTACATTTGAAAAATTTCCAAATATCGCTCATCTTTTAACTTTTTCCTTTATACTTTCTTTTGCGCATTTACTTTGCTATTGCTTAAGCTGGCTGGAAGCATTAAACATTTTTTTAGTCATATCTTTTGATTTTGTATAACCTTAATTTATGAATATATTCCTCTTTCCTTCCCTACTCAGCAAGTCATCTCTTGTAACAGAAAATTAAAAGAGGGAATACAAAGTCAGTACAACAAAACTACCCAACATGTCAATCTAGCCTGACATGATATATAATGATTCACACCCATAGCTTCCCATCTCTGTAAAAAAAAGGCGGGGGGAAGTTACATTTTCTCATCTTTTATTTGGGCACAGTCTTGGTCATTAGAATTACATAGTATTCAATTAAATTTTTTGGTTTCCTTTTCTCATTTACATTGTAGTTATAGTTATATACATATATGTATATATGTGTATATATATATATAGAGTTATATACATATGTTGTTTTTCTGGTCATGCTTACTTCATTCTGCATCAGTACAAATAAGTCTTTTTTTGGGTCTTTTTTTTAATTCCACCTATAATCATTTCAGTAACGTTTTGTTATGTTCATATGTGATATGGTAGAAAGGCCTCTGATTTTTTGGAGTTAGAGCATCACAGTTTCCATTCTGCCTCCATTTGCCCCTTTCTACACGTGTGACTTTGGCAAAGTCACTCAATTTCACTGTAAAAATCCTCATCTGGAAAATCAGAGGGTAGTACCAAATTAGAGATTCTTAATATGGAGACCATGAACTTGTTTTTAAAATATTTTGATAACTATCTTTTAATATAATTGGTTCCCTTTGGGTCCTTTGTATGTTATTGTACACAATTAAGAACTTTTTGAGAAGGGATCCGTAGGTTTCACCATATAGTTAGAGGGACCCATAGCACAAGAAAGCTTAAGAACCCCTGGACTAGTGTTCTCCAAGGCCTGTCCTCCAAGTGTAGAGTTCCTAATGTACTTCTTTTCTCCGATTAATGGCTATAGACTTTGTTTCCAGCTCTTGGCCATTTGTGATGTGGTAGAAAGGCCTCTGAATTTTTGGAGTTACCATGAATTATTTGATATATGTAGGACCTTTCTTTCTCTCTTTAACCTCTTTGGAGTATTTGATTAGCAGTGGGATCTCTGCCTGCTTTGATTTTTAGAGCTAAGCCACCACTTCCAAGTCCCAAGCTTGTAGGTTTTCTCCACTTCTAGACACCATAGCCTCTTAAAGAAAATTGCTGCTCTTGTCTCCTCTTCTATAAAGGAAGGATTGAGAACTAAAAACCTCTGTTTCTAAAGAAAGTTCATTGAAACACTTTCCCTATCATTTTCTTCATCTCAATGTGATATGGCAAAAAGAACACTGGCACTGGGGTTGGAGCTCAAATCCTGCCTTTGACCCATGCTGCTCGTGTAACTTTTGTGTAAATGGCTTCTCACCTCTCTGGGCCTCAGTTTCTTCAGTGGCAAAATGGGGGAGTTGGACCAGATATCCTTTTACCTCTAAATAGATAGGCACACGATCTTCTCTGTTTTTGGGTTCTCATGGTCACAATAGCCCCTTCTAGGTGGTCTGAGAGGTATTTGAATCTTTAATCTTTTCTCACCAAGGCAATAATTCTATTGTGCCCTGATAGCAACCACTCAGCCAAAAAGATCTCGAGACAAATAAACACCTCTTCACCAAGGTTTCAGAGGTCTTCTGCTAGGTCAAGGCCTATTGATAATCTATTTGTCTTTCTAGCCATAGGCACACATGTGATTATTAGTTTAGGTCAGTGACAGGAGTCATGGAAACAATCTAGTTGCAGTTTTGTAGTCTGACTCTGCCACTAACCAGCTTTGTGATGTTGGACAGGACATTTAACCTCTGTGTACTTCTCTTTCTTCATTTGTATAATGAAAATACCAATGGTTGCCCTTTTTCTCTCATAAGATTGGAGAGACATCAATAGGATAAAGTATGTAAAAATATCTGGAAACATCTAAGGTACTGTACAAATGCAAAGTAAAATGCTACATCATATTTAATTATACATAGACGTGTGTGTGTGTTTGTGTGTGCGCTCGCGCGCATGCGCCACAGTGGATAGAATGTTGGACTTGGAGTCAGGAAGACCCAAGGTTCAAATTCTACCTCAGATACCTACTTAGATATGTGATCTTGGGCAAGTCCCTTACCTTTGTCAGCCTTAATTTCCTCACCTATAAAGTGAAGATAAAAATACTTACCTCCCAGGGTTGTTGTCAGGGTCAAATAAAAAAACACATGTAAAGTACTTTGCAAACCTTATAGCAATATATAAATTCTAGCTAATATTATTATATAAATTCTAGCTAATATTCTAGCTAATATTATAATAATTGTTATTATTTATATATTTATATGTATGTATAACTACATAGGCTTGGAAACTATTGGATCTTATACCAAGAGAACAAAGTGCTTAGGATTTCAAATACACTGGGAGTGATTTGTGAAGCATCTTCAGAATATAGCAGTCTTTTCATTGAATTGCCTTCTGGGCTCTAGTCCCAGCTTTGACACAAATTAGTTGTGTGATTTCAGGCAAGTCATCTAACTTTTATGCCTTTATTTTGTCATCTGTAAAGTGGGGATAATAACATTTGCTGTATTTACTTTTCTGTTTTATTTTAAAATTTCCCCTTTTTATTTATCACACAGTTGGGTGGCACACCAGATAGATTGCTGGACTTGGAGTTAGGAAGACCGAGTTCAAATTCTACTTTGGACGCTTACTTAGCTGCATGACCCTGGTCAAGTCACTTAACCTCTCTTTACCTTAGTTTCATCATCTAAAAATGGGGATCTAGCATCTACCTCGTAAGGTTGTTATGAGAATTAAATGGTATAACATATGTAAAGCAGTCCTATATAAATGCTAAACTTGTCAAACGTCAACAAATATAAGCATCTCCCTATACAAAGAAGAGAGGACTGAGAATAAAACCTTGGATCTGGACTTGTGAATTGTATATGTTTTAAATTTAACATGGTAATTCCGATACTTCCCTGCTTTCTGAACGTCTTTCTGCCTTTTTCCTCTGTATTTTTAAAACGATTCGTTGACACTTTTTTCTTCATTTTCTTAATTTTTTTTAGTATATCAATCAACATTCTTTGCTATTGCTCCAGGCCTCTCCCCATTAGTAAAATCTCTCTATTTTAAAAAATAATTAGAGTCATGTGAAACAAATCCATATATTGGCCATGTTGTAAAATGTATGTATAGTGAATAGAGCACCGGCCCTGGAGTCAGGAGGACCTGAGTTCAAATTTGGCCTCAGACACTTAACACTTACTTAGCCATGTGACCTTGGGCAAATCACTTAACCCCAATTACCCTACCTCCTCCCCTCCAAAAAAAGAAAAAAAATAAAGAGGGAAGACTGGATATAGGAAGGCACATAAAAAGCTCCCAGAAGTTGGGGGTGGGGAGGAAAGGAAGTAATATATACTTTAAGCTTTTTTTTCTCAGTTTATCTTCTCTTCCCCCATCTTTACTCCACTTATTCTATCTTCTGGGCTTCTTTTTCATGCATATTGCTTCTCTTCTCTTTTCTTTTTAGTTGGCTTCTACCCATTGGCTTCTGTTTTCTGGCTTCTAATGCTTCAAATTAAGGCCTCTTCCTGAGTAATGACCTAGCTTTAACTTAGGTTGAGAAATCCATCATCTATATTTCCACCAGGTATAACACAAGTAGTCATCATACAATTGCTCTGTAGGCTCCAGAGTTTCCCAGCAATAAATTCCAAAGTCCTACAAACAACATAGTCAAACTAGATACTTGAAGACCAAACACTGAAGCCATTTCTAACATCACTCAGTGCTCTTGTCTCTGAGCTATTTTCAAATAGATTCAGTAGTTTTATTTGAGAGGCTGTTTTTGCTCGGATCTTCAGAACTGTTTGTGTTTTTTCAATCTGAGTTTTTAATGTGATCTCTTACACAAATGTCTTTTTCTGTACCTTTTGTCAAATCAAATAACCACAAAATAAAGGAGCAATACCTTACAATTGTATGAATTCTCCTGGGTTTGCTTCCTATACTGTTTCTATATCAGTTCATAAAATCCTCTCAGGTTTTTCTGAATCTGTTCCTTTTATCAAACTGTCCTATTTGTCTCATGGACTACATAAGATAATAAATGAGAAAGTCTTTGAAAAACTTAAAGCAGTTATAGATAACTTTATGATCATCAAGTCACCGTTACTTGGATGGTAATTTAAAGTGCTTGGCATCTTAGCAGAACTTCTATTTGACAACTAACTATGACATCACACAACCACCAACTTAAGTCTATTTAAGGTAGAAGCCTCTAATTTGTGTCTTCTGGAAAGATTTTCCATTTGTCTTCCGCATTGTCTGAACCATCCCCTGGCTTCTTGTGTCTACTTGGCAAAGAGGATTTGGATCAATTATAATGGATAGGTAAAAAGTCTCAGAGAAGAGGTAAAATAAGAAATAAATCACCTCAGATAATAATATTAAAGAGAAAATTCAGGGATTCCCTGAGAATAGTTTACCCGGTGCTTATAGGTTTACATAGTTAGTCAGCATGCATTTGTTAAGCACTTCCTGTGATAAGCACTAGAGATACAAAGAAAGCAGTTGTAGGTTATGCTAACATTCCAGGATTGTATAGCAAGGTGTTTGTAGGCTTCCAATTCATTTGTCAAGATGTGGGTCCCAGGAAAATCTTAGAGAATGACTGATTTAGGGTGCTTGCTGGATAACTTCTCTTTCTAAAGAAACCAAAGGGATCATAATTTTTTTAGTCACTGTCTAAAATCTTAAATGTGTATGTTACTGCCTCTGTTAGGTGAAGAGAAAGTCTTTCTTTTATTTGAAGATCTGCCTGATGATTTCTTCCTATTTAAGTTAAAGGGGGGGGGGGAAAGGCCCGATTGAGAGTATTTTAAATAGCTAATGCCTTCCAGGCGCCTTATTTTGAAACAAAGGAGGTAGATATCACTATGGCTTTCTGACAACACTGTGCAATAATTGGAAGGAAATTGAATCAGTGTTAAGGATTTTCATGAGCAGTTGGCATCCTACTGTATTAGTAATTACTTTTAGTGTTCCAGCTGCCAATGGGAATTGTTCAAACACTGCATGAGAGATTCTTTTTTTCTAGAATCAGAAGTGACCCCACTAATCTCTTCCAATTAAAAAATGCATTTAAATTGAGCCTTCATGGTATTCTCCCACACACTCTTGCTCCTACCTACCCTCTTGGACAGGTTAAGAAATGTTATCTTCCTTGCAAATATTTCGAGGCTTAGGTGTATTTTGAATTGCTTCTCTCAGTGTGTTAGTTGCCTAGGCACAAGGGAAATTAGCCAACTTTCTACTTTTGACTAGGGAGAAGTGAAGTTGTGGTTGTTCCTTGGTCTCCTCACTTTGCCCTTCTTGAATCTGGACCTAGCAGTCTAGTATGCTCCCAATCCCAATTGCTTTTTAAAAATGGCAAAGTCCTTCTTCCTAGGGTCCTTTGGTAGTCTCCTGCTTGCTGCTGCATTGGACAGGTTAGGAACCACAGAGTTCTGCTTGCCTGGAGTGTGGCATCTTCTTACATCCATCCAGATAAACTCTCAAGCCTTGTGGCTCTGTGAATATACCTCCAAATGCCTCTTTTGGCATCTTCGAAAGTTCACTGTTCAATGACCTATCCCTAGATTAAACCAAACCCTGAAACAGACTTGTTTTTCATTCTCTTACTCCAGATTGAATAACATCCTGGCTAGGGAGTTCCACCAGTCTTCCCCTCCCCACTTCTTTCCTCTTTGAAATGAAGTTTGCCTTCCTTCACAGATTGGTGCCACTGCCCTTTGGAGACCCTTTGTGTAATGTGAGCCTCAGTCCAAGAGTGGAGGAGGGGTGGGGAAGAGGTGGTGGAAAGGGTGGGTTACTGGTTAAAACCCCTGTTCAGTCTGCTGCAAACAAGAGCCAGTGCTCTGAAGGCTGGAATTCGAAGCATGTGCCTTTTCACGAGTTCCCGATTCCATCCCTAGCTCTTCCAGATTGGAGGGCAGACATCTACAAGCCCGCCTCTTTTTGGTTTGTTGAGGGTTGTGCTTGACACAAATGGTTTGAGGAGCTTGGTTTATCCCACGAAGGAATGTGAAGATACTGTCCAATGCAGCCGCCAGCCCGAGAACAGCATCAAGCAGATAGGGCTCTGTGTGGCATACCTCTAGAGCTTCTTTTTGGGGTAGGGTAATTTATCCTAATTCATTTTGTGTTTCTGATGCTCTGGACTAGTTTGGCTTCAAGGCTTACTGCACTGAATTACCACTCAGTGCTAGAAGGCATAGAATGAAATTCAGTTAATTGAAGATGGACCTTTTGCAGATTGATCCTTGAAATGGATTGACCCAGATGGAGTGACTCTCTTTGGATGGATGCTCACGGAAATTGTTTTGGAGGTCAGTAGGAGAGGCTGACCTTTATTCCAGAGGAAGTTCCATGCTTTTAGAAGAGTAGAATAGGACGACACAGCTTTGGGGCAGCCTTCTGTCCTGTCAGAACTCTGCAAAAAAACAAAACCAAAAAGTTCATCAAAACTCCTAACCGGAAAAGTGAGTCACTTGGGCTTTGGCCCTCACAGAGCCAATTTCCAATTGGCCTTCCCTATTCTACTTGCACAGTGGTGTGGGGGCACCATGGCTGGCATGAGACTCCGGGATCTGGCATCCTCTGAGCTGTACCGACGCCGGCAGGATCGGCAGAGCAGCACTGGCTTGTCCCTGAATGGTGGGGCAGAAACAGCCGGGATCCTTGGGTAGGTCTCTTGAGATGAAGGGCTGGTATTACTGGAATGTTTCCTAAGGCATACTTGACTTCTGTTAAGGCGGGCTTTTGTCTGTAGACAGTCTGACTAGGCTCAAGGTGATATGTTCATTTCTGGTAAGTGTGTAAAAGATTGGGATGGAGGCTCTTAGCTTATCACAATGACAGGAAAACAGCAGCAAGGAAACCTTTCCACTTTGAAGCATCTTCCCGAATTCTCCAGACCCAGGGTCCTTGTTTCCCTGTCAAACACAGGGCACAGTGTTTCAAAAAGAGAAAAAAAACTACTAAGGACTGAGAGTAGATGCTGTTGGTTTTTGTTTTTTTTAAAAAGTATTTTTAATCCATTAGGGCTCTGATGTTACCTATGATCAGCATTCTCCATCAGGGCCTGTTGGTGATTTAATCATTCTAAGATAAGTTCTTTGATGGTCCTCTTCACCCTTTAATAGCTTTGGCCAGTGAAGGAAAATACTCTATTGAATTTGAGATGCACCCAAAAAAGGAAGGAGACAAATTTGAAGGAAATGGTCAAGTTATTAGGTCTTAGATTTGGCCTGCTTATTGCTGAATAGTTTGGGTTTTGTTTAAGTGCCTTATAGTTAAAAAAACTAAGTTAAAATTATATTGGTCTTTAAAAAACAGTGATGTTGATTCCCATTGACTCAGCAATCCCCCATACAACCTTCCTTTGTAACAAGAAGTACAGTTAAGTAAAATAAATTAACCTATCATCCAAGCCTGAAGATAGATATCTCCTCTGTGCCTCTGGTCCCCTCTTTTATGCCAAGGGACGGGAGGAAGGCTTCACTCTTTTGCAGCTATGTTCGCTTGTTGCATTGATCAGAGTTCAGAGGTTTTCAGTGCTGCTTCCCTTTCATATTATTATGGTCATACTGTAAATTGTTCTCCTGGCTCTGCTTACTTTGCATTGCATCACTTTTTACAAGTCTTCCCAAGTTTTTCTGAATTCTTCAGTTGTCATTTCTTAAAAAAGCCTTAATATTCCATTAGCTCCAATCCCCCAATTTACTCTCTGCTATTAAATGCTAAAAGGAATCAAACCATAATCTATAAAATCAGCATGATCCTAGCCAGCATACCACATACCCTGCAGTCATTACCATTAATTTCCCTGATAGAAAACAACTATTAACCCTTTGGAGGCAAGAAACTCTAAAGTTCTTGGTCCTGTGAGCCAGCATTAACTAAGAGATCCAGGAAGTCCCATTTGTAGGATATTACTGCTTTAGGATGAGCTGGCAGGAAACCTGCACTTTGACCTTTTAGACCCAAGGCTGAATGTGTATTGTTGGCCATAAGAAAAAAAAATTGCTTTGTGATAGTCAATGACAAACATTTTATCGAGCATTTTCTATATGCAAGACATTCTGCTGAGTAACTTGGGAGATACAGAAAGCTAAAAGAAGTGATCCATGTTCTCACAGCCTAGTTTGGGAGATAAGAGAGACATAAAATACCTAAAAATAGATTCAGAGTGTGTTAGAACCGGAAGGAAGCCTAGAATTTATCTAATCCAACCTTCTCACTATAGGGGAGGAAACTGAGACCCAGACAGGGGAACTAGTCCAAGATCTCATAGTTAATGGCAGACCCTAGAGGAGAACCTGAGTTTCCGGATTTTACCTCACAAAAGAGTATATTTTGTGTCAGACAGCAAGAATTTCCAGGAAGGAAAGGATCCCTGGGGGCTTTGGTGGCTTCATGGGGGAGCTGGGGCTTGAGCTGGGCTTTGGAGGAAGGGTAGGATTTAGATAAGAACAGAGGAAAGGGGCAGTGGAGGGTGCAGGGCATTCCAGACTGACAGGTTGGGGGAAGCAGAACCATGGAGCTAGAAATGTTCATTTTGTATGTTTGGGGGACAGTGAATTGATCATAGATATTTGGAAATAAGAGTAAAACCATCTGGTTAGAGTGTTTGTGTAAAGGGGTAATGGTAATCAGGATTAGAAAGACAGGATTATTCAATTCAGTTCATTTTCATTCTATCTAGAAGGCATTTATGAAGTGCCAAGATGTATAAAACCCTATATTAAGTGTTGGATGGAAAATAGCCTCCCCATTACCATTCCACCCACCCAAGAAGGTGGGATAGAGCCTTTACATGGTTAAGTAAATGCAAGATAATTTAAGGAGCCAGCATTGATAACTAGTGCTGGGTGGAGAGAAGTACAAATGCCAAGATTTCTGAGAGTGGGAGGTGGAGATAAAGTGTATTCTAGGTGTCAGGTGGGAGATGTCATGCCAATCTTGGGGGATAGCTTGTAGGTCAGTTGGGCTGGAAAGTAGAGAGTGTGTAGGGGAGTAATGTGAAATAAATGTAGAACAGAACCAGATTGGAAAGGCTTTAAACACCCAGAGGAGGAAGAGTAAAAACATTAAAAAAAATTTTTTTTAAACCTAGAGGCAACAGAATCACTGAATAAGGGAATCTCATGGTCAGTTTGGGTTAGATTGAATCTAGAGTTAGATCGTTAAGAGTCATCTGGTCATCGGAACACAGGATTGATGGAGGATCCTGAGATAGAAGTTGTTGTTCAGTCATTTTGGTTGTGTCTGACTCTTCATGACTCCATTTAGTTTTCTAGGCAAAGATACTGGAGTGGTTTGCCACTTTACAGAGGCAAATAGGGTTAAGTGACTTGCCCAGGGTCACACAGCTACTATTAGTGTCTGAGGCCATATTTGAGCTCAGGTCTTACTGACTCTGGTGCTCTGTCTATCCATTGAGCCACTTATCTGTCTAGACTTGCTGACAGACTAAATGTTGGAGGACAAGTTTAAGAAATCAAGGTACTAAGATTTTTCCCCATGGCAGAAATAGGGAGCTCCAAAGGGTGGGATCATCTGAAGAGAAAATGGTGAGTTCTATTTTAGATATACTGAGTTGGACATCAGAGTGAAAATGTCTTAGTAGGCCATTGGAAACAGGAGACCAGAGTTAAAGAAAGGGGACAGGCCTGAAGACATAGATTTGGGATTTATCTGTTTAAAGGTCATATAAATTGAGTAATTTCATACTGCCAAAGTCATTGATGGTAAACAATGTTCATGTTTAAGCCCATGCTCAGAGTATAACTACTTACAAAGCATATTAGATTTATTGGAATGTCATAGCATTTAAGGAAGATTTGGATCAGACTTCCTGACTGTAAGGGTTATTGGGTACTTAAAAGGGCTGATTGAAATCTGTGGAGTCGTCTTCTCTAATGGTCATAGAGTTATTCAACTCAGGGGTTCTTAATTGGGTGCAAAGAACTTGTGTTTAACTGTATTTCAATATGACTTGTTTCCTTTGTAGCCCTATGTATTTTGTTTTGTATATTTAAAAACATTACTTGGAGAAGAGTCGCTAGGCTTCTCCAGACTACCGAAGCGTATTACACAAAAAGGCTTAAGCTACGATTAGATATAGTGCATCAGAAAAGATATACTTTAGATTTCTTCTCCTTCCCAGTGTATGGTTAGAGGTGTGGATTCTAAAAAAAGATTTGTAATTTTTGTTCAGATCTATTATTTTATTAATGTTGGGAACTCCCAGTGAGGAAACTCTCTCTACCAACACAGATAGCAACCGCTATACAACTTGAAGCGTTTCCTGGAGCAGGTTGAGAGACTTGCCTAGGGTCATGAAACCAGTGTACATGAAGGGCAGGATCTGAACACAGCTCCTCAGGCTCCAGAGACTTCTTGCTCTCTACCACCCCGACTTTCAAAAAAGTATAATTAAAAACAAACATTTACAATACTTAAAAAAAGCCTCCACTACCCTAGAGCAGAACTTTACTGCCTTTGACAGAAGACCACAGCAAATCTTTCAGAGCAAAGAGCAGGTGTTGTTTTTCAGAAAGTGCTATATGATTTCAGATGGAAGAGCGATGGCAGGAGCTGTGGCAAATGGAGATGACTTAGCATTTTTAGAGATAAGTTTATCAAAGGAAACATCTGTCCCATACATTTCATTGTAGTTGTTCATTCATGTCTGATTTGTCAGGTCCCCATTTGGGGTTTTCCCGGCAAAGATACTGAAGTGGTTTGCCATTTCCTTCTCCAGCTCATTTTACAGATGAGGAAACTGAGGCACATAGGGTTAAGTGACTTTGCCCAGGGTCACTCAGCTAGTAAGTGTCTGAGGCCAGATTTGAACTTAGGTATTTCTGACTTCAGACCCAGTGCTCTATCCACTGGGCAACCTGGCTGCCCACATTGCATTAGGATGATAGAATTACAGAACTGAATAATTGGAAAGAACTTTAGAACTTCTACCAAAAATATGAATTTTATGCTTATGACATCCCTTATACATGTTCCTTATAAAAAGTTACAGTATAACCAGGAATGTTTGTACCTGAGGCAAGCAGCCAAGATACCCTCATGTAATGGTGGGGAATAGACATCTTTGTGTCAGACTCCAGATCCAGCAGGTAGAGGCCCTGCTGGGGAGGCCACACCTTGGGAGGGGAATGGAGCATTCTGGTAGCTTCCTACTTTAATGAATTATTTTTGATAAATAGGTGCTAAAGTCAGTTGTTTCTTCACTCTTTGGCCTCTGAGAAGCCTGATTACTCAGGGGGTGGGGATCCTTATATCAAAGGGCCTTAAACATAAACACACTTCTATCCCCTCCAAAAAAACCCCAAATAACACAAGCTCAAAGTATCACCGCAGAGAAAACTTTGGTGAAAATTTAGGAGAAAACTTAGCCCCTCAAGAGAAGGGACTTGCCCAGGTCCATTGTTTATTTAACCTGTTACCGACATTGAATCTGGGCTGAAGTAATATCCAGTGCTCAAATATCCACAGACAAAGAACTAGAAAGGACATGAGACATCACCTTGTGCTATTATCTCATTGTAGAGAAAAGAATATAGTGGCCTGGAGATAGCTGACCAATCAATCAATATTTATTAAGCACTTACCATGTGCCAGGCGCTGTTCTAAGCTCTGGGAATGAAAAAAGAGGCAAAAGGCAGTCTCTGCCTTCAAGGAGCTTACAATCTAATGGGGGAAGACAACATTCAAACAAATATATAAAAAACAAACTGTTATCTAGGATAAATAGGAAATAATTAACAGAAGGAAGGCTCTAGAATTAACAGGGGTAGAAGAAGGCCTTGGTAAAAGATCTCAGGTCTTCTCACTCTCAAACTAGTGCTTATTCAGCTTGGTTTAAAAAAATTTGACCTTTGGTTCATGTAGCAGAAATGGCCCTTCCTGAGTACCAGCCCTGAATAACACGATCAGGATGAGTAGCTGAATGGGCAGGGGACCCCGTGACCTTTCCTGTGAGTATAATTCAGCAACCTCAGAAAGCTGGTGTCCTTTCTCCCCTGGTTGTGTAGAGAACAGCACAGGAGGGAGCTGGAGCTGGGGACCTAGCTGACTTACTCCCCAAGTGGGAGGGAACCTACTCTTCCTTTCTCACCATCTTGTTGACCTGCTTACTGCTAGACTCTGTCTCTGCATTCTTCCTTAGTGGAATACAAATATTGTCAGAACCTTCTTGATTACCCCTCCTTCCCCCAGGACTGAGCCCTGACTGCCCTACTCTAGTTTCAGCTCTGATCCAGTCTCTACTTGAAAACCTCCAATGATGAGCTTCTCACTATCTCATAAAACATTACATTCTGTTACACCCACACCCCCCACACAAATTATATAACAGATATAATTTATATATATATATATTTTTTTAAATGTCACATGTCCAAAACTGAATATGAGGTTAGTATCTTCCTCACCCTCTCCTCTTCCTAATTTCTCCATTACTATTGAGGTATTATCCCCAATTCCTCACTTTCTCTCATATCCCATCTATTGTCAGGTCTTTTAGATTCTACCTCAGTAACATCTCTCTAATACAGTCATTATTACTTTTGCCAACACCCTGGTATAGGCCTTATAGTTGTCTCCTGTCTCAAGTTCTTCTTCATTGAATGGACATCGTCTCAGACAAACCGAGGTCTAGGAAAGATCTTAATTTTGAAAGACCGAAGTCATCCACTGTATCTTGGACCAAGACTAGTTGTTTTGACTTTTGTCTTGCCCCTGGACTTCCATAACACTGGAAGAGAGAGTGAGGCTGATGACTTTGGCTCTGCCTCACTTAAATCCAATTCACAGGCTAGTCAAGGCATCACCCTTCTGATGCCATTGGTCTTCTTTGAAAATGAAGGACAAACAACATAGCTTAACACCTCAGTCCATTCTCCATTCAGATTGAAAAGTTCAAAACAATGTTACCACCTCCCCAAACCTTCAATACACTACTGTGGCTCCCTATTACCTCCAAAATCAAATATAAAACCCTCTATCTGGCCTTTTATCATCTGATCCCCTCCTACTTTTTTTTGGAGGGGGGAGGGCAGGGCAGTTGGGATTAAGTGACTTGCCCAAGGTCACATAGCTAGTAAGTGTTAAGTGTCTGAGGCCAGATTTGGACTCAGGTCCTCCTGATTCCAGGGCTGGTGCTCTATTCACTGCACCACCTAGCTGATCCAGAGAGCAGGACCTCTTTTGTTGCTTCCTTTGTATCCCCAGGGTTCAGCACAGTGTCTGGCACATTGTAAATGCTTGTTGAGTGGCTGACTTTATAGTTAGGAAATTCTTCTTTATGTTGAATTTGCTTATTTGTGACCTCCCACTATTCCTGGTTCTACCCTCTGGATTCAAGCACAGCATACCCACTCTATCTTTCACATGAAGCTAGTCAGCTATTTAAAGAAAATGATCATCTCTCTATAATAATAATAATAATAATAACTTATATCTATGCAATACTTTCAGGTTTACAAAGTACTTTCCTCAAAACAACCCAGTGAGAGAGGTATTGTATTGTTTTCTCCCATAAGTCTCTATGGTAACATTAACAATAGTCTTTTAAATCGCTAGGTAACATCTCTAATTCATATTCATGAATTCATAAAGCCGGAAGAGCCAACCATAGCCATTCCCTGTCTGTCTACTGAAAAATGGTTTACAGTATTATACCATTAGTGAAACTGCATTTTAAAAGCTTGCTATGGTTGCTTAGTCGTTTTTCAGTCAGGTCTGACCCCATTTGGGGTTTTCTAGGCTAAGACACTGGAGTGGTTTGCCATTTCCTTCTCTAGCTCATTTTACAAATGAGGAAACCGAGGTTATGTAACAGGGTTAAGTGACTTACTCAGGGTCACACAGCTAGTAAATGTCTAGAGCTAGATTTGAACTTAGGCCTTCCTGACTCTAGGTCTGACACTGTGCCACCTTTTTAAAAGCTAATTAATGGTTAGCAAATAGGAAGTAAGCTAGGCAATCAATCAGTAATAACTTATATTTATATTGTATTCTAAGGCTTAAAAACCTTTTTCCAAACAACCTTATGAGGTAGGCAGTGCAAGTATTGTTATTCCTGTTTTGTAGATGAGAAACCAGAGCCACCGAGAGGTTAAGGGCATTGCCCAAGTAACACAGAACAAGATGTTCCAGCTCCAGGCTCCACTGTGCCCCCCTCTCATGGTTACAATCAGCTCTTGATTGGCCATGCAAAGAGGATGGGAAGGTAGAGATACTGAATTCAGTTAATCCCAGACTAGTTCCCCAACTTGCACTGGCACTTGTGGGCTGGGTACTCAGAGGGCACCTGACTCCTGTCTGTCTCAGGTGTCTATGGCCCCGGGAGGCTGGGTTTCTAGTACTCTCAGTTACTAGTGTGCTTCCCACTAACAATCAATCTGACTTGAGTTATTAGGAGGGCTATTCATTAAGGTGGTATAGAAAGAACTGTAGTTATAAACCCTGGGGCACCATCTCCCACAGACACACACAGGGTCAGTGCCCAAGAGTGGGCACAAGGTAAGGAGGCACCTGTGCAGAGAACTCATGTGGCAAAGGGATAGCATAACTATGTGGTCCCTGTGAGTACTTTTCTCTATTCCTAGAGGCCTCATGAAGTTTCCCTTCATTGTAGCTCTTTGCAAGACTCCTCAGGTCAGTGCCTTGGTACAGATTTTGTCAGTCCTTAGCCAGCATCCTCTCTACCAAGATGGGTGACTCCCTGAAGCCACCTTTATTTGAGTTAATCTCACCCCTGGCTAGATGCATTATCTCCTCCTGGTCCTGTTGTCTAATCCCAGCAGGATGCCCTGTCTGCTACTGGTCGGCTCTTTCTATGGCATAGTCACTTGTGAGGGAGAGGAGTGATGGGAAGGGGAAGAGACAGAGAGATTGCAATCTATTCTAATTGATTAAGGATTTATTGATATATTTTTAGTCAAATTCTTTAAGACTAGGTACTAAGCTGATTGATTCATTTGAAGGATTTGGGCTTTCTGTGATTGTGTTAAGTGGTATGGTGGTGGATCCTCCTTTCCTCCTGATGGGGTAATTGCGATGTATATATGTTTGTAACATCAATCTATGTAACATCAGTCTGTAATATCAATCTGTAACATCAGTTTGCAAATGGGGTGCTTTGGGATCTATGTCTGTAAAATCAATTTGTAAAACCAGTCTGTACAATCACATTTCCACCCCCCCAGCCTCAGAGCATTGACTCTGCCCCTTCCCCCTTCCAGCACTCTGCCCAGCAACAACTCATGACCTGTTTATCTCTGCTTGAAACGATGTTACCTATGAATCCTTCACTAAACTATGTATAAACACTTTTAGCTTAGGCAAATGTTATCTCCCCCTTAGTTAGAGTGGCCAGCTGCACCATAAATTCTTCAATACCCTATCTATAGGGTAACTCCTTAGTCAATTAAATAGCCACACTGTCTCTGATGGCCTTGGTGGGTGGCAGACTGGGCACCCTTTAGTAGCTGTGACCAAGGATTGACTTTAGTGATGGGTCAGGCCTAAAGCCACACCTCCAGCTAGGCCCCCCTTGGGCTATTTCTCAGTGAATCATGGGCAATACACCTGCGCAGTTGATATTAAAAGTGCATGGTCCTTTAAGCATTAACCACTCCTTAACTCCTCCCTGATCCCACCTAGTTAGCCTAATTGACACCTGATTTACTATCTTGACTGCTTAAAACTATCTATGCCTGTGATTTCTATAAGTTTGCAGGTTCCCTAAGAATTCTTGCCCGCTGTGCTGTGCAGCGTAACAATAAACTTTACAATCTCGGCTTCAAAGTTTGCTTGAGCCTGGTGAATTCTTTCCAGACTGAATGGCAGGGTTTCTGGTCACTGATAGTGATCAGGGTCCCTGGCAGAACCTCTTACCCTTCCCTAGCCTTATCACCTTTTCCTCTTCACTCCCTTCCCATGTCCTTACAAAAATAATCATATTTGCCTTTAGAATGCAGATTGAGTCACATATGGAAGCTGTTTTTACATAAAAAGCTGCAGAAAGATTAGAGAACAGGTCTGACCATAACCTCTTCCATTTGGCCCAGGGACTTTCTGCTGATCATGGAAACACACAGAAGGATATTTGCAGTTGTGTCCCAATCTATTACCTAATTTGTAGTCGGAACAATTCTGCCTCATGTCAGAGATGTGTGATAGCCTCTCAGAAACACATGACCTCATGCTCTTCAGTAAGGTAGTAAACGGTTACAGTCAATTAATGTGCAAGCTCTTTGAGTGCAGGATCTTTTTGACTTTTGTCTTTGAAACCCTGGCTATTAGCACAGTGCCTTGCATATAGTAAGTGCTTAATAAATGCTTGTTAATTGATTACACCACAGACATACTTAATTCCTAGTCCCCCCTTTTCCTCACTCCCCATAGCTTTATTGTTCTGGGACAAGTGGGTATGGCAGAACTTGGGTTGCAAGCTCATTTTATTTCCCTACTTGTTTGATGAAAGCAGGGGCTAAGGAACCCTTACACACACACACACACACACACACACACACACACACACACACACACACACACTGTAAATGTCAGTAGCACTGTGAAACTTACTTGACAATGTTGGCTGTAGAGTAGTGGCATTTTAGAGTTGAGGCAGGGGACAGTGCTATAATGGTATGTTCTTCCCACAGCTCGGTGGTTTGACTTGCCTGCCGCTCAGACATGCCCTTGGCTGTATCTTGCCTGTTGTCCACTTTGGAATGGGGGCAGAGAAAGGGGAGTGGCATTTTTCTCCTTGGGGGATAATCAGACAGACATTGTATTCTCTGTTCCCCACTGGAATGTGTGAAGGAGGGGGGAGGGCTTGGAATTTTCATTTCTTCCACCCCGGTTCCCTTCATATAACTGCTGTTGGCTACTTGTAAAGCCAAACTGGAAAGGAGTACTTTGGGATCCCCAGGCTACAGTGCTCTCTATGAGTGTCCTGTACTTTGATGAACTCCTTTGATTTATCTTTCTGACATGTTTCCCCTGATTCAGAATCCTCCCAGGCCCCCTTCCACATACTTTGGTGATAACACAAAGAATGTCCAGTGTCATGGGAGAGGGGTCATGCTGAATGAACAACTTCATTCATGTTGTGTTTAGTGGAAGCATGTAAATGTCAGTTGTATCATTAAATTTCATATTAGAATTATGTGAAACTGGAAGGGAAGGTCCTTTTAGAGGAAAGTCATGATCTTTTCTTCCTTTATTTTTATTTTTTTGCTTTTTGGAGCGGGGAAGGCTGGGCAATTGGGTTAAGTGGCTTGCCCAAGGTCACATAGCTAATAAGTGTTAAGTGTCTGAGGCCAGATTTGACTGTAGGTCCTCCTGACTCCAGGGCTGGTGCTCTATTCACTGTGCCACCTAGCTGACCCTAAGTCCTGATCTTTTACCCTCCCTTGTATGACACAATTCTGCTTTACCTCCTATACCATTTGGAATACAAGAGTACCCCAAATAATGCACCCCTACCAATGTGGGGTCACTGTAACATAGATAACGTTGTTATTAATTCATTTGTCAGACTCTCTGTGACCCCTTTGGGGTTTTGGTGGAGAGACTATACCAAGCTCATTTTCCAGCCCATTTTAAGTGTCTTGTCCAGGGTCACACAATTAGTATCTAAGACCAGATTTGAATTCAAAAAGATGAGTCTTTCTCACTCCAAGCTCTATCCACTGTACCACCTAGTTGCCCATTCTTCCAGCTTAGAAAAGAGTTAATAAATTGAGTTCCACTAAATGAAGAATGTGCACAGATATTTAAAGTCAAGTAAAGCTGGAGAGATAAACTAGAAAGATATTATGCAGGATCTTAAATGCTAGACTGGGCAGTTTACATTTTTCCCTGCAGGTAATACAGAGCCATAGAAGGCATTTGAGAAGCTGTGTGATAGTGGAACCCTACCTTAGAAAGACTTTTTGGAAGCAGTGTGGAGGAAGGGCGAAACAACAGCCAGAAGACTCGTTGTTAATGTAACATAGGTCATAACTAAGTCCTAGCATTAGGCTTAGGGTGAGAGTAGAGGTAGATAGGAATCAGTCAATTAACAAGTATTCATCATGGACCCATTATGGACATGGCTCTGTTCAAGTGGCTTTGTGTTATGTAATGAAGTAAAAGGCATACTATTTGGGCCTTAAGGTGCCTACAATCTGACTGAAGGACACCGAATTAACACAGCATTTCAGTGCTAAACTGTGGCTTAAGGAAAGATTCTGAACCTGTGATTTTTCTGGATATATAAGGTGTCAGATGCAGTTTATTGGCTTAAAATTGCACTAAGATCTTTGTTTTGCTTCCTCAAGTCTTAGAGAGTTGCCTAGAGCAGTGTGTCAATGGAAATTAATGCAGGATGCATGTTGCCTTAGAAAACCACAAATTAGCATTATCTATATTATGTTGTGTTTTTATTTATTTTTGCTTAACATTTCCCAAAGACATTTTAAATCTGGTTCCCTCACACTGGGGAGCCATTGCTCACTTGCAAGCTAGGAATTAGACCCCTCTACCCTAGAGAGGTCAAATGACTTGCCCAGGGTGACTTGACTTGCCTAGTCTATGTCAGAGGAAGAATCTGAATCCAGCTCTTTCTGACTCTGAGAGCAGTTCTCCATCTCTGCAATCATGGCTGCCTCTAAGTTGTGTGTTAAAGACTCTAAATGTCACAAGAGTTCATAGAAAAGAGAGATCCCTGTAGGCTAATGTGATCGGAGACCACTTCATGAACATAGAAGGATTTGAGCTAGGCCTTGAAAGGTGGAGAAAGAAGTAAATATGGGGAGGTGGGAAAAGCAGTAACAATAAGGCCTGGCCCTTGGCCATCGGATGGTGTGCTTTAGCCAGCGATCTGAAAGCCTGTATCTGGGCTCTGGGAATTATGTTATGTCATCAGCTCCAGTGGTCATTGAATCAGGCAATGCAGATTTCAAAGTTACAGGATTTCCTGTTTATTTCTGGTTTCCCTGAGTTATATGAAAAAAACAATAAACAAACCTCAAGTAAATCTTGCCCATTGCTAAACTGGTGGTTACCCTCAATACAGCTTTCCTTCTCTATCGGTCGCTTGTTCTTCCATTTGACAGCTAATGAGAAAAGAAAGGGATGTTATTTTTAAAATACGATCACATTCATAACTTCTTTTGTGGGGTTGAGGAGAGAAGGAAAAGGATGAGGTGGAAATATTGATGAAAGTACATCCAACCCAATAGGGGATACAAGCTGAAAATACAAATATGTTACAGAAGGGCTGTGAGAGCCAGGAGGATGGGTTGTTAAGGGGAACGGGGACATTTAGGGCCATTTCTCTAACCTTTTAAGTGTGAACAAACCACAGCCTCCCCAAGCTGCCCCTTTGGGGACATTCCATCTCCTTTCTGTGACGTGGTGAATGCCGGTCCCATGTCTGGAATGTACTTCCTTTTTATTTCTACCCTTTAAAGTCCTTAGCTTTTTCTAGAACTCAGCTAAAGTGCTACCTCCTTCACCAGGCCTCTCTTTATCTTTCCACTGAAGTGACTATTTCCTTTGTCTACATTTTTTATTTACTTATGGCTATACATGTTCCTTATTTTTTTTTTTTGCCTTTTGGAGGGCAGTTGGGGTTAAGTGACTTGCCCAAGGTCACACTGCTATTTTTTTGTGTTAAGTGTCTGAGGCCGGATTCAAACCCAGGTCCTTCTGATTCCAGGGCCGGTACTCTATTCACTGCACCACCTAGCCACCCTGTATGTGTTCCTTCTTAATAGAATAGAATCAACAGGACAGGGTTGTTTTGTTTTTCTCTTTGTATTTCCAATCACTTACAAGAGTACCTGGGTGCTTAATAAATGTTTGTTGAATGAATGATGACATTGTCAGAGACAAAATTCTAGGCTGGAAGGATTTAGGGACTGATCTGGTGTGAAATTCCTATATTCATTTTTGATTATTAACAATAATAGAGAGAAATTCTGTGACACTTTAAGGTTCGCAAAGTTAATTATATGTATCATCTCATTTGATCCACACGACAACTCAGTGAGATAGGTGCTTTTAATATCCGATTTTACAGATGAGGAAACTGAGGCTAAGAGCCCTGAAGTGGCCAGGGTCACACAGCTAAGTGTCAGAGGTAGGCCTTGAACTGAAGTGTTCCTGACGCCAAGTCCCATGTTCTGTCTACTCTGCTAAAAGGTTTCTTTAGAAGACAGTCTAGACTCCAGCCTCAGTTTCTGGCTTTGTACCTGATTGGGACTGGCATATCTGAACTGTAAAATAATAGGGCCACAACTGCTGTTTGTGTGTGGTCTCAAATAAGTGATAAAGCACAGAGAAACTCTGGGACTAGGGACATTTTAACTCCCTGGCCCTAGGGTCAATCCTGGATTACAGAAAAAAGTTCTTGCCAGAAAGAATGAGAGAGTTGTTGCTCTAAACTTTGCTCCCCCCACCCCCTGGTACGTTATCATTTTTGGACGCCATTCAGAACCTGACTGACTTTTTTCCCCCTTTTATGCAGTAACATGTCTGATGCCCTGGCAAATGCCACATGTCAGCGCTGTCAGGCCCGTTTTGATCCATCGGAAAGGATTGTGAACAGCAACGGGGAGCTGTATCATGAAAATTGTTTTGTCTGTGCCCAGTGCTTCCGGCAGTTCCCAGATGGACTCTTCTATGAGGTGAGGATGCTTGCTGTGCTTCCCTGGCCTGTGGCTGGGGCCTTACCCTGCATGCTCCCTCAGGGATATGGGCTGCTGCTGTGCTAACCCTTCGGTGGCCCCATGCTGGTTTATTCTTAGGCTCTCACCCCTTTTCCTCACTGGCTGCTGGGTCTGCTCTGTTCTCTGAACAGCTCTGCCTTGAAGTCCTCACTCCTGGAGCATCTGAGACTTCTTCCTTTGGCAATCAGTGGTCTTTTGTTTTTGCCATCATAGAAAAGTCAAGCAGCTGAGGCTTCTGAGACAGAAGAGTATTGTGTGGAGGGTAAAGTGAACACCTAAAACCTCTGTGCCCTTAGTGGAGAAAATCACATTCTTTGTATTTATTTTGCAGATAATTTGTTTTAAGTTGTAAGAAACTGAAACAGGAAAAAAAATAAAAACATTTTTAAATGTAGGGAGATGTAACCAAAGGGGATGCCAAGGTGCCTTCCAAGTCTAAAGCTCAACTTGAATTATGCCTTTAACCCAGTTAGTAGTGCCACAGACCTACTGGGGCACCTCATGGCCTAGACAAACTGGACAGCTCTTTGGAGCCCCAAAGCATGGGCTTTCCTCCCACTTACCATCATGGCTGTACTATCTGGCCCCTCACCCCACCGCTGTATTTACAACTTTAATTCCTTTTTTAGGAATTGAAAATTTCAATTTTTTGAATTCAGCTGAAAGATTCAGTTGGGTCAACTCTCTGTGACCCCATTTGGGGTTTTCTTGGCATAGATACTGGAGAGGTTTGCTATTTCCTTTTCCAGCTCATTTTACAGATTAGAAAACTGAGGCAAACGGAGTTAAGTAAATTGCTCAGTCACACAACTAGTAAGTGTCTGAGGTCAGATTTGAACTCAGGAAGATGAATCTTCCTGAGTACTCCACCACTGTGCCACCTACCTGCCCCTTCAATCCCTGCCCATCCCTTAAATCGTCACTCAAATGCTACCTGCTCCATAAGGCTTTCCTTTCTCTCCCTTCCTCCCAGATACCTTCCTTCTTAGACCTCACTTAGCATTTTGATTCACACGTCTCTAATATATTTATGTAATACCCCATATTAGTTTTCTGTCTTTATATTTTATTCTCCTACTAGACTATAACATGCCTGATGACAG
Organism: Gymnobelideus leadbeateri; assembly: GCA_011680675.1. Lineage (NCBI taxonomy): Eukaryota > Metazoa > Chordata > Mammalia > Diprotodontia > Petauridae > Gymnobelideus > Gymnobelideus leadbeateri. The sequence goes on along the minus strand of WOXC01011533.1, from coordinate 208,692 downwards.
TGACTAGGTCTTTTCCTAACTCTCTATCTCTCCCAGGGCCTAGCCTAGTGGTAAGTGCTTTAAGCAGAGTAGATGCTTAACAATCATTATTTGTTCATTTGTTACATAGAACACTGACTCTGCTATCTGCCAAAGATTGCTTTCTATTTGTTAAAGGGCTGAAGTTACCATAACTAAGTTTCTCCTCTTTCTTTCTTTTACCCTTCTGTTCTTCCCATTTCTGTTTCTTTCCTTGTGTTTCTTCCTTTTAATTGAATGATCTCCAATGCTCCCTGTTTAAGGCTTGTGTACAGAACCTGGGGTCTTTAGGAATGGAAATATAATCTGTAATAGATAAATCAGAAAATAAAGTAACCCCAGCAGCTTGGCATTCCTCTTACCCCTTCTCTCTGTGTTTCGATTACAGTACGAAGGTCGAAAATATTGTGAACATGACTTCCAAATGCTGTTTGCTCCCTGCTGTGGGACATGTGGTAAGGCTAGACTGAAGCCAAATCTGCCATATCTTTATTCTGAAGGCTTTATTTTATGAAGTGGGGGAGGGTGGGATAGCAAGGGAGAAGGGATTTGCTTTTAAAGGAAAGTGAAGACTATCCTTTGAGCAGGTGTCATTTGAGGGATGTAGGGCAGGGAACCCGAAGAATCACCCCCATTGTTTGTTATGACACCTGATATTCAGCTATGGGAAGATTACTCATTTACCCCATAAAATATAGATGCCCTCTTCCCCCCTCCCCCCGCCCCCTCTCCTCCTTTCCTGAGTGTGTTAGCAACATTTTGTTGTTCAGTTGTGTCTGACTGTTCAGGACCCTATGGACCATTTTATGCCAATAATGTCCATGGGGTTTTCTTGGCAAAGATACTGGGCTAGTGTGCTATTTCCTTCTTCAGTGGATGAAGGCAGAGGTTAGGTGACTTGCCCACACAGCTACTAAATGTCTAAGGTTGCATTTGAACTGAGGTCTTCCTGACTCCAGACCCAACACTCTATACACTGAACAACTCAGCTGTCTCCACAAGCAATGTAAACCCTTTTCAGCTGAGAACAAATGTCTGAGGAAGTATGACACAGGATAGTTATCTGAAGTTCAGGAAGAAGCCAAGCAGGGAGGAGTGGGGCTATATTGATCCTGATTGGGGAGGTGGCAGAGCCCCAGAGTCAAACTTCACAGTACCTTGGAGGGTCAACTTTGAGAGAATAAGAACATATGACCTAGAGATGGCACACCCCTGCACAGCGCATAGTTATCTTCTTGGTACTTGCTTTAGAAAGTAGATTTATTTTTCCCATTGGAGGTTGTTTTTCATTTCCTGTTTTAGTCCATTGGAACAAACTTGGCAAAGCAATAAGAAAATACAGGAAGAGTGAAGCTGTTTCTTCCCTGGCAGGTAGGAGTGAATGCATCTCCGTCCCTACTCAAATCTGACTTTTAATTTTCTAGGTGAATTCATTATTGGCCGAGTTATCAAAGCAATGAACAACAATTGGCACCCAGAATGCTTCCGCTGTGAATTGTGTGATGTGGTTCTTGCTGACCTGGGCTTTGTGAAGAATGCTGGGAGGTGAGGAGGAGCTGAGGCCCACTGGGGCATGGGAGAAGAGGCCCACTGGGGAGGGAGCTTGGGGTTAGAAAGCATGACTTGAGGAGGGCATGTGAGCTAGCCTAAGATGTTACTGATACATAAGGCACCAGGGCATGACCGAAAGAAGACTGGGCTAGGGGCTAGGGAGACTAGGATATTAATCCCAGCTCTTCCCATCTTGAGCTGGGAAACCTCAAGTAAAGCCTCCTTACCTCTCTGGGCCCCTGTTTCTCCATCTCCAAATGGGAATAACACCTGCCTAAATCCAGCCATCACCTAGGGATATTATTCTGATGGCACAAGAGAACTGGTGTCAAAGCTCTTTGAATAGCTCGAGTTTACATGGTGTTTTAAGTTTCCAAAGTGCTTTACATATATTATGACATTTGATTCTCACAATACCTCACCAATTCTCACAATTCTCACCAATACCTCACCTCTGTGAGGTAGGTGCTATTGTCATACTCATTTTACAGAAGAGGAAACTGAGGCTGAGGTTAATTTACTCGGCCGGAGTGACACAGCCAGTAGGTATCTGAGGCACTCTATCCATTGTGAATATGGATAGAGTGAAAAGTAGTCAATCAATAAACATTTACTAAATGGCTTCTGTGTGCCAGGTACTGTGCTAGACACTGGGGATATAAAAAAGAGCAAAAGACAGTCCCTGCCCTCAAGGGGCTTACAATCTAAGGCAGGAGACAATATGCAAACAAATATATACAAAGGAAGCTACATAAAGGATAAATAGGGAATAATTAACAGAGGTAAGGCATAGGTTTAAGAGGGGTTGAGAAAGGCATTTTGAAAAAAGATGGGATTTTAATTAGGATTTAAAGAAAACCAGAGGGGCAGCTAGGTGGTGCAGTGAATAGAGCACTGGCCCTAGAGGACCGGCCCAGGAGGACCTGAGTTCAAATCCAGCCTCAGACACTTAACACAAAACTAGCCATGTGACCTTGGACAAGTCACTTAACCCCAATTGCCCTACCTTTCCCTCTCCAAAAAAAAAAAAAAAGCAAAACAAAGAAAGAAAACCGGAGAAGTCAAAGGTCAGGAGCAGAGGAGAGAAAGCATTCCAGGCATGGGAGCAGCCACAGAAAATGCCTGGAGCCAAGCTGGACTGTCTTGTTTGTGGAACAGCCAGGAGGCCAGTGTCCCTGGTTCCAAGAGTATGTGGAGGAGAGTGAAGTATTAGTGTGATGGGAAGGAAAAGGGGATGGGAGTACTGGCTTAAGGGTTAGGTGCAAGAAGATAACCCTAGGAAAATGTCACACTTTGGATTGGGAAACCATGGTGACTAGAACTATTCAGAAGAAAATTGAGATGAGAAGTCAAGGATCCCCATGAAGTTCATTAGTGGAAGGGGTAGAAGAAGGGCAAAGGAGATTTCCTGGTAGCTAGTAATGGGAAAAGAAAAATTTTATTAAAACAACATGCTACAGCTTCACACTTTGAAAACTATGCCCATTTATAATCAGCATATACAGGTACAACAAAGGAAGATCACTGTACAAATGGAAAGCAAAAGGGGGACAGGGGTGAACTCAACAGGTAGGAGGACACGGTGTGAAGGGTGCCCAGACTTCCTTGGGTTCATTTGGGGATCACCAGGGGCTGGAAAGAGGCATGCTGCGTAGGGTTGCTGACTTTTTCTGATAGAGCCCATGAATTTCATGCCTTTGAAGTCAAATGGGAGGGAGTGTGCAGCCTGTGTAAGGCATCCGTGATCCATGCCATGGTTTTGCTTCCTTGTTCAGGTCTCAAGCAAGATGGTCAGGCCAGTTGCAGGCCCTTACATGAGGTACAGGACACAAATTGGGAAATTGTAAAGAGATTGTCAGAACAAGTTTTTAAAAGAAGAATTTTTAGGAGCTTTTTAAAAAAATTAGATCAGGAAATCTCTGGAGCAGAGATAAAAGTTGTCTCCCATCTCCTTAGGCTACACATGTAAGATGTCATTTGGGGACCAGCCTGACTTGGTCTCCATGGGTCCAGTTGTAATCACCCACCAAATCACTGTGTTAACTAAACTAAGCTGGCGACGTCTATAATCAAAGACCTGATAATATGAACGCTACAGCATTTCTTCCCTCCCTCCCTCCCCCACACTCATCACCCCAGACACTGAAGCAGACATTTAAAGGAGCTTTTTCACTCCGGCAATTTTCGGATCATTTTCTTGGATTCTTTGGGGAGTAGCCTCCCCCACTCTCGCCTTAACATAATAGGAGGTCAGTAGCTCATCGGTCAGCATTGAGCTTAGAGAAAGACTTTCATTGTTCTCCAATTTTCACGTCCCTCCCCCCTTTATCTAGGCTGAGATCATTAGGGTATCTAGTAACAGTAAGTAAGCATAGCTGAAAATTTTCCTTCTGAGGGGAAGGTGTCTTGATTTGATTACATGTTAGTCCTTGCTTTGCAGAAATGTAAGAGCTTGTTAGAAACTGAGCAACAGGTGAAGCTGCCGCTCAGGTGTCCAAGTGGGATATTAGTGGGCCCCCAATATTTGAGTCAGTTTTCTCAGTAGGAGGATGGTTGGCTGGGTTTGTGTGGAAGAAGCTGGATTCTTCTACTTTGACATATGAAGTGCCCTCCACTGGACCATCTCTCTGCACAGGAAGAGGCGTACATGCAGGCAGCATTTTATGTCTGGATATCTCTTTCACAGTTCAGACTTAGCACTTAGGGAGCTCTCATTTGTCTTTCCCTCAAAACTTGGTGGCAGGGTCATGGCCCTTTTGCCGCAAAGCAAGTTACACAAAGCATCCCGGAACTTCTCAGCCACAAAAAAATACATGACAGGGTCCAGGGCCCCGTTGAGGCTGGTGAGGCAGGACGTGATGCGGTTACTGAGGGCCAGCACGCGCTGGGCCTCGCACGAGGCCCGGGTGCCATCGTAGCGCAGGACGTAGATGTAGCGGTTGACGTGATAGGGCACGAAGCACACCAGGAAGATCACCAACACCATGATGATCATCTTGATGGCTTTGTCCTTGAGGTGTTTCTCCACGCGGTGGCCGCTTCGCAGGTTGCGAATGATCAGCAGGTAGCAGGTGACGGTGGTGACGAAGGGGAAGGTAAAGGCCACGGCCAAGGACACCAGGGCGTTGCGAGAGGCTTTCTCCCGGTAAAGCTGCAGGCAGACGGTCGTGCTGTTCACCTCCGCCGTCTGCGAGCTGACCAGCAGCGGGGCCATGGCCACGGCCACCACCACCCAGAGCAAGGCGCAGGTCAGGTGGGCGTAGAGAGGCCTGCGGAGTTTGATGGACTTGATAGGGTGCACGATGGCGAGGAAGCGGTCAACGCTGATGCACGTGAGGAAGTAGATGCTGGCGTACATGTTGAGGTAGAAGAGGAACCCGGTGAGGCGACATGGGATTTCTCCAAAGGGCCAGTGGCTTCCAGAAAAGTGATAGACAAGTCGGGTGGGAAGCACCAGTACAAATGACAAATCGGCCACAGCGAGATGCATCAGAAAAACGTTGGCTGGGGTGCCCGATTTTTGGTCCCGGATAAAGAGCCAGAGGGCAAGGGTATTGCCAACAAAGGCCAGGATGAAATCCAGAAGATAGAAGGAGGCAAAAAGAACATTTTCCAAGGGTGTTTCTTTGCCACATTGCTCAAAAGCATCCAGGGAATTGTTGAATTTATTTGAAGGGTTCACCACCAGGCTTTTCATTCTTCAGCTCAAGTTGGGAGTCCAAAGAAAGATCCTGAAAAGAATCAAAGGATCAGATGACCAAGAAGTGACAAAGTCAAATGCATTCTTTTGTCTGGCACAAGTGAGGGTTTAAATTTAGGATGACCCCAAAGGTTTGTGGGTCCCAGCCTTTTAGACAACCATGAGCAGATTCAGGAAATCCCCAGCAGTTTAAAGATCCAAAGCCAGAAATCAAATGAAATTCAAAATTCAAGTTCAACTCTCAAGATTTATGGAGTGGTTCCTAGAGAGACCAAAGCCCCTTCCATGGGATTAGTGCAATTTCTGAGTATCCTTAGGGCTGCCTTGGTTGGTTCTGGAACATTAATTAGATAAACAATTCCAATGCTGCAATTACCTCTTTAATGAGGCTTATTGATGCCCAGACAAATTTGTTTGGGTGTCACAAGAGTCTTTTGTTACTGAAATTCTCACACACAATACTTCTTTTAGGACCTCTGCCTTAGACTGAATTGGGAGGGGGTGGGGTGTAGCATGTGTGGAAAGAAAGGCAATGTTTGGCTCACAGCCTTACAAATAGTCAACCACTCAATCATGGTGAGCCTGGGCTCAGGAGTCAAGAATACTGAATTCATATAGCCAGCCTATATACCCCCTGGGCAGATGAAAGGGAGAAAGGAAGAAAAAAAAGAAAGAAAGAAAGAAAGAAAGAAAGAAAGAAAGAAAGAAAGAAAGAAAGAAAGAAAGAAAGAAAGAAAGATTGATTAAGCTTGTTTTCTTCTTCCTTTTAATTCATTTAGAGTAAAGGATCTACTTAAGACAAATTTTCCCAGCTTATGTTTTTCTGACTGTAGACCAGGTTCTGCCATTTCTCTCCAGAGCTCATTGTCAACAAGAGCTCCTTTGGATCTGTTGAAAGAAAGCTGGTTACTGTTATTTGGGAATGTAATACCTGTTATAGCTAACCAGGCAGTTAGGTAGCTCAGGGTATAGAACACTGGGCCTGGAGTCAGGAAGACCTGAGTTCAAATGTGGCCTCAGACACTTACTAGTTGTGTGACATTGGGTAAGTCACTTAACCTCTGTTTGCCTTAATCCATAGAAGAAGCAAGTGACAAACCATTCCAGTACATTTGCCAATAAAACCTCATTGGCATGCTATGGTCCATGAGGTCATGAAGAATTGAACATGACTGAACAGCAACAAATAGCTAACTAGTAGGATCTTCTCTGGCATTGAGGCTAGAATATTAGACTTGAAATCAGGAAGACTTGATCGGTACTTCTACCTCCTACACTTCCCAGCCATGTGACTCTGGGCAAGTTTTATAATCTCCCTCAACTTCAGTTTCCTCATCTGTAAAATGGGTATTATAAAGCCTTGTAGTACTTCATGCTTTCATTGTGAGGATCGAATGGGATAATGTATTAAAGCACTTTAGAAAAATCTTAAAGTGATATATAAATAGCAGAAATAATTATTGTTGTTTTTGTCAATGTTTTCTCAGTTTATTAGAAAAGTGGAGATAACTCTGTCCTGATGGCTGCTAATCAGGACATAAAAACACTCTCTCAGTTGATAACAACATCTTTATGATTTCCAGCAAGGAGTTTAATGGTAATAAGGTCCTGCCCTTGTCCATTCTCAGAAGGCATTTCAGTAGCTTTTCACTACTAGAGAGACAATCTGGTGACAGGCAGCCCTTCCAGCCTCCCAGAACAACCAGAGTCTCCAAGGCAGTCATTGGCAGGGATGCCAAAGAACTCTTATCTGTTCTTGCAACAAAGTATGGCCACTTTCTGTACCATTAGTTCATCGTTTACAAAACTACACCCACATTGTCTCATTTGCTTGGCATACCTCAGCTGCCTCTCCCAAGATTAGAATGAGAAAAAAAATAAACTAGAGAAAGAAACTAGCTCCTTTCTGACAGCATAACTTTTCAAGTTATCTTGGATTCAAAAGTCCTGTTGGGATTTGACTTGTCAGAATTGGGACAATCATAGCAAAAAGAAAAAAAGTCCCGGGGCCGATAAGTGGTGCAGTGAATAGAGCACCAGCCAATGGAATCAGGAGGATTTGAGTTCAAATGGGGCCTCAGACACTTAACACTTACTAGCTGTGTGACCTTGAGCAAGTCACTTAACTCCAATTACCCTGCCCTCCCCCCTCCAAAAAGCAAAAAACAAAACAAAACAACGCCCCCCAAAAAAACCAGAAAAAAACCCCAAAACAAAAAAGTCCTAACTGGATTCCCCCTGCCCTGGGCTATATATATTTTCTATGAAGTCCCTTGATATTACATGGTCAGCTCCTCTAGAGCTGCATAATGTATGTGCAGATTCAAAATAGCATTATATAAGTCTCTAGAAGCTTGCTGAAAACATCCTTCATTTAAAGCCAGGCTACCAAATCAATTAGTGAACATTTATTTGTTTTGTTTTGTTTTTGGAGGGGGGAAGGCAAGGCAATTGGGGTTAAGTGATTTGCCCAAGATCACACAATTAGTAAGTGTGTCTGGTGTCTGTGGTTGGATTTGAACTCAGATTCTTCTGACTCCAGGGCTGGTGCTCTATTCACTTCACCACCTAGCTGCCCTGGGAGCATTTATTAAGTGCTTAATATGTGCCAGGTACTGTGAGATATGTATGTATATATGTGTATGTATGTATATATATATATATATATACACATATATATGTACCTATATGTGTGTGTATTCTTTTAGAGGGTTGGGGTCATGAGATCCCTTTTAATTCTGATATTCTGAATTAAATTCAGATTTAAAAAATTAAAAAAAATTCCTCTTAAAATAGTTGTTTATTATAAGAACAAAAATATCTGGTGTGTTAGTATTGGGAAGTTGATGGATCTTAACATTTAAGGAACACCATCAATATCATCATCATCATCACTAGCATCTAAGCCTGCTTCTAGTAAGAAATATATATTATATACATGCTTATATACGTATGTATACACACACAAGTGAACTCATCCTTGCTCTCAGGGAGCTTGCAGAGTTCTGTATTATGACCTAGAGGCACAATTGAGCCTCTTGGGCAGAGGAGTGATATGGTCAGACTTATGCCTTGAAAATGTCAGTTTAGCAGCTGTGTGGAAGATGGATTGGAGAAGGGGAAATTATAGGCAGAAAGATCAATTAGAAGGCTGTTGTGAGTGTTTAGACAAGAGGAGATGAGGGCCTGAATTAGGTCCTGTTGTGTGAGTGGGGTGAAGGGGTTGGATGTAAAAGGTAGTGTTGAGATATAGTCAACAACAGATTGGATATGGAAGTTAAGTGAAAACAAAATATTAAGGAGCTAAGTGGCTCTTTGGGTTGGGAATCAGGAAGGCTCATCTTCCTGAGTTAAAATCCAGCTTCAGACACTTACTAGCTGTGTGACCTTGGACAAGTCTCTTAAGCCTGTTTGTCTCAGTTTCCTCATTTATAAAATTAGCTGGAGAAGAAAAAGGCAAACCACTTTAGTATCATTACCAAGAAAACCCCGAATGGGGTCATGAAGAGTTGGATATGACTGAACAACAAAAAAATGTTAAGGATGACCTCTGAGGTCACAAACCTGGGTGACTGAAAGAATAGGGTATTTTGCACATGTTGAATCTGGAGAATGGCTATGGAATATCCAGACAGAGATGTCCAGCTAGCATTTGGAGAAGTGGGACTGGAGGTTGGGGAGGGCTGGATATGTGCATTTTGTAGTCATTTACATAGAGATGATAATTGAATCCATAGACGCTGATGGCATGACCATGAAAGAGTGCAGAGAGAGAGGGGAAGGCTGAGGGCGCCATCAACTAGCCTGTAGTACATATGCATCAGGATATTTGTTCAAATCCATCTGGTGCCTCTGCACAGTCGTAGGATTATAAATTTAGAGCTGTAAACACCCTTAGGTCACCAAGTCCAGCCCTCTCATTTTACAGATAGCAATAATAATAGTAACATAGCATTTATATAGTGCCTACTAAGTGCTATACAAATATTATCTCACTTGGTCCTCACAACAACCCAGGAAGGTAGCTGGTTTTTATTATGTACCTTTTAAAGATGAGGGAACTGAGTCCTGGAGAGGTTAAGTGACTTCCCCAAGGCCTCACTGTAAGTGTCAGAGGCCAAAATTGAACCTAAGCCTTCCTGACTCAGTTTATGTATAGTGCTCTATCACCAAGAGTAGAGCCTGCAGGCTCCTGTGATGTTAGCTGTATGAGTAGTCCTGAGTGGAAATTGTACAGGACAGGGGGGTGTGGAGTGGGCAGGAATGGAGTGGCCTTAAAGAGCCGTGCCAGGCTTTCAGGAAAGCCCATAACATTTCAAAGTTGTTGCCAGGTATATCTGTCTGTATTTCTGAACTCCTAAGTTAAAATTCTTAACCTCTTCTGGTCTCCCTGCCCCTGCCCCCACCCAAGTATCACCCTCCTCTCCTTTCCAAATCCACTTCCAGAAGGAGAAAAGAGCCAGAGATGGCATTAGCACTCTCACTTAATGCCAGAATGTTAAGTACAGTGAAACCTGTCAAAAACCCAATTTCTGCTGTGCAATTTGCCTCTGCTTCTCCCACATGTCCCTACTCTGATGGCTGCTGTCAAAGCAGCAGGTGACAGGCTGTATGATATAAATCATTCCTCTGAGCACCTGGATTCATTTGTGGGGGGGGTGAGGCATTTCCAAGGGAGAGCCTCAATCTGGTTTTGAGAGAAGGAGGCAGCATGAAATAGTGGAAAGAACACTCTCCCCGAGAGTCAGAACACCTGGAATTCTGGTGCCACTTAGCTTAGTCACCAAGCCTCAGCTTCAGGGTCTGTATAATTAGAGGGCTGGCCTCATGACCTCAAAGATCCTTTCAATTCTGATATCCTGGGGGGAATCCTCTCAAAATAGTTTTTTATTATAGGAATAAAAAGGTCCAGTGTGATACTGTTGGGAGGTGAAGGTGAGACCTTAAAATTTAAGGAACTTCATCATAACAAGTAGCATTTATAAAGTGCCTACTTTATGTTTATAAATTTATATTTATAAATGTGCCAGACATTGTGCTAAGTACATTACAAATATCTCTTCTTTGATGCTCGCTACAGTCCTGGAAGGTAGGTGCTGTTATCCTCATTTCACAGATAAGGAAACTGAGGCAAACAAAAATTAAGAGATTTGGTCAAAATCACAGCCACTTAGTGTCTGAGGCTGGATTTGAATTCAGATCTTCCTGACTCTAGATTCAGTGCTCTGTCTATTGTTCCACCTAGTTACCTACTATATACATCTATACAGTATATATGACTTCAATATAACAAAACTCAGCATAAAAGAAGAGCCATCTTGAGCCTCACCCAAAGGGCTTTAGCTACTAAATGAGGTGGTCAGATCTACAGATGACACGAATCTTACAGATAACGGTATAGGGCAGTTCTCACATAGAAACATAACTAACTCCAATAATGCTATGTGCCTATTTATATATCACATGTTTATATGAAAAATAATTAGTATGCGCTGTGATTAGAATAGAACCCCTCCTCCAATTTTTGGGGGGGTTATAGTCTAATCACAGAATGAAAGCTATCCATCATTCTTTCTTCCCCGAAGAGAGATTTGTCACTATCTGCATAGTGCTGCTATAAATTAAATATTACTCTATTATCTCCAGGAAAATTCCAGTTAATCCCAGTGAATTTCCTCCAAGAGACTTCCAAATCCAAAAAAAAAGAAAGAAAGAAAGAAAAAGAAAAAAAAGGGGTGGCTAGGTGCCACAGTGAATGGAGCACCAGCCCTGGAGTCAGGAGTACCTGAGTTCAAATCTGGCCTCAGACACTTAACACTTACTAGCCATATAATCTTGGTCAAGTCACTTAACCCCAATTGCCCTGCCTTCCCCCTTCCAAAAAGAAAAAAAAAGAGACTACCAAATCACCGAGATGGCAGTTGTGAAATAGAAGGATACAGAGAGTATGACCAGGTTATATTCTTTCCTTATAACACGTTATCCAAGAGGCCATTCTGAGAGCCCTAATGGTGAGTGGGAAGAAGTCCAGGGCGACAAATCAGAAATGACTTGAGTCTTGGCCTGGTCACTCATGAGTTCTGGTACCTAGAACAAGTCACTAGAGGCTCAGGTTAAAATGGGGACAATAATACCTACCATGCCAACTTTACAGAGTTGTTGTGAGGATAAAAAATTATGGGAAGATCCTTGAGGGCGGGTCCTTAACCTTTTTGGTGTCATGGGCCCCTTGACTATCTGGTGAAGCCCATTTTTATATGTATAAAATACATAGGATTAGAAAGGAAGACAGTCATTGGAATAGTTATCAAAATATATTTTAAAAGTTTATAGACATCAGATTAAGAATCCTTGTCTTAGTTAGGGGTGGGGAATTTGCATCCTTGAGGCCATATGTGGCCCTCTAGGTCCTCAAGTGTGGCCACAGGTTTCCTACCGCTGTCTTAGATGGATGCTTTGTAGAGAATCACAGAATCCAAGTAAGATGGGACCTCAGGGGTCATCTAATCATACCTGAAAAGAAATTCTATCTACAACATCTTTGATAAAGGGTCATTCAGCTTCAACCTGAACACCTCTCATAAAGGGGAAACTCTAATCTACCAGGGCAGCACATTTCATTTGAGATAGCTCTGATTGTTAGGAAAGCTATTATATCTGGATAGAATCTCTTTGTATCACGTACTGCTCTCTGTTCTGCCCTCTGGAACTAAGCAGAACTAACTAGTATCTTCTACCAAACAACTCTCCAAATACTAGAATATAGCAATTATGGTCTGTCCCTCCAAACCCCCACCCCACCCTGCACAGCACCCATTCTCACATAGGACATCTCTGATTTCCTTATCATTCTAGTCACCTCTCTGATACTTTCTAGCTTGTCCCCTTCCTTTCTAAAATGTGGTAACTAAAAGCCAACACAAGATTTCTGATATGACATAGTACTCTAGGGTAGAGGATAGAAAGACTGCCATCTTCTTAATTATGAACATGATACGTCTTTTCTATTACAGAATGAGACTGTTTCAGCCTTCTTCCATGTCACACTGTTAACACATATTGAACTTAATCAATATATATATATATATAATATTTTTTTTTGGAGGGGAGAAGGCAAGGCAATTGGAGTTAAGTGACAGTCAGGTTGTCCTGACTCCAGGAGGGCCAGTCACTGCGCCACCTTAGCTGCCCCCCTCAGATATTTTTCATATATGCTGTTGTCTAATCACATTTCATATCCTATACTGGTGAAGTTGATTTTTGAAACCAAGGCACAATCTTTACATTTATCTTGATTCAATTTAATCATATCAGATTCAGTTCATTATTCTAACCTGTAGAGACCTTTTTGAATCTGTCATCCAATGCATTAGGTATTCCCTTCCCAACTTGGTATTATCTATGCATCTGATAAGTCTGCATATATGCCTTCATCTAAGTCACTTATAAAAAAAATGTCAAATAGTATAGTGCCAAAGACAGATTCGCTGAGAAACTCTCCTGGAGATCTCCCTACAAGCTGTGGACCCATTTATAATGTGGATACATTCATTAATGACAACTCCTTGGGTCTGGTCAACTGACTAGCCTAGAATTCACCTAACCATGTTATCTATCACCCATCTTAGATATTATCCATTATCACTCCTGCTTTCAGAAAACATTCCAATGCTACTTGCATCTTCATAGTCTTTGCAGCATGGAGCATGGCCCAGTACTGTGAACACTTGTCTCTGTAGCCAAAAAGAAAGATTACACTTAAAATTTATAGTCTGACAATTCTTAGTTTCCATTAATCAAAGAAAGCAAAGGTTCACTTTGAAGGTCTGCCATATGCTTCATTAATTCAGTATGAATATTCCTAAAGGAACAGTCCTTGATCCCATCAATAATCGCTCATGTTCATGTAGACAGCTGGCTTTCCATTAAAAACACATTACTGTAGTTTATGGTAATGTTTAGAAATATAACTGAGTAGAACTGTGATTATGAGAACACAAAAGGAGTTAGCATAAAAGGATGTTCAGTTTAACATCCTTTTATTGAGTACCTACTATGTGCAAGGCCCCATGCTAGGTGCTGGTGGGGCGGAAATGTCTCTGTCTTTGGTGAACTTATATGCTAGTACGGAGATGAGATAAGGACAAAAATGATCATTGATACCAATTAGAAAATGATCAGTGCACAGGAGAGGCATGGACAAACCTCTGTGACTTGGGAGATTTGAGGAGAGAGCGGACAACCTGGAACATTTTTATAGACAACTCTTATTTTTACAGTACTTACAGTGCATCTGATGGCAAGGAGTAGCAGGCACTTTGGGCAAAGTACCAGATGCCCTAGAGGTCATCCTTTTGATTTTTATTAGGCTTCTTTGCTGCCCAGTTCCTGCCCCTTCTAGCTCAGTGGTAATTTTCCTGAATCCTAAGAAAGTTACAAAGTCAGCAGAGAATGAATCAAGATAAAGGAAAAGAAGAGAGAATATGGGGCTCCAGGGGAGCAGCAGTACCACACACAAGCAATGGGGACATGTAGGAAGGATGCTGAGAGGCATGAGAGACAGCCTGGCCAACTACCAACTGCTTGGAGGAAGGAGGAAGCTCACGGAGTCATTTGGACAGAGGATATATGGGATCACCTTTTTGTGTTTGTGTTTGTGTGTGACAGCAAGACCTACCCTTCCCCCAGTTTTCTACCCGACAGTAACATGGGTTGGTGACCCGTGATCTCAGGCTAGGGACATCCCCGAGCATACATTGGCTCTTGCTGCACAGCTGTAATGACAGAAATAACAAAAACAACAGCTGACATGTAGACAATGCTGTCCATAGCTCCTAGCACAGTGCCTGGCACATAGTAGGCACTCAATAAATGCTGATTGACCCACTGACATGGAGGATATGCCATAGCTTTTGAACAATATGTCTGAGGCAACAAAATAGACTGTACTATAGTTTTTTTTTTAAATTAGACAATTGCTTTTCTAACCATTAAGAGCTGACTTGTCTAGGGACTGAAAAACAGTCCTTATCAAAAAGGGATTAGCAATGTCTTTTTGAACATCAAAAGTCTACGTATCTATGAGATACTAAGAACCAAGTAGAAAGTATCACCTGTGCTTTGCTTATGACAGTGAAATCCATTCCACAAGTCATATCCAGCCAGTATTTTAGTGGGTGGGCAGGGAGCTTGAGGCTATAGCTGTCAAAAGTCCACATCAGGTCAACACAGTGTATCTCTTGGGACCCAGGGGCCCTCAGTTCTACTCTTGGCCATGCTTCAGGCTTGCCATAGGAAACTGACTTATCCTCCCTGAGTCCTAATTGCTCTTCCTAGAGATGGAACTAAACAATCTCCATGGTTTATAGAGGGCCTTGAAGTTGGAAAAAATCATGGAGATCATCTTGTCCAACTTCTGCCTAATCAAGAGCCAATACTTGTACCCCACACCAGTATCTGCAATAGGTGGTCACCCATTGAATACTCCCAGTGAACTCACTACATTGCTTCCTATTCCAGGAATCTACATCTAAAATCAAACCTACTAAAACAGCAGGCCCTCACCTTCCTAAAAAAGGAGCTATGGCTGAGATAAGACTCCCTTACAGATCACTTCTCTTTGCGCTGAGTTCTAGATAAGAGTGACTCAGAAAGATGCCACTGGAAAGACTAACCTCACACTTCCTTTACTGAATGACTCACTCCTGAATTTTGACTTCAGTACCCTAAAGAAGGAAAATAAACAGAGCAGGGAAGGAGGATTAGATTCCAAACTCACCCCCACACTACTTACTACACTCCCACTACTTCCTTCCTCCTAGTCACTCAAAAATTGAGCTTTTTAGTAAGCTGGGAAAAACAGAAAAAGAGTCCTGGGAACAGCCTGAATCTCTGCTTTTGGACCACTGTACCTACCAGAAGTGGTCCAGCGGCTGACCCCTGTTAGCTCTCTGATGAGAGAGTGGATTTTTTCCCTTTTAAATGCTTGTGATTATTAATTACTACTGTCTGGCTGTACTCTGAGATATTGCCCAGCTTTCTGATTCCCCTTTGGGGGACCTCACATTCCAGATAGGAGCCTTCTGCTCTAATCATTTCATATCTACTTCGCCATCAAGAAAAAAGGCTGTGGGTATGAATGTATGAAAGATTAAATGAGTAGGACTTCTGCATTTCTCATTGTGGCCATGCACACCTCTGGGTCTATTTATAACATTGATGTTTGCAGTAAAATCCCATTGGTCATAATGGAGGTGAGTGGAGGCATGGATAATCCAAGAGCCTGGGCTGAGAGGCACCCAACCACAAAAAAACCAAACCCAACACCCCCACATGGAGAGAGGGAAAGAAGAAGAGAGAGAGACAGAGAGAGACAGACAGACAGACAGACAGAGACAGAGACAGAGAGAGAGAGAGAGAGAAGAGGAGAGGAGAAGGAGGAAGAGGAGGTGGAGGAGGGGGAAGAAGAGAAGGAGAAGAAGAAGAAGAAGAAGAAGAAGGAGAAGAAGAAGAAGAAGAAGAAGGAGGAGGAGGAGGAGGAGGAGGAGGAGAAGAAGAAGAAGAAGAAGAAGAAGAAGAAGAAGAAGAAGAAGAGGAAGAGGAAGAGGAAGAGGAAGAGGAGGAGGAGGAGAAGGAGAAAAAAGTGCTGTGTGATAGAGGGGAAATAGCTCAAGGTACTTATGTAGCTGATCAGTAGAACAAATGTAAATTTACATGTATGGGGAACAGGCAGGTGCCTACTTGGTGTGATTTTACAGGTGCCAGGAAGACCCTTCTGCCCCAAATATCTGTCTCCTCTCCTTATTAGCTTGCCAGAGTACTTGAAATTCATCCTTACTGATTTATTTCTTTGGATGGACATAGGCATAAAATTCAGTTCCTGGCTACTTTTTAACTTCTTCCCTTCACCCCACCCCCTTTAATTCATTCATTAAGCCATTTGCGACTTAGTGTGATTTAGTTTAATGATGTGACTTTCTTGAAGATGGGTGAGATTAGGCCAATAAATCTATGGGAATTTTGATGGGAAGAGAAATGGGGAGGAATCATTTTGGAACAGGCTACCTTTAGGAGGTGAAATTCCCACCCTCCTGCCCCCTTTCCACCACGGGTGTTCAGGGTGGGTAAAGGGGCGGCAGCTCCAAAAAAGAGATGTAAAAAGGTACTAGGAACAAAACTACCAGTCTTGCTTCAATTTTGTCCAACAACATACCTTAACTTGTGCTGTGTAGGACAATGTTCTACATAGAATATCAATAGCTTTGAGGAAATGAAAATTCTTCTGTCCTCCTACAGAAGACTTGCCTTTCCTCTGCATGTTGTTTAGACTTAGACATGGAGTTACAGAATATTACCATTCTAAAGAACTTTAGACATTCTCTGGAGAGAGAAGAGCTCTGGATGGCAATCAGAACTTGAGTTCAAAGCTAGGTCTTCCTACTCACTACTTGGAGACGAAGTGCTCTCCAAGGTCCCTTAGACTGACTGTTCTTCAAGGCCCCTTTCTTTCAGTTCAAAGACCTATCGTCTTTTTTTTTTTTTGCAGGTATGGGGATTCTTGTCTATAGAAATTTGTTGTTTTGCCTAAGGTCACACAACGAGGTGGCAGATGCCAGAAGGCATTGTTTATAATAGGGAAGAAATCTCTCTTAAAGGATCCCTGAGTCAGAACTAGGGAGTTCAGGAAAACACATGTTCTGGAGACAGCTATGTATATGATAGTACCATCTGAAAGGGAAATGGCAAACATGAAAGGACAGAACAGGAAATTACCTAGAGGCCTTGCTCCTGACTTGAGACCCTGCCTTAAAATAACAATGTAATGCAGGATCACCATCCCCCATTTTCCCCAGCTTCCAAGTGAATTAATTTGTTACTAATTGCTCTGCTTTGAACTCCAACATAAGAGTTTTCTAATGTTCCTTGTCTCTAGAATTACTTGGTTATTGTTTTTTTTAATTGGCATTAGAAATGCCCAGGTAACTCCCTCCACTCTGTATCTACTCTTTATTGGTCTTAGAGCAGTATTGGGACAATGAAAATTTAAGTGACAACTAAGGTCACACAGCCTGTATGTCTCAAGGTGGGACTTGAAATAAGGTCTTCCTGAGACTGAGGCCAACTCTATATCCATTATACTAAGAGTGAATTATTCTATAGATAATGTATTATTTAATCTCACATTCATTTTTTTTTTTAAGCAATTGGGGTTAAGTAACTTGCTCAAGGTTACACGGCTAGTCATTTGATTTATGCGTGGGTGCTCATTTTCTGAGGCCGGATCTGATCTCGGGTCATCCAAACTCCGAGGCCAGCACTCTTACTCACTGCGCCACCTAGCCGCCCCTTTCGGGCAATTGGGGTTAAGTAACTTGCCCAAGGTTACACGGCTAGGTTTTTGTTTGTGTGGATTAAGTGTCGGAGGCTGGCTCCGAACTCAGGTCCTTCTGATTCCAGGGCCGGCGCTCTATTCACTGCGCCACCTAGCCGCCCCCTCACATTCATTTTTATTATTTTTTTTGCTGCTGCTGCTGCTGCTGCTGCTGCTACTACTACTACTACTACTACTGTTTAGCATTTATATAATGTTTTAAGGTTTGTTACAAATATCTCATTTATCCTCATGACAACCCTGGGAGGTAGGTGCTAATATTATGCTTATTTTACATAATTGGAAACTGAGGCAGGCAACAGTTAAGTGACTTGCTCAGAGTGCCACTGCTAATAAGTTTCTGAGGCAAGATTTGAACTCAGGTCTCTAGGTCTAGAGCTGTATCCATTGTACCACAGCTCTATAATTGGTAATAAGGATGTTAGAAGACAGTCCCTGTCCTCAAGATGCTTATAATCTAGGTGGCTGTAAGACATGCTTCATGTTATGAGAAAATTCTTCCCTCCGCTTTTTGTAGAGGTGGTGGAAAGGCTACTCTTTTGTAACAATAGAAAGGTCAGACTTTTTAAAATATAACATTGGTTAGTTTTGCCATCATTGGCTTTTTTCCCTCTTCTTTTTTATTCTTTGTCATTAGAGATGGCTCTCTGGGAGGAAGAGCAGGAAAGGGTATATTTAGGAGTAAAGGTGATGTAAAAATAAAATGTTATCAATAACAATACTTTATAAAACTAATAAAAGGTGGGGCATGCTTCAAAGATCCAAGATCAATCATGTGTGGGTACTCCTTTCCACTGATGCTTTTGTAAAGAGCTATTATGAGTTGTTATAGCAATTGGAAGAAAGAAAGGAAGGAAGGAAGGAAGGAAGGAAGGAAGGAAGGAAGGAAGGAAGGAAGGAAGGAAGGAAGGAAGGAAGGAAGGAAAAATGGACAGATCTATCTGGTAGTCAGCATTCCGATAGTGAGTCTTTCTGGACCTAGTTAGTCTAATCTTTGGGTGCAGACATACTGTCCCATGCTGGAAGCAGGTATAACACCTGTTAGAGTTGGCATCTCACTTACAATGGCCTGTAAAAACCCAGGGTCACCTCCCCATCATGATAAGACATCAGGAGTAGAACTTATGCAGGAGGGGAGTGGGTGGTGGATAAAACATATATGAAAAGACAGCAGTCTAAAACAGAGTCCGGGAGCGGCTCGGTGGCCCAGTGAATAGAGCACTAGAGTCAGGAGGACCTGAGTTCAAATTCGGCCTTACTAGCTGTGTGACCTTGGGCAAGTCACTTAACCCCAATTGCCCCGCCTTCCCCCTTCCAAAAAGTAAAAAGAAAAATCTAAAATAAATAAATAAAAATAAAAGAGTCCTAAAACAGTTGTCAAATAAATGGTTAGGTTTAAATCTTTTAGATGAGATGACCAAAGAAGCATTTATATTAGTCTGGAAATTGGGTATTATTTATATTATTCCTGTTTCCAAGACTGGAAAGCTGAGACGTGGAAAGGTTAATTTGTTCAAACCCATGCCAAGGTTACATAGCTTGTAAAAAGCCTTGGGAAGTCATCTAGTCCATCCCTCTGCCTGACTGTGGTAGAGCCAGGAAAGCAGCCAAGGAGTGACTGCACCCTGGCATATGGTAAAGTATTCCAGCCCTTTGTCCTGGCTTCCTTCCCAATTTCAAATGACTTGGAAATCATGAACAATGAAAGAGTGAATTTCTCAGGTAATTAATTACATCCCTAAAGGATAAGTACATTTTATGAATCTCATTTCCAGATCAGGAAACTGCTAAATTAAGAATTAGAGTTTGGAATTAGCACTGAGGTCCAGTTCTAGGGCTTGGATGGCTAGTCCACATTGATCCCCAAAGGCAATGGTTTTATTTGATGAAAATCTAAGTAAGGTCACAAGAGAAACTGCTTGAACCTGACAGCCACCTTGTGGTTGTTGTGGCATTACTCAGGCAGAAAGGAGAAGGAAAGACTTAGGAAAGTCTAGATTTAAGGAACATTTTTGCCTTCTAAAGCATTTGTGTGTAAATGCACAGCATCTGCTTGGGTGGGCTTTGCAATGAAAGAACTGGCTCTTGAAGGAATTGCTGCTTTCTAAGGCTACCAGCAGTCATGAGAGGTCGGACTGTAACTTGGGACTTTGAATGCTACAAAATCAGGTTAACTCAAAATGAAATCAGTTTCACACTTCAGTGATATCACTCTTGAAGTGACCACTAAGTTGGGGAAGACAAGGCTTTTAAAATTTTTTTTAAGATGAACATTTTCCCAAACATCTCATTCTTGCATTTTAAATTGAGGAGATGTGTAAGGATGAAAAATCTGCACAGGTTTCCACAGATGTTCCTCTGGATCTGTGGAATGCATTTAGGCTTGCTGCCAGCCCAAGGGATAAATAAAGTTAGACCCGGAGGTGAGGTAGCCTGTTAATTAAAAGTCTGGCCAAGAACCAGTACTGCAAGAAATAATTTGGGTATGTCAGGTTGAGACTCAGAAAACCACAAGTTTAAACTACACAAAGCATCTATTAGGGAAAAAAGAGGTCACACTAAAGTGGAATTTCCACACCAGTTTATATTTTGTTTTGCTTAGGAAATTAGTCTTTTATATCAATAGTTTATGGTTCCCTTACACCCCTTCTTTTTTTCTTCAAGCTTTGACAGTCTGATTTCTTTGCATTGGGGGTAGTGTTTCCCTCTTTCTGTTAGTCCCCTTACCTCTCACAGTTCCCAGGGAAGAAGGAAAAGGCTCGGGAGTGGGGTCCAGTATGTTTCTCTGATGCCGGCAAGTCAGGGAGAAGATAAGGGCAAAGTGAAGTCAGCTGGAAGGTCCTTAGGGAATTGCAGCAGAAGGGTCAGCTGTAGGCTTAGTGAGGGTTGGAGGAGGGAGCCCTCGTATATAAAGAAGGCAGTTAGCCCGGACTGGGTATTAGCAACTCCTTCACGCTGCAGGGAGGGAGGGAGCAAGAGAGGGAAGAGAGGGGGGCCCATTCCCCTCTGTGAAAGACAGGCTTCATCCCTGTAGAACCCCTTGTCAAGAAGGGGAGCTCCTCCTGCTTTTCTAATATTTATGAATATTCCACTGTGTTCCCCGCCTCCCCATCACGCCCCCAGAGCCAAATCCTTTCTGAACCCCCAGTCTTGGATTTTCTTGAGTCTGTGATTATTGTAGGAGAGGTAGAGAGGTTGGGGGATGGGCCGAGGGGGTGAATCTGGCTGGTATTAATAGACACAACAGGACATTTCAGAATGGGATCATTCCATAATAGTAGGAATGGGGGGCAAAGGGGCTGGCTACCATGGCAACGAGTCTGTGCTTTTAAGACTGCACTTGGCAGCCAATAGAGGGGGTCTATGGGGCAGCAGAAGAGTTTGTGAATGGGGAGGGGGTGATAATAGTCAAGTCAGTGGGAAAAGCTGAAGGGCCCTTGTTTGGTCAAATGAGAGGGGACTCTTTGAGGACAGTTGCTGTAGGGTTCTTGTGTCCTGCCCTGTATAATTAGCCTCCACTAAGCGTAGTTGAATAAAATCGACGCCTTTATCTGGAGATGAGCACAGCTGCATACTTCCTAATAATAGGGTGCTGTCTACCCCTCACAGGCAACGTGGGCTCAGCCTGGGAGTCCCCATTTTAGAGAAATAGGATAACCCATATAGTGAGCACCAGGACTTTCTCTGTCATAACTCGCTCTTTGGTAACATCTTGGGAGGGTGGAGAGGGCGGGGCACTGTGTTTTAGATGTGGTTGAAGCGGGGGGGAGGGGGGAGAGAATGATTTTCTAATTTACCCAAGGATTGCTTTCTTGACCAAGACTTTCTCTTCCCTCTGGCCACAGAGATGATCAGTAAAACAACCCCACTCCTTTTTTTCAAGCCTACAAGAGTTTTAAATCCAAACCAAGCTCAATTAAATTCTTTCCTTCTTTATTCTAAGGGAGAGACTAAATTTGTGAAAAATTATTCTAAATTTAACCAACCCCCTCCCCCATCCCAAACATTTCAATATAGGAGATTACATTTTAAAGCATTCTCCCCAAATCCAGGATAAGGACCAGAGAATAGCGCTGAACATTACCCCTAGTAGTATGAAAGTATAATTGTTTTCCTGCTATTTAGAGCCTTTTCTTTCTATTTTTATATTGTTGAAGGTATTCAGGTGTCTGAGTATGGACATGGAAATGCTAACAATAAGTGCTCACAGACAGAAGGTAGAAAAATTCTTTGTGAAAGACCAGGGAGTCAGCCACTTAGCCCCTCTGTTAGTGACCCCTGCTGGACACTTTTTGTAATTCCATAAGCAGCCATCAATCAACCAACAAAAATGTAAGGAGCATCTGTTATGTACCTGTTCCTGTCTGGATACAAGAGAAATGGATCTTACCTCCAAGAGCTTTGATTCGATGTACATACTTGAAACAATAGCATAACAATGTGACTATTAATTAATTACGTGGTAATTATTATTAGTATGCGATTAAGGGCTGAATTGTGGTGTGGGGGACAACAAATACATAGGAGTTTAGAAAAAGGCTAGCAATCACCGAAGATTGACATTTTATGGAAGAGAAAGGCTTTCAGCTGGGCCTAGAAGGACAGTTAGGTTTGGACAGGCAGAGAAGGGAGGATGTGGACTAGGTAAGTAGAGGGAGTAACTTAGGTAAAAGTCTGACATTGAGAATGGACATCAATTCACCATAGGATCATGTCTCTAGAGGTGAAAGGGCTCTCAGAGGCCATCCTGTCCAACAACTAAAATTGACAGCTGAAGAAACTAAGACCCAGGCACTTGCCCAATGTTATACAAGTAGTAAGTGTGGCGGTATTTGGACTCAGGTCTCCTGACTCCAGAGTCAGGGTTATTTTGTTATACTATACTATCTCCCATACTACTGTACCTTATATATCATCTCACCTAACTGCATCATTAATTTTTTTTTTAATTTTCAGAGAGGAAACTGAGACTTGTAGAGGTTACATGATTTGCTTAAGATCACACAGTAGGTTAGTGTAGAGCCAGCATCCAAATTCAAGTCTTCTGATTCTAAATTTGGGCATTATGCCATGCTGCCTGCTACTAAAAACCCAGATATTTAGTGTCTTTTGGGCTGCATGGTCAGGGCAACTAGGCCACAGTAGGTAGTGCCAGCCCTGGAGTCAGGAAGACCTGAGTTCAAATGCAGCCTCAGACACTGACTGTGACCCTGGGCAAGTCACTTAACCCTGTTTGCCTCAGTTTCCTCATCTGTAAAATGAGCTGGAGAAGGAAATGGTAAACCACTCCAGTATCTTTGCCAAATGGGGTCACAGAGAGTCAGATGTGACTGAAACAACTGATATGTTGTTTCAAAGACAACAGGTATGTACAGGCAATAGTGAAAGTAGCTTGAGTAGCACCTGAAGGCCTGCATAAGCTGCTTGCTGAGCATGAGTCCAAGAGGGGAGCCATTGTGAGCTGTGGGAGCCAAGAAGGGATTGACATTAAAAAGACCTTGTGTTTATCAGGACTAGAGAGGTGAGTAGAGCTGCTGTACTCTGTACTGGTCACAGAAAATCTGACTTCCTGGGCTTCCTTTAAGTGCCAGTTAAAATCCCATCAAAAAGCTTTCCTAATCCCTCTTAATTCTAGTGCCTTCCCTCTTAATTATTCCCTATTTATCCTGCAGATAGAGTTTTATACACATGTATATGTATGAATGTAGGTGTGCATGCATTTGTCTGTCTGCATCCTGTCTCTCCCATTAGATTGTAAGCCCCTTGAGGGCAGGGACTGTCTTTTGCCTCTTTTTCTATCTCCAGTACCTAGCACACAGTAGGTGTTTAAAAAATGTTTATTCTTTGATAGATTATTGGGTTTGCTTCTGGGTGCTTAAAGGCACTAAATAAGCTTGAGAGCATCTAGTGGACATAAACAAGGTGAGGGTCCTTGGGTTGATGTCATGTGAGGTTCAGTTGAAGCAGCTGAGAATATTTTGCCTGGAGGAGACTTAAACGAGGTATGACAACCACCTTTAAGAATGTGAAGTCTGCAATGTAAGAGGAAAGAGGTTTATTTTACTTGGCTGTATGAGGGAGAACTAGAGACAAGGAACATTAGTTACAACATGCAACTTTAGGGCTGAGGTAAGGAATGCCCTCCCAGCAGGTTATCTAGAGGTGGAATGGGTGCCTTGGGGAGTACTGGGCTCCTCCTTGCTAGAAGCCTTCACTGCTAGGGGCAGCCAGGTGGTGCAATGAAGAGAGCCCCGAGCCCGGAGTCAGGAAGATGTGAATTTGAATCCAGCCTCAGATAGTCACTAGTTGTGAGACTGTGGGAAAACCATTTAAATGCTATTTGCTTCAGTTTCCCCGGTTGTACATCGGGGATAACAATAGCACCTGTCATGCAGGACTTTTGTGAGGATCAAATAAGATAATACTTGTAAAGTGCTTAGCCCAGTGCCTGGTACACAGTAGGCACTTAATAAATGCTTCATTCGCCTTCCTTTCACAGATCTGTGGCTTGTAATCTTTTTTTGTGTCATGGACTCCTTTGCCAGTCCAGTGAAGCCTATAGACCCCCTTCCCAAACTAATGTTTTTAAGTGTATAAAATAAAATTATATAGGAGATATATAAATTATATAAAATTATATACATAGGAAATCAATTATATTGAAATATTTATTAGTGTCTGTGGATATATCTATATCTATATACCTATTGAAATGTGTATCTCTACAGTCCCCAGATTAAGAAGTCATGTTTTAGATGGTTTGGGTTAGGCTAGATGGCAGTTGAGGCTGGGGATGGGGCCATCTTCATAGAGACCTTGAAAGATAGGTGGTGTGAGTCATTTTAGTCACATCCTACTCTTTGTGACCCCATTTTGGGTTTTCTTGGCAAAGATACTGAAGCGGTTTTCCATTTCCTTCTCCAGCTCATTTTATAGATGAGGAAACTGAGTCAAACAGGATTAAATGACTTGCCCAGGGTCACACAGCTAGTGTCTGAGATCCCATTTGAACTCAGGTCTTCCTGACTCCAGGTCCAGAGCTATATCCACTGCAACACCTAGATGCTGAAAAATAGGTAGAGGAGTTTAAACTCGATGGGATAGGCTATCGTCAACCAATATAGTTCTTGATCAGTCGAATGACATGATAGAGGTGATTCTTTAGGAATTTCATGACTAGTCTTACAATGTCTCAAGGACACCCTTTCTGTGTGATGTTACTTGTAGTAGTGGGATGCTAGGAAGTAAGTCTGTAGAAGGTGAGGAAGGTTCTATATGCATGCATGTGCCTGCACATGCTCGGCGCATGCACGCACACATGTAATTGGAGCCACAGTCCAACCAAGCCCAATAGAGGACAGTGCAGGGTAAGGGTGTTTCTGGAAGAATCCTTTGCAAAATATTGCTCAGGATTAAATAACTCAGAATTTAAACTCCTACCCATTATGTTATCAGATGTTCACACTGATTTTTTTTTCTCCCACATGCAGGGGAGACAGCTGTTGTTTCACACTGAAAAGTGTTAGAAACCATTTTGAGATCATCAGAGTTCTTTAAGGACTTTGTAAGTGTGGAGATTTTAAATTGACATTTTTCTATTTGACTTTTGAAATTGGTGTAAAAATGAACCAACATTCAAAAACTATTTGCAGTTTGAAAAATGGAAGTTTTTTCATTATCCTATATTTGCTTCTACTTTTCTCATTCTGTGTATTTCCTTCTGCATATTTATATACCTTAAAAATAATTTTTATTATAAAGACATGTAATAAGTCTCCAGTTCTGGGTTTGCTGATCTTGAGGAATGGTAAGTACTTCTATGGAAGTATCTATAGAAGTGTAAACACAACCCACCTTTACCAAGCCTCCAAAGGAAGGAGAAAAGATTGTACTTGGTTTGGACTTCTTCCAGCTCCATAAGGAAGCAAATGAATTATTCAAATCTGTGGCATCGGGGCTTGGAATAGAATCAAAGATTAAGAGCTGAAAGAAAGCTTTGTAGGGGATGTCCAGTTCAACCCCTTCATTTAACAAAGAGGGAAACAAAGTCCTAGAGAAGTTAGACAACAGCCTCTTGTGAACCCACATCTTCTGGCTCCAAATCCAGTCATCTTTCCCTTGTACCATGATGGTCATTTCCCAGGTGTTTCAGGTGCCAGTGATTCTGGGGAAGGCCTAGAAGACAGGACATCAACTGGTGGGGGGTGGGGCCTCTGGAGAAGATGGTGATTGTTGATGTTTGATGTTCCTTTCTTCCTTCTTTTCTCAGGCACCTGTGCAGACCCTGCCACAATCGAGAGAAAGCCAAGGGCCTGGGCAAGTACATCTGCCAGAAGTGTCACCTGATAATTGATGAACAGCCCTTGATGTTCAAGAATGACTCTTACCATCCAGACCACTTCAACTGTACCCACTGTGGGTGAGTGCCCTGGCATCAGTGGAAGCCTGGTAAAACATGCTGTCCGTCAGGGCTTTTCAGCCTGAATGGTGGAACCAACCAGTCATGTTAATCAATAAGATTTTGCTGAGCTTCTCGGTTTTGCACTCCACTCTGGAGGTCCCATGGATTACTGGGGATTACCCGTTACTGGGATTACCCATTATTTTGGAAATAAGTGCACTTGAGTTCCCTCAGGCTTTTATCCAAATTTCTAAAATCAAATGAACTTGGTTTGCTAGCAGGCAATACCAGAGCATATATTTTTAAAGCAACACATTTAATTAAAATGTTAGAAATTAGCAAAAAAAAAATAGAGTTTAAGATTCAGGTCTCCTTCCTGAGTAAATATTATAGGAAAGAGAAGGGAGCAATCCCTGGGGAGACTCATACTCCAGGTAGAGAAAGTGTCTCATGTAGCCAGATGGATTTGGTGGGGGAGGTGAAAGGAGGAGGAAGAGCAAAGATTCAACCATGCAATGTCTATCTTTTTAGTCCTCTTAGCTATCATTGTAGTAGCAGAAGGAAGTTGTCTCTGTATCTCAGCTCATTTTTCCACAGCCTGCAATCAGATTTTGTAGATGGCCTTTTCTCCCTTTGTTTCCCTGCCCCTAGTGAATGGTTACCACCATGAATAAGTCCCGATGAATGATTATCCCCTGGCATTATATGATATAGCTGGACAGACATATTTCTATTATTGCTCTTCCTGTACATTCTTCCTTGTGGTAGGTGCTATGGGGGATCAAGAAAAGGAGAAGGCATAGTCCCTGTCTTAAGGAAATGTACAGTCTGTTTGAGGAGGTAGGGTCAACACTTAAGAAACATAACAAGACTATTGTCTTGAGCTTCAGATCTTCAGAAGATTTCTTCAATGTAGACAGTATCTCCAAAGCAGATCACAGTTCCTCCGTGTCTTAGTAGATGTTATTCATGAGTTTCTGTGGTCAAAATGATTCTTTACCTGTTGGCTAAGTCTCTGAGCACAAACCTTTCTCCATGTAGCCAAGCTGATTCTTGCATTGATGAACACAGAGATCATCAATGAACCTGGACCTGAAGCCTTTCCAGACTGCTAGGATCTACCAGAGTTTAGCTAGCGTAGCCTTTGAGAAGCCTTTAAGGTTGCTTTAATGCCAAGATGAGCCTTCTGAGTAGGACTTGAGTGGAGAATACCAGTCCTAATTAGGAGAGAACAGTGTGTTTTTTTTTTAAGTGCTTTGTGTGAGACTTTATGGAATTAAGTTTGACTAAACAGAATGTATTTAAAAAAAAAAAAAGATTTTTTTTTTCTGTTTATTTTCCTATTTGTCCTTAACTTTCTTCTATTTAGTTAAAAGAATTCCTCACCAGACAACACTCCCTAAAAAGCATGGGAAATGATGAATTTAAAGGATGTGGGCTCTTGAAGTCTCTCTTCTGCCTAACATTTCTGTTTTTGGAAGAATATTGAAAGCCATCACAGAGGCAGGAAGTAACCACTGGCAAGGCCCAGAACCTCTTTGTTCTCCTAAGTCCCTCTGTTTATGTTCTAGGAAAGAACTTACTTCGGAGGCCAGAGAGCTGAAAGGGGAACTTTACTGCCTGCCCTGCCACGACAAAATGGGGATTCCCATTTGTGGAGCTTGCCGGAGGCCCATTGAAGGCCGTGTGGTCAATGCCTTAGGAAAACAATGGCATGTGGAGGTAAGTCCCTAGTCATTCAAGGTCTAAAATGCTGGAGAACTATAAAAGTGCTAGGAGTCACTCACTGATTCAACTGTGAAAAAAAACAGGTAGTAATGGTGCACAGACCTTCCTCATCTACACTCACAGATGTGGATAGTAATGTCACCCTTAGGTAGAACTCCTTCTCTTTCTCTCCAATTTTATTTATTTTTTCTTTTTAATTAATTTTTAGTTTTCAACATTCATTTCCACATGATTCTGAGTTCCAAATTTTCTCTCAATCTCTCCCAGCCCCATCCCAAGATGGCATGCATACTGATTACCCCTTCCCCTAGTCTGCCTTCTATTTTTTCATTTGTTTGGATCTGTTTAATAGTATTTTAATTTCTCATAAAGTCATTAGCTTCTATTTGCTCCAATCTAATTTTGAAGGAATTATTCTCTTCAGTGAGCTTTTGAAATTCTTTTTCCATCTGGCATATTCAGCTTTTTAAGGCATTCTTCTCCTCACTGGCTTTTTGGGCCTCTTTTTCCATTTGAGTTAGTCTATTTTTTAAGGTGTTATTTTCTTTAGCCAAGTTGTTGACTCTCTTTTCATGATTTTCTTGCATCATTCTCATTTCTCTTCCCAATTTTTCTCCACTTCTCTTACTTGATTTTCAAAATCCTTCTTAAGCTCCTCCATGGCTTGTAACCAGTTCCCATTTTTCTTGGAAGCTTTTGGTACAGGAGTTCTGACTTTGTTGTCTTCTTCCCATTCCATGTTTTGATCCTTTTTGTTCCCATAAAAGGAATCTAAAGTTGGATTGATTGCTGTGCTTGCTTTGCTTCCTTTGCTTGCTCATGTTGCCACTCAATTACTTGACTTTTGAGCTCTTTGCCACAGTAGAACTCTGCTTCCAGAGGGGAGAGCTCTGTCCCAAATTGCTGGGGTTTTTGCAGCTGCCAGAGGTATTAGGAGGGCACTTTCTCTGCAGCCTCCACAAATTCTGGCTCACTTGTCACACACCTCAGGACCACCACCCAAGACCGAGATCCAGATCCAGGCAGGTTAAAGCAAGAGCGATTACCCTCTGAATGGTCACTTGGCTGTGCTACAATCTTCAGGCCAGGAGCTTTAAAGCAGCCATGTGGAGACAGCTGCAGGGCTGCTGTACCTCTGCCACTTCTAGCTCCAGGGGCATGGGCCAGACCCACTCCTCCATCCCTCTTCCCCCCCACCCCCCTGCCCCCACCAGGTTCCAACAGAGTTCTATACTGACCTCTCACTTTTTCTTTGTCATTTATGGGTTGATAATTCTCGAAACCGACACTGCTGCTGGTGATACACTCTCCTGAAGTCCACTGCAGCCACTGGTTGGGGCCCCCCTGGGGCTAAAACCAGGGGCTCATGTGGGGCTGGGCTTGGCTCCCAGTGTGCTTCAATGAAGCCTTTCTGTCCACCTGCTGGGCTGCCTTCAGTGGAAGACTTGTTTCTCTCTGTCACTTTGTGGGTTTTGTAGCTCTAAAATTTGTTTAGAGTCATATGTTCTAGGTATTTGAGGTGGGTTATGGCGAGGAGCTCAAGGAGTTTTTCTGCTTCTACACCTCCATCTTGGCTCTGCCTCCTCCATTATAATTTTTAAGGAATTTCTAGATGAGGAGATTATCAACCCCAGGTGAGAAACTCTTTAGAACAAAGAGCATTCAAACTAATTAGCAGATTCTTTATTTAGGTTTAACCTTTTAGACGCTTCCTGATTTGGGGTGTGGTCACCTTGGACAGGATAAAGGTAGAACACCAGGCCTAGAAATCTGACCTTAGAGACTTAACAGCTGAATGACCCTAGGCAAGTCACTTAACCTTGTTTGCCTTAATTTCCTCATCTGTAAGATAAACTGGACGAAGAAATGGCAAAGTACTCCAGGATCTTTGTCAAGAAAACCCCAAATGAACTGAACAGTACCTTGGTCAGAGATATGACCTTAATTTATAGTGACTTTCCAGTGCATTTCCCACATTTTCATCTCTTCTGGCTAGGCTAGTAAGTAGGCAATGGTTATTTGCTTAAAAGCTCTGGGGTTCAGAATATTCCTGCTTTTAAACAGTAAATCTCTTCCTGTTCACTGGGGAAGAAAAGGTATAGAAACTAGGGGGAAGGAAGGAAGGGTGTGCAAGATCATTGTTTCTGATAAAAACTCAGTCAAATTTGTGGCCTTTTCATTATGCAAAAGAAAACATTCCCAGTCTGAAATTTTTTTTTTGGTCTTACCCTTTTATATCTTGCAAATGCATCCATTCAGTCGATCTCAAAGAGCACTTATTAAAGTGCTTTCTCAGTGCTAGGCACTGTTCTAAGCTTGGTAATACATAGAAAAAGCAAAAAGCCAGCTCCTGCTTTCAGGGAGCTCACAGTCTAACGACAGACTCAAAGCCCAAAAAGGGGCATGACTTATATCTCATAGTCCCCACTTCCTGTTCCAAGTCTGAAAGGTGCTTTGCTGACCCCCATCTATCTGTGGTTTTTATCCTTCCCTTAGACTGTAAGCTACTTAAGGACCTGTGTTTCTAATTTTTCTTCCTTGTATTTCTTTGTGTCTTCCTTAATAAATGTTAACTGAATTGGGAAAAAACCCTCTCTTTCTGTAGTTTTGAACAGAAATAAGCCTCTACTTGCTCCTCTGAAGCTCCCAGGAGGCACTGTAAATTTTGCTAAAGGAATGAAATCTCTTGAGGAACCCATAATAAAGGTCTCCATTCCTCCTCCTTCTCTCTAATTTGCTAATGCATTCTAAAGCCAAATACAGAAACTTCTGAGATTATTTGGAGCACTGTTGCCCCTGCTTCATCACAGATAATAGAGAATTATCTTTGTGTACTTACACATATATGCATTCAAATTCTGGCTTGTTCTAATATCTTAAATGGATCAACTACAAATAAATTCATTGATCTGCTTAGCTGCTTATTCAGCTAAAACCATTTGTTCATTTGAACTAAGTGGACCCAGAAGGAATCTATGTATTGATTTGTCTGTTGTTTAATGACAAAAAGCATAGCTTTCCACCCTATGCCCTGCTCCCTCTCTCTAATCCTCCCAGCCTCTGCTATGGGTTATTAGGTCCAGCTAACCCATTAGAACAACACCTAGTAGGACCAGCCACGTGACTGCCTTTTTCTTCCAAATAGTAACAAAGGCCAGGAATCCCAGAATCCTCAGACTGATAGAGATCTTCTAGAGGTCTTGTTACCTGATTTTCAGTAGATGGCTTCCAGGCAGTGGGAAGGCATGTCTAAGATTAAACATTAGTCTAAGCAAGCTGAGTAGGTTTGTTTGACTCAGAGAGCCCTGGGTGACCTCAACAAATCCTTTAAACTCTCAAAATAGGGACAATAATATACTTGTAGCACCCACTCATTGTATTGGGTTGTTGTAAGAAATTGTTTTGTAAACTCCAAAATTCTACATAAATGTGTGCTATTCTTGTATTATCTCAATTACACCTTCCAGCTCAAAAACCCAGTGATTCAGCAAAGATAATACACAAATCTATCTAGATAATGGAGCTTTGATTTTACCAGAGAGGTCTGACTTACTACACAGTAATGGAGATTAAAAATAGACACCCACTGAACCAAGAAGCAGACCAGAATTCATCCATCCAAATGAATTTCGCCTCTGTCAGTGTGGTTGCTTCAGAAGGTAGTTCACTTGCTCCAGAGAAGCGGCTGTTTTTCAGGACATTTTGAGAATTCTTCCTAAGATAACAGATCTAGGACTGAAAGAAACATTAGAGAGCATCTAAATTCCCTAATTTTATAAGTGAGGAAACTGAGTCCTAGAGAAGCCAGATGACTTACTTACTCAAGGGTAAACAGGTGGAAGGCACATGGTGGAGATGTTTCTAGCTATGATTATTATTTATTTATTTATTTTGCTTTTTAGAGGGCAATTGGGGTTAAGTAACTTGCCCAAGGTTACACGGCTAGGTTTTTGTGTGTGTTAAGTGTCTGAGGCTGGATCCAAACTCAGGTCCTTCTGACTCCAGGGCCAGCGCTCTATTCACTGTGCTACTTGGCCGTCCCACCTAGCTATGATTATAAATGCAGCATCCTTTGCAATGGAGCATCCTTTTTTTTTTATGCCTTTCAGAGCCAGGCACCTCCTCCTCCAAGGAGTCTCCTTTCTTTGTAGTCACATTTTGTTTCTGACTCCAGTCAGCATTGCTTTGGCTTCATCACCCAATTTCTTCACCTAGATTTGGTTCTGATTGAATTTGACTGTTTCCATAATTCAAATCCAACTGAAAAAAAGTCAAGGGAATGTCCAAGAGAATATTCTTCTTTTTTTTTAATTAAACAAATGCTTTATTAACTTCTGGTTTACACCATTCATTTCCACCAGATTATGAGTTACATTTTCCCCCCATTTTTTCCCTACTCACCACCCCAGAATAGAAGTCCCACCAGATATCCCCTCATCCAATCTGCTCTCTCCCATATCTTCTCCCATACCCCCTTCGACTTTGCCATTAGGACAAGGTGAATCTCTGAGCCCCACTGCCTGGACATCTTATGAAACATTTAATTTTAAAACTTCGATTTTCAGATCCATTCCCTTTCTCCCTTGTCACCCACTCCCTCTGAGAAGATAAGCAATTCAGTATGTGTTGTACATGTATATCTATGCAAAACATTACCATAGTAGATATATTGTAAAAGACTGCTTATATTTCCCTCCCACCTGTCTCACCTCCCACCTGGTCCATTCCCTACTTTGATCCTGTCCCTCTTTGATAGTAGGTACTTCTAACCTCCCCTCTCCCCAGAATGCCCTCCCCTCCATCATCCCCCCTCTCATCCCCCTTTCCCCTACTCAGGAGAGTGAGTGAGGGTAAGATATTCCATTTAGTATGTATGTGATTCTCTCCTTGAGCCAACTTCAATGAGAATATGCTTTTGCCTTTTTGCCTTCCTGTTCTTCCCCTCCCCTGCAACTACTTCCCCTTGCCTCTTCTACATGAGATAGTTTGCCCTACCCTGTCTCTCTCCATCTCCTCTTGCCACTTTCCTCTCTCACCTCTTGACTTCACCCCTTAAGAATCATCCCTTCCTTGGGGCGGCTAGGTGGTGCAGTGAGCAGAGATCCAGCCCCGGAGCCAGAAGGACCCGAGCTTGGATCTGGCCCCAGACACCCAACACACAAACAAAAACCCAGCCACGTGAACCTGGGCAAGTCACCCAACCCCAATTGCCCTCCAAGAAAAAAAAATAATTATCCCTTCCCATCAAATTCAACCTGTGCCCTCTATCCATGTATACCTGTGAACATATGCCATGTACCCTTCTTCAATTATTTTCATAATGAGAAAGGTTTCATCAAACACAGTTATTGTTTTTCCATGCAGGACTGTAAATAGTCCAACTTTGATAAGTTCCTTTTGATTTCTTTTCCTTGATTACCTTCTCAAGCATCTCTTGCTTCTTGTGTCTGAATGTCAAATTTTCTATTCAACTCTGGTTTTTTCATCAAGAATGCTTGAAAGTCCTCTATTCCACTGAATGACCATATTTTCCCCTGAAACAAGATACTCAGTTTTGCTGGGTAGGTGACCCTTGGGTTCATTCCCAGCTCTTTTGCCCTCTGGAATATCATATTCCATGCCTTCGATCCCTCAGTGTAGAAGCTGCCAGGTCCTGGGCTATTCTGATTGTGTTTCCACAATATTGAAATTGTTTCTTCCTGGCTGCTTGTAGTATTTTCTCCTTGATCTGGGGATTCTGGAACCTGGCTATAATATTCCTGGGAGTTTTCTTTTGGGGATCTTTTTCAGGAGGTGATCTGTGGATTCTTTCAACCTCTATTTTGCCCTCTGGATCTAAAACATCAGGGCAATTTTCCTTGAGAATTTCTTGAAGGGTGATTTCTAGGTTCTTTCTTTGATCATGGCTTTCAGGTAGTCCAATAATTTTTAAATTGTCTCTCCTGGATCTATTTTCCAGGTCAGTGGTTTTTCCCATGAGATATTTCACATTGCCTTCTATTCTTTCATTTGTTTGGATCTGTTTAACAGCATCTTGATTTCTCATAAAGTCACTAGCTTCCATTTGCTCCAGTCTAACTCTGAAGGAATGAATCTCCTCAGTGAGCTTTTGAGATTCTTTTTCCATCTGGCAAATTCGACTTTTTAAGGCATTCTTCTCCTCATTGCCTTTCTGAGCCTCTTTTGCCATTTGAGTTAGTCTATTTTTTAAGGTGTTATTTTCCTCAGTCAGGCTGTTGACTGTCATTTCATACTTTTCTTGCATCTTTTTCATTTCTCTTCCCAAATTTTCCCCCACTTCTCTTATCTGCTTCTTAAGGTCCTCTATGGCCTGTAGCCAGCTTGTATTTTCATTTGGGGCTTTTGGTGCAGGAGTTCTGACCTCACAGTCCTCCTCCATGCTTTGAGCCTCTTTGCCCCTAAAATAGGAGTCCAATGTTGAACTTTTCTGTTTATTTTGTTTCGTTTGCCTAAGCATATTGCCACTTAATTACTTGATTTTGAGGCTTGTTGCCACAGTAGGACTCTGCCACCAGACAGGGGAGCTTCCGCCCAAACGTGGGGTCTTCACAACTTCCGCCAGTTGGGTGGCCTCTGTAAAGCCTCCACCCACTCTGGCAAGTTGGATACCCACCCCAAACTTCCCCCCCAGACCACAATCCAGATCCAGGCAGTTTAAAGCAAAAGCGATTAACCCCCAGACTGATTGCTGGATCTTCCTACAGTTTGCAGACCAGGAGCTAGAGCCACTACTGATGCTGCAAAATGGCTTCTGTGCAGCTGTTTCTTCAGCAGCTTTTTGCCCCCAGGGGAGGAAGCCACGTGTTCCCCAAATACTGGTCCCAAAGTCCATAGGGCACTAACCTCTCACTTTGTCCTAGGCATATCTGTGCTGATAATTCTGGAATTGCCACAATTGCTGGTGTTCTGGGGTTCCACCAGCAGGCTGAAGGCCCGGCCGCCCTGGGGCTGAAACCGCGGACCTGGGCTTGGCTCTGTGGGCTGCGCTGTCGGTTCCCAGGGCGCTGTGCTGCCTGTTCTCAGAGAGCTGTGCTGGGCGCTCCCTGCAGGGCTGCTGGGCTGTCCTCAGCAGGAGGTTAGCTTCTCTGTGCCGTTCTGTGGGTGCTGTGGCTCCAGAAGTTGTTCGGAGTCTCCTTTCACATTCCAAGAGAATATTCTTCATTAGGTGTTTAGTTTCTTAAGAATGTGTGATCCTTCATCTTCATAGCTCAACCCTTGGCACAGAAACTTGTTATTTTCTTGGTGTAGACCTATGACTTCATTATGTAGGCAATTCTCAGCCTCCATGGATACTGATCAGCAACTTCTTTGTAATTTATGGTGCTAAGACTTTGCTGGGACACTGAGATAAAGTGATTTACTTGTGATTACCCAGTTAATGGGTGTCAGAGATAGGATGTATATACAGGTTGTCTTGACCCCCAGGTGATCTCCATTACCATGCTGCCTCTTGCCATAGTAACATATTAGTATTCTTTTAATAAATGAACTTATTTAATAAATTTATTGAATAAATTAATTTAATAAGTAAATTGAATTTATTTAATAAATTTAATAAATACATTTAATAAAATGAATTGGGATTCCACTTCAGGTTCTGAAGTCAATTCTGAAGGAGTCCACTTAAAGGATTGTTGTCATCAAAGGCATCTCCATGGCTGTTGTTCAGTTGTGTCTGACTCTTCATGACCCCATTTGGGGTTTTCTTGGCAAAGATACCAGAGTGGTTTGCTAATTCCTTCTCTAGCTCATTTGACAGATGAGGAAACCCAGGTAAACAGGGTTAAGTGACTTGCCCAGGGTCATACAACTAGTAAGTGAAGCTGGATTTGAACTTGATGTTCCTGACTCCAGGATCAGTATTCTATCCACTGCATCCCCTAACTCTCCTGTGATTACAAATGGCCAAATAGTTGTTTATTTGCATTGGTTGAGAGAGTTTTCTATGTTGCTGGAATCACAGGCCCAGAATAAAAAAAATAAAAATAGTCATCCTCATAGGTTTGGGATTGTCTTTGAATTTTAATAAGCCAGCCAATGCCTGGTTTTCATTGTCCCAAGTCACTAGGAATAATTGTAATCATGTGTGACTCCTAGAGATTTGTTCTAAATAAGGTCTGTCTTTCCTTCCCGGCTACAACACAGCTCTCAGACCCACAAATGGCATGTAATTTAGAGAAGTGCCAGATCCTGAACCACAGCTAAATGACATTCTAGCCATCTCTGTCTGTTACTAGCTTTGTGACCAGAAGAAAGTCTTTAAAACTCTTTGGGTATCAGTACTTCTTCTGTAAGATGAGGTGATTGGACAAGGCCCTTTGCAGCTCTAGATTTATGATTGCACGGCATGGAAATTTCTTTCAAGTGGTGAACTAAGGATTTGTATCTCTAGCACTTACAAGAATGGGTGGGTGCCTTGGTTCTCAGGGCACTGACAGTATTTGCTTTCTTCCTCAACAGCATTTTGTCTGTGCCAAATGTGAGAAACCATTCCTGGGTCACCGTCACTATGAGAAGAAGGGCCTGGCATACTGTGAGACACATTATAACCAGGTAAGCTTGACCCACCTTGGGAAGACCATGTCACTAGGAGATCAGCAGGACTTTTTAGATGGTGATCTCTTGGGTTGAACCTGTGAAATCAGCCTGGACTCCAAGAGGAAGCCTGGGACATGCTGGGGCATTAAAAGCCATTCAGTCATTGAATAAAGACTGACATAACCCTTCTTCTGTGCCTGGCTCTTTGCCAGTTACTTTGAGGGACTTATGAGAAAAAGCCTTGGTCATAACCTTTGAGGAGTTTACAACAGTGTCTAGTTGGGGAAAGAAGACTAAAAAAAATGAAAACATTAGAAAACAAGAGAAGGAAATATGTGCTAAGTTATAACTCATAAGTGCCACGGGGATTTTTTGAGGATGGAGTGGAGTGGGCTTCTGTAGGGCTTAAGGAAGGTTTTTCTGAGGGAAGTGGGACTTGAATTGGACCTTGAAGAATTTGGACATGTAGACAAGAAGAAGGAAAGTCATTCCAAGTACTTGGAATAGTTTGAGCAAAGATATGATGGTTAGAATGGATAGAGTGTATTTAGAGTACTCTTATGGGACCAGGCAGGCTAGGACAGAGGGTTCTTGTTGGAGAGTTAATTCTAAAGAGTCTGGTTGAACACCAGACTAGGGAATTTTAGCTTTTTCTTATGGGTGATGGGGAACCTTTGAAGATTTTTGAGCAAAGGGCTGACATGATAAATGTGCTTTTTAAGGATGGGTCTTTTCACATCTGTGGACTGGGTAGATTGGAAAGAGGGCAAACCAGAAGTCAGTGAAGGATGAAGTGATGAGGACATAGATTGATAGGATCTTGACCCCAGAGCTGAAGCTCTGGATTTACACAGATTGGAATCAGTCTTGGTGGTTTCTCACACAAATCTCTTCTTGTCCAATGGCCCCATCCTAATCCTCCAGGGAACAGCAGAATTTGGCTTGTGTCTAGGTTTCTGCCACAAAAGGGCAAGGGACCTCAGTTCCCATGTAAACATAGGCTAATACTACATCAATCATAGGACAGTATTTCAATGAAGAGAAAATGTAGAGGACCCACACCCACATCCATAAAGTCAAAACTTTTGTCCTTCCCCATCCAGTGACCTGCCTCATCTCCAGCAGGAACCTACATAGTTATCTGACTTATAGTACATTCCGGAAGCTAAGCCCTCTTTTCTTCCCTCAGAAACCAGTGTTGCTAAAGATTCAAATAAACTGCCTTTCCCCCATGAATCCTTTTCCCAGGTTTAGAAGACTCCCTTGAGTTTATCCCTGTCCCCCTCCCCACCACCAGGGCAAATCACTTGGTATCACTGAGAGTTAATCCTTATCCCCTGGACTAGAGTGTGCACACCCTATATAACTCACATCCCTGATGAAGGGCACAGGAACACAAGATCCTATTCCAGTATCTCAGGGTGGTATGGAGATGACCCTGAGTTCTTCAAGGTTTTGAAGAGTACAAAATCTTGTAAGGCTTTTTGACTCGAGAAAGGCTTCAAATGCAGTTTTTTTTAAAGCAATTGGGGTTAAGTAACTTGCTCAAGGTTACACGGCCAGTCATTATTTGTGTGTGGGTGCTCATTTTCTGAGGCTAGATTCAGTCTCGGGTCATCCTAACTCTGAGGCTGGCGCTCTTACTGTGCCACCTAGCCGCCCCCAAATGCAGTTTTACAACAGGTTATGTCTACACTCTGAGGATCAGCCTGGCTAAGCTTGGAGAGAATCATCCCCAGTAGGCTGGTCACTTGTATAACTAGATATTATTATTTTTATTATCATGCCTGTTGCCTTTGAGAGAAGATAGAAACTTCTTGTTTGACATTCAGAACCCATCACAACTTGGCCCCAACCTCTTTTCTCATATCAGCCCCACATTCCTACCCCTTATGTACTCTATGGTGCCGCCATATTGGCCTACCTTGGATCTTCTGCCACAGGCCTTTCATAGGATCATAGAGTTTGAGCTAGACCATCAGAAGCCATCAAATCCAGCTCCCTCATTTTATAGATGAGGAAACCGAGGCCCAGAGAAGTGCAAGGCTGAACAGGTGGTATTAGGCATCAGAGGGAGGATTTTGTACCATCTACTTTGCTTGGTTCCATTCTTTCTTCTTTGTTCCCAGTGCTTTCACCATAAGCCATGTCCTTATCTCATACCATGATTACCTAAACATCCCCATTTGTTCCCTCCCAGCCCTTACAATCCATCCTGCAGATCAGTGTCTGATAACTCTTCCCCTAATCTCAGTTTGGTCTCTGGTTCTCCTCTGTCTGCTGTATCTACACCAGGAGCCTGGCTTTCTGGATCCACAGCTAGCTGTCCTCCCCAGCTTCATGAAACAATGTTCTTGCTACTCCTTCATGGGATTCCTCCACTTTACCTTATGAAACAAGACAGTTTGGGTGAATATGATAATGGCAGGGGAGTAATCCCAGGGCCATTTCATGGGGACTTTCTGAAGACATTCTCCCTGCTTCCTTTATTAACTAATACAGGAGACCAACTCTGATGGTGGGGATTTCAGGCAAGATGGTAGGAGAAGGATGGGGGATTAGGATAGAATAGGATAGTATAGGATGTTA
Organism: Gymnobelideus leadbeateri; assembly: GCA_011680675.1. Lineage (NCBI taxonomy): Eukaryota > Metazoa > Chordata > Mammalia > Diprotodontia > Petauridae > Gymnobelideus > Gymnobelideus leadbeateri. The sequence continues at coordinate 169,755 of WOXC01011533.1, read as the reverse complement.
GAGCTAAAAGATCCCGAAAAGTTCATCTTGTCCAGTCTCCTCATCTTATAGATGAGCAAACAGACTCAGCAAGCTTACCTGACTTACCTAAGGTCACACATCCCTTCAGAGGCAGAACTAGAATGAGACAATGAGTTGGACATTTCTGGGGGTCTCCTAACTCAGAGTTTAGTGTTCAGCCAGTCAACAAGCATTTATTAGATGCTCACTATGTGCCAAACACCATGCTAAACAGTCAGGTGACAAAATGCACAATTTTATTTGGGGAGACAACATAAAACCATTGTGATATCTGATAGGCCATCAAAGGAGAAAGTTTTAAGCTTGGAGCCTCGAGTATCCCTCACTCAATATCTCCAGGCTTGATATAGTGTTTGGAACATAGTAGGCAATTAATAAATGCGTGTTGTCTGACTGACTGACTATGCAGGCCACAAACCTACCTCTCTTAGGTCAAGGACCAGTCTTACTGAACCTCAGGTCGCAGAGTCAGAAGGAGGCCCATGTACCCAGTGCTCAGAAAATGAAGAATAAACAGAAGGACAAATGCCTTCCAAAAATCTGTCAAATGGGGATATGATGGACTCCAAGGCCTGGTGTGTGTGACTAGAAAGGAACACGAGAGAGAGTATTCAGAGGATTAAAATGGGTGCGTGAGGAGGTTTCTACAGTGCTTCTGTGAAATGTCTATTTCATGCTCCGTGCAGCTGGTGGTTTGGGAGATGATGAATGCCTTCATCTGCCCCAAATAACTCCCCATTGTGTCTGCTCTGCCCCACAGCTCTTCGGGGACGTCTGCTACAACTGCAGCCACGTGATCGAGGGAGATGGTAAGGCGTTCTGTCCTCCCCGGGTGTCCCTTCCTTCTGGGCTGCCCCAGCTCTCTCTGCACATCTGGCCCTGTCCGATCCACAGCAGGGGTCTGGGCCCCTGGTGTTCAGCCTCCACATAATTCCCCTCTGTCTGTGCTCTTTTGGCAGTGGTGTCGGCTCTCAATAAGGCCTGGTGTGTGAACTGTTTCTCCTGCTCCACCTGCAATGTTAAACTCACACTGAAGTAAGTCCTTCCTGGCCCTCCAGCTCCTCAGGAACAATGCCTTCCAGGGCTAGGACTTGGGTCCATGATTTCATCAGTACAAGAAATTCCAAGATAAAGAAATACCATCTACCAATGCAAATTGGCCCCTTCTCTTCAATTTAAAACCTTAGAGCATTCCCTAGAGTAGAGATGTCAATCTTATGATGATTCCTTCGTCTAGACTGAACCAGATTAAAATGTAATTGGGAAATATCTAGCAAGATAAATAAAAATGCAATGCAACACAGATAAAGTAAATTTGTGGTTTTTTGAGTTTGACATCTCTGCCCTAGAGAACTGAGAAGTTAAGTGACTTACCCAGGGCCACACAGCCAACTCAGGCATGAATAAATATATGTAAGCAATGACTCCTTCTCATAGCACCAACCTGACTTTTTCCTATCTCTTAAATTTTTACAAGCCCCTTAATTGGCCTTATTCCCAAAGAACTCTGGAAGTTTGGGAGGTCATTGAGGCCCCCATCAAACAAGTGTCAACCAGGGGCCAGAGGGTCACATTTTGCTTTTTGCTGACTCCTGTAGGAGTTGCTGGATGAATGCTAGAGAGTAATAATAAAGCAACAGCAGCTAGCACTTATATAGTGCTTTAAGATTTGCAAAAAGCCTTTACATGTTTCTTAATGATGACAGTGACTCTGTGAAATAGGTGCTGTTATTATCCCCATTTTGCAGATGAGGACAGTGAGGCAGAGAGAAGTTAGATGACTTAGTTAGAGTCACATAGCTAGTAAGCATACATGGCAGGATTCAAACCCAGGTCTTCCTGGCTCTCCATTTAGCGTTCTCTCTATTACACCAAGGTGCCAGTCAAAGGCATTCTGGCCTGGGTCTTAACCAAGGAAGGAGCCACCTTACAGAGTAGCAGGGGATGTCGAAACAGGTGGGACATGGAAGGTGTCACTCTGGACAAGAGCAGAGGGTATAGAGAAAGCTTGCAGATAAAACACTATATCAATAGAAAGTAAATGTATGCTTTCAGAAAGAAAGATTTCCTGATTTAAAATGCAGAGTCTCATGGCCCTGATTGTGGAGTTCTGTCCCTAATGGTCAAAACTTTCCCTTTCTCAAAGGAACAAATTCGTGGAGTTTGACATGAAGCCTGTCTGTAAGAAATGCTATGAAAAGTTTCCTCTCGAGCTGAAGAAAAGGCTGAAGAAGCTGTCAGAACTGGCCTCCCGGAAAGCTCACCCCAAGGCTGTGGACTCAAATTCTTTCTGAGAAGCCTCTGTTGGGATTGTGTCCTCACCACGGCCATGCTGACTTTCTCCTGTCTGCTCCTCCTCTCTGCTCTTCATCATCCTTTTCTCCTCTTTCTACTTCTCTTGCTTTCTTCCCCCTTTCCCTCTACATTTGTTGCCCTCTTCCTGACATCTCTTGCATACACTGATTGGGGCTCTGAAATCCTAAGAGTACTCACTAAGGCAGAACCTGTTGAGGGCTGAGGAAATAGGGGAAGAGAGAGGATGTAGGAAGTAGATGAGACCTGTACACCCCATTCCTAGAGCCCACAGCTGGTTTGCTGCTCTCACTACCATGAGATTTTGGCATTCCCCAATTCTAGTTTCTGTGACCCTTGGAGAGTGTTCCAGCAACATTCAGTTTGAGATTAAACCACACAGTGAGTGGGAATACAACTAAAACCCCCTGTTGTCTGGAAATGCACCAGAAACAATTGAAGCCCTCATTTGTGGGCCCAACCAAGAATCCTTTAGAAATCATGATTTCTTTTTCCTTCATTCCTTGGGAGATTTTATAGCTCAGTGGGCAATGGCCTTCCCATTCCCTTTCTACAAGCTCTCTCTTCCTGGTGACTCATTACCATCTGACTGAGAAATTCCCTTCTTCTTTTAGGGATTCTTGACCTGGAGACCCACCCCCAGTGGGTCTATGGATAGATTATTTCAGTGGACTTGAATGAGGAAAAAAGTTTTTTATACATATACATATATAAATATAATTTTCCCCCTCATATAATTGATTTCCTTTGTAATTATACACATTTTATGCATTTAAAAAGCATGATTCTGCAAAGGGGTTCATAAGCTTTACTAGGCTCCCAAAAGGGTCCATGACATAAAAAATGTTAAGATCCCCTGTTTTAGGGTCACATCAGACTCTGCTGAGATGCCTTAACCCATTAATGAGGGGACTTTCTCAGTCCTGGAGCCTTGGCCACCTTGCAGCTGGTGCGGCCCTGTTAGACTCAGTTTAACTAAACAAGTATTCATTGAATAATCACAGTACTATGCTAGGGTCTGTGGAGGAGCCAAAGAAGGCAAAATAACCGTCTCCCATTTATAGAGCGCTCTCAGTTTTACACAGCTCTTTTCTTGCAACAACTCTGTGAGAAGACAGTCCTTTCCCTTAAAGAGATCATGGTCCAGTTGGGGAATCAAGAATCAAACACCTAACACATTTTGAAAACTATATCTCCTCACAACAGATAATGAAATGAAGGTTTGTGGGCTGCAAATCCTAAGTGCTCTAGAAAGACAGAGATACACAGAGAGACAGACCAGCATGCACTGGGGTGCTGAGAAAGCAGGAATTGGGACCTGGCTGGGCCTGGAAGGATGGATAAGCCTTGAACAGGTGAAAAAACAGAGAGTGGATGTTGAAAGTGAAAGGAACAGGAATGAACACAACCTTCAGGGATGCCATGGTGAAAGGCTAGATCATACCCACAGTCATAGGACCCTTGGGTCAGAAAAATCAGCCTAGGCCCAAAGGATGGCTTTCTTCCACAAGACTGTGCTGAAGAGGGGAAGTTATCCCCAACAGGCCCAACCCGATTGTTGACTTTCTTTAGGGTCCTAGGGAGGGGCCAGATATTTTATCCTCCCCTGGAATTTCAGTGGCTTCAGCCAGACCTACAGTTTGGTGTGGAGCCAGTGAGTTTGACAGGAGCAGGTAGGGCTTGGGACAAGAGCAAGAGAAAAGAAGGAAACATCTGTAGGATGGACAGAAACCTGCAATCCATGTATTGCCAAATACTTATTAGCACCTTTTTGTCTATCTTTATCCCCAAAGACTACTTGCTTGAGGAGAGTGGGTGAGTGGGTGAAATAAATGAACAGCCTGGGTAGATTCATCTGGTCCCAAATACGAATCCTCTCTACTGGGGCTGGGAGCCCACCCCTTTACTCTCATATTGCTCAGCACCAGAACATCAGATGGTATCATTACAGAAAGAGAGCTGAGAGCCACTTTCTTTGTTTGACAGATGAGAAAAATGAGACAGAGAGAGGAAGGGCTTTGCCTAAGGTTATAAGGCTTGGAAGTGACGGCCTTAGGACCTGAGCCTAGGTTTTCTTGCTCCCTCCCCTGCACAGTGCTGCCTCACTGTAATGAAACCTATTATTTGACTCCTCTACCTTTCATATCTTGGGATCCGTATTTATTATTTGCATATAGACATCACATAGGACAGAAAGCATTCACATGCACTGATTTGCAAAGCCTGGACTAGCAATTCCTATACATCTCAGTACTTATAGACAAAAAACATGAAACGGTTTCTTTCCTTTTATCCTTCCCTCCAACCAACTATGTTAGGACAGCTTTCAGCTGGATTAGATTCAGGATAATTGCCTTATGATGGATGGCCTTTTCTGGACAGAGAGAAGATTCGCAGTCTCCTAGAATGTTAGGTTTAAAGAAGCCTTGTGCATCATCTTGGCCATCCTCATTCTACAAATGAGGAAACTAGGACATGGAGAGGGTTAAGTCACTCATCCAAGATCACATGTCTAGTTAGTACTGGAAGAAGGTCTAGAACCCAGGACTCCTGATTGCCAGTCCAAGGTTCTTTCCATTATGATGCTAATGCATGTCTGGACTAGAGTAAGAGCTATTGCTTCATACTGAGGAAGGCAAGGACTCGGCCTCATAGATGCTCTTATGCTGAGACTGACCTTGGATGAGTGCATGGTCACAAGGAAGGGAGAAAGAACTTTCCCATTGAGTCCTGGGTGATAGATCCCTTTGTAGAGGTTGGTTTGAAGCTACTGGAGCCATGCACTGTAATCTTGTATGTACCAGTGTTACTATCAACTACAACACATGAGGTTTATTGTAATTCATTCTCATTGCTTTGCACAATAAAGATTTACAAGAATAAAGATGGTTGTGAACCCATGAAATAAAATGACTTGGAGCTCCTGCAGAATGTACTTAATAATCCCCACCCCCAACAAGCACAGTGAGTGAAGTCCCTTCTAAGGGCTTGTGTTTAGGAGTCCGACTGTGGTGATACCTGACTGGTCCTTCCTTAGCAATGACTCACCCTGCCAGAGGCACTAGTCACTGATTCTGCCCAGTTATGAGAGGAAGAGAGAACACCTGGGTGGTAAATGTGGCAGAGGGGAGGAATACTGAATGTTTCCCATTTAAGTAGTATGGAAGATAGCTCAGAATTGGCAAGAGGAGAAAAGAGCTTGCATACCCAAGGGAAAATGGGGGCTGGAAATTCATTTGGGGCCAATTCTCTCCCCAGAAAAGTTACTCTGGGCAGACAACCAGGCTGGGACTACATACCCTCAACACAAGAAGGTTGAAGATGTCCAGTGTTGTGGGGTGTCTGCAGCAGTGGAAGGGAGAGGTACCAAAGAGAGAGGAGGAAAACGAGAGAAATAACTGAGAATAAATAAAAGACTTGAAAGACCAAAAGGTCAAGAGAGAAAGTCCAAGCAAAATCATGGTTCGCAAAGTAGAAAAAACAAAAGAGAGGATCATAAAGAAAAAAGGAAGAAAGAACAAAACAATACTATGAACATGCAATATGAATATGAAAGTGAATCCAAACTCAATCAAAAAAGCAATTCTGCAGAATCCCTGGAGATCATGTAACAATCATAAGAAACTCCAGAATGGTTCAAAAGAGAAATAAAAATTGTAGATGAAGGAATTAGGAATAGATTAGGTCAGAAATCAGATTTTTCAACATTATTTAAAAATAGAAAGGTGCCAAACTTAGATGTGACAATGGATAATAATTTCTCCAAAGTTTTGAAGGAGAGAAGGAAAGAGAGGGAGAGAGGGGGAGGGAGAGAGAGAGAGAGAGAGAGAGAGAGAGAGAGAGAGAGAGAGAGAGGGAGGGAGGGAGAGAGAGAGAGGGAGGGAGGGAGGGAGGGAGGGCAGGGGGAGAATGAGAATAACAGATTCAGAACACAAAAATGCAAAAGTGGAAGAAATTGTCAGAAGAGATGCAGAACAGCCACAACTTGAAAAGAACACCTGAATATTACATGAGCCAAAACAACTTCCCTTGTAGACTGTGCAGAAGCAATTTAAGGCTTGTGGTTCTCCCAGAAAGAGACAGATTAAAAGCTTGCATGTCATACTGCAGGGGGTAATAAAAACAAACCAACAAACAACAACTGCCCAGAACTTTTGCATGTAGACAATGAAGCCCTGATTGACTGACTCTATAGACTGCTGTCAGAGAAAAGCCCCATGCTTGAACCTCTGAGGCAGGTAGGGGTAAAATTGAGCATTTTCAAAAGTAAACAACAAATTTCGCTAGGAGCCAAGAGAAAGACTTACAAATATGAAGAACTGTCTGTTTGAGTAAGCCAGCATTATGTTTCAGGGGTGAGAAATCAAAGAAGAAACTGGGATGGGATATTTTAAAACAACAACAACAAAGGAGCTCAAGCTGGAACCCAAAATAATATCACATAATGAAAAAAAGATGTACTTTCAACACTAGAGGCATCTGAGGCATTTCTGCAGAGATACCATAGAGGTGGTGAGGATATTTGGTTTACAAAAATCCCCCAAACACGGGTAAATAATAAGAGTTGTTGTTCAGTTGTATCTGACTCTTTTTGACCCCATTTGGGGTTTTCTTGGCAGAGATACTGGAGTGCTTTGCTATTTCCTTCTCCAGTTCATTTTACAGATGAGGAAACTGAGGCAAACAGGGTTAAGTGACTTGCCCAGGTCACACAGCTAGACCGAGGCTGGATTCAAACTCAGTAAGACAAAGTCTTCCTGACTCGCTCAGCCTGCTGCTCTATCCACTGCACCACCTAGCTGCCCTCAAAATAATAAGAATAGCTAACATTTATACAATGTTTTAAGGTTTGCAACACACTTTACATATGTGATCTTACGTTTGATTCTCAGAACATCTCTGTGTGGTAGGTGCTAGTCTTATTCCTGGAAGAGGATAAGGTGAATTGCCCACTGTCTTATGGCTAATAAGTTCCTAAGGCAAACACAAACTCAGGTTTTCCTTCACTTTGTCCACTAAACCACCCAGATACCTCTATCAGCACAATCATCAAGAGAGGACTAAGTAATGAAACCAAGACTTTCATGTTTATGTTATTTAAATAAAAAGTAACTGAACTAAGAAGTGAAAGAAAAAAGATAAAAAAAGCCCGAAGGGGCTAAAGATTTAAGGCAAAAGAAAAGAGGAAGAGCTGTGCTACATCCAGTGATCTGCTATAAATCACTGTCTTCTGCCAGAATAGCGCAGTGGGAATCTGCAAAGAACGGGAGAAGGGAGGTGAGAGACAGGAAAGCTGGACATTCACCCTCACCAAGTACATGGGTAAACAGAGGAGGGATAATCATTTCTCTAATCTATTAACAAGAATGGAGTCTGTTGGGGAATAGCTTATAAGCAATGGAAGGAAAAGATTGGGATGGGGCAGTAGAAAGAGGGGTCTCAGTTTAGAAGGGGAAATGAAAGGGTGGCACTGAAGCCATTCCCATGGTGGTGGTGGGGAGGGGTGTATGTGTTTATGCTGAGAATCAACAAGGGCTAAGAGTCATCTAGGGAATATTTGCACATTAGAAGACCACCTTTCTTGAGAAAAGTTGGTTTGTTTTTTTTTTAAAGAAAGTGTTGTACCTCCCAGAACTACATATCTATCCCAGGAGAGTGGATGTATGGGTCCTTAAGGTCAGCCAGCCTTCGGGGTCTTAGGGATAAGATTAGAACTAGAGTTAAGATAACCTGGTCTTAGAAGGGATGTGTAATCATGGTTGTTGGTTGTTGTCCTTTGTTCTTGAAGAGGACCAAAATGGCATCCCTATGTTGGAGTCAAGGTACCTCGTGTCCAACTATGGCTGATCAGACTGATAGGAGCTCAGAAGGCTCTACCACACAGTCAGGTACAGATAGTCCACATGAACATTTAGGGTGGAGATGTCTCTACATTTGCTTATCTCAAATATTATTTCTTTTAAGAGACTGCAATTCTGCTTCTTTGATGCAGGTACCCATGATGGGTGGTCCTTTGTAAGTGTCTCCCACGAGAGGCAAATTTCAAAGTTCTCCAGAGAGACCTTGACAGTGTCTTTATATCACTTCTTCTGACCTCCTTGTGAGTGATTGCCTTGAGAGGGTCTTTTAGGCAAATGAACATTTGGCATTTGAACAATGGGGTCTGCCTATTGGAAGTACACTCTGCAGTAGAGTTTGGTAGTTTAGCTTGAGGAAGGACCTCAGTGTCCAGTAGCTTATCCTTCCAGGTGATCTTCAGAATCTTCCTAAGGCAATTCAAATGGAAGCGATTCCATTTCCTGGCATGGCTCTGGGAGTGTGTCCAGGTTTCACAGGCCTACAACAATGGCATAATGGCTCTGTAGACCTTCAGTTGGGTAGGCAGTCTAATAATACTTCTCTTGTACACTTTCTTTTGGAGTCTACCTAACACTGAGCTAGCTTTGGCAATGTGTGTGTCAACTTCATCATCTATGTGAACCTCCCTGGACAGCAGACCATTCAATAGCTCTCCCTTTTCTATAACCACATATGTTTGGTGTGGTGCTGGCTAGTGGAGAATCTATGTTTTATTGGTGGCAATTATTAGGCTAAAATTGGCACAGGCAGCAGAAAATCAATCTATACTTTGTTGTATCTTGGCTTCAGAGGCTGCATTGAGTGCACAATCATTTGCAAACAAAAAATCACAAACCACCTCTCTCTTCACTTTAGTCTTGGCTTGTAGTCTTTTCAAGTTAAATAATTTGCCATCAGTGTGGTAGCTGGCCTTGATGTTGTTTTCACCCTCATCGAAGGTATCTGACAACATTGCTGAAAACATGCTAAAAAGCATGGGAGTTAGCACATAGTCCTGTTTCACTCTATTGGTGACTGGGAAAGCGTGAGAACATCTTCTATTATCCAGAACATTGGCAAGCATGCCATCATGAAACTGATGAACAAGCTGATGACCTTCTCTGGGCACCCAAAATTTGTCATAATTTTCCACAAGCTCTTATGACTGACTGTATCAAAGGCCTTGGTCAGATTGATAAACTTTGTGTACAGATTTCTGTTTTGCTCCTTGCATTTCTCCTGGAGCTGTCCAGCAGCAAACACCTTTTGAACCATTTCTTGGCCCTTTCTGAAGCCACACTGGCTCTCAGGTAGATGGCCATCTTCCAGGTGAAGGATCATAGTAAGGGCAAAGGAAGGACCAGACTTCCTAACCCAAAATGTAGATTGACTCCTGACACACCCCACTGCTTTTGCATTTACTGTTATTTCCCTCATCAATTGATATTTTAAGAATGGGCATAATAGAAAAGAGAGAGGATGGAATAAGATCATTAAATACAATAACAAAAATGGGAGAAGGGAATTCAATTTGTTACTTCAGAAGCTATATCCTCATGACAGACAGAAAGCCTAAAGAAAGAACAAGTAAAAGTATAACCCATATATTGGAAAGTAGAATTCATAATAGACTAGAAAGAGAAATAAGGAGAACAAAACAAAGGAAATCTTCTTGGAAAATGGTGACACAAAAGAATGTTATTTGAAGTAGAGACTGGATGAAAGTGGGAAAGGAAGATTTTGAATTACACACTTAGTTTAGCAGGGGAAGAGAAAGAAAAGGAATAGAAACAGATAAATAAAAAGAAAGAAATATTAACAATTTAAGTAAAACCAAGGAACTTGAGGTAAGCTAAGTAAATGAGAATGTACTGTGGAACCAAACTAGCATCAAAATAACAAAGGAAACTAATCATGGAAGCAAAATGCTAACTTAAAAGAAAGAAGACAATTAAATAAATACAAAAGAAATAAAAGTAGGAAAAAGCAAATCTAACAATATTAACCCCAAATGTAAATAATTAAACAATACAACAATGGATAAGAAAACAAATTTGCTATATAAAATAATATTTATGTAAAGTTTGCTTATATAAAACGGATTATTATATAAAAGAACCACATCTAAAAATAAAGGCATATGAAAAATGAACAAAAAAGGCTGGAACAAAACTTACTATGCATCAGGTAATCTCAAAAAAGCAAGGACTGAAATCATGCTCAAAGAAAAAACAAAAAAGCATAATATCAAGAGAGATAAATATGGAAAATAACATTATACATAAGGTGCCATAATAGACAATGAAACAATATTAATACTAAACATATATCACTAAATGGGATAGCATCTAGATTCACAAAGGATTAACTGAAATCCAAAAAAATGACATCAACACAATAATTATAGGAGATTTTAATATTAACGCTCAGAGTTGAATAGATCTTAACAGAAAGACAATAAAGAAGAAAATATAGAATTAAGCAAACTGTTGAAGTTATATTGGAAATACTCCTGGCATCTTATGGATGGGAGCATTAAAGTATATATATATATATATATATATATATATATATATATATATATATATTTCTCAGCTTCACATGATACCTTTACCAAAATTGACCATGCACTAAAATGCAGAGAAACTATAAAAACAAACAAACAAACAAACAAGCAAAAGAACCCAAAACTGAGACAGAATATTATGGTGACAGGAATTTGGGTGTGAAGAAATAGCAAAGACATGATTATCATTAACTTAAATTAAAATTAATTCAATTAGGCACCAAATGCCTCCAGCATGAATGCACTTTTGTTAGGTCTTAGAGACACAAAAACAAAATGAAAAATTGTCACACCATCAAGGAGATTACATTTTCCTGGGAGATTTAATATTTATATAGTAAATACAAGATCACTTTGGGAGGGATAGAGTGCATTATCTACTGGCAGATGGCAACAGGAAATAACCACCATTAGGAATGTCCCTATATTGAACCCTGAAGAAAGATAAGGATTCTAGGACGGGCATGTTAGGAGGAAGTAAATTCCAGGAGGTGGGGACAGCCTTGGGAAAAACAGGCCTGGAGGTGGGTGATGGAATTCTAAGCTAAAGAAACATATTGACTGGAACATAGAATGTGCAAAAAGGGAATAAAGTGAAATAAGGCTGGCACCAGACTGCGAAAGACTTTAAATATTAATGTGGTGAATTTGTTATTTTATCCTAGAGGTAATAGGGAACCACCAGAGATTTCTAATTAAGTAAAAGAAGTAGTTAGATCTGTTCTTCAGGAAAATCATTTTGGCAGCAGTGCAAAAGATGAATAGGAGAGGGGAGATAGTAGGAACAGGGAGTACTCTTAAAGAAACTATTTCCATAGTTCAGGTGAGAGCTTATAAGGGCCTGAACTAGGCTGGTGGTTTCTTGAAGTGGATAAATAAGAGACACATCGTGGAAGAATCAAAGAGTCATGATGTTAGATATGGAAAATAAATGAGAAGGAAGAAACAAAGATGATCCTGAGGTTGTAAATTGGGGTGACTAGAAAGATGGTTGTATCCTCAAGAGAAATAGATAAATCTGGAGGGCAGTTGGGTGTTGTGTGGGAGGCTAATAAAATCCGTTTTGGACACTAGGAAGCTACAAGATGGTGGGTGGTGTCCTCTTCTGCAACAAGCTGGCTCTACTGGATCCCCAGGTAGGCACTGGATGTCTTTCCAGCACCCTGGGGTAACCTCTTGACCTTCATCATTCTATCCCCACACTCAATCCCAAACTAAGGATATGCTTCACTGTGTATTGCTTGCCCTGGTGCAAAAATTCCTAGTTAAGGCTCTGCCTGAGGTCGATCCATTCCAGGATGAGGAAACTGGAGAAGTGAGAGGTAAAACAGGTGGCAGCCTTGGGTTTCTCTGCGGATATGAGAGTTGCTGTCCATGCAGCAGGTGGGTGAGTAGTTGTGACCTCAGTCTAAGGTTTGGAAATTCTTCTGCTTGTTCACTGCACTCAGGAGTTGGTTCACATAGGATGTCAGCAGGTCATCCATCTTATATCCCTGGGTTGGGAGACACAGAAGGGGCACAGAATGGTCAGGGTGGGAGAGTGGGGAGGAGGGAGGGTGCACCTGCCACAGAGCCCAGGGCTGGGAAGGGGAAGGGAAAAGAATAAGCATTTCCTTAGTGCCTACTAAGTGCCAGATTCCTGCTAAGCTCTTTACAAATCTTGTCTCATTTGACCTTCACAGCCATCCCAGGAAGCAGGTGCTATTATTATCCTCATTTTTACAGTGGAGGAAACTGAGACAGACACAAAGTTAAGTGACTTGCCCAGAGTCTCACAGCTTATAAGTGTCAGAGGCTAGATTTGAGTTGAGGTTTTCCTGACTCCCAGCCTAGCACTCTATCCACTGTGCCACCTAGCCCAGGGGAAGAAAAAGTGGTAAAGTCCTTGTTCTACTGGAGCTTTCAGACCAGCACAGGAAAAAGTAAGGGCACATGGCAGCTAGGTGATACAGTGGAGAAATGCTGGACTTGTAGCCAGGAAGACCTGGGTTCAAGTCCTGCCTCAGACACTCACTAGCTTTTGTGACCTGGACAAGTCATTTAACTTCTCTTAGCCTCAGTTTCCTCATCTGTAAAATGGGAATAAGAATAGCATCTACCTACCTCACAGTGCTGTTACAGGGTGCTCTGTAAACCTTATAAATACCCGCTATCATTGTCTGGAGGCCTCCAGGAACCTAGGCCACACTGAGAACCATTGCCTCCACCAAGCCGCAAGTCCTGAGCTCATACACAGCAGGTGCTTGTTATTATGTTGAGTGGATGAACGAGAAAACAGAAATGACTGGGTCACCTGGAAAGTCATGAAATTACACCACAAAACCTTTGTGTCTGTGGTTATTTCTCCTTTCCCAACCCTATCTCCAAGTTAATGATCTCACAGTAGGACAAGATAGATTCAAATTTTCTCTCTTTTCCCTGCTCCTCTTTCTCTTCCACTGGAAACAAAGCCAAGGAATCCTTGCCCTGTGCCCTCCTTGCCCTCCCTACACCTCCAGGGCCCCTGGCATTCAGAGGGGTCCCTTGAACGCCCGCCCCAGTGTGGGCTCACCAGGGAGGTCTCACACAGCAGCCGATTCCCCTTCATGAGGTTCCCAAGCACCAGGTGGAAATAGGTGCTGCCACTGCTCCAGCTGGAGATTTTTGTAAAGGCGTAGGTGTTCAGGAGCTCCTGCAGGGAGAGGTGAGAAGGAGAGGACAGACATTCAAGGAGCCAACGATAGGGGGAAGGGTGTGGGCAAAGGTGGAGGGATGCCAAAGGGACTTATGTAAAAATCTGAGGCTGGCAGTCAGGAGAGCTGTCTCTGCCACCAGCTCTCACATTCTTGGTGTACTTGGTCTAGTGTTTTCTGAGTCCCAGTCCATCAAATGGGGCTAATTCTGTCTGTTATATCTTTTTTTTTGGAGGGGGAAGGCAGGGCAATTGGGGGTAAGTGACTTGCCCAAGGTCACACAGCTAGTAAGTGTCAAGTGTCTGAGGTTGGACTTGAACTCAGGTCCTCCTGACTCCAGGGCCAGTGCTCTATTCACTGCACCACCTAGCTGCCCCTATTCTAACTATCTTGCAGGGGCCTAATAAAGTGCCCTCAGCATCTCTCCTAAGCCCAGAGCCTTGCCTAGGATCTCCTTCACCCTCCTTTCTCTCTTCCTCCCCCCTCCTTTCTCTCTTCCATCCCGCCACCAACACTGGGGCATCGCTGCTCCTTGATTGGGCAGGACAGTGTTCTGGACCCAGCCTGGGCTCTGGAGAGCAATGCTATCCTCCCACCTCCCTACCCCAGACCCCGTAGTTGTTGTCATCCTGTGGCCTTGCTGGAGGACCTAGCTAGGTCAGTGGTCTCTCTGACCTTGGTCTTGGGGTGGATGAGCTGCAAGCCATACTTGTTGATGGCAATGAGGATGATTTCTGGATAAGTGGGCTCTGAGCTTTGCTGGAACAGAGAGACAGAGAAGGAAAAGAGGAAGTTACTGATGTTCCTCACTTCATCCCCTAAGCCATTCTTCCCCCAATCAATTAAGACAGGCAACTTGGGATGGAGCTGGGAGTAGCCCTGTCCTGCTCCTTGGCTCCCACCTGGCTCACTCGGGCAGGGACTAACTCTTAGGCTCCTGAGTCCTCACAATCCAGTGGCTATCAGAGGAGAGTGTCAGATCATTTTCCTTTTTATCTTCCCCCACATCCCCATCTCTACTGACATGTAGGAACAGAAGGATCACAGCCATGCTCTCAACAAGCGCACACATTCTGTCTCTGTCTCTGACTCTGTCTGTCTGTCTCTGTCTGTCTCTCTCTCTGTGTCTCTCTCTCTCTGTCTTTGTCTCTCTCTCTCTCTGCCGCTCTCTCTCTCTCTCTCTCTCTCTCACTCACACACACACACACACACACAGACACACAGAACTCCTCAAGTCCTGATGTGTATTTGCAGTACAAAAAGGCTTCCTGGATAGGATTAAAGGAAGAAGTCATAGATTATAAACTCACTGAGCAAGGTGTGGCTCCTGGTATGTGTAATGGAAAGGATTCTTAGAGTAAAGATATTGCCTGTGTGACTTTAAGTCCCTTAACCTCTTAGGGCCTCAGTTTCCTCATCTGTAAAATCAGGGGATTAGATTCTTGTTGTTAAGTCATTTCAGTCATGTCCAACTCTGTGACCCCATTTGAAGTTTTCTCAGCAGATACTGGAATGATTTGCCATTTCCTACAGCTCATTTTACAGATGAGGAAACTGAGGCAAACAGGGTGAAGTGACTTGCCCAGGGTCACTCAGCTAGTGTCTGAGGCTGGTGATACCACTTCTCATGTCCCTTCCAGCTCTAAATTGAATAGCAGAGTAGTGATATATGACTCTGGGCAATCTAGTTAACTTCCCTGGGCACTGGTTTAAATATCAGCAACTTGGGGATAATCATTCTTGAACTATCTTCCTCATTATTGTGTGTGTGTGTGTGTGTGTGTGTGTGTGTGTGTGTGTGTGTGTGTGTGTGTATGGGGGAAAGTTCAATACAAGTGAGTCATCATCATTTCCATTATCTTCTTAATATCCCCACTACTTAGCATAGTTCCTGCACACAGGTGTCAATCAGCAGTCAGCCAACAAGCATCGATTGAGCACTGACTGCGTACCAGACAGTGTTAAGTGCTAGGGATACAAAAACAGGAAAAAACACTGACTGCTCTCAAGGAGCTTGCTTTCCAATAGGAGAGACAATATGCAAATAACTGGGTACCTAGGAGATGCTTAACCCATCATCTAATTTCTTTTAGCTTTTTTTTTTTTTTTTGGAGGGGGGGATGGCAGGGCAATTGGGGTTAAGTGACTTGCCCAAGGTCACATGGCTAGTAAGTGTTAAGTGTCTGAGGCCAGATTTGAACTCAGGTCCACCTGACTCCAGGGCCAGTGCTCTATTCACTGTGCCACCTAGGCGCCCCAATCAGCTATTTTCTAAATGAATGGGATTCTGTACTTGGACGACTGGGATTAGAGGGGTCTGAAACAGAACCTACCTTCACCTCGAAGAAGGCTGAGCCAAAGGTGGGCCATCGGTAAATCAGCTTCAGGAAGGCCACCTTGGCTTCTTCTACTGTCTTCTCTTCACACTTAGTGTAAGCAGCAAAGATGTTCTGGAAAGGAGGGGTGGGGGAGGGATACAAGCCTGGGTGAGCAGGAGCCACTTATGCAGAGACAGGAGAGGATGCTCTGTCACACTGGAGCCCTAGCACTGGCTTCATGGGCCCCAGGAGACTGGACACTCCTTAGTGGCAGTCATTTACTGCCTCTAATAACCTCTTTGAGCCTCTATTTTCTTATCTGTAAAATAGGAATAATCATACTTTCACTAGCTCCTGCTTCATAGACCTTTAAGGGTGGTATCGATCTGAGTGAATATTACTTGAGTAATAGTGTGTGTGTGTGTGTGTGTGTGTGTGTGTGTGTGTGTGTGTGTGTGTGTGTGTGTAGGGTTGTATATGGAAACTTAAAGCTAAAGTGTGAGCATCCATTGCTTCTCAGTTGTCTGTTAGATATGAAGAAAAACTCTCTTGGAATTGGTAACGTAAATCCGTGGGAAAATAAGATTCAACTTGGAAATACATCAGTTTGTAGACAGTTTTCCGGGAATTTGTCTATTTCATAAAGCAGAGGGTACCTGTACCTGGGAGGGAGAACTGGGGGAATGAGGGCACATATATTCTGAATGGGAATACCCCAAGAGAGAAGCCTGGAGGCCCCCTCCCTTTCCTTTCCCTATATTCCCCTAGGTCAGCAAGTCACTCAGTACATGACCACCCTAGGGAAGGGATGGGGATTGCTAAGGGCAGACCAATGACCTTTTTCCATTCTTCTGAAGACATCAAGTGGATCAAGTTCTCAGGCACCAATTCCTTCAGGATCCTGGAGACAGTGGCTAGCTGGGACCTGTCCTTGTCAAACTGGACCTTGTAAATGAGGCCTGCAAGCTGGATGGCATCCTCCCTGGAGCACTTGTGGAATCCACGCAGGTATTTGGGCAGCTCCTGGCATAGACAGACAGGCAGACAATCAAATTGCGCATTTCTTCCTAATGTACTGATGTCTGTGGACTGCCTGGCCCCTTAGCAAAACTGGTAAACAGAAGTTTGCATGTGGCAGCCCTTCGCATCCCCACCAGGCTGTTGACTGTCCTGTCTCTCACCCGCCCCCCAAAATGGCTGAGAAATTCATCTGCATTCAGGTGTTAGGGCTTCATATGCCTTTTCTCCCAGGGGGATTTGTTCCCAGATTCTGGATCCTAGATAAGATTCTAGATCCTGGATAAGAACAAATGAATCACTTAGAGTAGAATTTCAGCACAATGTCTAGCATGGTGCTTCCTTTTGGCACTGGGAATGAGACTGAATTGTCCCCATCCCTAAATGAATTGGCCCCAGGCACAGTTTTAGCTACTCATAGCTCAGCTGTGAACATTTCTATGTGTGCATGTGAGAGAAAGAGAGAGAGAGAGAAAGAGAGAGAGAGAGAGAGAGAGAGAGAGAGAGAGAGAGAGAGAGAGAGAGAGAGAATGGCTTCTCTGCCTTCTTTAGTGCAAGATAAGGCTAACTTGTTTAGAAGTCAGTTCTTAACTGGGAGCCCTGGGAGAGGATGACCCTTGGGTTCTAGTCCTGGCTCTGTCATTAGCTATGTGAAGTTGGGGAGTTCCTTCACCTCTCTGGTCTGCAGTTTCTACATATGTAAAATATTATGGAACAGGACTAGATGATCCTTAAGTCTAATATTACATGATCCAGTTTCCTGCTTCCTGTTCCCTCCCTCCAATCCGCTGAACGCACCAACACCATTCTATATCCCTAGAACATATAACACACCCTGCTTATCCAAGGGTCTTCTTTGCCTACCCCATCACATCTCAATTCCTTTTCAAATTCAAGAACCTTCACAGTCTGGCCCCAACCTATTTCTCCAACCTTATCTTCCATTGCTACCCACTTCACCCATGCTCACTCCCACCTCAGCTTACACAATAACCTCCCAACTAGAATCCCCACCCCCACCCTGGCCATCTTTCTACTTGTCCAAATCTTACCCATTCTTTTTTTTTTTTTTTGCTTTTTGGAGGGCAGTTGGGGTTAAGTAACTTGCCCAAGGTCACACAGCTAGGTTTTTGTGTGTGTTAAGTGTCTGAGGCCGGGATCCGAACTCAGGTCCTTCTGACTCCAGGGCCAGAGCTCCACTCACTGCGCCACCTAGCTGTCCCAAAATATAATCCCTCCCCTCCAGGTGCTCACATTTTTTTTTTTTTTGAGGGCAGTTGGGGTTAAGTGACTTCCCCCAGGTCACTCGGCTAGTTTTTGTGTGTGTTAAGTGTCTGAGGCCGGATTTGAACTCAGGTCCTCCTGACTCCACGGCTGGTACTCTATTCATTGAGTCACCTAGCCACCCCGATCTTACCCATTCTTTAAAGCCTAGCTGAATAATTTCATTTCCCCCTTTTGTTCCTTGAGTTTACAATAGTGTCCGTGTTTAATAAAGGCTTATTAAATGAATGAATCAATGATGTCCAGTCTCCTCCTTGAAGCACCCCCTGATCACCCTAGCCCATGGTTCTTTCTCCCTCCACTGGAGTTCCATACGGACCAGAGGTCCATATATACTAAATGGGTCCATCCCTTAATGGAGTTGACAAGCAGCTTTTTTACCTGATGATAGTGAAGGATGGTGTCAGCATTCAAGTCTTTCCCAGGGGAGACATTCAACCAGAGCTTTCTCATGAAGTACACATGGTAATACAGGGTTGTTGTTGTCCCTGAGTGAACAAAGCCATGGCCATAGGTCACAGGGCAAGGGCTTCCTGAAGCAGGTAGCCTTCTTAGGCCAAGCAATCTAGGCAAGGCTCAGCTCAGAGGATGCCTGCCCTCCCCCACTTCCCAACCCCTGTGGGAACTGCTATATCCTCTTAGACTTGGCTCCTTCCCTCCACCCCCACCCATGGTCCCTTTCTGCTCCCTCAAAGGGCCACATAGTTTATGTTTATTTTTTAACCAAAGCTAGTGAATCAGTTTGGGTTTGAAAATTGAAGTTGTCCTTTGAGATCACTCAAATCCTATCTGCTCTGCCATGCCTTCATGGAGTCATAGATTTGGTGATGGAAAGGATCAGTGAGGTCATCTAATCCAATACCCCCTCCCCATTTTACAGCTGAAGAAGCTAAGGTCCCAGGAGAGCCAAGATCACATAAGTACAAAGTAGCAGAGCCATGATTTGAATCTAGGTCTTTGAACTTCAAAATCCCATCACTTCCTTCTCTGACCATCCTGGCTCACAGTGATTTCTCCCTACCCAAACTCCCCAAGCACTGTCTATCTATATCATTCATATAGTACTTAGCATGCACCACCCTAGTTAGGTGGCATAGTGGTTAGAGGGCTGGGCCTGGAGTCAGGAAGTCTCATCTTCCTGAGTTCAAATCTGGCCTCAGATTTGTGTGATCCTAGGCAAGTCACTTAACCCTGTTTGCCTCAGTTTGCTCATCTGGAGAAGGAAATGGCAAACCACTCTAATATCTTTGCCAAGAAAACCCAAAATAGGGTCATGGAGAGTCAGACATGACTGAAATGACTGAACAACAACATACTACCCTTTCTTATTAGATAAGTGTATATGTGTGTATGTATATATTTGTGTGTATGTACATGTGCAAGTATGTCTTGTCTCCACGGTCATATTGTTAGGGATCAAGCCTTTTTCTGCATCCCCCCATCACTTGGCACATACTGAGTATTTACTGGGTGGGCAGTAAATCTTCACAGAATCACAGAACTGGGAGGGACCCTAGAGGTCAAATAGTCCAATCCCTACTTAAATCATGCTGACCGACTGATCACTGAACATGCTCCCTGTGTATCTTGTCTCTTAAGCTGGCTGTAGGTGACCCCATTGAGAATGTTGATCCTACCCTGTCCACTCACCTCCATCAAAGCCCCCAAAGACTTAGTCAGAACAATCTAAGGGGTGGAAACAGGGGTTAAACACTCATTTTCAGCAATTGGAGTCCTGCATGTCTGCAAGCCTTCAGAGGAACTACTACCAGTCATTCAAGGGGGAAAAAAGGTATTTTCTCCCTCTTCTCAGACACTGATTAGATCCCTTCACAACTGTACACCCCAAAGGGATAAACTCCTTCTACTTGGGCCACTTCCACCCTTGAATCTGCAACTAGGAAAATTCTCTATGAAGGCTAAAGTCATGTTCTGAGAGACTGGTTTCCCAGCTGTCCTCTGGATGTTGGGCCAGAAAACCCGGTGGTCCTAAATGGTGCTGGCACACTGGTCTGAGAGCTAGGAACTAGGCTCTGATAGTGACAAGCTGGGTCACTATCACCTTGGGAAAGTCACTTGTTCTCTATAGACCTTTACTTTTTTTAAATAATAAAATTAGGGGATCAGATTAGATGATCTCAAAGATCCTTTGAAGCTCTAAATGTTTCGATTCAAGGATTCTATTTAACATCTCTCAAGATGGAAATCTTGTGGTTTCTACTTTCCACCTCTCCCAGGATAGATGGCACCTTCTCTTACCTTCTTTTGTGGGCCTGGTCTTTCTTATCCAGTCAGATACCTGCCTTAAGGAATCAAAGAAGAAGTCTTTTTCATTTTGGCTGATGACCTGGTGGGGGAGAGAAAATGTGAGATTAGGTGGCAGCAGAGAACAGTACAAAGTCCTGCCCCCCAGGTGGTTCCTGGCTAATGAATGAGCAGAAAGGCTGGGCCTGGAGCTGGGAGGTAGGAGAGTTTTCTAAGGGAACCAGGAAAATAGGTTGGCAGAAGAGACAGTCACCTGCAATGTATTATTTGAATCTTGCTCTTCTATAGTGAAATCACATCAAGTATATTGGTTTTCGTTTTGGGAATTACATTTTCTCCAGCCTACCCATCCAGATTTATTATATATTACTCCCCTTTGCCCACACTGTGGTACAGCCAAATTGGCCTAGTGACCATTCCTCACACATGGCACTCAATCCCCCATGTCTGTGCCTTTGTACAGGCTGTGCTTTCCATGTCTATAATTCATCCCTTCCTCATCTCTCTTTCTTAAAATCCCTAACTTCCCTCAAAGCTCAGCTCAGGCACTGCTTCCAATATGAGGCCTCTCCTAACAATTCTCTCCCTCCCTCTGGCCCCTCTCCCACCCACTGAGAAAGCAAGCAATATTATACCCATTGTATATGTGAAGTCATGCAAGATAAATGTCCATATTAACCCTGTTGCTAAAAAAAACTAGAAAAACAAAGTGTAAAAAAAAGTTTTGACCTGCACTCAGAGTGAAGCCTTTCCTAATTTGCCCCACTTTTAGCACTTTCTCTTCTACCCAGGAAGTAGGTAGGTAATGCAGCCAATATTTAGGGCCTGGAGTCAGGGAGACTTGAGTTCAAATCCAGCCTCAGACATTTACTAGCTAGACACTAACTTTATAACCTGAGCAAGTCACAACCTCTGACTTCCTCAGTTTCCTCAATTGTTAAATGGGGATAATAACATCTAGCTCACTGGGGCTGTTGTGAGGAACTAATGAGATAAGATTTGTGAACTACTTAGCCCAGTGCCTGGTAAATGGAATGCTCTTTAATAAACGTCTGTTACCTTCCTTCCTCCCCCTGTCCAATCATTTAGTATTTACTATATATGCTTGTATGTGTATATATGTACATACACATGTGTATATATGTACACGTATATGTACAATATAGAAATATAATACTATATTGAATATAATATAAATATAATACTATATTATATAGTTAATACTAAAATAATACTATAATATTAACTTATATGTACATATGTGGTTTTCCTCCATAGAATATAAGCTATTTGAGAACAGGAGCTGTTTTTGGTTTTGTCTTTGCATAATCAGGACTTAGCACAGTGCCCAGCACATAGTAGGTGCTTAATAAATCCTTATTGAGTGATTGACTAGGTGGTATGTGTCCAGAGGCAGTTAACCAAATAGTGAGAAGACTGAAAACTATATCATTCAAGGATTTGTTGGAGAAACTTATCCTGAAGAAAACAAAATTTGGGGGCACTTATGATAGAACTATCTCAAAGTATTTAATGAA
This sequence comes from Gymnobelideus leadbeateri, assembly GCA_011680675.1. Taxonomy (NCBI): domain Eukaryota; kingdom Metazoa; phylum Chordata; class Mammalia; order Diprotodontia; family Petauridae; genus Gymnobelideus; species Gymnobelideus leadbeateri. The sequence continues at coordinate 147,923 of WOXC01011533.1, read as the reverse complement.
CTATCATGTAGAAGAAGGATTGATAATTAAACTTTGTATGGTTAGCCCTAAAGGACAAAATTAGTAGCAATAAATTTAAGTCATGGAAAGGTAGATTTCGGGGGCAGGTAGGTGGTACAGTGAACAGAGCACCAGCCCTGGAGTCAGGAGGACCTGACTTTAAATCCAGCCTCAGACACTTGACACATTTACTAGCTGTGTGACCTTGGACAAGTCACTTAATCTTAATTGCCCTGCCCTCCCCCCTCCAAAAAAAAAAGCAAGGTAGATATCAGTTGAATATATATATATATATATTTTTTTTTTGAAGGGGGAGAGGCAAGGCAATTGGGGTTAAGTGACTTGCCCAAGGTCACACAGCTAGTAAGTGTGTCAAGTGTCTGAGGCCGGATTTGAAGTCAGGTCCTCTTGACTCCAGGGCCGGTGCTCTATTCACTGCGTCACCTAGCTGACCCAGCTGAATATATATTTTTTAAAATAGTAATAATATTTTGATATATCTATAAACTCTCAGACATAGGTATTTCCTTCAGTGGTGTAGATAGCAACCCTTCCATGCCTTCCTGTCCTATGCAACTATAGCACATGATTCTTTCCATGAAACTCCCATGAGGACCAACCAAACTGAGGATCTTCCTATTTCTTGACATTTTGTGGATCCCAGTGGAGCACACTGGATGCACATGACCTGTCTGCTTCCTTTTCTGGTCACCTATCTCTTTGATAAAATCTTTTCACCGCTTTTCCCGCACACTTTGTTCTAGGTCACATGCTAACATGCACTTTCCATTGCCTCTTGGGACTCTCATCTTTAATTCTTTGCAGACTATGGCATTCAGTTACTCACGAATAACAACACTAGAGGAACATTAATGCTAAAAATATGGGATTTTCCTTAGCCAATTACTCCTATTAAATTATGGACTCATATAATTGTTCATCTGAGGTGTTTTTCCAATATATATGTACTAAACATCCAACAGGACAATAGACATTTTTCATCCACCTTGTTTTTTATATATGGTTAGGCTAAACTCCTGAGTGATTATGGATCTCTTTAGGAGGCTCTCCAGTATTTCAGGATTTTATGTAATCAGCACAATGTCATCACTGCCAAAAGTGTAAGGTAATTCCTCTTTAATTTTGACAATGATCTGGACCTTCCCCATTAGCGACAAATGTCTTTGGCTATTGTATGTTCTTTTTCAAGTCTTTATTTTTTGGTCATGTATTAGCTGTCCTGGGTATTCTGGTCACCTTCTCCATCATTGACTGAACTAGAGTAAATTGGTGTCCCCCTTCCCCATTTCTAAGTTTTTAATCCTTCCTGAGCATCAAACAACAGCCTACTGCATCATACCTTGTCTGAAATCTTGACAAACAGGCTACAACCCTCCCAGGAGCTTAGTTGCAGGTAAGCGCTGATGTTTTGACATAGGTCTTGAACCTTTGTACTGGTCCCAACTTCAAACATCTGAAAGAAGTAGGGTCATCTTAAGAAAGTGATAGGGAAAGTGGTAATAATGCAGATTAAACTTGAAAGTGTATGATGGGCATATTTTTTTCTCCTGGAGAGCCAGTTGTTAAACATTTACTAGTACCCCACTGGTAACACCCAGTCTTTGACAGACCAAGTTCAGGGACCCGTGCCTTGACAGAGGCTACAGGAGGGACTCACTCTTTGAGGAGAAGCCCGGACCTCTCACCTCATCTGTGTCATTGGGGAAGTACACCTTGTGGCAGATCTTGGTGATGTTTTGCTGAATGGCTTCCACTTCCACATGGTGAGGGGGATACTTCCGGGGGCCAGTCCTAGAAAAGAACAGCACAAAAAAGCATGGCCAAGATCGGGATGGAAAGTACCTGTGGCTGTTAGCTCAGTAGGCTGGCTTACAGGGCTAATCAAGCTGAGATTCCAGATCCAATCCCTGACTAGGCCAAATTGTTTTGCTCAGTGACCCCAAACCATCCCCCAATCCTAGCTAACTAGCAGTGAGCCTGTGTGTGCTGTTGGTCACAGAAGGATGATAGTGAGGGTAAACCAACCCCACAATAAAAACACAATTCTGCCCCCATTACTCTTTTGTGTGTACTCTACAATCCAGAGAAATTGCTGTTCACTTAGGCAGCTAAGAGGCGCAGATCTTTCTTTAACACACTGACTAGCTGTGTGACCCTGGGCAAGTCTCTTAACCTTTGTTTGCCTCAGTTTCCTCATCTGTAAAATGGGGATAATAATAGCATCTATCTCCTAGAGATGTTGTGAGGAGAAAATGGTTATATTTGTAAAGCTCTTTGCAAACCTTAAAGTGTTGGATGAATGTAAATTATTATTATTCATTAATTTCCTGTCTCCATGCTTCTGTATTACCCATCTCTTATGCCTGCAATGCATGCCCCCTCTCTCATCCACTGTACTGAAAAATACTTTGGTGCTTAACTCAAGAGCCACCTCTCTTGATTCCCCCAACTGCTAATGTCCCTCTGCCCAGTGGAATTTACTTTCTATAATTTTTGTTTGTGTCTATGTCTCCAATAGAATATAAGCTCCATGAGGTCAAGGGCTGCTTCATTTTTACCTGCCTCCTCAAAGCTTAGCTTAGTTGTTTTGGAGTTGTTTCAGTTTTGTGTCTGACTCTTCTTGACCCCATTTGGGGGTTTTCTTGACAAAGATACTGGAGTGGTTTGCCATTTCCTTCTCCAGCTCATTTTACAGATGAGGAAACTGAGGCAAATGGGGTTAAGTGACTTGCCCAAGGTAGTTCATCCATTGTTTGTCTTTCATTCTTGAAGAGGACCATGACATCAAGAAGGTGAAGTCACAACTTGCAAGTGATTGGATTTCAATGAGGCAGGGCTGTGCAAAGTCACCGGCCTCACTCTCTCTTCTGGAGCCATCTGGGCCCAGTGGCAAGATAGCGATCGGGATGACTGGAGATGGCCCTGATACAGTTCGAGGGTCACACAGATAATAAGTGTCTGAAGATGGGTTTGAACTCACAAGATGAGTTTTTCCTGACCCCAGGCCTGGTACTGTGTCCACTGTGCCACCTAGCGGCCCTAGCTGCCCTAGCTGCAAGTACTAGATGCTTAATATGAAATACTTGTTGAATGAAAGGGAATTCCTAAGGACTAGTTCTCACTGACCATTACCATCCATTGCTGAATGAATGAATGAATGAATGAATGAATGAATGAATGAATTAATGAGTGCTTGTCTGTAGGTAGCACTGTTATGGTTTGTTTACTGACTGACTGACTGACTCCTGGGAAATTTGGTTCCAAAGTTAGCAAATATATGTGGGTATCAAACAGATTTCAACCTAAACCTTTTGGAGCTCATTACTGGTGGCAGGCAGGCTTTGGCTCAAACTGTGAAGGTGTCAAAGTTTGTCATTAGTATTCCATGCTAACTTTTTGCCTCAGATTTTACAGATGATGGGGCTGAACCCAATGGCTTCCCAGGATCTTTCTGGATCTAATTCTGATCCAATGATGTTTTCTCTTTCTGCGTTATATGAGAGAAAGTACATCAGACTGAGAACTAGGAGTCAAGTTGTGGCCCTAACTCAGTAACAGACTAGCAACAGGACCCTCAGTAAGTCACTTTATCCTTCTGGGCCTCAGTTTCCTCCACTGTATATTGAGGGATTTGGCAATGTGCTCTCTGAGGTCCTTTCTGATACTAGCATTCCAGCATCTGTGTTGTTTTTCCCACAAAAGAAGATAAAAACTGTAATGTGCTGGGTTTGGGGCTACTTTCCAGCTGGAGCTGTCCTTGGCCCTCCCTATCCCCCCTTTTGGGGAAGGCCTCCCAGCTCAGTCCCTGAATAAAGGATTCATTCAACCATGGGGCAGTGAATTTCATTGCAGAGCAGCTGGGTTGTGCTTTCCTACAGCTGTAGATTTAAGGGGCACCACTGAAGGCCTGGGAGCTCCCCTGGATGTCCCCAGGTCAGGTCTGTTGGGCCCAGAGGTCACCACCTTCTTGCTCTTGGTTTAGAAGGGAACAAACAACTGAGTGGGTGTGGTCACAGGACCCAAAGTCAGGATTAGAGAATGGCAAGGTAGATAGCCCTTTAGGATACTCAGAGGGGTATCATAAAGGATACGTCTTTTTTTTTTCTTTTTGGAAGGGGGAATGTAGGGCAATTGGGGTAAAGTGACTTGCCCAAGGTCACACGGCTAGTTTTTTGGGTTAAGTGTCTGAGGCAGGATTTGAACTCAGGTCCTCCTGACTCCAGGGCCAGTGCTCTATTTACTGCACCACCTAGCCTCCCCAATGAAGGATACTTCTAAATATCAATGTTTAGAAATGCATATTTTCAATGCTAAGAAATTATATTCCTGTAGCATGTAGGAATTACTTTTGGAGGAGTTAAGCTGCATGTGTTACAAGAAAGACTCAAAGTCTTTGGTGGACACTTGGGGTGAGAGCATCAATGCCATTTTCTATCCTTGCCTGGAGTGCATAAATACCTTGTATTGGCCTGGCTCTTTTTAGGGCAACCTGGAAACCATCTTATTCCTTCTTCATCATGGCCTTGTGCTGGAAATTTTCTTTAGTATGGTCTAGTGAAGGGAGCCCTCAATTTTAGAGCCAGATCTATCTTTTTAGCACCTGTGTGCTTTTAACCAAGTCAATTAATCCTTCTAGGTCTGTTTCCTTTCCTATAAAACAAGGGGAATGATACAATTTTAAGGTCCCTTCCAGTTCTAAATCCTATGATCTTAAGTTGCTTTGTCCATTTTTCTGTCTCCGACCAAGCTTCTCCTAAACCCTTCCAGATGACAGAGACAAGCAGAGTATCTGTGTATATTTCTTCCTACCAATATTTCCAGGATCAGAGAGTTTACATTTTTATTTGGAGTTTGATAGCCCTTCTCTTTGGGATAATTCTCTTTTTGTTCAGCCTCTGTGCCTCCAGCTACAATTTCTATCCATCCCCTCTAGGCTATCTGTCGACTAATCTGTCATTTTTGGAGACCAAGGTATCTCATCCTGTATCTTCAGCCCCAGATGCCCTCAGGCAGCCTTAGCCTTAGCTCAGGGCTACTGTTTCTCTTTCTCGATATTCAAACTAAAGAGATGGGGGGAACTAGAAGAGGAAGCACCCCCCAACCTGGCCACTATACTATTGCCAGCAGAGTCAGGTCAGCGACTGGGGAAGGGGATGCTTGAGAACTATTTGGAGTAAAACCCTCATGGCTATGTGCCACATGCACATCCTGCTAGAGCCTGAGGCCAAATAGTTTGAAATGAGGGAGTTCTATAACACCAGCATCTTTGGCTAGAGGAGGAAGGATGTCAATTTCCTGAACTAGGAAAGGATGAGGAGAACTCTGTGGGGCCCAACTTTCTCTGGATCAGCATCAGAATATGCCTTAACTTCGCTCCTTAGGTCTCAGGCCTTCTTCCTTCCACTTCACTCCCTCCCTCCCACTTCACTTCACTATCTCCTAAAGAAGAAAGCCTTGGCCAGAGCACAGCAACTCCTACATGGTCAGTGAGCTCTCTCTGGGTTGTTGCTGCTCAGATCTGGACAAACCCCACCTTCATGACCACAGAAGGCTGTAAGAGAGAGTGGGCATTAGGAGGAGATGGGGAGTATGAAACAGAGATGACAGAGAGAGTTAACAAGCATTTATTAAGGGCCTACTATGTGCCAGGTATTGTGCTAAACAATGGGACTACTGAGAAAGGCAAAAAACAATCTTTCTCATAAAGAACTCACAGTCTAATGAGAGAGACCACATGTGAACAACTGTGCACAAACAAGTATATCTACAGGACAAATTGGAGATGATCTCAGAGGGAAGGCATGAGAATGAAGGGGGATCGGGAAAGACTTGCTGGTGAAGATGGGGCTTGAGTTGGACCATGAAGGAGGCCAGATAACTTAGGAAGCAGAGACACAGCAGAAGAGTATTCCAGGTGTGAGGACAGCCAGTAAAAGTGCCTTGAGTTTGGACACTGAGTGTCTTGAGAGGGGAAGTCAGAGCAAGAGAGGGAAAGGGTAGAGAGAGAAAGAAACATAGAGGAAGAGAAACAGAGATTGTGTTAGAGAGAAAACACACATGGGCAGAGAAAGAGACATAAAAGTTGCATCAGAGAGGGGCGGGAAGAGAAGAGGAGCAGAGTGTGGCTGAGAGAATGAGACAAGACAGAAAACGAGACAGCGACAGAGATGGAGATGGGTAAGAGATGAAGAGAGGGAGACCCAGTGTGAAATATCTGCCTAAAAAAGACAGACAGAAACCGTCACTTGAGCTTCCACAGACTACTCCTGGGTTTCTGGAACCACAGGAGATTACAAGAGAATAGATCCTTGATGCCCACAGATAATTCCCAGAAGTAAGATCTCACAATCAGATGAGATCTCATTTCAAACGCTGACTAGCATTTCCTTTCCCACCCAACCTTTTACCAGAGCTGGGGGAAGCCTTTAGCAAGGGTGAGTTAGAATGCTATACCACCTTTCTCCTGAGCCTGCCCACTGAGGGAAGGCTTCACAGGCAGAGAAGTTGTCATCAATTAGGCAATAAGGCAGAAAAGTAGGGGAAGGAAGTAAGAGGCCCGGAAGGCCCATATCCCAGGCTAGTTCACTGAGAACAGCCCCAACTTCTAAAGCAGCAGATGCAAGCAGGCCTTCACCTTCAGGCCTCCTGAACATCTCCTCATTGCTAGATATATGCCAGATTTTCCTCACCCTATTTTCTCTCTGCTCCTTCCCCATTCTCTTTGCTTATTCAAATGCTACTGTCCTTGAAGGTCCAGCTCAAGTTTCACCTCCTCTAGGAGGCCCCCCTAGACTACTCTGACCTTCACTGAGCTCTTCTAGCTTAAAAGAGAATTTGTATTCTCTCCTGTATTGTTCCCTACCTGTTCAATGTGAGTAAAGTTTGGTTTCCCCAATTAGAATGGGAGTCCCTTGAGGGCAAGAATTTCTCCTTGTCTCTTTGACAGTATCTAATACAGGCTCAGTAGAAACCCGTTGACTGACAGGTGAAGTGATTACCTCATCACCCTTTGAAGCCTTCTGCTACAATCAAGTGCAATGTGCTGATCCTTCCTCCTTGACTCGATGAACTTCTGGGTGTGTGGCAGCAGTGTTTTACTGGGTGGGAAGAGGCCAGTGCAGAGCCAGAGAAGTTGCCAGCCACGCTCCAAGCTGTAACTGAAGAAACAACCAGCCATCACTTGCCACCCATCATGGCTAATAAGGAAAGAGTTGGCAGAGGGGGGCCTTAGGGCAGCCCACTAAATGCTGAATCCTGGAGAGCCCCAGGGGACAATAACTATGTATTTCCCACACAATCAACCTTAGGGAACAACATAGAGAAAGTTGTCCAAGTACTAGGAGAGTGTTAGACCTAACCAGACCTTCTACCCTTTAAGGGAGAAGTGAGATATGTGTATGCATGTAAATATACACATATACATATATACACATACATATATGTGTGTATACACACATATACGTATATATACAGGCAATATGTGTATGTATATATTGTTGTGGGTATATATATATATGTATATATATATTCATAATATGCAAAAATCTATTTTTGCCTCCCACTTTCCCTCCCTATTGAAAAAAGAAAAAAAATCCTTGTAACAAATATGCATAGTTATGCAAAATAATTCCCAGACTGGTCATTAAGACAGGATTTTTTTTAACCTGAGCTCTTTGATCTTTCTGACCTACCCCACCATCTTCCCAGAATCCTCTCCCCTCTATAATCTTTTTTTTAAAAAAATTGTTTTGGATAACTTTTTGGATAACTTACCTGCTAGTGTTTTTTGTCAATTGCTTCATGATCTGGCAGTAAACTTCATCCCTCAATGTAGCCTCCTGGATGGCAGCTGCAAAAATCTGGTCAGTGAGCTCCACAGGGTCTCTGGCTTGCTTGGATGGGTAGTCTCCCATATACTTCATGATGGGTGGGAGGGCAGTGAAGGAAAAGGAGGATTTGCTAGACTTTGGTGGGGTAGGAAAGTGGAAGTGGAGGCTTTGGAAGGTATATATACAGTTTAATATGTAAACCATAGCTCCCAATTAGTACAGTGGGTTAGAGGCAGCTAGGTGGCACAGTGTCATGACCTGAGTTCCAAAGAGGGGATAACATACACACTCAGTTGTGTATAGAGATCTATCTTACCCTACAGGAAGTAGGATGGGTAAAGGGAAAGAAAAGAGAGGAGGCTGATAGAAGGGAGGACAGATTGAGGGAGGCAGTGGTCAGAAGCAAAACTCTAGTGAGGAGGGAAAAGGAGAAAGGAGAGAGAAAAGTATAAACAGGAGGGAAAACAGGATGGAGAGAAAGACAGAGTTAGTAGTAATAACTGTGAATGTGAATGGGATGAATTCTCCCATAAAAAGGAAGTGATAGAGTGGATTAAAAACCATAATCCTACAACATGTTGTTTACAAGAAACACATTTGAAGCAGAGGGATACACACAAAGTAAAGGTAAAAGGCTGGAGCAGAATCTATTATGCTTCAGCTGAAGTAAAAAAAAAAGCAGGGGTAGCAATTCTGATCTCAGACAAAGCAAAAGCAAAAACAGATTTCATAAAAGAGATAAGGAAGAAAACTACATCCTGCCAAAAGGTACCATAGACCAGGTCTTCTTAAACTTTTTCCACTCATGACCCCCTTTAGCCTTTTGGCAGCATTAGTTGGCATTGCATGGCCTGAGGGCATGCACAGTGCAAAGTGTGCATGCTTTGTGTTCAGAACCAAGGCTGCAGTGAAGTTCTGCAATGCAACACCAGAAAACACTGCCAGAAACACCTCAGATTCATTATGTATTTTATTTTTAATTAATTTTTGGTTGTTGCACATTCAGAAAATGCTTACTGATGCCAAATTTTTTGCAATCCCATATGCAGTCGAGACCCACAGTTTAAGAAGTGCTGCCATAGACAATGAAGTAATATCAATACTAAACATAGTTGCACCAAGTAGTATAGCATTCAAATTCTTAGAGAAGTGAGTTACAAGAAGAAATAGATAGCAAAACTATACTAGTGGGGGCCCTCCACCTCCATCTCTCAGAACTAGATAAACCTAATCACAAAATAAGAAAAAAGTTAAGGACATGAATAGAATTTTTTAAAAGTTAGATACAATAGACCTCTGGAGAAAACTGAGTGGGGATAGAAGGGAATATACCTTTTTCTCAGTGTTATATGGCACCTAAACAAAAATTGACCATGTATTAGGGCATAAAAACCTCACAATCCGGGGGGCGGAGCCAAGATGGCGGAGTAGAAACAGCTCAACCAAGCCACTCTATCCCCAGATTCCCCCCAAACTATGTAAAAGGGGACTCTGAACAACTTCTGGAGCCCCAGCACCCACAGAATGACACAGAGAAGCTAACCTCCCGCTGAGGACAGCCCAGCAGCCCTGCAGGAAGGACCAGTGCAGCGGTCTGGGACCTGGCAGCACACAGCGTGCAGAGCACAGGAGCCGAGCCGAGCCCAGGTCCGCGTGAGCCGAGGTTTTAGCCCCAGGGCGGCAGGGCCAGCAGCCGGCTGGAGAGACCCCAGAACACCAGGAGCTGTGGTGACTCCAGAATTATCAACATAGACATGCCTAGGACAAAGTAAGAGGTTAGTGTCCTATGGACTTTGGGACCGATATTTAGGGAATGTGTCAGCTCCCTCCCCTGGGGGCTAGAAGCCGCTGAGGAGACACGCCATTTTGTAGTTTTCAGAGGCAGCTCCAGCTCCCGGCCTGCAAATTGTAGGGAGATCCAGCGATCAGTCTTGGGGGGTAATCGCTCTTGCTTTAACCTCCTGGATCTGGATTGTGATCTAGGGTGGAAGTTGTGGGTGGGTTTACAGCTTGCCAGAAACGGAAGTTGCCCCCCACACTTTCGGGACGAAAATTCCTCTATCTGGCCTTAAAGCCATAGTGTGGCAACAAGCCCAAAAGTCAAGCAATTAAGTGGCAACATGCCAAGGCAAAGGAAACAGAAAATGCAACCCTAGACTCCTATTTTGGGGGCATAGAGCGGGAAAAGGACTGTGAGGTCAGAAGTCCTGCTCCAAAAGCCCCAGGGGAAAACATGAGCCGGTTGCAGGCCATAGAGGACCTTAAGAAGGACTTTAAAAATCAAATAAGAGAAGTGGAGGAAAAATTGGAAAGAGACATGAGAAGGATGCAGGAAAAGTATGAAATGAGGGTCAACAGCCTGACTGAGGAAAACAACACCTTAAAAAATAGACTAACTCAAATGGCAAAGGAGGCCCAAAGGGCAATGAGGAGAAGAATGCCTTAAAAAGTCGAATTTGCCAGATGGAAAAAGAATCTCAAAAGCTCACTGAGGAGATTCATTCCTTCAGAGTTAGACTGGAGCAAATGGAAGCTAGTGACTTTATGAGAAATCAAGATGCTGTTAAACAGATCCAAACAAATGAAAGAATAGAAGGCAATGTGAAATATCTCATGGGAAAAACCACTGACCTGGAAAATAGATCCAGAGAGATAATTTAAAAATTATTGGACTACCTGAAAGTCATGATCAAAGAAAGAACCTAGAAATCATCCTTAAAGAAATTCTCAAGGAAAATTGCCCTGATGTTTTAGACCCAGAGGGCAAAATAGAGGTTGAAAGAATCCACCGATCACTTCCTGAAAAAGATCCCAAAAAGAAAACTCCCAGGAATATTATAGCCAGGTTCCAGAATCCCCAGATCAAGGAGAAAATACTACAAGCAGCCAGGAAGAAACAATTTCAATATTGTGGAAACACAATCAGAATAGCCCGGGACCTGGCAGCTTCTACACTGAGGGATCGAAGGGCATGGAATATGATATTCCAGAGAGCAAAAGAGCTGGGACTGAACCCAAGGGTCACCCACCCAGCAAAACTGAGTCTTTTGTTTCAGGGGAAAATATGGTCATTCAGTGGAATAGAGGACTTTCAAGCATTCTTGGGGGAAAAACCAGAATTGAATAGAAAATTTGACATCCAGACACAAGAAGGAAGAGATGCCTGAGAAGGTAATCAGGGAAAAGAAATCAAAAGGAACTTATCAAAGTTGATCTATTTACATTCCTATATGGAAAAGCAATAACTGTGACTGATGATATCTTTCTCACTATGAAAATAATGGAAGAATGAGGCGTGGTCATATGAATACATATGTGAATGTGTGTGTATATGGTTACAGTTATATATGGATAGAGGGCATAGGTCGAATTTGTTGGGAAGGGAGAATACTCAAGGGATGAAATTATGAGGTGAGAGAGGAAAGTGGCAAGAGGAGATGGGGAGAGACAGGGTAGGGTAAACTATCTCATGTAGAAGAAGCAAGGGGAAGTGGTTGCAAGGGAGGGGGAGAATAGGAAGGCAAAAAAGGCAAAACCACATTCTCATTGAATTTGGTTCAGGGAGAGAATGACATACATACTAAATGGGATATCTCAACCTGTAGCAGAATAGGGGGAAGGGGGATGAGAGGAGGGATGATGGATGGGAGGGCATCCTTGGGGGGAGGGGAGGTTGGAAGTACCCACTATAGAAGAGGGACAGGATCATGTAGGGAATGGACCAGGTGGGGGGTGGGATGAGTGGGAGGGAATTATAAGCAGCCTTGTACAATATATCTACTATGATAATGTTTTGCATAGCTAGACATGTACAACATATACTGAATTACTTATCTCCCAGAGGGAATGGGTGACAAGGGAGGAAGGAAATGGATCTGAAATTCGAGGTCGTAACATTAAATGTTTCAAATATATATAAATATATATATATATATATATATATATATATATATATATATATATATATATATATATAAAAACAAAAAAACCCCTCACAATCCAATGCAGGAAGGCAGAAATATTAAATGTATCCTTTTCAGATAATGATGCAATAAAAATTACATGTAATAAAGGACCATGGAAAGATAGACTAAAATTAATTGGAAATGAAATTATCTGATCCTAAAGAATGAGTGGGTCAAATATCAAATAATGGAAACAATTAATAACTTCATCAAAGAGAATGACAATCATAATATATATATCAAAACTTATGGGATGCAGCCAAAGCACTTCTTAGGGGAAATGTATCTCTAAGTGCTTACATGAATAAAACAGAGAAAGAGGCGATCAATGAATTGGGCATGCAACTGAAAGAGCTAGAAAAAGAAGTCCTGAACTCAAATCCTTCCCCAGACACAGTTACTCAGCTGGTGACCCTAGGTAAGTCACTAAACTGCTTTTTGCCTCAGTTTCCTCATCTGTAAAATGGGAATAATAATAGCCCCTACCTCATAGTGTTGTTGAAGATCAAATGAGATAATTTGTATAAAGTGCTTTACAAATTTAAAAGTGTTATGTAAGTGTAATTATTATTTATCACTATTATATCATTATTATGATATATAATGTATATTATTACATATTATATATTTGATTATTATATCATTGTTATTATTAATGATAATGATGACAAATAACAGCTTTGAATTCCATAAGAACTTGGTTCCATGGTCACATAATGACTTCTAACCTTGGTCACAGACTGACCCAAGACCAGAATCAAATATTGTTGTTCTGAGTGAAAGGGTGAGAGAGTATTGATGGCTAAATGCAGCTCATCCCCATTAAATAATACACATTACTGTTGGGAGGTGGAGGGCTTTGAATACAAATAAGTCTGGCCTACGTGGGCAGATAGATGCTCATCCTTCCAGGCAGGGTCCAACTGCCACAGTGTCTAACTACCACGGTACCTGACATGGCCCTGAGTAGGACCATCAGTTGGGAGCCAGAGACAGAGACAGCACCACATAGTAGACAGAATGCTAGACTTGGTGTCAAGAGGACCTAGGTCCCAATCCTGCCCATATCTGTGTGACTCTGAGATAAGCACATCTCTCTGTGCTTCAGTTTCTTCATCTACAAAGTAATGGGATTGGATTCTATATCATCTAAGGTCCCTTCCACATAACTCTAAATCTATGGCCTATAACCCTTATCTTCCCTCTGCCATTTACTTGCTGTGGGATCATAGACTAGTCCCTGTTAGCTCACTGAGCCTGAGTTTCTTTATATATGAAACAGAAACAATATTTGTAGTACCTTCTTCATAGGGTTGTTAGGAGACTTGAATGTTATAATACTGGTGTTCCAAAAGTCCAAGTATGATTTTAAGCTTTGATACTTTTGGGGATGCCTTGCATATATAAAATGTCAGGCTAAACAAATAAATAAATAAATAAACAAATGTCAACTATTAGGATGGTTTATTGAATTCTAGAGGTAATTAAAAGTGAACTTGAAACTCCTTTTGTTTTTTCCCTGTTGTTGAAAATTATCTGAGTCCCCTTTCCCACCTCAGACAGTCCAATGACCAGGACTGAATTTGTCAGGATCCTCCTGGACTAACCTGAATTGCCCGGAATACCAGCCTTAGGCAGAACGTCTCAATGAGCACTAAGCACTCCAGGGAAGTTGCTTCCCCCCCCCTTTTTACTAAATTCCAAATATCAGCTCATTGTCTCGTCACTTGTCACTCCCCACCCCCCCACCCCCGCAAAAGCTGAAGGTAGCAAAAGAATTTCAGTTAACTTATTTCTGATTAAGATTTTATATATCTGCATAATTTAAATTTATGCAGCAATGGCCTCTAAGGAGTTTAAACTTTCTTGAGAGGTTTTTTTTATTTTTTCAGGTTAATTAAATCCTACAAAACAGGTAGGAACACCATTATTTCAGAGCTTTAACTAGGTGGAGCCAGGGGGCTTTGTCCCGGGGTATGGAATTTATAGGTCAATGTTGGCTGGCAACACTATCCAGGGGGGATCTTTTTATCCTGACAGCCCTAACCCCATCCCCAGGGAGGATAGCAGTGAGTTACTTTGACAGTGTTTCTCCTCCTCCTTCAACAACATAGAAACCTCCCTGTGTCCTGGGGCAGACCTCCTTCTTCAGGACTACATGCTTGCCTTAGGTGCAAACATTGCTGTGTATATCTGCATCATTGTTCCCATTTTATAGTCGGAGGAGCATAAAAGGCTCAGATTAGGTAAATGATTTGACCAAAGTCACACAGTAAATCCTGGTCTAAGGGACCCTCCTGAACCTTCAGTCTGTTTGGTACTGGTTATTCTGTGACTTTGGACTGAGTAGCTATTTCTTCTTTATCTCAATGAGTTTCTGGATTTGGGACAGCAGTAACTTATTACTGGTCATGAAGAGGCCAGGGCAGAGTCTGCTCATAGGTCTCATCCTGGGGGACAAAAAATATGAATTGTACAGGGGAGTCCATATGGAAGAAATTCTGCTCCCTGACCCCCCCACCTCAGCTTGGGATAATATTGATAAGGAATCCCTGAAAAGCATAGTGCTCACTCTCTTCCCCCCACTCTATGGAATTGGGAAGGGAGGCCCAGCCCATCAGAGAAAGGATATCAGCAAAGGTCTGGCAGGCGATGTCCCTAAAGTCCACGTTGGCATGGACTCTCTTCAGCAGTGGTTGTCTGAGGGGCTCCCGGGAATGCTCCCACAGCTTACTCTTACCCCGGGCCTTGGGGAACATGGCTTTGTTGATAGTCTCCTTTTCAGGGAGCCTACATAAGGAGAGAAGCTTAGTTGTGGCCTAAGGACTCTTGTCAGGGAGATCTCTCCATGATGGAATCAGTCAGTTGGAACAGCAAGGTCAAGACTAGGACTAGAGGGAAGGAATCCCAAGGCTTAAACGGATCTGAGCAGTCAAATTAGCTCACTAAGTCTCAACTGAATGCCTTCTCTTGTCAGTCACCTAAGAAAGACTTGGAAAGGGGGAAGGTCACCAATTTATGCAGGCCAAAGGCATTTAGTTTCGCCTCGTTGGTTACAAATTTCTTTTTTTTTCTCCCTCTTTCCCTTTTCTTTCTCCACCATTTACTTTTCTATTCTCCCAAAAATTTCCTTTTCCCAGACTTTAGCCAGCTGATGGTTCTCTCTCCTTCTCCTCTACCAGTTGCCTCCAGCCCAACCCCTATTGTTAAGTTCAGATGTGAGCCCTTGGACTTTGAAATATCCCCAAATTGCCCCCACCTGCTTCATTTTACAGCCTTATATTTCCCACCTTCCTGACCAACTACACTATGTACCCAGTGATAAGAGAATGGCTAGCCAAATGGTTCTATATGAAAATACTGGAATATCATTGAGGTGTAAGAAGTACTGCGTCACATAGGAAGACTTCTATAGAGTGATGTAGAGAAGAAGAAGAAAGGCAGAGCCAAAAGAATGATGACTACACTAATGTAAATTGGGGGTTCTTGACCTGGTGCATATGGGTAAATCTGGGGGAATGGTTTTGAACCTAGATGAAAAATTACATTTTTATTTTCACTAACCTCTAATTGAAATTTAGCATTTCTTCAATTATGAAGCAAATATTATTCTGAGAAGAATTGTTTTCCTTCATGCATTTAAGAACAATATTCTGAGAAGGGGTCCATAGGCGTGTCTGCTTGGCAGACTGCCAAAGGGGTCCATGATACACACAAAAGGTAAAGAACCCTTGAAGTATATGATGACAGCATTAAACAACAACAAAGCTCAGGCCAAAGATAATGGACCACTTTGGCACCAAAGCACTGAAATGAAAGTTCACGTTCTACTTTTTTGGTGATAAAATGATGGCTGCTATTAGTTGCAATCCTTCTTTTGAGCCATTTTTCTTTCATTTTTTCTCCTTGATAGAATTTTATTTTTTAAATTACATGTAAAGATAGTTTTCAACATTCATTTTGTAAAATTTGAGTTCCGATTTTTTCTTCCTCCCTCCCTGCCCTTCTCCCTCCCCAAGACTGCAAACAGTCTGACTGACATAGGTTATCCATGTACAGTCAGATTAAGCATATTTCCATACTAGTCATGTTGTGAAAGAAGAATCAGAACAAAAAGGAAAAACGAGAAAGAAAATTAAAAACAAGGGAAAATAGTGTTTTTCGATCTGCATTCAGACTCCATAGTTCTTTTTCTGGATGTGGATGGCATTTTCCATCATGAGTCTTTTGGAGTTGTCTTGGGTCATTGCATTGCTGAGAAGAGCTAGGTTTATTATAGTTAATCATGGTACAATGTTGCTGTTTCTGTGTACAATGTTCTCCTGGTTCTTTGAGCAATTTTTCTTAACTGATTTTGGGGAATATACTTTGTTGAGTGGCATTACTTGCATGTTTTTTGGGAGGTGCCTGCTGTGTCAAAGCAAAACATATCCAAAAAAAAGATGTTGATGGAGGCAGGACTAAGGAGCCTCTTTCTCTGGGCATCCGTAACTCCAGAACTGGGTCTCACCTGTCTGTGAGGATAGAAGGCAGTGTTACTTAGGAGCATTACCTGAAGTATTCATAGGAATACTCCTCTAGTGTGTATGGCTTTTCCTTCAACTCTTCTTCCACAAGTTCTTGTGGCTGTGCGTTCAGGGTGGCCAGCTTCCGATCCTCAGGGGACATTGCCAACAGACTCTAGAAATACAGACACCCAACGTGTAGTGATAGTCTTTTCACGCAGAAAGCCTGAGCCCCAACGAGGTTCTGTCCCACAATTTTACACTGAATGCTTGAGGCCAGGTCTGGAGGAAAGGCTCTCCAAAGAGGAAAACACCTGTCCATAGTCCCAAGCTCCTAATCTTTCCCAGTTGATGACATGGGCATGAACTCAGCACAAAGTACCAACGACACATTAGAGAAGAGACAGTGTGATGTTCAGCACCAAAGCCAACATCCAACCTGAATATTTTCCTCTTAGTTTACTCAGGTTCACATCCTCAGACTCTTTGCCCACTCACCCCCACATAGCCAATGGTTTCTAAATCCAGCCTTTTTACATTAAAAACACCTTCCACGTAGGAGCTTCTCTCTACCCTTCTCCTTACCCACATAGGCACACTCCAGTGGAGACCCCCATCACATCCCACTAGCAATAGCCATCTAGTTGGCTTGCTTTCCTCAGTGTTCTCTCTGCTCCACTCCATCCTCCTAGCTGATAGTCCTTAAAGCACAGATCTGACCATGTTATCCCATTCAATAAACATCTGTGACTCTATTACCTCCAAGATCAAATATGAAATTCTGTTTGGTTTTCAAAGCCCCTCACAGTCTAGCCCCTTCTTATCTTTCCAGTCTTCTTCCTGGCTGGGCTCCATGCCTGGAATGCTTTCTCTTACCTCTGTCTGCCTCCAGGATTGCTCTAAGACTCAGCTCACTTCCCACCTCCTGTTGAGGCCTCTCCCAGTCCTCCCAGCTGCTAGTGCCATCCCTCTGAGAGAACCAATGAATCCTGCATATATCTTGTATCTATGTAACTGTTTGCATGTTGTCTCCTCCTTTAAACTGGGAACTCTTGGAGGACAGGGACCATGTTTTTGTCTTTCTTTTAATCTCAGGTATCTGGTACATAGTCACTACTTAATAAATGCTTCTTGATTGATTGATGGGTTTGGTGAAGAGCTTCTTTCTTTAATCTAATTGACCTCAGACACCAAACTAATTACTGAAAGCTGCTACCAGTTTGGTTTATTATATTCCACTCCCCTTCATACCCTCTAAGGTCCAGCCAAACTCATCTTCTTCCTGTGTCTCACTTATGCTTTCTTCCATGCCTGCCATGCTCTCTTTCCTCCCATCCATCTTAAGAGCTCCTAATTTCTTTCAAAGTTAAGGCACCATCTTCTACAGGAATGCTTTCCCAGTTCCCTACTGGAATTCCCCATTGATGCTACTACCTCCCTTCCCCCACCAAAGATTTTGTATTTATTTTGTACATGTACCTGTTGCTTCCACTAATAGAATGTAAAGTCCATAATGGCAGAGAAGGGCCATAAATCTATGACAAAAGGGATATAGCTCAGACCTTGCTCATAGGTAAAAAAAAATAGCAGGTAGTTCTGCTTTACATTAAGCTCTGAAGGGTAGAAATTCTGAGAACTGTGTTCAAGTCCTGACTTTGCCACTAATTTGTTTTGTGACTGTGGATAAGTCATTTCAATGCTCTGACCCTAGTTTCATCTGTAAAACAGAGGTAAATCCTGTTGAACATTCAGGGTTGTAAGATTACTTTGAGAAACACAGAATGTTTTGAGAAACACAAATGTAAGAGAGCATCATTACCATCATCTGTGGGGTAGGCTTCGTGATGGTGGGGATGATATAGATGCTGTCAATGTCTACTACTCCAGTCTTGTCTGTCCTGTCATTGCAGGCCAGTATCCAGTTGTCACTGGGCGCTAGCCCTTCACCTTCCATCAGGACCAATAAGTCTCCTCTTCTATATGACAGGATGGTGGGGTCATCTGGAAGCCCAAAGATAAACACAGGGTATTGTCTACCTGGAAAGATGGGCTGTGCCAATGCAGCAGGAAGAATAAGTTGGAGGGAAGGGGTGTATTGCTAACACATTATCTCTTGGCCCTGAAAAGCAGGTATTTTTGGAGTCTCAAGGCCAAGAAAGGCCCAGAGAAGAGGGACAATAGTTTCCGTCTATTTCTTCAGGACCGCTCTTTAGAAGGGATGGAGTCCTCCTGGTTCTCATTTTACCTATTTCCTGTAGTATTAGGAGTCTAGAGACGACTTCTCAGAAATTCCATCTCTGAACCACCATCATGTGGGAACCATCATCCTTACTTTCTTCAAAATTCACCTCTTCCAGACAACATTTATTCATTGTCCCTATTCTGATCTCTTCCTTTCTTTGCAATTCATGGTACTTCCCCAACTACTTTAGCCCATTCTAGAGTCTCCTATGTGGACCTTTTATAGGCATTCTTAGAGGCAACCAGGTGTGATAGCAGACAGAAGCCCTGGGCTTGGAGTCAGGAAGACCTATCTAAGTTCAAACCTGGCCTCAAACGATTCCTAGCTGTGTGACCAGGGCAAGTCACTTTCCTGCTTCCTGCCTTGGTTTCTCAACTGCAAAATGGGGATAATAATAGCTAAAAAAAGGTTGTTGTGAGGATCAAATGAGATGTTTGTAAAGTGCTTTGTTGACCTTAAATTGCTACATGAATGCTGTTGATCACCTACATGTACAAGTGTCTTATTTCCCCAATTAGACAATAAACTCTGGAAGAGACAACATACACTTTTCTTTTATTGTATATTGGGACAAGAGTTGGCTATTGTTTGGGGAGAATGGGACATTGGTGAGAGGGAGAGAGAGTTAAGGATGACCCTAAAATTGCGAACCTTGGTTGCTGGGTGGATGGTGAAACCCTTGATAGATAGAAGGAAGTCAGGAAGAGGAATAGGTTTTGAAGGGTGGGAAGATAATGAATTCTGTTTGAGGCCTGTTGAGTTTGAGATATATAGGAAACATACAGTTGAAAATGTCCAACAGGCAGTTAGTGATGGGGATTGGGAGAGGGCAGAAGCTGGAGTTCAGATGAGGAACCAAGTCTAGAGAGGGTCGGTCACTTACCCAAGGTCACACAGCTACTGAATTAGTGACAGGACTGGAATCTGAAACCAGGCCTCCTGACTCCCAGGCCAGTGCCCTTTGTGCTTTATATGAGATGCAGACTCTTTCTTATTCTAAGCATCTCCTCTGTGCTCTGCCCTGATGCTGTCTGACATTGCTTGAAGATGACTTTTGCCATAGAGAGCCAGGAGGAAGGCTGAAGTGAATTCAGAGAAAGCTGGAGAGTAGGGCTGGTTCCAAGAGATGCACAGGTCTAGAACACTGAATGTAACAAGTCCAGAGGTCTTTTTGACAAACTCAACCCCATTGTCAAGTAAAATGCAGGTTCTCTGAGTACAGGGACTATGTCCTTACTAGTCTAGTACCTTACACATAGTAGGGATTTAATAAATGTTCCCTGAGTTGAATTGTTAAATTGACTTCAGTATTGCATCCCTACAGCCCAACCCCAGAGCCTGGCCTTTCTCTAGACCCCTTCATACTTCATCATGCTAGTTATAATCTTATGCCTAATGATAAAAGGGTTTTTTATGTCTGGCCCTTTAGCTCCATGAACCTTATTTGATTACTGACATGTTTCTGGCTCTTGCCTGGTCAGCAACTTTACAATTGTGGATTCTCCCCACGCCGCCCCCCCCACTGCCACCCCATCAGTCCCTCCTCCACCCCCCAATCCCAATCTTACGCCAGACTAAGAAGACTTCAACGTCATGGAATCGTTGGCCCATTATAGGGCCTGCCCCTGCCCAGCACCTCATACCCCTGCTTAGCACCTTGCCCCCCTCCCTGCTTCCCTGGAACCAGGGTACCTGTGGATTTCTTATCTCTTGTGGCCATAGCATATATAGATCTCTTCTTCAGACCGTCTAGGAACATGGCCATTAGCTCTGCGATGGCCATGCTCTCGCTGGAGGCAAACACATACTCCTCTGTATTCAGGGTGGACAGGGTGAAATTCTGTTTATATACCTGGGGGGCCCTGTGAATGAGAATGCTGGTCATCACTAAGGCCAAGGACTAACCCTGGCCTCAGAGTTAGAAAACTATTCTCCATTATCCAGTCTGAGTGTGTGAATGATTCAATCTATGGGCTCTCCTGATACTGGATTAATTTATTTGTAGATTCACCAGGCTTTGAATTATTTAGGCCCAGCTGTTTCTACTTCCCTTTATAATGTTTAAGTTATTTCCTGCTTCCTATGGTAAAAGATCAGAGAAAAATGAAAGAAGAGAAATTTTCATTTATGGCCAGAGATATGGTAGAAGTGTTCCGATAAAATGGTGTCAGAATGGAAGCCAAAAGGGAAAGGCAAAAGACAAAGCTTAATAAAAAAACAGGAAAGAAGGAAGGTGCAGGTGAAAGAACACTGGATTTGAATCCTGGCCCTGACACTTACTACGTGACCATGGGCAAGTCCTGATTTTCTCATCTGTAAAATGGGGATAATAAGAACTTTACATGTAATCCCTTGACCCCTGGGGTGCTGCCTGGAGAAGGTTGCCATAGAGATGTCAGACTCCAGAAATGACCAAATAGACAATGTCCCAGACTTCACCCATTGGGTGACACTTTTTTTTTTAAGCAATTGGGGTTAAGTAACTTGCTCAAGGTTACACGGCTAATCATTATTTGTGTGTGGGTGCTCATTTTCTGAGGCCGGATTTGATCTCGGGTCATCCCAACTCCGAGGCCGGCGCTCTTACTCACTGCGCCACCTAGCCGCCCCATGGGTGACACTTTTGATCTAATGGGAAAGGGAAGTTGGAAGAGTTAGTCAATATTCAACACACATTTATTAAGGACTTACTACACGCCAGGCACTGTAACAAGTTCTCTTCCGTCTTGTGCACCATACAGGACAAAAAGCTGCAGACAGGGCCAACTGTGTGATCTGAGAGCTCATGTCCCTATTTTATGGATGAAGAAACTAAGGCTGACTGAAGTTTAGTCAGGTGTGTGCTCCTTGCCTACCAGTCCCTATTTCAGCATCCTCTGTTTTCCAGGCTCTCAGAACCCAGTACCTTTATATTGTTACAGCTGTCCTAAGCAGGAAGGAAGATCTGATTAACTTGTTAGGGACTTGATGTGTTACCCCTCTTCGTAGGTCATGTGTTTTTTTAATACAATCCTAGAATGTGAAACAAATGAAGCTCAGAAGGCAAATGGATAGTTATTTTTGGGATGATAGTGTTTGTGTGTGTGGGGGTTCCTGAATACTCCTCTGTGAGGGAAAGCCCCAGACAGAAAAGGGTCAGTAATCCCAGTTAACCAACAGGTCTCCCTTTTCAGAATTTCCACCTCTATCAATTCTGATTAATCCAAGGAATTGGGAAAGTCAGTTCCCCTACCACCCCTGACCATTAGGCTTATTCTAATTGTAGAATGATAGGGTTTTAGAGCTGGAAAGTACCTTAGAGTTCCTTTAGTCTGGGGCTCCTGTGGGTCCCCTGGGAAAAGGCTCCAGAATCATCCCTGATTCTCTAGACTTAGCCATCATTATGTCCCAATTCAGGTGCCCCCTTTTCTCCCCTCCCCGCCTTTCAGCTCCCCTTTATACATTGCCTTCCTCCCTCAGAATGCAAACTCTTTGAGGGCAGGGACCATCTTTCTTTTTGCTTGTCTTTGTATCTTCAGCCCTTAGCAGAGTGCCTAGCATATAGCAAGTATTTAGTAAATGTTTATTGATGGACTAATCTAGTCTAATTCCCTTTATTTTGCAGCTAAGGGAACTGAGATCCAGAGAGGTTAAATGTTTTGCCCAAGGATACACAGGTAGCCATGCCACTCTAGAGGGCATATGGCAGGTAAAGACCTCTTTTTAGCTCAGGGCACTAACCTGTTAGTGACTATGCCGGTAACCTCAGGGTAGGTCAGGTCCAAAAGTTTCTTCTCTGATTTGTCAAGGAAGCAGATACCTTTCCAGTTAATGGCCAAAACCAGCTGAGTCTTGTGCAGGCTGGGCCCTAGAAATGGGATAACATATTCTTTATGAACACTGGGGGATGGTGCTCTGATTCAGTCCTGCCCCATTTCCTCTACTGTTTTCCCTTTCCCAATTAGTTACCATTACCTGAAATTTTGTTAACTTCAAAAAACTTGGAGAATAGTAGAGGCCACTGAAAGCAAACCATAGTCACAATTTGTTCCTTTACCAATAATGGAGAGGAGCGATTTTGGATGTAGGGAGCCTAAAATGGAGAAAACATCTTTTGTGTGATACCCAACAGAGGTACCCTTGTCTGTATTTTCATTCATTCACTCAGTATCTCATTTACTCAAACATTCATTTATTCAACACATATTTATGGAATGACTTTTATGTACCAAACACTCTGAGAGACACAGGCATTTATTAAGCATCCATTATGACCTTGTATATTACAAATAGGTGTCAAGGTATTTGGAGACACCCTGTTTCCCAGAGCTAAGGCCCAGCAAGCAGGCCCAACCAAGCTCTGAGCTTGGCATAACAACAAACCTTTGCACCCTGGGTGATCTCACCCCCTGGTAGTGTATTGTTTTGACTAGCACCAGGTGTTCACTGAGGAATTTATGACTTTTATATTAATCAAAAACCGTTTAGATTTGTTGAAGCTCCCACTATTTCCCAGCGACCTGAGAGACAACATGCTGCAACCTAAAGCCATCCATAAAATTCTCCTGACACGCTAAGCAACTCCTGAATTCCTGTGCTTGTGTAATGGAACCAGATACTGCACCATGCTAACTCTGATTCCATACCCTACTAAATAATCACAAGGCTCAGTGACCCTTAAGACTTAAGAACTTAAGGTTTAGGAACTTAAGAATTGTTCCCACAGGACCCAGGAACACCTTCGCTGTCCACTCGTGAGCCTGCTGTGGAACTAAGAATGATTGTGTTGTGGTTCAGCCCCTTGTGGTTTTTTATGCATATTTGCCCCAGCATTGCCCCAGCATGCTAAGTCCTCCTTCTCAGGGGGTGGGGCTTCTGCTTGTTTTCCTTACTCTGAAATTTCTCTTTAATCCCTGATATACCCACCTCTGGCCTACTCTGTTCAGCTCCAGCCATTCCTGTGTTAGAGGACAATTCCAGTCTCATTCACATAAGAAAACTCCATTATGGGGGCCATATAAAACACTTTATGGAATTTCCCTATCTGTAATGTGCAAAGTCATAAGGGATGCTTAATAAATACCTATATCTCTCAGGGTGCTTGATGTATAAGTCATTTCATAAATATTTGTTGAATAAATGAATGGTTGAATGAATGTATGAATTTTCATCAAAAAGTACATCAAGTCTTTTACTTACAAAACTACAACCCAGATTAAAAAACCTTTCATGCCAGCCTCTGAGAAGGCCACAAGATGAAGATTTTAGTCTGTGAAATTCTTTCTGTACATATTCCATCTCTGTGTGTACTTTTCTTTGTGTTTTGCTCTGTGCCTAATCTCTGTGTATGTATCTAATTGTCCCATTTTGTATTTTTCTTTTTCCTGCATTTCTCTTTCTCTCTCTCACTTGACTTTTTCCATCCTTGTCTCCTCCTCTTCATTTCTTTCCCTTGCATTCTATCTTCCTTAAAAAATAAGACATAGAACTGTTTTATATTATATGTTATACTTATCAAACAGAATCTCATGTTTTCTATTCTTAATTTTAAAAGTACATAAATAGAACATTTTACTCTCATGTTAAATTTGAATTATGTTTCCCTTGTGTACTAGTGCCTTTGAAAAAAGTTCCTTGTTACTTCTCTAGGGAGCTAAAAATGGTGTGATCCCTGCCCTCAATGTGCTTCCTATCTACTGCTGTATAGTTTTTTATTTCTCATGTGCAAAATACTAGTAGCATTTCAGAGCTGTCCAGAGTTCAAGTTTATTCAAGAGAAAAAGGAAGTGATTTTGTTGTTCAGTTGCTTGAGTCATGTCTGACTCTTCATGGCCCCATTTAGGGTTTTCTTGGCAAAGATACTGGGGTGGTTTGCCATCTCCTTCTCTGGCTCACCCATAAAATGAGGAACTGAGTGGCAAATAGGGTTAAGTGATTTACCCAGGGCCACACAGGTAGGAAGTGTCTGAGGCTGGATTGGAACTCGGGTTCTACCGACTCCAGGCTTAGTGCTCTATTCACTTAGCGCTCTATCCCCTTCTTTATTATTACTATTGGAAGCTCCTGGATTTCTTTAGCCCACAGGGATCCCTCCCCTACTCTGAACACATATATACTTGTTACATCATCTGTTATATAACTGCCATCTTTCACTGTAAGCTCTTTCAGGGGACAGACTATGTCACACCCTCCCTCTACTCTCTAGAGTGCCCAGAACATAGCAGGTGTTAAAAAGCTGGAATTGAACAGCGATGAGCTGGTTGCCATATGGAGGTTCTGACCTTTGCACAGGCTTCAGTCACGAGACTGACCCACTGCTCTGGTGACTTTGTCTTGAGTACCTTCCCAGGGATGCAGACGGGAAGGGTCTTCTGTATGTCATTTCTCTGGATGATGCTCCCAAACTCAATGTAGCAGTGTTTGGCTACCACCTCTACCAGGTCCTCTTCCTGTAAAAGTCCAGTTTGTCATAAGTAGCCTGATGGGAGATCAGGAAGAAAGGATTCTTTCTACTTTAAGCCTTGCTCTCTTCTCCTCTCCTTTTGGGGCCCATGGTCAGTTCAACCCAATTAACTGCTCTCCACTACTTCCTGCAATCAGTACTGGATCCACTTAATCCCTAGGGAGGTAGAGAGTGAAAATAGGTGGGTCAGAAGAAGGCCCAGCAAAAAATGTGACTCAGAGAGGTCATTTGATCCATCCCCTGCCTCTTAGTAGGACCATCTCTCTTCCAAACAATTGCAGACAGAAAAATATGACATGTTAAACAGGAACTCCAGTTCAGATAGTGATTGCCTCTTATATACTCAGATGTATTATTGGGTTCTGATTCAAACTTAATGATGACCTTGGTCCTATTTCTAGTGAAAGAAAATATATTGGTGCTTCAAACAACTTCAGAGTTCTGAAAATCTTTCAGGTATCAGAGATATTCATTTGACTAGTTGCTTTCCCCACCTAGGAAGACCAGATAACTTAATATAGCCTCTACTTGGCTCTCAAGGCCCCCTAAAATCTAGCTATGGAATTATAAAGTATTAGAGCTCAAAGAATCTTTGTCATCTAGTTCAACCCTCTGACTAAGAGAAAGGGAATGACTATTCCAAAATCAGATAGCAAGGTAAAAACAGAATAAAGAATAGAACCAAGACCATCCAACTCAATTTCCCATTCTTGTCCAAACTCCTGCTCTCACCAAGCCAATTTTCTTACCATGTTCATACACAATGTTTTGTTCTTCTCTTCTGGGTCCTAGCTTATCTAATTTTTTCCTATCTTCTTCTACCTTTCAACAGTCCAAATTTTACCCACATCAAGATCTACCTTCTCCATGAAACCTTCCTTGATTATTCCAGCCCACACTGATTATGAACTCCTATTATACCTAGAATTGGAATCACATGATGTAACACTGCTTTATATTGTTCTCTAAAGTTTCTTGTATGTAAGTCTTGTCCAGCTTCACCCAGCAGCAAATTGGCCCATCTGACAGTGACAATGTTTCCCAAGAGGAATAGGTCTACTTGATCCTCCTATTCAGCATCTGTGGGGTGCCAGCTCAAATTAGCCACAGAGTGCCTTGTTTGTCACTGACCCCATGCCTTGAAGTGAACTTTGGAAAGATTCTTTAGAGGAAGAAAGACATTGAGACCTGCTGTTTTGGTGTTGCAAATTCCTTTGACCAAATGTATTCCCTAAACGTGTGTCTTCTTTTTTTTTTTTTTTTTTTTTTAAAGCAATTGGGGTTAAGTAACTTGCTCAAGGTTACACGGCTAGTCATTATTTATGCGTGGGTGCTCATTTTCTGAGGCCGGATCTGATCTCGGGTCATCCAAACTCCGAGGCCGGCGCTCTTACTCACTGCGCCACCTAGCCGCCCCTTTAGGGCAATTGGGGTTAAGTAACTTGCCCAAGGTTACACGGCTAGGTTTTTGTTTGTTCAGTGTCGGAGGCCGGCTCCGAACTCAGGTCCTTCTGATTCCAGGGCCGGCGCTCTATTCACTGCGCCACCTAGCCGCCCCTAAACGTGTGTCTTCTTAAGGTTGGGTCCACTCTTCACTCCTCCCCTCTGACCCTATGTGTCTTTGTGGGAGAGTGCACCCTAGATATTTTAGGGGAAATGCTTTGTTACTATTGTTGCTGCTATGCTATTTGAGTTCATGGGGTCTCCTGACCTGCCCTGCCTGCTGGAGGGGGAGAGAGGCACCATTCCTCTGAGCTCTCTGCTGCCTAAAACTTTGAGAAGACTCAACCCTGGGACCAAACGCTGAAGGATAATAATAACCTACCCAATCTCATTCTTCAACCATGAACATACCCCGATCCTCTCTACCCTCCCCATCCCAGTGATTCTGAATCTCTAGCTGTCATTCAAACCTGTCTTCAGCTCCCCCATCTCTAACCCTTTATTCCCATCTCTCTCAACACAATCCTGCCAAGATGCCACTCTAAGGTGAACCATTCCTTCTAATTTGCTCTCTGCAATGCCTTCTCCATTGGTGAAAACTTGCTTGTATCTTAAAGCTTTTCCTTTCTCACTCCTTTCTCTTCGGGCTCTCACGGAATCCTGGGTCCCTCCTGATGACACACCATCCCAGGATTGCCTCTCTACTGGTTGCTCAAATCTCCCACGTACAGATGGAGGTGGGGGAGTTGGAATATTCTTTTCTCCCCATTGATACTTACATGCTTTCCCTCTACCATTATCACTTAATAACTTCTCTTTTGAGGTTCAATTAATCCACATTTACCACCCAATCTAAAATGCTGTTAGTTGTTATCTACCATCCAGAACACTACCTTTCTTTCCCTGATGAGCTTACGATCTTTTCCACCTCAACTCTTGCCCTCATAGTATGGAACTTCAATATACATATTCAACATACAAATGTTCTCTCAAACACACTAATCTCCCTTCCTCAACTTACTTATCATCATCATAATAACATTAATATAGTACCTACTATGTGCTAAGCGCTGTTTTAAATGCTCTACAATTATTATCTCATTTGATTCTCACAACAACTCTGGGAAATAGGTACTATTATTAATCACCATTTTAAAATTGAGAAAAATGAGGCAGACTGAGGTTAAGTGACTTGCCCAGGGTCACAACCAGTAAGTATCTAAAGCAGGATTTGAACTTAGGTCTTCCTAGGCGCAGCTTCTATCTGCTGCATCATTTCCTATGGCCTATTCCCTCCCCCAAACTTCAGCTACACACAGTGATGGTCATACCTTTGACCATTACCCATAAATGCACTTCCTCTGTCTTCATGAATGCTACAATTCCTTTATCTGATCACAATCTGTTGTCATTCTACTCCCTCTGCCTGGCATCCCTAAATTCTGTTCTTGAAGCCTCCATTCCTCAGTTCTTTCCCAGGCCACCATACCTACGCTGGCTACATTCTCTTCATTGCTCCACTGACCCCTTAATGAACACATTTCACTGTATACTATCCTTTTCTCTCAAGTACCTTGCCTCCTTATCCCATTACTGATCCTACCCTGCCAAATCTAAGCCTAGGATTACTCCCACCACCCATTGCCTTTGCTCCTACTCATGTGCTACTGAAAGAAATTGTAACCCCCCCCAAAAAAACTGTAATGACTGGGTCCATAAAACACTTAATCATAACTGAGTTCTCTCTGTAGCAAGGCAAGCCTTTTACCCCTGCCTTCCCCATTTGACTCACTGTCCCATTCACCACAGTGGCTTCTCCAAAACTTTTTGTCCTGCCTCAAGCCTTTCATAGTTTCCCTTCTCCCCACCCTCTCAGCTGAGAAGATACCCTCATATTTCACTGGAGAAATTGAGGCCCTTCACCTAGAGCTTCATCTTCCTCATCTCAAATCAGGTGCTTTCTGTTACTATATCCTCTTTCAACTGTCTCATACCAAGTAGATGGACCTTCTAATTATGTTTTTGTGGGGGGAGGTAATTGGGGTTCTTGATCCCCCTTTAATGCTAGTGTTTTCCTTATGTTGATTTTTCTCCAATTTATCCTGTCTATATCTTATTTGTACATAGTCATTTGCATTTCCAGTGCCTGTACATAATAGGGCATTAATGTTTGTTGACTAATCGACTCTAAGAACTAATTGAGTCTACTGATGCTAACGAGAAGCACCCTCGTGAATAATTGTAAGAAGTAGTCATCCACAGGGTTACTCCTAAATTTCAAGGTAGTAATCACCCTTTTGGGGACCCAATCTGCAAGTATGAGGGCAAGTTCAGAGAATCATGCACAGCAGATGCTCCAAGTGTATCTATATCTATCTATCTACACACATATACATACATATACATACATTCACATACGTACATGTTGTTTCCATCATACAGAATGCAAATTCCTTGAGGTCAGGACATGTTTTAATTTTTACTTGGAATTACCAGCTCCTAGCATAGTACTTGGTACATAGTAGGTACTTTATAAATACTTGCCGAATGTTGTTGCTGTCTGTCCTTTATTCTTAAAGAAAACCAAGGACATCTTAACTTGCAAGTGAATTGGATTTAAGTGAGGCAGGGCTGTGCAAAGTCAGTTTCACTCTCTCCTCTAGAGTCTTCAGAGTCCAGTGACAAGACACAGGTCAAGCTGACTGGTGATGGCCCTGGATGTAGTGGGGGACCTTGGCTTTTTTAAGCTAAGTCTTTCCCAGGTTTCAGTTTGTTTGAGGCAAAGCCCATTTAGTAATTAAGGGCTAGGTAAGAATGAGGCAAGAGATGGCCCAATTTGCCTTTATAAAAAGTCAATCTGGGAGAAGGAAACCCTCCTCTGTTCTGGCCAGAACAGAAGTAATTGCTTTTTTCACTTACTCTGAACCATCAAAACCCAAACAATGAGCAAGTGAGGCCTGGGCTGGGACCTATTATTGGCCAACCAGTGAAAGTCACAGTGATTTGGGTTTAAAGGCATGTTCTAGTAATTCCATTTGAATCACAATGGGCTTTAACAAAACCTGGTTTTCCAGAGCAATATTTCAAGAAATCATAAATGAAAAACCACAAGAAATAAAAGAGTTGATTGATTGATTGTTTCTAAGAATCCCCTCACCTTCTCCAAGCGGTATTCTCCAAACCGGAATCCTCTAATAATCTGGTGATAAATGAGTTCTGTGCTGACAGGATCCTGGAAGTCATGCCATGGCGTGAAGATTTCTTTTCTGAAGTAAAAGCGCCAAGGGGACTGTCGTTCATTCTCACCCTTCTCCTTGGTAAGTTGTTCACACTGGGAGATGGCATCCATCAAATGATCACTCCCTCCACCTAATGACCAGACCTGAGTAATAGAGAGTCTCACATGTGGGAGAGGTCTGTGATCCAGAAGTCGGTTTTCCACCAGTAGGAAGGAAAAAAGATCAAAGATTTCTTGTTTTCTCAGCTCTCTCTCTCTCTCTCTCTCTCTCTCTCTCTCTCTCTCTCTCTCTCTCTCTCTCTCTTCCTCCCTCCCTCCCTTTCTCCCTCCCTCCTTCCCTAGCTCTTCTTACATAGATATAATAGCATAGGTCTATTCAAAAACAAATGTCATAAGAGTTATAGAACTGCAATGTCAGAGATCATCTAGTCTAAGGTCCACACTTCACAGATAAGAAACTTAAGGTGCAGAGAGGGGATTGTCAATAACTTTGAAAGGGGTTTGTTATCTGGGCAGATGTGAAGTTGATTATATTGCAATAAACTCAAAAAAGAAACCAAAAAATGAATCCATTCAGAAAAACTGTGAAACATTCAGGTTTTGAAATTTCAATTTTGACAAGTTCTAAAAGGTAGGGCTAACTTTCTTTCATCAGGATTTTGCTTGGTCTGATCATTTAGAGTCAAATTAAATAATGCTAATGGTTTTGAATGGCCAGAGATGTCTCTCCCCACTTGGCCAAGGCCTGTCCCTCTAATCAGAGGGAGGATAACCTGTCTGCAAATAGGTCACTTTGCACCTTGGGTTCATGACTCACAAGTATACTGCAGAAAGAAAATCTTGACCTAATATTATTGATGTATAGGTACAAAGGGATTTGGTATGTGATTATATGGATATATCTATGTGTATCTGTGTGGGGGGCATCAACTGAGTTGTGGAAATCTCGATATGAGGGTATGTGGGGTATATGGGTATATGGGAATGTGAGCTTAGGTCTTTGGGTTTTTCTGTGTGTTTGTGTATGTGTAAGTACAGGAATCTGTTTTAGAGAATGTGAGCATTGATATGTAGACATAGGTGTCTGGATAGGAAAGTGCTTGAGTGTGACAGAGTCTGGCCAGGAGTCATCTGGATGTGGGACTTGTGGGTACTTAGGTATGTGGTGACTGGGTGTGTGATGACTGAGTTTGGATTATGGGGGCTGGGCACAGAATGTCTGGTAGTCAGGGTGTGTATGAGGAAATCGAGATAACCTCTGAGGTCCCTTCCGATTCTTGGATTTTGTGTGTCTATACTCAAAGTAAAGGGATGCTCGGTGTGTGTGTGTGTGTGTGTGTGTGTGTGTGTGTGTGTGTAAATAAACGTGTTACCTTGTCATATATGGCAACGTAGATGGAAAACCCAAAGAGATCCTTCAGGCGTAGTTTATCAGCTATATACTGGCAGACCTCCCCGGAGGAAGAGGCAGAGTCGGCTGTAATTGTCAGGCTTTCCCCATTCATCAGGGTGACGTTAACAGGAATACGAGTCTTGGACTTTACTGCCTGTAAGAAAGTCCCCAGAGAAAACTAGGGCTCGGGGCCCTCTCCATTTTCTTGAGTAGGGCTGTGGCCAAAGCCCCCCAGAGTCCTTTTAGCATTTACACGTCTGTGTGCATTGTGAATAGTTTCACAAATACCTAGTGTGAAGAGATTTCAGTTTGCTCATGGGTGTGCACTGTGCTATCAACAGTGACCAGAGCTGGCCTCCTCCACTCACCACTTCCTTCTGCCCCATCTTCCTGTGGCCTATGGATATTCAACTCTAAGCATACACACCTCTGCATCCTCCATAGCTGCCCACAAAGCAGGCACTCAGTGAATATTGTTGAATGAAGGAAAATAAATATAAAAATAATATCACCTTACGTCTGAAGAGCATAATATACTAATAAGGATTGCATTCATATCCATTATGTCTTCACAAATTCCTTAATGGGCATGAACAAAGAAAAAAATCCCCAGGATTTGGTTCCCTAAGACTTTTGGGGGTCCCAGAATACATCATGTATTGAGATATTAACTGGTTTACACATCCCCAAAATAATAATAATGATTATTTTTATGGCTGCCCTTTATATGGGGCTTTAAAGGAGACTCAAAAGAAGGTAGTTGGTGCAGTGGACAGAGCACTAGACTTGGAATCAGGAAGACCTGAGTTCAAATCCTGAATCACACCCTTACTAGCTGTGTCATCCTGGGCAGGCCATTTAACCTATGTGTACCTCAGTTCCCTAATGTGTAAAATGAGAATAACATCTACCTTCCAGGGTTGTTATGAGAACAACACAAGCTACTATTTACAAACCTTAGAGTGCTACAGAAGCACACTTTTGTTTTTATTTAAGGTTGGCAAAGTGCATTACATGTATTAGCTCCTTTGACCCTCACAACAATGCTGTCAAAGTAGGTGCTATTATTTTCAGCATTTTATAGACGAGAGAAATTAAGGCTCAGGGAAACCAAATAAGTTTGTCTGGGATCACATAGCCCATTAGGTGACAGAAGCAGGACCTGAATTCAGGCGCTTGGCTCCTTCCAATTATTTGGACAATTTTCATGTTCTAATTAAATGGTTTCTTGAACCTCTCTTAATTTTTCAGTTAATAAGCCATTATTTTCTTTCCCTCTCAAATTAAAAAAGGAAAAGAAAAAAGCCTGTGTAACAAATATGCATATCAAAATAAATTCCCACTTTGGCCATGTCTGAAACTGTATGTGGCATTTCACATCGCCTTTCTGCTTGCTTCCTCAGTAGTCCTCTTAATTAAATGATTTTGCTAATGGCAACTTATTATGGTTTGGTGGTAGAGAGTGCTTCATTGGTGGGCCTCCAAATGACTATAATTTGCCTAATTGATTACTCAGAACAGCCACACTGAAAAGTAACAAGGGGTTCCAGTGTCCAGGCTTCCATCCAGTTGTCACTGTTCCTACATAAACAGGGATAGTTTTATTCTTTGTGCTCATATCCCTAGTATCTAGCACAGTTCTGGCTGTGCAGCAGATACTAAATAGATAATATATGATTGATAATCGGGGGACCACCTCCCCTAGGGAAACACCTTGGCCTTTTTGCCATCCTCCCCATCACTAGAAAGCACATGGAATATAAACTTTTTGCAGAGACGGGTGATAGCTGTGGGAGGTCACCTTTTTGTCTATAAGTTGTCTTGAGTTTATAATGTTATACCCCATGTACAAAATCATTTTTTCCCTACAAATACCTGTAGTGGTTTTTTGTTTCATTTTTATCCCCTTTTTTTGGCTGTAAAGAAAAAAGGCAAACGTTTTCTCATGGTTCTTGCTTTAGCAGCCTGTCTTAGGACACATTAAAAGGGCCTAACCTGGAAAAAAAAAGAAAGCACATGGAAAGCTATTGTGGCTTCCCTGTGGGGTTCTGGGTAGGGGACACACCACTGAGAGAATGATGATTGCTGAAGGATCCAGGACCAGAAGAGATCACGTGGACAGACTCTTCCCTCTCCTCCTTAACCTTGTCTTCATTACCTGCTGATGGCGAGAAGGAGGCCTCTCTGGAAAGCTGTGTAATGGCGGTCTTCTGGGAGAGGTGCGAAATGCCTCTCCTGGAGTCTCCACATGAAGAGACCTTCCCTCTCATGTCCTCCACCTGGAGATGCCACCTATGGCACTCTGCACATGTGCCAGACCCCAATTATCAATATGTTCTTCCCTCCCAGCCCCCATATGTTGGCTCCTACCTGGAGCTCTAATGAGTTGGGAGGCTCACTCCTCACTCCGTTGGCATAGGTACGTCTCAGCTGCTCTGTGCAGAAGGATCTGTAGCCTGGTGGCCCTTTGCTGATGAAGTTTAGCAGGTACTGGAGGGAGGAAGGACAGAGGACAGTGAAGGCAGGAGCAGCTAAAATGAAGCCAGCAGCAACCCAAAGCAGCATCTAACACCTCCCAGCCCAAGTCAGAAACACCCCACGGTGAGATTCTCAGTTCTAGTCAGTTCTCAGTTGTTTTTTTCTGGGGAGGGGGATGAGTGAGATGGGTAACTGATACAACAACAATAATAGCTAACATTTATATAGTGCTTACTATGTGCCAGACACTGTGCTAAGTGCTTTACAGGAGCCTCACAATAATCTTGGGAGATAAGTGCCATTATTATTCCAATTTTACAGATGAGGAAATTGAGGCAAACAGGGGTTAGATGATTTACCCAGGGTCACACAGCTAGTAAATGTCTGAGGCTAGATTTGAACTCAGGTCTTCCTGACTCCAAGCCTTTCTCTACCATGCCACCTAGCTGGCCAAAAATTAGACAACCTCCAAGTAAGTACTGGGTATTTGTAGAGTATTTAGAGGCAGCTAGATGGCTAAGTGGATAGAATGCTGGGCCTGGAGTCAGAAAGACCTGAGTTCACATCTGGCCTAAGATACTAGCTGTGTGACCCTGGGTAAGTCACCCAACTTCTGTTTGCCTTAATCCACTGGAGAATAAACTGGCAAAACACTCCAGTATCTTTCCCAAGAAAATCCTATGGATAGTATTATGGGTTATGGTCTACAGGGTCACAAAGAGTTGGACACAATTGAATCACTGAACAACGAAAGACCTTTCACGTCTGTTATGCTGTTTTATCCTCACAACAATCCCATGAGGTAGTTAGCCCCGGGAGCACTATCCTATTTAGTTAAGGAGGAAACTGAGCCCCAGAGAGTTTGAATGATTTGCTCAGTGTCACAGAACAAGGCCCTGATAATAGGTCTAGGACTGTAAGGGATGTCTCCTGATCCTGGTCCAATAAGCTTTCCAACACATCATGCTGATTCTCATTTTTAGATTGTATATGCTTCTTTTGGGGGGGAAAGAAGAGATGAAAAGTAGTGGAATTAACTTCCTAATTATATTCTACAGTATTAAAATGAATTTTCACTGCTTTTGTCCTTTTCTTCCTCTCAAAACTGGCCAAATAGCAACCTTTCCAAGTTGTTCCCACCTGAATCCAAGGCCTCCCCACAGGATTTATGGAGTCCTGTCAGTCATAGGAACATAGGAATTAGAACTGGATGTCAACTTAGAAAGCATCCAGTCCAAGCCTCTCAAACTGTAGATAAGAGAACTGAGGCCCAAAGGGAGATAGGATTGGTTCAGGGATGCACAGGTATTATGGAACAGAACTATGAACCCAGGTCCACTGATTCCAAAGCCATTTTTCATTTCCACTATACCGTGGTTCCCAGTAATCCCAGAGTCTTGGGCTCCTTAGAGGCCAAAGCCCTCTTCCCTGCTTCCCAAGAGGCCAGGAAATTGTACCTTCATAAACTTCTCCAAAGGGGGGAAGCAGCCAAGGCAAAGACACAGGAGAATCCACCCTCTTGCAAAACTGTTCTTGTTGTAGTTCTCAGACAGCTGCTTGCAAATTTGGCAATAGATCTCATCTCTGTAAGAGGCACACAAGCAGTGGGCACAGAGCCAGTGAAATGTGGGTGAGGACATCGCATCACAGAATGTTAAAGATCACCTAGTCCAGGTTCATTTATAGCTGAAGACGTGTAGGCTCATTGGACTTGCCCAAAGAAACAGACTCACTCATTTTGGTGAAGGTAGAGACCTGAGAATAGTCCAGTCCACTCATTTTATAAATGAGTAAACTGAGTCCCAGATCAGGGTAGAAATAACTTGCCCAAGGTCATATAGAAAGTTAGTGGCAGAGATGATGATTCTGAAAATGAACAGGTTAAAGGAAGATGAGGAGGATGAAAGAATGCTAAGAGGTGAAGGATGAAGATAGAGATGGCCCCCAGCTAAGATCTGGGCCTACATTCATATTCTCTCTCTCTCTCTCTCTCTCTCTCTCTCTCTCTCTCTCTCTCTCTCTCTCTCTCCCTCCCTCCCCTCCCTCTCACTTTCTCCCTCCCTCCCTCTCTTGCTCCCCAGTGCCCAAGGTGCCTGGGACCCTTCACCACAGGGACTTCAAAACTTAATCTCTTCAAGAAATGCACCATGTTCTGATCTTTGGCTAATCCCTTCTCCCCAACAAAATTCTCTTATCCCAGATCTTAACCCTTCAGGGCATTATGTTCTTCCAGGTGACATCTAACTAATCTGGGGGTGTCATCTATACTGATTTATTCAAGGTAGCTTAATTTCCCTAGGCCTCAGTTCCCTTCACTGTGAAATAAGGGGATTGGACTTGATGCCCTCTCACCCTTCTGGCATAAATTTATGATAGAGATCTACGAACTCAGCAGGGTCAAGAAATATG
Organism: Gymnobelideus leadbeateri; assembly: GCA_011680675.1. NCBI lineage: Eukaryota > Metazoa > Chordata > Mammalia > Diprotodontia > Petauridae > Gymnobelideus > Gymnobelideus leadbeateri. The sequence continues at coordinate 111,958 of WOXC01011533.1, read as the reverse complement.
CAAGGGACTGAACAAGTCTTTTGGCTCACCTAGGATTCACAGCGTCATAACGACTTAAAGTCGAGGGAACTTTAGAGCTCATTTGAGCCCTATTCTTACCCAGTGTGGGAATTTCTGCCAGATGGACAGCCAGCTTTCACTGAACAATCCTAGTTAACTAGGGAGCTCATTGCCTTACAAGGCAGCCTGTTTCATTGAGGCACAGTTCTTAACTATTAGAAAGTTCTTTCTTATATTGAGTTGAAATCTGCCTCCCTGTACCTTCCATTTAATTCTGCTCTCTGGAGCTATAAAAATGGGCCTAACAATGTTCTGAGTATTACTTGTATTTTGGAAGTATTTCTGGTTAAATAGGAATTCCTCACTCTGAGTAACAGCTGTACTTCCTGAAAGCTTTTTGCAAATCAAACTTCTGTAATGTAAAAAATAGTTATTTCATAGAAGTTAGTTATTTTAAGAGACTGAACAGTGACTCCTTCCCTAAAGTGAAGAATCCTTCTGTGATAACCACCCCTTAATTCATCTGTTCTGGAAAACAACAGCCAAGAGCTTGTGTTTATATAGCACTCTCAGGCTTGCAAAGTATTTTGTATAAGCTATTTCATTTCATTTTTTTTTTTGCTTTTTTTTGGAGGGCAATTGGGGTTAAGTAACCTGCCCAAGGTCACACGGCTAGGTTTTTGTTTGTGTGTGCGCTAAGTGTCTGAGGTCGGATCCAAACTCAGGTCCTTCTGACTCCAGGGCCGACGCTCTACTCACTGCGCCACCTAGCCGCGCCAGCTATTTCATTTCAACCTCACAACAACCCTATATGGCAGTGATTTAATTATCTCTATTTTATAGTTGAGATAACTGAGGCTGAGAGAGGATGTAACTTGCCCAGGGTCACACAATTAGCAGGTGCTTGAGGCAAGATTGAAATTCATCTCTTCCTGGCTCTCAGTTCAGTGCTCTCACCTACCTGCCTAAAAATGGGATTCTTTTTCACACATCAGATAGATTACTTAAAGGAAATATAGACGTATTTGTTGTAATGAAGTATGAGCTATATTTAAATATTAGGGAACTAGGGAAACTGCTCGGGTCTGTGTTCCAGGGCTAGAGGAAGGTAGATGGTGGTATGCTGGCAAATGTTTAACAAGCAACTGTCTGCAAACAAAATGCACCCACCATATATTTTGAAGCTTCATCTGCATTATTAACATTTTCTCTATCACTTTCTTTAGTTTAGAAATCAACAAAACAATACATTGAGCTCTGGTTTGTAGTTGCCTATTTCTGAGGCTTAAATGCTCACTGAACATTTCGCTTTCCACTCTCTCAAGCAGTATGAGCTGGCCCCAGCACACCTCTGAAGCTTAGGTCTTGTTATTTATTCTTTGTTCTTCAACAGGACCGTTACATCAAGGAGGTGATGCCATGACATGCAAGTGAACTGTATTTAAGTGAGGGAGGGCTGTGCAAAGTCACCAGCCTCACTTTTTCCTCGGAAGCCATCTGGGTCCAGATATAGATCAGGTAAGATATAGATCAGGACGACTGGAGATGGCCCCCTTGAAGGTTAGCTAGAGTACAGATGAAGAAGTAAAGGATAGAAGCCGTAGGGTGGGAGGTGGCAGGAGGATGGTGTTAGGGCTGGCAATGGAGACAAGCATCTGATAGAGCTGAGGAGACAGAAGTGAAGGTCACTAACCTGAGGTTGGGCTGGTGGATGCCATTTCTGATGATGAAGTGCACCTTTTCCAGGTTGGACATAGGTCGTTCTGTGACAGGACTTTCTTCCTCAAAGGCTTCCTCTCCACTGCTCAGCTTGCGTGTCACCTAAGACCCAGGGTGAGAGTAGAAAGTGGGAAAAGGGGGCAGCTAGGTGGCGCAGTGAGTAGAGCACCGGCCCTGGAGTCAGAAGGACCTGAGTTCAGATCCGGCCTCAGACACTTAACACACACAAACAAAAACCTAGTCCTGTAACCTTGGGCAAGTTACTGAACCCCAATTGCCCTCCAAAAAGAAAAAAAAAGTGGGAAAAGGGGGTAGAAGCATGAGAGGAAGCCTCTTCTGGAGAATTATCTCTGCAGAATGAAATTGCTGTGTCCCGAGAGCCATGTGGATGAGGATTTTTTTAATTGAGAAGGGAAATACATTTGGACTTAGAGAGAGTAGGGGGAAAGTTGTCCCGTTGTGTACATCTGGGAAGGGAGACATCCCCAGCTCCAGGGGTAACTAGTTAGGGTTAAAAATCTGAGGGGATTTTACAGCTCTCTACAAAGACCCCCAGACCAATCTGATCCTCTCAGTTTCTAAAGTCAGGGACTTGTCTCTCTAAATGAGGGTTCTAGGTAGGGGTGGTCCTGCTTTCCTCTGCCTCAGCTGGAAAAGTTCCTCACTGGAATATATAGTCCCTGAGTATGTGTGGACCCTCTACAATCTGGAGCCCATCCATTCCTTCTAACTTTATCTTTCAATTCTCCTTGACCTGCACCCATAGCTCCAGCTGTGTTGGCTGCTCATTATTTACTGTTACTACCCCTTTGTAGCACATTCCACCTCAGCCCCATGCTCATTCCTTTTCCCTATTTTTTACTGTTCCTTCCTTCCCTTCCTCCCTCCCCTCCTCTCTCCCTTTGTTCCCTCTCCTTTTTTTGTTCCTTCTGTTTTCTTCTTTCCTTCTTCCCCTCCCTTTCTCCCCTCGCTGTCTCTCTCTTCCTTTCTTTCCTTTTTCCTTCTTCCTTTCATCTCTTCCTTTCCTTTCTCCCCCCTTCCCTCTAAAATCTTATGATTAAATCATAGAAATCTGAAAAAACTAGAAGAAACATCAGAGATCATCTAATTCAACCCTTTCCTTTTACAGATGAGAAAAATGAGTCAGAGAAGGGAGGTCACTTGCCTGAGATCATACAGCTAATAAGTGATAAGGTTATTTTTTGAAAAACATGAGTGCACTTGAGGAAAAAAATTGGAAAAGAAATGAGAGGTATTGAAGAAAGTATTGGAAAGGGAATTAACAGTTTGGCCCAAGATGTACAAAACTTTGGCAAACAACAAAATTTTAGAAATTTTTATTTCTAAAAATCAGAATAAACAAATAAAGTCAATGACTCCATGAAGCAATAAGAAATATTAAAACAAAGTTCAAATACTGAAAATGTATATAAGAAAATGTAAGATATTTCAGCAAAAACAGTTGAGCTCAAAAACAGATCACAAAGAAAAAAATTAAGTCATTGCATTATGTGAATGCAGTGATCAAAAATAAAAAAGAGCCTAGATCTATTTCAAGAAATCTTAAAACTCTCAGGAATATCATAGCTAAAATCCAGAGTTTTCTGTCAAAGAAGTACTGCAAGCAGCCAGAAAGAAAGAATTCCAGTACCAAGGAGTCAGTCAGAATCACACACATTTTAGCAGTTACCACTATATAGGAGCAGAGATCTTGGGATACAATATTCCAGAAGGCAAAGAACATTCAAGCAATCCTGATGAAAATAGCAAAGTTGCATAGATACTTTGATGTTCAAACACAAGAGAAAAGAGAAACATAAATGAATGAACAATGGTAAAGGACTTAAAAAGGATAAACCACTTATATTCAAATATAGGAGATGATACATATGTGCCCTCTGAACCTTATTATCACTAAGGGTCATAGAGGTAGTACAATTAGACAAAGCCTGGGAGTGGTCCTATTATATATTATCTTAAGAAGAAAATGGAAAGAAAGGGGGAAAGGAATACATGGGGTGGGAGAGAAGGGGAGGATTACTAGGGACAATTATTTCACATGATCAAGGTGTGCAAATAGACATACAAACAAGAGCATGGGATGTGGGAGAGTGGCTGATGCTTGAACTTCACTCTCATCTAAATGGTTAAAAGAAGGAAGAATACATACACACAGAGAGCTGGGTAGAGAAATATATTTCACTCAGCAGAAAAATAGGAAAGAAAGGAGGTAAGGAGAATTGGAGAGAAGGTAGATTAAGGGAAGGATTAATCCTATGCAAAACAAGTTCCAAGAATGCATAAAAGTATTTATAGCTCTTTTTGAGATGGTAAAGAATAGAAATATTAGGCAGTGCCCATAAATTGGGAAATGGATGAACAAATTACTGTATATAAATATGATGAAATACTATTGGGCTGAATCAGTATAATGACTAGCCATAGCTCCAGACGACTAATGATGAAACATACAACCCACCTGCTGATAGAGAGGTGAAAGATTCAAAATACAGAATGAGGCAATTTTTTTTTATACAGCCAATATGGAAATTTGTTTTAAGTTTTGATTGAATATACATATACATAAATTTTGTTTTAGTTGTGTTTGATTTTTTTGTCACTCCATTTGGGGTTATCTTGGCAATGATATTGAAATGGTTTGCCATTTCCTTCTCTAGCTCATTTTACAGATGAGGAAACTGAGGCAAACCAGATTAAGTGACTTGCCACACAGCTAGTGTCTGAGGTCAGATTTGAATTCAGGAAGATGAGTCTTCCTGACTCCAGGACCAGAATTCTATACACTGTGCCACCTAACTGCCCCTACACACACTTACATACAAACACACACACACATATATACACACGTATATTTTACTAATCTACACATATATGTTATTTATACACATATGTATTTTGTTTTTCAATGTGGGGAGAGGGTAAAAAGCCAGACTTTGGTTGATTAAAACAAAATATAAAAAAAAAATAAGTGATTGGACTAGAATGCAAACCCAGAGCCTTAGATTCCAAAACTCTATCCATTACACCAAGCTACCTCTCATTATTATAAATTATTATTCAAATCTTGTCCCTTATGGGTTATTCTTTATCATTTATTAATACTGTTGAATTCTAGGTTTATGTGGCTAAAATTTGTCTAACCCAAAAAGTTTACTATAGAAGTTCAGGTTGACCTCACAGATGCTCCAGGGAGGTAGATGGTTGTAAAGAATGCTTAGATCCTACCCAGTGTCTATTTTGGGTCCACTCAAAACTTGTGTTTTGGGTTCCCCGAAATAGATAGATTTTACCTGCTGATATATATATTTCAAAATGTCCTTCTCTTGGAAACTACATATACCTTGTCTAAACTCTTTATAATGTAAACTCACAAAGACTTGAAAACAGGGGATCTGGGTCTCAGTCTTCCTGTCTGTCTGTCTATCTCTGTCTCTGCCTCTCTCTGTCTCTGTCTGTCTCTGTCTGTCTGTCTCTGTCTGTCTCTCTGTCTCTCTGTATCTCTCTGTCTCTCTGTCTGTCTCTCTCTCTCCTCCAAATGCCCTAATAAATTTCTATCTAAAACTATTTCAGATTCTGGGGTTTGTTCTCATGAACACCACCATCCTCCAAGCCCAGCTCAAGTCTAATATTTCCATGAAGCCTCCCTTTAACACAAATGAGACAATGCATCAAAACCAAATTTGTATCCAGAAAGCATTATCTACATATGAGTTTTTGTTATTACTCCAGACCATAGCAGTTTCTTTTCTTTGAGCTCTTTTAACCTTTTCTTGATCCCCATTAGGCATCTATCATATACTACCTAACATTGTTCTTCAACTATACACAATAGTCTTGTTTTCTCTGCTGAATTCTAAACATCTTGAGAGTAGAGATTGTGTTTTACATTTATCTGTAGCTTTTACAGTGCTCAGCTCAGATCTGGACACACAGTAAGGCTTCAATAAATATTTATTGAATGGAATACAATATCCCTTCCAAGTCTCCCCATGAATTTTCCACAAAGTCCAAAATTATCTTTATGGATCTCAAGTCTTTTCATCTCCTTAATCTATATGACTTGCGTCCATCATTTGCTCGTTTTTTTCTATTCTGTCTCACATATTATTTTTACCCCATTCTCTGGTCTCTTCTCTGAAACGTTTGGTGGCAAAGTCCTGTTACTCAGAAGATATAATTGGATTCCTCTTTCTTTTGGGGGTTCAGGAAAAGGAATTAGATGAGTAGAGAAGGGTAGAACAACATACAAAATAATGTGAATTTAATTAAAAGCATCTTGAAATTATTCTACACCTTCTTCACTAAACAGAAGCATCCCTATCTTACAGATGAGAAAACTGAGGCCCAGAGAAATAAAGTGAATTACCCCAAATCATAGAGCGGATCAATGACAGAACCAGAACCAGAATGCAGCTTTACTCTCATGCTGTTTCCACTACACCCCACACTGTCCACTAGTGCCTCAGGGAGGACATCTCTGGATAGCAAGGAAGTCACAGAACGGAGAACAGACACATCTTATGTCCCTTACCTCTCCTGTCAATCTGGATGAACGCTTCAGCTTCATGGAGGAAATGTCTCTGTTGCCCTTGTTCCTCCAAGTGGAATTCTGAATAAGAGAAAAATGAAGGAAGCCCAAAGGGTGAAAGAAATACATAGGTTTAAGAGGGGGAAAGATAGTGGGGGAAGGGAAATGAAATCCCTGATTGTGTGAAAAGAACCACCGAGTCAATTCCAGAGCTTGTGAAACTTGTTGGGCAATATAAAGTTACAACAACCACAACCACAACCACAACCACAACCACTCTCTGCTTTAGTGGCTGTTTAGTTCAGTGGTTAGAACACCATGTCAAAAAGTCTCAGGTTTGATCAATTTAGCTTTTCTCTCTTTCCTTGCTGCAGAATGTACCTCTTAATTTGTATTCTTTACAAATTTTTTACAAATTTATCTTTTAAATTTTACCAATTCATCTTTTAAAACCCAATGTAAATGCCATTTCTTCCAGAAAGTCTTTCTGATCTCATGCTCCCCTACCCTTCAGTAATAACCAGTTCCCCTTAGACCTTTATATTTCATGTAGAACTGATTTTTAAGCTATTATTATGTAAAGTAATTACTTTTAGTAGACTGTAAGCCCCAAGAGGGCAGGATTCATGATTTTTCTAAACTCTACTGTATTTCTCCTAGCACCTATCACAGTATTCTTCAGATAGGGGGCATTAGGTGTGTTTTCTTGTATTATATGGCATAGTATGGTATGGCATGGCATGGTAAGGTATGGTAAAGTATGGCACAGTATAGTACAGTATGGTATGGCACTTTATTGAATCTACTAGTCTGGTCATAGACTGATTTCTTAGCACATCTTCAAACAGATACATATACAAATACACTCATGCATGCGCACACATACACCCACACATATATCTATATGTATATATCTTCACTATGAACACAACTGCCTCACCTTCCATTTCTTTCTCTCCATCCCATCTACTAGACCTGTTGCATATGTTCATTGTGACCTCTAATCCTTTGATGCCTCCCTATTCTATTTCTATTCTATTGAGAGGGAGATGCCTCCCTATTCAACTATATTCTGGACTTAGTGAATTTCCTCACCTCTCTCAAATTCCTAAATCAGAGCTGCTTGTGTTGGCTGTCTCTTTGATGGAGTATGACCCAGTTTTTAAGGTCAGAATAAGAGCACAGTGGGTGCCAGTGCCCTGCAAAGTTTGCTTTGTGCTGATGGTCATATGACTCAAGCCCAGGAGTCAGTACTTATTTCTGGCTTTTCTCTCATCTACTCTACAAGAGGATGAGCACTATGAGTCAGGTCCTCATCAGTGAGAACTAGGGTTGTTATTGAGTCATCCACACTCTTTGTACCCCTAATCAGCAAGCATACACATTTGTCACTGCCAAGGTCAGGAAGCCAGTCTGTGACCATTTGGTGTCTGGGATTGGGAATTAGTTATAGCTAGAGTTAAAAGGTCAGTTTGTGGTTAGAGTCAGGGATCAGTTGATAGCTGTAGAATAGAGTTTTGACTTGTGCAAATTAATTGTAATGCACAGAAATCAGGGACCTATGCAAGAATTTTAGGCTCATGGAGTGCCAGAAATAGTTAAGGGGCATGACAAAAATGTAAGCAATAGAGGGGAAGACTTCTGGCCAGGACTAAAACATCCTCTGATGAGTCAATGCCCTAAAATACAGTGTGCCAAAAGCTAGTAGAGATTAAGTCTGCACTAAGACTTTTGGGACACCCTATATATGGTTATAGACTTAATGGGGATTGATCTCAACTTGGCTACATACTTACTACCTGTGTGACTTTAGGCAGTTGGCCTTTATAGGCCTTAGTTTGCTCATCTGTAATAATATTGGCTAACATTTATATAAAGCTAATTATGTTCTAGGCACTCTACTAAGCATTTTACAATATTAATATAATTTGATCATCACAACAACTCTGTGGAATAGGTACTCTTATTATCCCCATTTTACAGATGAAGAAATTGAGGCAAATGGAAGTTAAGTGACTTGTTTAGGGTCACACAGTTTGTAAGTGTCTAAGGCCAGATTTGAACTCAGGTCTTTCTGACTCCAGGATAGGGCTCTATCCGTCTAACCACTTAGCATCCCCACCTGTAAAAAGAGGGAATTGTACTCAGTGACCTCTGAGGTCCCTTTATCTTTAAATCAACAACCTTATTGGTATGGATCATAACCATTGGGCAACCAGCCATGACTAATCTGGCCACTATTTTCCTTTTAGAAACATAGCAGAGTCAGTGCAGGGCATTCTTAATAATAATAAATCATTTGGACTTTATTCCTTGGTCATCAGGGATCAAGGTTTGATGGGGTGAGGGTGATTGGAAGTGCCAGTTTCCTGCCTTTAGTGAGTGTGGGCCCAGCTTCCTCTTTCCTCACCTTCTCTGGCACGCTGTCCATCAGAAAGCGGGCATTGTTCTTCTTACCCAGAGTGTCTTGGAGTTGTCTTGTTACCGCTGGGACCTGTGGGTTGCTATTCTTGGCAAACAGTTGTGGTTCAGGTAATTCACCCATGAATCGCAGGATGATCTTCCATACAACAAGAGCAGCCTAGGGAAGAGCAGAGACAGGGAAACAGAAATGAGAATGACTCACCTCGAATGTGGGGGACCCTCTTTGTGAACAGACCCTTTCTACCTCTAGGAAATGCACACATCCATGTATAGACTCATGCATAAACATCCATGTAGGCATACATGTGGCCACCCAACACATGTAGAGAGACAACCAGTTCAATTCAATAAACACTTATGAAATACCTACTCTGTGCCAGGCATTATGCCTCCCCTCTATGCTGTGGTTGCACATATAGACACATAGTTTCAGGGTAGTTAGAACCCAGAGGATTTCTTTTGATTCCTGCTTCTACCATCTCATTTCTCTAGGGGTTGCTCAAGAACTGGGATCATTAAGGGAATAGGATACCTATCATGATGTTTTTTCTGTTTCCCATTTCCTTCCACCACCCACTAAAGCAGTATCTGAACCTGCTTTGGAGGCTTAAGAAATTAGCATGAAGGAGACCGTACCATCCTACTCCTCGAGGAGAGTGAGTAGCAACAAAAAGAATAGGTGCCTCAGAGATAGACAAAATTTGGTCTTGTTGGCACCCATCAGAGACTGGACCCAGGGCTGTGGGGACCACAGGGCTGCTCCTCACAACCTTCTCTCTCTCCTTGTCCCCACTTCTTTCTTTGACTCTAAGAACCAGAGCTATCCCTCCTGTGTATCAGGAAGGGGAGGGTATGTGGCCTCAGCTACCCTGAGGAAGAAGAAGTCTGGGAACAAGGTACCTTGCAGTCTTCATCCTCCTCATGGTAGAGCAAGGGGTGGTGGAGGGGCCGGCGAATGTGTTTGTGGGTAGCAGCCTTCTGGAAGTAGGTAGCAGCAAATTTGGGGAACGTATACTCGTCCAGGTCATCCATGTCTTCCTCAGGCTCTGCTGACATAGGGATGGTGTCCAAGTCTACTTCAGTCAGCTTCTGAGTAGGTGTTTCCAGATCCTGGTGGGAACAGTCAGAGAAAGACAGTAAGATAGATAAACAGCCAGTTAGCTTCAAAGTCAGACTGACAGTCAGACTATCACTCAAGAAGGAGGGATTGAGCAACTACTGTGGAATTCTACTTTCCTGTATCTCCCTTCTACCTGACATATCTGAGAACTACCCTCCCTCACTTCTCTCAGTCCTCTCTGCAGCTCTCCCTACATCTCATTTGTCTTTGTTGAACAAATGGTCTAGGATAGACAGGAGAGGTCTACATTTTTCCTATCCTTCCTGCAACATATTCCTCAGATGAATTGTTCACACATTTTGTTGCTCTCTGGAATTCCCCTTCTTCCCTTTTTCTTGCTTCTCCCCTAATATCCTAATAGCACTTAGTGCTAATAGCTGTAATAGTCCTAATTGCACTTCAACAATGTCTCCTTCCCTTTGTTACTTAATACTTCGTACTAGTCTTTAGTTGTTATTGTTGTTGTTGTTGTGTGTGCTTGTCTTGGCTCTTCAACTGGACAGTAAGTTTCTTGAAGGCAGGAATGATGTCTTCTCTTGTATCTTTATTACAACTAGAAGAAGGCTGGGTGGAGAATACATATTCAATAAAGATTTGTTAGATCGAATGGGATGAACCTACCTCAAATCCCTGTGGTGCCTGGCCTTTCTGTCCACCTATGATCACTGGGAGGAAGCCAAATACTTTCTCAACCATTTCAGTATCATTGATAGGGTCATAGATTGAATCACGTTTCTTGGTAGTTTGGGCCATTTGTTTCTTCCCGTTCTCTTCTTTCTCTAGGGCAGTCAGATGTTCCTATGCACATAGCAGAGACACAGATGTTACTAATAAGTGGGCAAGACCACTGGGCCCTAATGGGACTGAACTACAATCAGAAGGTCAGCAATTCAGGTAAAATTTCATTAATTCAGATTACTTGAGGAGGAGGGAGCTGGAGAATGTCTGAATTACTAAATTTATTTTTTTCTTAAGAGTATTACTACAGTAGTAAAGGCACTGACCTTGGTGCTGAAAACCATGATTGTGGTCTCGTTGTCCAGGGTGTGTACTTAGATCACTTTATTTCTCTAAGACTCGGTTTCCTCATCTCTAAAATGGGGATGATAATACCCGCCACCCCTCCCTCATAGGGTTGTTCTGTGGATCAAGTATTATAATGGATTTCAAAGTGTTTTGGAAAGTATAAATTACTATTATGTAATAAATAATGATTATATAACATTATATTTACCATATAACAACACCTATATTTATCATTATCTATGTTATACAATATAATGTGTGTTTATAATTTAACAATAAATAATATATTAGATATAATTATCATAACTATTATTATCCAGAGAGCACCTCCCACCAAAGGCTAAAGTTGGGGGAAGGGTGGAGAGGCTTCTGCAATCCACAAATGAGATTAATTTACAGTAAGTCTACTCATTCCATGCAGATGGAAGTTGCTGGAGGGATAGGAAGCTATTGTCTTCTTCACACTGTTTCTTTTTTTTTTTTTTTGCTTTTTTTTTTTTTGGAGGGCAATTGGGGTTAAGTAACTTGCCCAAGGTCACACGGCTAAGTTTTTGTTTGTGTGTGTGTTGAGTGTCTGAGGCCGGGTCCGAACTCAGGTCCTTCTGACTCCAGGGCCGACGCTCTACTCACTGCGCCACCTAGCCACCCCATTCACACTGTTTCTTACTTGAGCCAACTCTCCCTTTCACAGGTGGAGCAAAGATAAATGTCATATTAGCCCTTGTCTGTATTATTACAAAGTCCTAACCTTTCAAGTCCAAATTAGTGATAGCTTGAGAACATTTCATACTAAGAACAAGAAAGGTGAAATGGTTTGCCTAGGGGTCCTCTACCTACTGTGGCAGACTGGAACTAGAATTCAGGTCCTCCAACTCTTACTCCAAACCTCTTTCCAAGAGAAGACCCTGTTTTGGTCTCCCTCCACCACCCACCCTTGTTGTCACAGATGCCTCCTTATATAAACAAAGGGTAACTGGCTGGAGTCCTCTCTCCTGTCCTTGACTCCGTGCTTCCTCTGGACTAACAAGTAGGGAAAGAGGAGACAGAAGCAGGGAAGGAAAAGAGGAAGTGGTCTCTAAATAATAGTGAAACTTAGAGTTGAGGGGTGTTTCCAATAATCAGATGCAGTCCTATGGACAAAGATTTGGATTCAATATGTTTCCTAAGGCAGGATTGAGGCCAGGGCCTGCCACCTGAGCTTGTTCCACACCTTTTGGAGCTGACTGGTTTCTTCCTTTGCCTTCTGTGACTCGACAATCAGCCTCAGACGTTCATTCTCCTTCAGCTGAAGTTTCTCTGCCCCAACTCTGTTCTGGTGCTGTGGGAAAGGGGCTAAAGGTTAAGACTGTCCAGATGTTCCAACTCATCTGGGAATCAACTGATTTGGCTGCCACTGACATAAATCTGTACATTGTCTTCAAGGCACCCTTATTACAAATACTGTATAGTATCTTAATAACCAAGTTCTTTGGGGGATCCAGATTCTACCCACCCTTTCAAGTCATTTAGAAAGCCCACATCCTCCATGAACCCTTCCCTGAAGCTACAATCCACAATAATCTTTAATATTACAAAGCTGCTAGGATGCTTATTGCCAATACCACAGAGTATAGCACATGGTCACATATTGTCTCACATTGTTGTCAAACTCTTTCGCATGTGAATATCTTAACTCTTCAGTCACATCGTAAATCCCTAAAGGATCAAGGTGATGTCCTCCATGCCTTTGTATTCCTTTGGGCATCATTCAACCAATCAATCAACAAGAATTTATTAAGCACCTACTATGTATGTGCCAAGCATGGTGCTGGGTGCTGGGAATACAAAGACATCCCTGCACTTGAGGATCTTATGTTCTGTTGGTCTTTCTATAGCACTTTGATGTTTGCAAAGCACTTTACATGCAGTATATCATTTGATCCACATAATCCTGTGAGGCAAGAGCTATGGGTACTAGAAGACAGGGACTAGGCTTCTAATTTTATTGGCATAGGAAACTTCCAGATGAGGAAACACTCTCTACCAATGTGGATTGGCATCTTCTCATCAACAGTACAGTCTTAGAGAATTGTCTTAAGTCCTGAGAAGTAAAATGACTTACTCAGAGTCCCACAGTCACTAAATGTGATAGTTTGGATTGGAACACAGCTCTTCCTGGCTTTGCAGCTTTCTCTCTTTCCATTTTGTGATTCTCTCTCTGTCTCTGTCTGTCTGTCTCTCTTTGGAGCAGGGAAGGCAAGGCAATTGGGGTTAAGTGACTTGCCCAAGGTCACACAGCTAGTAAGTGTCAGGTGTCTGAGGTCGGATTTGAACTCAGGTCCTCCTGACTCCAGGGCCAGTGCTCTATTCACTGCACCACCTAGCTGCCTCTATGTGATACTATCTTGTTGCATTGAATGGAATCACTATAGATCGAGAGAGTATGGAATCCTCTGGACTTTCTGTTGCTTCACCTACTTCCCTGCCCTCCCCTTCTCTCTCCATCTGGCCCCAGATCCACTTCTCATGTCCATCTCTAACTTCAGTTCTCTATCTTTGCTCTTCCTCTGATCCTGAGTCTAAAAGGACCCACAAAAAAGGAGATCCAAGCAGGTAGAGGTCTGGTATTTGAGCTACCAAAGACTCAATGTGACCTATGGCTAATAGTAATCTAACCCAATGTTTTGTGTTTGTCACACCCATGAGACACCAGAACATATTTTAAATCTGCTAGCATGAGGGGTAAGTAGCTTTAGAAAGTTATGCTTTTTTTGTTTGGGTTTTATATTTTTACTCTGAATTTAATAAACATCAATAAATATTTCTCTATATAAGGAAGAATAAAAGAGGGTTTTGTATGAAACCATACTTCTGTAGCGTATTATTAGTTCAGAAAATGGTTCTGTGGAGATTCTGATGATCCCACCTTATAGCTGCTCCCCTTCTCTTGCCTGGCTCACCCCCATCATCACCCTTGCTTCCACCTTACCACTCTGATCCCCGCCTCTGTACTTTCCAGCAGGTTCTATATCATTGAAATGTAGCATCCCTGGATTTGGACTTCAGGCCCTACCTCTATTTTTCTCCTCTTGAAGTTCTGGCGAGCAACCATTCCTCTTGCATGTGCCTGGATCACCACCACTGCCCGATTCTTTTCTGCAACCTTCTGGCGAATCAGATAACCCCGGCAACGGGCCTGGAACTGGATAACTTTGGCCCGGGTGGCTTTATATTGCTTTGTCAATTGGCCCCTTCGAACAATAGCTTGTAACCGCTCAAAGCCCAAAAGGATCTGCAGAGGGCAAGAAATACATTAATGGAAAGGTGATATATGTTGGTTAGGGCAGAATCACATGGAAATTCTGAAAGAACATAAGTAGAGTAGAAGGAGAATCAGAAAGGAACCTATTTTCCAAGTATATCAAATTGATCACAGAATCATGGAATTTTTGTTGTTGTTGTTGCTTTTTTGAGGGAGGGAAGGCAGGGCAATTGGGGTTAAGTGACTTGCCCAAGGTCACGTGGCTAGTAAGTGTTAAGTGTCTGAGGCCAGATTTGAACTCAGGTCCACCTGACTCCAGGGCCAGTGCTCTATTCACTGTGCCACCTAGCCACTCCAAGAATCATGAAATCTTAAAGTTAGACCAGACATCTAAAACCATCTAGTTCAACTCATATGTGATTAAAATTTCTCTGCTGTTGTTATTTAGTCATTTCCAGTCCTGTCTGACTCTTCACGATTCCTTGTGGAGTTTTCTTAGCAAAATTACTAGAGTGGTTTGCAATTTCCTTCCCCAGCTCATTTTGCAGATGAGAAAACTGAGGCAGTTAAGTGACTTGCACTGGATCACACAGCTAATAGGTGTCTGAGGCTGGATTTGAACTCAGGTCTTCCTGACTCCAGGCCCAGTGCTCTATCCACTGTACCACCTAGTTACCTCTAAGAATTCTCTCTACGATGTTCCTAATGAATGGTCACTCAGCCTTTCTGTGAAGCCCTCAAATAAGGGGAACTATTTCCAAAAGCAGCTCATTCCACTTTTAGAAGTTGTAAATGTTAGGAACTTTCCCTTATACCAAGCCTAAATTATTGCAACTTTTATTCATTATTCCTAGTTTTGTGGAGGCAGCTAGGTAGCTCAGTGGATAGAGCACTGGGCTGGGAGTCAGGAAGATCTGAGTTCAAATTTGACCTCAAATACTTCCTGGATGTGTGACCCTGGGAAAGTCACTTAACCTCTGTTTGCCTTAATGCACTGGAGAAGAAAATGGCAAACCACTCCAGTATTTTTGCCAAGAAAACCCCACGAGCAGCACTGGTATACTATGGTCCACAGAGTCATGAAGAGGCAGATGAGATAGAGCAACAACAATGAACAACCACCTAGTTTTCCTGTTTGCTGTCTTCCACAGAATGAGCCTTCAAATACTTGAAGATAGCTGTCATGTCCTCTCTTTTCCCTTCCAGACTAAGAATCTCCAAGTCCTTAAACCAGTCCTCATGAGGCAAGATCTCCAGCCCCCTTACCTTTCTTTTTTGGAGTAACAGTGTCAGAACTTAATACAATATTCCCATTGTTGTCTGACCAGGACAGTACACAGGAGAGGAACATCTCCAGTGCTCTGAATCCTGTGCTTCTCTGCAGGTACCCCTAAGATTGCACTAGATTTTATATCTATTTATGTTATACCACTGACTCATCTTGATATTAAACTTCACTGAAAAGTCCAAGATCTTTTTACAGATCTGCTTATCTAGTGATACCTCCTCCATCTTATTTCTGCAAAATTTATCTTTTGAACCCAGGTATAAAACTTTACATTTATTCCTACTCTTTGAGTCAGCACATGATGTTATCTTTTTTATAGATAAAAAAGTTAAAGAAAATCATATATATATATATGTTAACTAAACTCAGAAGTCTAGAAGACCTTCGGAAAGATTCATTATTTTATCCTTCTAATTAAACTACAAACAAATAAGGAAACCATTGTTTTAGCGCATAGGTTACACCTGTATTGCAATCCATTAATGGTCCTTAATAAATGAAACTGTTTGAACTTTACAGGTTATGTTAGAATTTCATAGTTGTGCACTTTGCATCTGGGAGACAAGTCCACTTAAAACTTTGCTATATAAATATCGATGGCCCAAGCATAAAACCTGACTTGAATGAGCTAAAACTTAGTTAAGGAAATTGAAGCATACAAAGGAAGATAAATTTGTTAATTAAAGCAGCTGTTTCTTAAGAATCAACTGTGTGCATGGTATTTTGCTAGATTCTGGGGATTACAAGGATAGAAAACAGTACAGCTCCTGCCCTCAGAGAACATATAGTTTAATGAGCTGATGATGCTTGTACACAAACACATATAACACGTGTTATATTCAGAATGAGAGAAGTGCAAAGGAAAAGTCCAACTGGAAGCACAAAAGACTGGAGATGGAGAGAGCTCTTCCAGTTGGGGACTCATGGAAGGGCTTGTGGAGAAAGTGGCACCGAGGCTAGGTCTTTAAGGAAGGAAATTATTTCAAAAGATACCAAGTCCCTTCCAGAGATGGGGGATGGTGTATGCAAATACAGAAAAATAAGAGAGGGCTGGACAAGATGAGGAATTGTTAGCAGTAAGAATGGCGGACATGGACCATGTGCAGAGAAGGAGGGCAAAATACGGTTGGAAAATGAATGTCAAAGTAAGGATTTTGTGGTCCCTCCTTTAGTTAAAGGGAAGCCACCACACATTCTTTGAGGAGAGAGCTGTGCATTAAGAAGATCAATTTGGCAGTGGTGTGAAGAGTGGAGGCAAAGAGATCAATACAACAGGAAGGTGAAGAAAGGCAATGGATGTGAGACAGATGGTGGAGAGAAAATCGATAGGACTCAGAAAATGATTGACTGTGCTAAGGAAGGGAGAGGAAAGAGGCAAATATGACTGAAGCTGAAGCTTCTAGTCTAAGGGTATCAGAAGATGGTTGTACCAAAAACGAAAATAAAGACATGAGGAGAAGGGGCAGGTTTTTCTGGGGAAAATGGTTCAGAAGGTTAATCTAGCAGGTAGTTAGGAAGTTGTGATTGATGCTCAGGGGACACTTTAGAGTTGGATATTTAGATCTTTGGGTTGCTGTTGTTCAGTCATTTCAGGTGTGCCCTACTCTTCATGACCCCATTTGACGTTTTCTTAGCCAAGACACTGGAGTGGTTTGCAATTTCCTTATCCAGTTCATTTTACAGATGAGGAAACTGAGATAAATAGGGTTAAGTGGCTTGCCCAGAGTCACACAGCTCAGGAAGATGAGTCTTCCTGACTCCAGGCCCAGCACCCTATCCACTACACCATCTAGCTGCCCATTTAGATATATAGATAGGGACTCATCAATCAGTAAATAAGTATTTATTAAGTATCAGGCATTGGGGGCACAAAGATACAGTTCCCACTCTCATAGAGTAACATCTATCAGGGGAGATAACATGTTCATATATAGGTATAGCTAAAGCAAATTCAAGGGGACTAAGAGTGAGGGGGAATACTAGTAGTTAGAGAGGAATCAGGAAATTTTTATGAAAGGAAGATTTTGAGCTGAGCCTCCAAAGGGAACTTAGGGCAGAGGTAAGGGAGTGTGGAGGATGGCCATTAGAAAGGCACGGGGCTAGGAAATGGAGCACTGGGAATAAGAAACAACAGTAAGAAGGACAGATTGAATAGACTGGAAAGTGCTTGAAGAGGAATTATGTACAGATTCTGGTTGGGAAGAGGAGGGGGCAGACTTCGAAGGGCTTTAATTGCCAGAGGAGTTTATATTTTATGGAGCCCCTAGAGATTCTTGCATAAGGAAGCAACATAACCAGACCTGTGCTTCAGGAAAATCATTTTGGCAGCTGTGTGGAAGATGGTTTAGAGTGGTATTAGATTTGAGACAAAGAGAATATTTCAAAGGCTACTGTAATGGTGTGAGTGAGATACAGCAAGGGATTGGGAGAGGGTGGATGAAGAGAAGGGGAGGGATGCAGTGGCTGCCGTTGTACTGCTTGGCTGTTTCACCAAGGCCTCTGACTTTGGGCTCAGTTAATTCTCCATCCTAAGGTCCTGCAATGAGCTTTCAGAAGGAACTAGAGCCCACACCTATAGGAGTCTCAGCTCTACGTCCTGCTGTCTCCGGAGCAGGGCACCAGCTTCAAACCCTTGGACTCTCAACTCCTCTAACTGATCCTGCTCTGCAGCTAGGCACCAGAAGGGGTAGCTACTTGATAGCCTAAATATGCAGAAATGAGGGAGAGGGAGAAGGAGGGAGATGGAAAGAGGGAGAGGAAGAGGGAGAGAGAGAGAGGAAGAGGGAGAGGGAGAGGGAGAGGGAGAGAAAGAGGGAGATGGAGAGAAAAAGGGAGAGGGAGAGAGACAGGGAGGAAGAGGGAGAGGAAGAGGGAGAGAGAGAAGAAGAGGAAGAGGGAGAGGGAGGGAAGGGGAAGAGGGAGAGAGATAGGGAGGAAGAGGGAGAGGAAGGGAGAGAGAGAAAGGAAGAGGGAGAGGAAGAGGGAGAGGGAGAGAGACAGGGAGGAGGAGGGAGAGGGAGTGGGAGATCTTTAAGGGAAGTGGGGGTTATATATACTTTTATATAGAGAAATATGATATAGATATCGATATAGATATAGGAAAGAAGGAAGGCTATCTCTATATCTCTATCTACATATACTTAAGCAAAGTGAATTCCCATAATGTGAGTCATAGCTATAGATATCTGTATATCTCCATTTATTCATCCATCAATCCATTCATCAATCTATCTTGCTAGCTATCCTGAATATACATGTATATTTACATGTATACATATTTATATAATCCTTACTAGAAGGGTTTTGTTTTTCTTTTGGGGGAGGAGTGGGAAGGAGAGAAAACAAATGTTTGTTAATTTAAAAAAAAAGCTTTTTTTCTGTCTCTCCCATTTGATGTGGAGATGTCTTTGCCAGCTCTTGCTTTTCTTGACCTTTTCATATGCAAATGGACCATTCAAAATTTCCCTGCCTTTACCAGCTGGGAGTGGGCAACTTAAAATTTCATGTCATTTACAATCTTTAAATAGGCCCCTCAAGATGGTCCCTAAAAGTTTGAAAAGGGCACACTCTGAAAGAGGCTTTATCCATATCCCATCCTCTTGGGGAAGGGAGGAGGAAGATTAACCCTGTAGCCAGACAAGGAGTGTTTGAAAGATAGGGATGGGACAAAGAAAAAGCAATGTCATGGAAATCAAGGGCGCCAAGAAGAAAATGTCAGAAAGAAGGGGTAATAAACAGTTTCAAATGCAATAGAAAGGCCCTGGAAATAGAGGCATGAGAAAGACCCTAGAATGTGGCTATTAGGAGGTCTTTGAAACCTTCCAGAGAACTAATTTCTCTTTCCTGCTGCGCATATTAGGCTGGCTACAGTAGAGATAGTCCACAAATGTATTCCCCTCACTCTTTTTTTTTTTTATTGTAAGTTCATTGGTATAAGGAGTCTCCCATCGAGGAAACTCCCTCTGACAATGTAGGGTAACACTTTCTTGGCAACTTAAAGTAAAGGTACTGAGAGGATCAGTGACTTGCTCAGCCATACAGCCAAGATCCCATAGCTAAAATTTGCCTTCTTGATTTCGAAACTGGTTCTTTTTCCATTATGTCAGGATGGTTCTCTAAATTCTCCTTTACATGAGGAAGATAAATCCAGTCCAATTTGTTCTAGGTAACTGCTCATTTTCAGGGTCTTCTGATGGAGTCACCCCTTCTCTGTTAAGTCTTCCCCTGAGGAGTCTCTCAGGGATCTTAAAGCTATTTAAGGAATAACCCATTCCCTCCCACAGATTTCTGGGGATCCTTAGTCAGCTTTCTTACCATCTTGTAATTTCTTCTGCTAGAATAACCTCTCCACGCTGCCTGAAGGGCCACAGCTGCTCGCTTCTGACTCAGAAATTCCTTCCTAGAAACAGAAAATGCCAGCTGGAAATCCAAAAGTTTCAGAAATATTGAAGCAGTGGGTAAAGTTGGTATGATCAGTAGAGAGGACAACTTTGGAGATGAAAAAATTGAAAAATTTTTTTTTTAATGGAAATGTGACTCTAAGGACCATTCTTGATAGGTGTTTGGAATCTACCTGATAGAGCACTGTATTGGGGCAGCTAGATGGCACAGTGCATAGAGCGCCCGACCTGGAGTCAGAAGGACCTGAGTTCAAATCTGACCTCAGACACTTAACACAGGGAAAAAAAAAAAACTAGTCATATGACCTTGGGCAAGTCACTTAATCTCAATTGCCCTGCCTTCCCCCCTCCAAAAAAGAGGGGAAAAAAAGAGCACTGTATTTTCCTCTTCCCATGAGCATGAGTAGAATAGAGATTAGACTTGTGATCATAACTCTGTAGGATATCCTAGGTGAGGAAATTCCCTCCACCAGTCACCTTCTTTGTAACTTGTAGTCTTAGGTCAATATTTTCTTTTCAATTTAAAGTCTTACAACATTGCCTAAAGCACTAAGCAGTTAAATGACTTGCTCAGGGTCACACAGCCAAGATCACACAACCAGAGTGGGACTTGATCTCAGGTCTTTCTCTTCTCTATCCATTACACCACGTTGACTTTCAAATATGTTTGTGCACATGAAATCAGATTAAAATGAATGCTAAAATAGAGTCCGAAGGCAGACCAAAGCATGCTATTTTTTTCTTTCTCGTGGTTTTTCCCTTTTGTTCTGATTCTTCCTTCACAACATGATTAATGTGGAACTACATCTAACAAAATTGTTACCATCTTGGGGAGGAGGGAGAGGAGGGAGGGAGAAAAAAATGTGGATCTCAAAGTCTTATAAAAGTGAATGTTGAAAACTATCTTTACATATAATTGGAAAAAATAAAATACTATGAAGAGGGGAAAAATGAATGCTAAAAGCAGGATTGAAGGGGAAAATAAGTCAAACAAGGGGAACATGAGGAGAGTATTATAGGATGAGGCTGGGGATAGTTCTTGCCTAGTCTTCATTGCAGTGATAGGAAAACTTACAGGCTGATAGAAAAGTCTGCTTTATTCAAGCCCTACTTTAATACCTCATCATGGCAAGAAGGCAGCCCCAGATTTTTTAATCAGTGGATTACAAGCTTGGGCAGATTCTAGGCCATGCTCCAATGACTGAATATGCCTCTATCCTGGATGTCCCTAAAGTTCCTCTCCTGGGCTCTCTTCTCTTCTCCCTCTAACTTATCTCACTCAGTGATCTCATTGGCAACCCTGGGTCAAATTATTATCTCTATGCAAATAACTTCCAGATCTATATATCCAGCCCTAAGCTCTCCTGAGCTTTAGTCTTTTGATGCCATCTGGGTTGGAGGTGGTGTGGTAAGAGCAGGAGAGCTCTTCCGTTTTCTTTAGACCTTTGGGCACTTCTCGTTTTCAGCTTCAAGAGAGAAGATGGACAAAGCCAACCCCACTTCAGGTTACTGAAGGAAAAGACCCTGGGAAGACCTGAGAGGAGCTGGCTGGAACACTCCATCACATCACTGGCCCTAGCTTGCTACACTAGAGACGTCGGGGAACTTGACCTTGGGTGAAGCCTGGGACTCTCTCTCTCTCTGGGTTAAGCTGAGTTACTTCACTCCCAATGGAAGAGCTCCTCATTCTGTAGTGTTTGCTCTATATCTTCCTATGGGTGCCTTCTCTGATTTCTATTTTGCTATCAGGTTGGATAATCAGCTGAGTTTCTCAGCTGATTGCTACATGTGTGCTCATTGTGGAATTGGTATTTGGTGGTAAAGTAGTCAAGCCTTGGATATAAAGTTTGGGGTCCTTTTTGTTCTCCATTTAATGAAACAATGATCAGAAATCAGATTGAACCTGAAAATAACATCCCCTACCGGGGTGGGGAACCTGTAGCCTCGAGGTGACATGTGGCCTTCTAGATCTTCAAGTGTGGCCCTTTGACTGAATTCAAACTTCACAGAATAAATTCCAGATATGGATTCCGTCAAAGGACCACACTTGAGGACCTAGACGCTCTCATGTGGCCTTGATGCTGCAGCTCCCCATCCTTGCTCTAGACTAATGATACTTAAAGAAGATAAATGTAATCCTAGCCCAGTACTAGCTCTGTTTAAGGAGGGCAGAATGTCCTCCAGGCTCAACTTCCCACTTTCCCCTCTGGGAGGAATTAAACTCTAAGGGGGGGGGGGGAAGAAGCTAGAGATTCCTATTCTGTTTCCCTTTGAGCGACAGAACAACACCCCCATGCCACATTAAGGGAACAACCCTTGCTACACGTGGGGCATCACCACAACTGAATACAGTCCAGGAAAAAGATTGTGTTTATAATCCAAGGACCAGCCTAATTAAATACAGATGAGCTCATCTCTAGGTAGTAGGCTATCTGGTCATGAATTTGGGTCTGGGAGTCACAGCAACTCATGAAACTCTAGGGCTTCTCATCTCACAGATGAGCAAGCTGAAGCCCAGGGACTGAAGTCACAAAGGTAGTAAGTGTCAGAGACAGGTCTTCCAGGCCCATAGACAGTGCTCTTTCCACTACTGCAGAGGTTCTTAACTTTTTTGTGTGCCATGAACCCTTTTGACAGTCTGGAGAGACCTATGACCCCTTCTCAGGGCTCATATGTTTAATGTATGCTTAAATGTAAAATGCAAAAAAATAATAAAAAATGTAAAAAACAAAACACACAGGATTACAAAGAAAAACAATTATATTGAAATAAAGATGCCTATTTTTTCCATCCAAGTTCACAAACTCCCTGAAATCTATACTTGGACTCTTTGGAGATCTGTGGATTTCAGATTGAGAAGTCATTTACCTTAACAGCCTGCTTCATACTAAGGCCCATACTAAGGCAAAGAGGTGTACTATAAGGCTGGTTGGAGAGAGTGCCATGCCACTGACATTACAAATGCTAGAATTGTTGAACATGAGAAGTATTTCTTTATTACCACCTAAAAGATTCCCATCCCCCATTTTCTCCCTGCCCGGTTTCCTCCCTGAGTTATTACTGAATCACCAGTTAGAGCAATGTCTTAGTGCCAAAAGCACAGGGCAGTGAGCAATCACCCAGATGAGCTATTCTTTAGGGATGGTACTGATGACTCCTGATTGCTCCCTTGTTTGACAGATGCTTTTGGCATTATTAACCCCACCAAATCCCACCAATGTAGGCAGAAGGCCTTAGTTTCCTATCCCACTATCTTTCAGCACCTCCATACTCCTATGATATTCCCACACAGCATCTCTGATCTTGAACTTCCTTTGCTGATCCTCACAGAGGTACCTGTGATTGGGGACCAATCATCATCTTCATTTTCACAGTGATGCTACTTTTAGTCTACCATATAACCAAAAAAATTATATCATTTTAGTGTCAGAAGGGTCTTTAGGTTATTCAGTTTCCCTCTCAGTGGGATTCCTTCCACAGTATTCCTGAGAGATGACCGTTCACTTGCTGCTTCAACGATTCAAATGACACAGAAACTCGCTGTCTCACAAGTTAACATGTTTTACTTTGGGACAACTAAGATTATTATTAGGTTTTGTCTGAGTTTGACTGAAATTAGCCTCTCTGTAACTTCTCCTTAATGGTCTTAATTTTTCCCTGAAGAACAACTCAAAATAAGTCTAATCTCTTTTCACAAGACTACCCTTCACACATGAACTAATATTGAACAATTTACACGGTTTTGTCTCAGTATACTGCACATTTCTGAAGATAATTAAGATAGCTCTATAAATACCTTACTTACAGCACTTAATTAGATAGAGGGAAAAAATCTGGCCCCAGGAGTAGGACCAAATGTGTTAATATTTGCAAAAAGTGTTTAGTATAGTGACTGGTACATAGTAGGTGCCATATAAATGCTTATTCTCCTTCCCAGAGTATCAATATTGGTCAGTCACCTAAGGGAGTGGAGTCAGGAGGAATTTTATTTTTGGAGAGGGAGGAAGTAAGAAAGCATGAAGAAGGGAATGGGGTAAGGAGCAGATCCAGGTATACCTGTACTTGTATCCCCGTAGGGCTTTCTGTATGGTGACAGCATGCTTGTGCAGCGCCTGGCTCCTCTGTACCTCCAGCTGGGCATCATGGTTATCCTGGAGGGCAGGGGGAGAAGCAGATATGAGGCAGGTAAGCCAGCCTAGATGAAGCAACAAGGCACTCTGAGGCAGAGGCAAGTGAACCCACTACTGCTTCCCCTCAGATCCAGATGGAGATAGCCCAGGACCCTGAACCCAAGAGCCTTGAGAAGAGCAATGTTTTCCAGGCCACTGGCCCTACTTCCAGCCCAGACCCCACAACAGTCATTAAGGGGAGCAATAACTTTGGAGAAAGAGTCTACTTTCCTCAACATCACCAACACCACCAGCACCAACTGACTGTTAAGTTCTAAAGCCCCAGAAATGGTAGCACCTCCTAGACATGGGGTGGGGAACCTGTGACCTCAAGGCCACATGTGGTCCTCTAGGACCTCAGGTTTGGCCCTTTGACTGATTCTAAACTTCACACAACAAATCCCCTTGAGGACCTAGGAGACCACAAGTGGCCTTGAGGCCACAGGTTCCCCATCCCTGTCCCAGACTATCAATCCTACATCCAGTCAAGCCCCCACAGCCATCTTTCCAGGAAGAAACCCTTGTGAAGATATAGCCTGACAACCTCATCTGCACATGCTACAGCCACTCAAGACCCAGAAGAGAAAGTTCTTACCTCCAAAGTCCCCAGCACTGTTATATGGTTCAACATCAGAAACTCCTATGATTTTATTAGTAAAAATGGCATCAAGGAAAATGTATTACTACCAATTGTACCCTAAGGACCATGGGGCATTTCCTTCTGATTTGCAAGGAAAACTTCTATGCATTGTCTTCTATTAGAATGTGAGTTCCTTGAGAGTAAACACTGTTTTACTTTTCTATTCGTACCTTTAATTACAATGAGGCAGCACAATGGATAGAGCTCTGGATCTGGAGCCAAGAAGACCCGAGTTCAGATATTCAGACCCAGACATTTACTAGCTATGTGATCCAGGGCAAATCTCTGAGTCTTTCTCTGCTTCATGTTCCTTATTTGTAAGATGGAGATAATAATAGCACTCACCTTACAGGGTCATTGTGAGGATCAAATGACAAGCACTGTAACGTGCTTGGTACCACATAGTAGGTTCTTAGTAAGCGCTGTTGCCTTCCCCAGTGCTTTGCACAGAATAAGCACTTAACATGTGTTTTTATATAATTTTGTCTTATTTTATATCAACATTTTATTAACACATTAATGCTATGTCAATATATTATACATTAATATACTATGCTATAATAATATATTATTTATATGTTATAATATTAACACATTATTATATCAATATATTATATGTATTATTTATATATAATAATAATATTATTATTTTATATTATTGCTAGATCCAGTCTAAGAGAGGGAAGGGGGAAGGTCTTCTTCAGCCCCACATCTCAGTAGGTATCATTTATTGTGAGCTCTCAGAAGGTAAGGATCAGGGCCTGTGTAATTCTCTTTGTAAAGCACATGTTTATCTGTCAGTAAAGCCTACCTGCCTTATTGGAGTATGACAAGGGGAGTGTGACAAGGATTCAATGGAATAAGAGACAGGAAGATTGCTACTATAATAAGGTGAATCTGGGTTCTTGAATGTCACTCCAGGGAAGTGAAGCCTGTAGTAGATCCTACCAAGGTGGAAGAGCTTTGAGTCTGACCTGATAAATGGACTATGTGGACTATTTTCTGAGATCAGCATAGGTAATATTTGTAACCAGAAGGTTACAAATATCGTTGTTCATAGCACCTCGGGAAAGCATACTAGGCCATGATCTTCAATGGCAGACAGAATACTCTCAGTGAGGGAATCATAGACTTTTGAGAGAGCACATACTACACCTTCCAAACAATTTGATGGCCCTTGTGTCCTCCTAAGCCCCTGGATTTGACATAAACTCAGACTTTGATCTGCTGGTACTAATGAAGTGACTAAGTTGTATTCACCAAATAGGAGACACAGAAAGACTAGGAGACTTTGTGCAGTCACCAGACCAATCAAACTTTTCTATGCTGGTGTGACCACAGTGAAAACCAGGTGGTACAGTGAATAGAACAGTGAGCCTTGCTCCAGACTCAGACTCTCACTATATGGGTGACCACAGGCAAGTCATTTAACCTTTCTCATTTTCCTCATCTATGTTTTTGTTGTTCAGCCATTTTCAGTCATGTCCAACTCTTTGTGGGATTTTCTTGGCAAAGATATTGGGATGGTTTGCCATTTCCTTCTCCAGCTCATTTTACAGATGAGGAAACTGAGGCCAGCAGGGTTAAGTGACTTGCCCGGGATCACATAGTTAGTGCCCGAGGTAGGATTTGAACTCAGGAAGATGAGTTTCTATCCAGCACTCTACCCACTGCTCCACCTAGCTGCCCCATCTATAAGATGGGGATAATAATAACACCTGTCTCCCAGGGTTACTCTGAAGATCAAATGAGATCATGTTTGTAAAGCCCTTTGTAAACCTTGAAGTATGAATAAATGCTAGTTATTCTTGTTATTATTATTTCAACCTTCAACCTGTTCCTGTCAGAGGAACCCTATCCAAAGTCACCTGACCACTTGCCAATAGAGACAGATAGTTGGAGTCAACTGAATGACAAGGAAGGTTGATTCAAATCCATTTATATAATCTGTAAGAGGCAGCTGGTGGCATAATGAATTAAGCACTGGGCTTGGAATCAAGGAGACCTCAGTTTAAATCTGAATTCAGACACTTAACTAGCTATGTGACTTTGGGCAAGTCACTTAACCTCTATCTGCCTCAGTATCCTCAGTTGTTAAAAGGGGCAATAACAGTATCTACCTCCCTCTCAGGGTTGTAGTGAGGATCAAATGATATAATATTTGTAAAAAGCACTAAGCACAGTGCCTGGTAAGTGGTAGGGTCTATATAAATCCTTATTCCCTTCCCATTCGATTTCTTCCCTTCCTTTGTCTCCTGAGTGAGAAAGAACAGGCAGGGGGCGGCTAGGTGGCGCAGTGAATAGAGTGCCGGCCCTGGAGTCAGAAGGACCTGAGTTCGGATCTGGCCTCCGACACTTAATCCACACAAACAAAAAAAAAACCTAGCCGTGTAACCTTGGGCAAGTTACTTAACCCCAATTGCCCTAAAGGGGTGGCTAGGTGACGCAGTGAGTAAGAGCGCTGGCCTCGGAGTTGGGATGACCCGAGATCAGATCTGGCCTCAGAAAAAGAGCACCCACATATAAATAATGACTAGCCGTGTAACCTTGAGCAAGTTACTTAACCCCAATTGCTTTTTTAAAAAAAAAAAAGAAAGAAAAAAAAAGAACAGGCAGGCAAAACCAACAATGGGTTCCTGGTTTGCAAGGCCAAGTTCCTTAGCCTAGCTTTGAAAGCCTCATTATATTAACTATAAAAAGAATAAGCTTTCAGAAAAGGGAATGATCAATGTAGGCTTGTGTGTATGTGTGTGTGTGTGTGTGTGTGTGTGTGTGTGTGTGTGTGTGTGTGTATACAATGGTGAGATTAGCCTGGCTGGAGTAGAGTATTCATATTAGGGGGGAAATTATAATTATAACAGTTAAGGTTGGAACGACAGGTGGGGTTAGATGGTGGATGGCCTTGAATCCTAAACTGGTTATCCAGGCCATTTTTTCATCTCTTTGCTTTGTTCCCCACTTTGCATAATCCCATCCCAGAATGGGTCATGGCAAGGACTAGGGTTATCATTTCAATTCTCTCATTTGGGAGCAGATCCTACAAAGGCTGGGTGGGGAAGAGTGTTGAGAGTGGGTATGCAAATGAGAAGTGGGTATTATTTCTGGACTTCAATAATCCAGGTTATATCTGTTTCTTCTCTCCTCCCTTTCCCTCTGTGAATAACTGGGAGTTCATTACACAGTTTATATGAAGTGAATTACATAAAATTTTGCATTAACACTCATTTATACTCCTTGATTCCAAGCCCAGTACTTCCAGTTCTAAAATCCTATGATCCCATGGTAGTTCTGCATATTAGTCAATAGATAAATATTTGAGTATTCTGTATTACTACAATCCAGATTTGTAGCTCTTATCTTTTTCTGTCTTCATTTTTTTAGGGGGGAGAGGGGCACTAAACTTTTGACTTCATTGGTGTAGGGAATTCCCAGTGTGGGAACTCCTTTTATCATGAAGATGAATGGTTTCACCACACCATTTTCCAGAATTGCCTGGGACTACTGAGAAGCTGAGTGTCTTGCTCAAGGTCACAAGGTCAGTATATATATCACAGAAAGAACATGAACACAGGTTGACCTGATGCTGAGGCTGGTTCTCTATCCTCTATTCTGTGCTGCCTATTTTAAAATACTTGGGGAAATGAAAATCTCAGTCTATTCTCTGAATTTATAAGAAGTTTGTTGAAGGTGTGATTCTGTATCACTTTACAGAAGGGTTCACTACAAGTTTCCTTTAATTAGCAAGTTCCACTATTGCACTTAATAGGAATCAATCTGAAGACATCTTGTTGACAAAAAATCCTTACACTTTTCAGTAATAAGTGACTAAGTATGTGGAGTTACTGGAAGTTTTTACCATAAGTTCCCTTCACCCAAGCTGGAATCACAAAGGGATGCAATGGACCCCAGGGTTAGAGCATCAAGGTTGGAAGAGAGGCAGAGAGATTGTACAGTGTGTTCTTACAGTCTGAACACATAGGAAATCTTATTAACTATCCATATTTTCAAGAAATGAAATGAATGAATTTTTCAACATTTTATTTAATTAGTATAAATTTTAGCCATGACAATTTCATATGGAATAAAAGCTTTCATTAGCTATTGGAGGCTATTTTCCATATTAATGAGACTAATTTAATTAATTAATGAAATTTCATATGTGTCTCCTATGTCTTCCTATGAAATCTCATTTATGCTAATTAAATAAAATATTATTGAAAATTTCACTCATTTCATTTCTTGAAAATATGCATCTTCCTATGAAATCTCATTTATGCTAATTAAATAAAATGTTATTGAAAATTTCATTCATTTCATTTCTTGAAAATATGCATAGTTAATGAGAGCCTATGTGTCCAGACTTTAGGGACACCCTGTATTTCTCTAAGAGACTGCTTGTGGCTTATTTCCTGAGAGGTAGAGACCAGGGTAAGTTCTGCCAGGCTTACCTTCAGGAAGATTTTGGTCTTCCCCATTTTCCAGTTTTCATCTTTCCCTAGCCAGGTTTCTGAGATGCGCAGAGTAGCCTGACGAGGTTGGCCCTGCAGCTGTCATTAAAAACAAAATGAACAAAACAGGGATGGGTTAGTGCCCCAGCAAGGACAAACGCCTGGTCTCCAGGATTTGTAGTTATATTAGAATATTGGAGAGAACAATTCCATCGGTTTCTCCAGAATATTTCAGCAAAGGAGCCCATACAGGTTACAACCACATTTTACAGGTGATATTGGTCAATTTAACAAGTGCTTTCATTAAGCGTTTACTATGTGTCAAGTACTAAGTGCTAGAGATACAAAGAAAGGCAAAAACATAGTCCCTGCCCGAAGTGAGCTCACAGTCAAATAGGAGAGACAATGTATACAAAATCTGGGTCATACAAAGTATATAAAATAGATGAAAGGCAATGTAATCAGCTCCCAAGCCGGCTCTCTCTATATAACACTATTACAATCAGGGAGGACATGTCTAAATGAGACCCCTGGGGGCAAATGGCAGCCCGAGGGCATTGAACATTTCTGGTAGAATAGAGGGCTGGGTAGTTAGCAGGTAAAAGGAGTCAGGAAAGGGAAGATGGGAAGATGCCGAGGACAAAATCAACAACTTTCCAATGTTGCTGAGGGGCCATCTGCTCTGGCCTCTGCTACAATCCAAGTCAGGGACAAGCCAACAGGCTGCTAAACCTTTTGCCAAATGGCATGCACTTGCATGATAGGCACAAAGAACTCCAAATTCCCCAGGCCAACCTTTCCCAACCACAGGGATAACACCAACCTCCACTCGAGCAGCTGCAGGCAGGAGTATCTTGTACCTCTGGAAGAAATCTTCAAAGGTATAACGGATGGAGTAGCCTGATTTCCTTATCTTCACGGTCTCCATCATGCCTGAGTAACGTAGCTGCTGAATACACAGCTCCCGATCAAAGAGCTGGCCGAGGGGAAACACAGGTGCCGCACATTAGGGAGTTAGTTCCAGAGCTAGGACTGTAACCAAGGCCTCCATATTGTAAGGGACTCGGGCACAGGGGCTTGGTAGCAGTAAGACCAATAATAATAGCCCCAGTTATAAAGTGCTTACTCTATGTCAGGCTCTGTGCTAAACACTTTGCAACTTATATCTCATTTGGTCTTCACAACAGGAGTTGTGAGTGTGTTTTATTACTATCCTTGTCTTACAGAGGAGGAAACTGAGACAAGTAGACCAGTAGACAGCAACACAGAGTAGCATAATCTCAGTGGAGATGTTGGGGAAAGAGCAGCTCAGTGTTATCACCAGAGGACATGGGAGGTTCTGCAGTACTGGAGGCATGAGTTGACAAAGCCATCATGTTC
Organism: Gymnobelideus leadbeateri; assembly: GCA_011680675.1. Classification (NCBI taxonomy): domain Eukaryota; kingdom Metazoa; phylum Chordata; class Mammalia; order Diprotodontia; family Petauridae; genus Gymnobelideus; species Gymnobelideus leadbeateri. The sequence goes on along the minus strand of WOXC01011533.1, from coordinate 81,554 downwards.
TCTGGTCATGTGTTTCTTACGGTTTCCTCCATGTTTATTCACTTGCCACACATGTTTACCACAGATATTCCTCCCACCATTTGGTAGCAATTGATGGGAAAGTATACTATTGGGGGTGGGGTGGGGGAGGCAGAGGGAGAAACCTTTATTTAATTTTTAAAAATTCTGAACTTAGCAAAAGCCAAATAAGATAAGCATGTCTATATACAAGGCAGAACAGAAAAAGAGGACTTTAATATACAGCAAATCTACGTCATGTATAATTTGCTTTTCTTGAAGGGTCTTTCATATCACTTATGTGCTATGCTTTTTGGTTAAATGTCTTTTTCTTTAAACTACAATGTCTCTAATTGGCCTGGTAAAAGAAAACACATTTGGTGGGGGCTCTGAAACTGATTTTCAGTGGATGCTGGCCCACAGTGCTTTAAACCTCAGGTAGTTTTCTGGGCAGTTCTTATGTTCCTTTTCTAAACAAAAATAATAGCTTCACTGGCAAAAATATGAGGTCATTTCCTGAGATACTTTTGTGTCACTTTTCAGGATGTTTATTTTTGAGAGGTACTATCTTCTGTTCTTCACTTTACAAATCCAGGTGTCTAAACTTTAATTGTTCTCAGAGCCCAGCATAATGCACTGCACATAGCAGGTGCTTAAGAGATTTTATCATTAATAAAAAACAAATGGTGTTGGATAAGGATGAAGGAAAGAAAGAATGGACTGGGCTAGGACCTTGGATATCAGATAAAACAAATGGCACACTGCTTGCTCTTCCTTAAAATGGCAACTAAGATAGGGGGAGGATGCAAGTTACCAGTGGTTTCTTGAACTCATTGGGTTTGATGCATCGGATAAAGTAGGGTTGGCAATTGTTGAGGATTTTCATCAGCTGATCCAGGGACTGCTTGAACTGGCTTGCTAAGGTAGAGGGGCGTTTGGCGGCATCAGCATTCTGTAGGACAAAAGCACATCATGAATGCATACATACAAACCCACAGGCACACATAAAAGAGGAGAAATAAAAGAAGACGTCCATGTAAAATTCAATTATCCTGAAAACCCTTATGTTGCTTGAGTCTGGGAGGAGCCAAGCCCATGGAGTCCATGCAGTAGCTATTTTAATATATTTGATTTTATTTCTTTTGCTTCTATGATAGTAAAACACTGTATACAGTCAATCAATGCTTGTGTGGTCAGTACTATTAGATCATGCTCACATAATTGCTAAAATGTAGCAGGGAAGGAAAGAGGGCAAAGTCTCTCAGTGGGTGAGGGCTAAGTCAAGACATAAATTAGATCAATCCCCATGAAACACACCCCCAAATTAATGAGATGAGCACTGCCAGTCAGAGATAGAACTGGTAGGCAGAGAGGTATCCAGCTCTCTGAGGACCAGAGAATCTTTTACCACTCTGCTATCAGGCAAGCATATAACCACCAGGGAGAGTATAGGATGACCAGACCCTAGCCTTCATTAAGGAATAGGATTCTTATGCCTAGCCAGTCAGTGACCCCTGGGAGCTAAATGTATGTTAGGCAATATGGATTTTTCACATGAGTGAGGTCCCTTTATGTTTTCCCAAGGTTTTACCATCAGGCAAATCCAACATTTGTACCCATTCTGGGCTAGGTTAGGGGGGAGAGAGAGAGAGAGAGAGAGAGAGAGAGAGAGAGAGAGAGAGAGAGAGAGAGAGTTGTGTGTGTGTGTGTGTGTGTGTGTGTGTGTGTGTGTGTGTGTGCATCCATGAGTCTGACTATGTCTAAGTGGTCATTTAGAATAAGGTTTCAAGAAACTTAATAAAGAATGATTAAGGGGCAAAGTGGAGAAAGGAGGGGAGGCAAAGAGGAAAGTGAGTCTTTCCTAAGCATTAAATTAATGATTAGTTTCTCTCAGTGGCCATTTATTAAGTCCTGGGAATATTCAATAAGGAATATATGAGTGCCATTATGTTTTCTGCAAGCATTCACAAGCCAAGAAAAATATGAGGTCATTGTCTCCCCAGGCGTCAGTAAGTCATTGGTAATTATTATCAATAATAATGATTGCAAAACTGTTCTGTCATCTCCTGCAGTTAAATCAATTGAGAGGCCTGCGGCCAATGATCTGCTTTCCTCCTACAGTTTTACTCCCCACCAATTTTCTAATGTACTATAGTGCTTATTAAAATAATCTCAAATAGTTAGTGCCTACCCCCAACAGAGCCATAAGAAATTTATTCCTTTCATTTGCATTCTGAATCAGTTAAATGGTATAGCATAATCATCCATTTATAGATGAGAGATATAGAAGAGCAGAGAGGTTATTTGATATGCTCAGGGTCTTAGCAAGGCAGAATGGGGATAGAATTCCAGTTTCTTGACTCACACTGTTCAATCCATTAACTATAGGGTCAGGTTACCATTCTTAGTCAATTCACCATTACAAAAACACCTAAGTAACTATTGACATTTTTGGTTGAAAATGGATTGAATTTGGGCTTTGGTGTCAGGAAGAACTGGGTTGGAATCCTGCCTAAGATACTTCCTAGCTCTGTGATTCTGGGCAAGTCACTTAACCTCTCCCAGCCTTAGTTTCCCCATCTGTAAAATGAAGCTAACAATAGCACCTATCTCACAGGGTTACTGTGAAGATCAAATGAGATAACCTGTGGAAAATGCTTTGCAAGCCTTAAAGCCACATGTAAATGCTAGCTTGGAAAACCAATGGACCAATATCACCCATCTTTGTTAAATTAGTATTTTTCCAATTAATGAGCATGTGGTTCTATGATTTTGTTATTTCATGCTTTATCACCTGTGATAAAGCAGATTGGAAAGATAGTTTTGAGTGTGAGTATCCCAGTGATTCTGAAATCACCATGTAGACAGCCTCCTACTGTATGGAAACCTAAGAATGACCCTGGTGATTTCCACATAATAGAAGCAAGTACGGGCCCAAGTCCCTGAACACTTCTGATTTTTCCATTCTTCAGCACTGGGCCCCAGGAATTAGAGGTAGAAAAAAAATCCATGGTACAGTGGAAAGAACGCTAGATTTGGAGACAGGGGGACTGGATTTGAATTTCAACTCTGTCCCTCACTCTTTGTGAGACCTTGGGCAAGTCAGTCCACCTCTCTAAACCTTAGTCTCCTCATTTATAAAATGAGAAGGTTGGATTAGATGATTCCTAATGGTACTATGCTCTCACTGAAGAGTGGCCTGTAGGAGGAGCTTAAATTCTTTTCCTATTGGGTTTGGACCAACAAATCACTACCCCACATATAGTGTTCCTATAGACAACCCCAGGATTGGAACAGATCCCGGAGACCAATTTCAAGATCCTTTGTGCTGACCAGTATGTGACATTGTTGTCTGAAGAGTTCAAGGTGAACAAGGCTTCAATCTAGCAATAAAATCCAAAGAAAATCTGTTGGCTTCTAGAGAAAATAAGACTTTTCCATTTGGTTCCCTTAGGGTTCTGGAAATAAAGTATTGATTTGACACTGGCTTATATCAGTGTAGGGATGGCTTTAAAGATGGAGTTCCATGTAGGCATGAAGGGGCTCTGTGGTGCAGAGCTAGACAGTCCAGAGGCCATAGGATTACAGATTGAAAGCTGGAAAGGACCTCAGAGTACCCATAGTCCAACCATCTTATTTTATAGATGAAGCAATTGAATATCAGAGAGATACAATGATTTGTCCAAAGTCACACAGGAGGTAAGTGAGATAGCTGATATTGGAACCAGGTACTTTGAGTTGTGGTCCTAGCTCCAATAACTAGTTGTGTATATTTGGGAAAGTCAACCTAACAGGGTGGTGGCCATAAGAGTGAAGAGGAAGGGGGTATGGGTAAGAGACTGTGGAGGTAGAATTGTATCTGCTTGACTATTGACTGAGTAATGAAGGAGGGAAGGAAGGAAGGAAGGAAAGAAGGAAGGAAGGAAGGAAGGAAGGAAGGAAGGAAGGAAGGGAGGGAGGGAGGGAGGGAGGAAAGAAGGAAGGAAGGAAGGAAGGAAGGAAGGAAGGAAGGGAGGGAGGGAGGGAGGGAGGAAAGAAGGAAGAAAGGAAGGAAGGAAGGAAGGAAGGAAGGAAGGAAGGAAGGAAGGAAAGAAGAGAGGGAGGGAAGGAGGAAGGGAGGGAGGAGGAAAGAAGGAAAGGGAGAGAGGGAGGGAGGGAGGAGTGGGTTGAGGAGATTGGGAGAAGATAATGAGTTCAGTTTTAGATATGTAGAGTTTGAGGTGTTGGCAGAATTATAGAAATGTGAGTTATTTTTATTACTAATATTGAAATATTGAATAATAATCTATGAAGGTGAATTAGTTTATTAGACCTTTTCTTTCTGTGAAGAAAGTGTGAGTATTGGGTGCCTGTGATGGTGCTAAAAATGGGCTTAAAGGCTAAAAAAAAAAAATGCCCCAGCGACTGAGTTGTGCTGAAGACAATTTCCCAGCTCAGAATTTCTAGGTGCTATTTTCGAGTCAGGCTGAATCCTCTGTCCTCATGGCGAGGCAATAGTGCCCTCTTGTGGCTGATTATCTAAAACCAGGGCCAGTGCCTTAGGTCACAGTGGGGTTTCAGGCAGTGAAGTGATGGGCTTCCCAAGGCAATTTGTCCCAGATGCCTTTTGGATAAGAGCTTGCAGGCTCCATCTGAGGCCAAACTGTGGAATAGGGGAAGGTTCAGTAGCTCAACTTCAAGCTCAGAAACCATCTAGTCCACTCCCCTACACTACCATTCCATTTTACATATGAAAAAACAGAGGTTAAGTGTCTTAAAGTCACAGATCGGAGATGTATCGGGAAGTTTCTGTTCATCCAGTAGTGTTACCCTCTAATTCTATCGTGGGATCACCCCCCAGTGAGAATGATTTGGACAGCCTCCATTCCTAACAGAGGGCCCCTGTAGTCAGATTGTTTTCTGTGCCTTAAGTTCAATTGTGTTTGCTTGATGGGAAAAATTTTCTAGTTCTAGCTCTAATGATGAACCCATGGCTTGTTAATATCCTGTAGAAATAAAATATCTCTTTGTAAAGACTTGCTCTGCAAAGACTGATGACCTGTGGAATTGCTGAGAATGAAACCAAAAGAAAGGGGCCTTAGATTCAGGGGGAAGACTCCAAGCTTGCCAGTGGGAGACAGAGGGGTAGATTTTTAGTCAGAGGACCTGGGTTCAAGTTCTTATTCTGCCATTTGCCACCCTGTGACCTTGGGCAAGTCATTTAACCTCACTGGTCTGTTTCCTCATCCGTAAAATGGGGGAGTTGGATAAGCTGACCTCTTTAAGGTTCTTCCTAGTGCTAAATATACAATTCTGAGCACCTACAATTAGGTGGGATTTCTAGTACAATGAAGACTTCAAAACAAGGTTATATATTCATCCTTCCTAAAAGCTTTTTAAAAAATTTCCTAAGATTTAGAGCTAAAAAAACAACGGAATTTCTAGTTCAATGCTTTCATCAAACCAAAGCCCAGAAAAGTCAGAGTTGGACTCACGCAGGGTCTAGCTGATGAAGGGGAGCAAGACAGGCAGCCTGACTGGTCCAGATCTCATGTGCTTTTGGGCCAAACCATGGACAGAAGCCCTTGGATAATTTCCATCCAGCCTAAAATGATTTGGGACCACTTCTGTCTACTGGCAAGAGGAGGGACTAAATAACTATTCAATTCTAGAATCAATTTTTATCTCCCATAGGAGCTAGTTTTGGTGAGTGTTTCTCTCCTTGCCTCAATTCACACCATATGGGAAATAATGAAACCTAACCTTGGCACCTTTCATCTACATATGTCTCAACATCTGCCAGACACAGACACAAAGGGTATCTCATGACAAGTTCTTTTTTTAAAGCATTTCGAGGTAGACAGAGGTTAAATGACTTGCCCAGGGCCACACAGTCACTTAGTGTCTGAGTCAGGGTCTGAACTCATGTCTTCCTGACTATAAACTTATCACATTATCCGCTGTGCAATCTGCCTTACCAGACCATCTCCTATTTCTCTCTTTGTGCCTCTGTCTCTTACACACATGCATGAAGGCACATAAGAGCCCACTCTCCTATTGCTTCTCTAGCCTTTAAAAACACAAATACCACTTTTCCTACCCTTGGCCAAGAGAATTGAGGAAACCTGGGACCACTGATATACCAGTAATAACTTCATGCAGTGTGCCAGTGTCCTAAGAATGCCTTGGTTGGGAACCAGCGATCTAGAATAATCAAGACCTCAGTCACCTCTGTGCACTCTGACCCAGCCTCTCATCCCATCTCCCTCGAGACCTGGTCTGGGAGTTGGGAGTGTAATAAAATGTGATCTTAGCTGCTAGGCTAATCATAACCTTCAAACAGCAAACTTACCTTAGAGAGCGAGTCTGCAGACCTAGCCAGACGGATGGTCCCATGGCGTAGCTTGATCTGGGAAGGTTCCAACTGGAAAATTTGGTTCAGGAACTTATTTTGAGATGAATATAGCAGTTTGATGATATCAGTACTCAGAACATCACGATTCTTCTCCAAGAAACCTGTCAGGAGAGCAAGCCCATCTTAACCACTGTAGATTTAAACTAGGGGAAAAGTAGAGGGTGGGATATCATTCATCAATTTCCTCTACTTCTCACACTTTCTAGCCTTTCTTTCTCCAACACTTTGCCAAAATGCTTCAAAAAATCAGACACAATTCATCACTGGAATACATTCACATAATGAATGATTCACAAATTCCTTAGAAATGTGAGTCTATGCTCTAGTTCTTATAAGGAGGGGTATAAAATGATGATGATGGTGGCGGTGATGATGAGAGAGAGAAAAAGAGAGATTGAGAGAATGGGGGGAGGGATAGAGAGAGAGCGAGAGAGGGAGGGATAGAGAGAGAGCGAGAGAGAGAGAGAGAGAGAGAGAGAGAGAGAGAGAGAGAGAGAGAAAACACAAAAGTGAGGCAGAGAAAGATTATATACATATGTGTATATAAAGAATAATAAGTCATTGGGGGAATAAACTGCAAGAGGGGATGGGAAGGTAGAGTAATTAAGGATACCAGTAGAGGGAATGAATGGCCTTGGCAAAAAGGACAATCAAAATTTTCTTCAGACTGGAACAAAGAAAGAGCGAACAAAGGACCATGGGGAGGGGTTTGGAGGTGGGGAGTAGAAGAGCACAGGTGACTCAAAAGCCTAGATGGCCTGAATTTTGTCAGGAAAACAGGACACAATATCCTCTGCTGAGAGGAATGGGGATGAGGTAACATACAGGGCATGAGGAGAGAGGAAGGAAGGCTTGGAATAGCCACTGCGGGAATGAAAAGGCTACTTTTGCTGAGCCTTGAGCTCAGTTGAGATGAGATAACCCAGTCAACACAGTTGTATGACTCCTTTCATCAGAATGCAAGTGGGGACAGATAAACTGGATGTTATAGTCGCCCCAGGGCTGAGGATTGGCCAGGAAGGGACAGAAGGGCAGAGGACAATACACAATTAAATTGGCTAACCAGGAGGTCAGGACTTTGAAGAGAAGAAAGGGTAGGTAGAGCAGGAGTGATGGATTAGGAAAACAATGAAGGGCAAGAATATTGGAGTTCCCAGTAAGGATCCATTTAGAAGGAATGAAACATGAAGCAGGGAGAGAAAGATAGAAGGATCAGAAGTATAGTAAATGGGGAAAATAGAAACATCTCCCTCTTCAATATTATAGACTGTCTGGGAGGTGCTGGCTGGCCTAAAAATCAGTAAACTTCATATATATATGAAGTTTACATGTATATATACATATATACATACGAATATATATTCTTCATATAGATGAAGTTTACATATATATGAATATAAATATATTCATATATATATTTATATACGTATATATATAAAATATGCATAACATGTGCATATATTCATCTGTATATACATATGTAATGTATGATAAAGCATATTTTATTTCTTTTTGAGAAGGTTTGGAGAAATTTCACTCCCTTTTATGTCACTTAAATTATGTTTGGATCAACTAGCCCACGTTTTGATTTCTCCAATTATAAGGGTAAATCATAACATTTAGAGCTACAAGGGATTTTAGAGAAGGGTTTCGACCTCTCATTTTACAGACCAGGAAAACTGAGGCCCAGCAAGATTAAGTGACTTGCCCAATATACAACATAAACGACAGAGCCAGGATTCTAACCTAGGTCCTTTGACTTCAAACCCAGTGCTTTTTTGCACTAGAAACTGAGGTCCAGAGATGTTAAGAGATTTAATCAAGATTGCACAGTAAGTGACAAAGCTGAGATTTAAACCCAGGTCTTCTGACTCTCAAGCTATTGTGCTGCCATATTGGTGAGGTCTTATGTGTGGGCAGGGAGCCTTTGAAAATGCCAAGTGTAAAGCATCTGTGGAAACCCCATTCAGCTGTCAGAGAGAGTTCTATTCCCATTCTCTTTCAGTCCATAATCCAACAACTCTCTGCACAGAAGGATAGAAACAGCCCAATCAGGTTAAAATATGGTTTTATATTCAAAATCAGTTCTGCCCAGAGATGATAAGCCTATACATAGATGTTCAACTGGGCTAAAACAGCCATGGGGAAACTCTTTAACTTCGAGTCTAGAAGGCATGAGAGGGGGAGCAAGGTGAGGTGGGGAAGGGGGAAGAAAAGGAGAGGCCATTGGTAAGGATGAAGAGAGAGGGAGGACAAAGAAGGGAGCAGGTAGAGAGGAGGGAGAAGGAAAACATGAAGGTTGGAGGATATGATGGGAGAAAGGGAAACAGCATAGTGCAGGGGAGCTATGGCTTCTAGTCCTAAATCTGCTGCTAATTAGCCACATGCCATCAAATAGTCACAACATCTCTGAGGGCTCAGTTTCTTTATCTATAAAATGGGGGTAATAATGTTTTCCTTATTTACTTCCCAAGAGCAACAGAAGAATTGTGACCAAGAAAACTTATGCAAAAGTATTTTGGAAAAAATTAAGTACTGTACAAATGTGTAATGAATCCTTTACAAGTATAGAGCAGTAGACAGAGCACTAAGTCTGGAGTCAGAGAGCCTGGAGTTTAAATCTTGCCTCAGATACACTCTCTGTGACTGTGGAAATCACTTAATTTCTCTTAGTCTCAGTTTCCTCATTTATAAAATTAGCGGGTAGGACCAATGACCTCTAAGATCTGTTCCAGTTCTAAATTTATGATCCTGTGATTGTACTCCATGAAGCTCTCCTTTCCATGGCCCAGATGCATTCATTCCTAATGATGTCTATGTTTCTTTTTAAAAATTCTAATATTTTTCAATTACATGTAAAAACAACTTTTAGCTTTTGTTTTTTTACAATTTCAAGTTCCAAATTCTCTTCCATTCTCCCTCCTTTCTCCTCAATGAGAAGGCAAGCAATTTGATGTAGGTTATACAAGTATAGTCATGCAAAACATATTTTCATATTAGTTGTTGTGAAAGAAAACACAGAAAAAGAAGAAAGTTTAAAAAAGTATACTTCAATCTGCATACATCAGTTCTTTCTCTAGAGATGGATAGTGTTTTTCAGCATGAGTACTTTGGAATTATCTTGGATCATTGTATTGTTGAGAATAGCTAAATTGTTCACAGTTGATCATTATACAATATTGCTTTTACTGTGTACACTGTTATCTTGGTTCTGCTCATTTCACTTTCCATCAGTTCATGAAAGTCTTCTCAGGTTTTCTGAAAGCATCCTGCTCATCATTTTTTATTAGCACAATAGTATTCCATCATAATCACATACCACAACTTGTTCAGCCATTTCCACTGAAGGGCATTCCCCTGATTTCTAATTCTTTGGCACCACAACAAGAACTGCTATACATATACTTGTATGTATAAGTCTTTTCCATGTAAAAAAATCGCTTTAGGATACAGATCTAGTACTGGTATCACTGGGTCAAAGTGTATATGTATATATACATATATATATATATATATATATATATATATATATGTGTGTGTGTGTGTGTGTGTGTGTGTGTGTGTGTGTGTGTGTGTGTGTGTGTGTGTATGTATGTATCTCCCCTATACACATAGATAGATAGATAGATACACCCCTATATCCTTAGAGTTGTCAGAATATTGAATATAGTTCCTCTTATGCCTTACCCCTTAAATAAAGTGGAGTGTCCTGTAGCCCAGTGGTGTCAAACTCAAATAAAAATGGATCTCTGCCAGTCACATATTGACTTAGAAAACTACCAATTCACATTATCTATGTTGTATTATATTTTTACTTGTTTTGTTGAATATTTTCACCAATTATATTTTAGCCTATTTCTGGCTGCATATTTTTAGGCCACCAACAAGGAGTTTGACACCTCTGCTAGCCCACACCGGGGTAAGGAAAATCTCAGGGACAATGGGATTCCCTACAGGGGTGTTGAGTGGGTAGGGGTGGGAAGGGTCTGAGACCATCACACTTTTGAAGATGGCCCCTGAAATCATTCTACTTCCTTAAAAAATAAAGACAGCAAGTTCTTTTGTTTTCTATACTTTTCAATACAAAACATTAATAACTATTTATACTTTAAAGAATACTTTCTGGCAATAGTATCATGAACTAGGCAATGCAAGCAGTATTTTACATGAGGAAACAGGCCTAAAGCATTTAAGGGATTTTTCCAGGGTCATACAGCAAATGAACATTGGAATACTCAGTTTTTTCCAGTTCTGAGATTAATTCAACCAAACTTATTAAGCATGTACTATGGGACAGGAACTATGTTAAGAACTGGGGATGCCCACAGTGAGCTTACATTCTACTGGAGAGGTGCAACATGAACACAGATCCAGAAACATAGGGTTACTTTGAGAAGGGAGAAAGCATTAACAGCTAGAGGGAGGAGAGGAGACAATATTGAGGGTATAATAGCTAAGTTGGTCCTTGAATGAAAAGAAATATTCTAAGAGGTGAAGGTGAGGAAGATTGCATTCCATACAAGAAAGACACCTTGCCTAAATGAACAAAAGCTGGAGATGCCATGGTCATTGGGGAAGTTATCAAGTGTGAAAGTCTGAAGACACAAAACAGAAAAAAATCTGAGAAAATAAAGAAGAATCCAGTGTGGGTGTGTAGTTATTTCAGCAGCCAAGGAGGCCATTGATAAAGGAAAGAACGTAGAGTTACTGAACCATAGACCTTGAGAGTTGAAAGAGACTGTAGTAGCTCTCTATTCCAACTCACCAGAAAGGAACCTTTACCATAACATAAGGTAATATAACATACCTGACAATCATCTAATCTGGGGAGGGGAACCTGTGGCCTCGAGGTCACATGTCGCTTTCTAGGTCCTTGGGTGCGACCTTTTGACTGAGGCCAAGTTTTACAGAACAAATCATTTTATTAAGGGGATTTGCTCTGTGCAGTTTGGATTCAGTCAAAGGGCTGCACTTGAGGACCTAGAAGGCCAATGTGGCCTTGAGGCCACAGGTTCCCTACCTTCAACTAACCTCTGCTTGATCTGCAAGGCGGAGAAACACACCCTCCAAGGCAACCTGGTCTGCATTGTTGTAAAGTTTTCCCCAATATTAAGTTTAAATTAGCCTTTGTGCAATTCCCACCCATTGCTTTATCTTTTGAGACAAAACAAAAGAAGTCTAATCACCCTTCCACATGACAGCATTTAAAATATTTGAACACAGCTATGTCCTCACAGAGCTTTCTCTTCTCCAGGCTATATATCCCCAGTTCCTTTAATTAATATCCCTATACCTTTCATTTGACCATTTCCCCAATTACAGCAATGCACTAACTACCCAAATTTCTCATTTTCCTAATCCAGTTCAGTGAACATGTATTTAGCCATGCACCTGGTGCTGCCTAGGTGCTAAAAACACAAAGAAGACCCAACACCTTCCCCCACCCCAAGCCTCACAAGGTGAAATGAGAGAACATTCTCCTTCATTTCTCTGATTTAAGTCATATAATACATCCATCTTCTTTATAAAAAATGTGCAGAAATTGTCCCACTTTTTCATTTATCTTATTGAAATTAATCCAAATCATCCCAATTTCCTCATTTCTCTAGCCGAAATGATACACAGACAATCCTGGAGATCCAGCCTTGGGTCCAGCTGTCTTTGTTGGCTACTGAGCTCCAGTAAACTCAATCAGACTGGCAATTAGTTGGCATCAGAGCACCAGACCGTGCTTCATATCCCATCTAAGCTGTGTACCTCAGCTATCTTGTGATCAATCCTGCCTCCATAGTTATGCCCTTCCTTACTTTCCACCTCATGTTCTTGCTCTGGGTTCAGTAATTAAATAGATGCAATACAGTTATCCATTCCACTTTGGGGGTGGGGGCAGGTGCATAGCACCTCTGTGATCTGGATAATCCACAGAATTTTCTTTTTGGTTCTCCCTTAATACTTGAGAAGAAATCTTTATTATTATGGCATTAAAAGATAAAATATGTTGATATTATACAATATACATATATTTTATTCATTTTTGAGTTTCTTAACTTTTTTCTCTGTTGTCCATTGGCCTTCATATGTCATCTACGGCTTCCACAATGCTCCCCAAAAATTCCCATTTAATTTCTTATGCTATATCAAAACCATGATGCAGAAAGTCATGATGTGGAAGGGATAACTATACTATTTACCTTCCCTAGTTATTTCCTTCCTTGGCTACTCTTCCCATAAATGTATTGTGTCTCCCTATTAGAATTTAAGCTCCTTAATTGAAGCTGGGATTGTCTTGCTTGCTTATATTTTTACTCCTAGCACTTACCACAGTGTCTGGAAAACAGTAAGTATTTAATCAATTATTTTTCATCAATCTACTCATTCATTTGTTCATTCATTCATTCCTCCCATTCCTCATTGTTCTAATGAAGAAATATACACATCTCATTGTCCCTTCCCTTCCCATACTAATCCGCACCTCAGCTACAAGTATAAAGAAACTAATGACACTCACCTTCAGCCTGATAATGAACCAAACCAGCAAAATGAACAATGCCAAATTTCATGTCATGAATGTTCTTGGGTGCCACATATATTTTGCTGTTGCTGTGGTGATGGTTCATTTTTTGTAACATGGTGGCATCTGTGCCCTGGAAGAAACACACATAACCAGGACGTTGGGATAATGACAACTAATCATTAGTAGATTTAGTTATACTATTCATTGTGACTTAAGAACTCAGTAACTCCTGGGGGAATAGAAAATAGGATTTGGAATTATAGATTATCAGAGATAAAAGAAATCACAGAGACCATCTATTCCATTTTTTTCAATTCGGGGATGAGAAAACTCAGGCCCAGAGGGATTGTGGTACTTATCTGACATCATGCAATGAGTCAGTAACAGAGGTAGACTAAAACACAAGCTTCCTGACTCATAGCCCATTTCTTTTTTCATTACTGTCCTCACGGAATACCAGAACTTGAAGGAAACTCAGAGAAGATCCATTCTCAACTGGTATCTTTAGAGGAATCCCCTATGACATCCCCAACAAGTGGTCTTCCAGCTTCTGTTTGAAAACCTCCAATGAGTGAGAACCAGCTATTTCCCAAGGCAGTGGCAAAGCTTACGCAAAAAAGGAAAATGGCCACTTTGGTCATGTCCCCCAACTCTCACTTAGGACGCACCAACTCATAAACCGCCCCCAGACTGTCTTCTGAAAGTGCTGGTCACAAGCACAAATGGGCTGAGACACGCATCACTAAGCCATCTCAGGACCCGGCTTAATTCTTGGAGACTTAAGTGAAAATCCACTAAAGATTCTATGGTTTCAGGAGGAATGATTTCCTACAATTACGTGACGAACCTTCTGCAGCTGCAGGCGCACAGAAGCCACTTAAAAGAGGATTTTTGATGGTGACCAAGACGGATGACCCTAAACCAGGATGTGACTGACCCCGCAATGATGGGGGACCCTCACCTTAGGGAATTTGCTTTCCTCATCCAGCAGTGAAATGATGTTCATCTGCTTGAGAGCTAGCAGGTCCAGAGTGGGCTGGTTGTCACTGAAATGAACGTGGTTCCAGGCGATGTTCTCCGCATGGTACTCTTCCTGCTCCGTTTTGAACACATGGTGGACAAAGAATTGTTGGAGATGCTCATTGGCAAAGTTGATGCAGAGTTGCTCAAAGCTGTGGGGGCAACCCCGGTAGAGTCATTAGTCCTGTCTTTCAGGGTGTTACGTTGGTTTTTCCTGTAGAGCAAAGCTTCCCCAGTATTTTTCTTATTCTACAACATTCCAGAGTGTCCTTATTAGGACATCACGAAGAAGGTCAGTTATCCTGGCCCACCCTGTGCAAGTATCCATTGATCCAAATGTCTGTCCATCCATATTCTTTATCTCCAAACATACCATATACAATACACATTAAAACACATATTGCTCATCACATTCATATGATAATATCTCACATATATAATTATAATAGTCAAGAGGACCATTCAGGAAGGAAAAACATGACTAGAATCTCCCTAAGACCACTAGGAAAACAATGCAGGGAAGAGCTACTAATCCAACCGGCTCCCCTTCTCTGCTCACCACATGTCCCAAATTCCTTAGAAACAAATCGGGACCATCATACCTATTTATATGAAAGTTTTCAAAGCCAAATATGTCCAGGAGGCCAATGGACCTGTGCGTATCCTGAGGATCTTTGGTGGGTTCCTTGAAGATTGCAGCATTGATCTTGTTCACTATCCATAGGAAGAGATGTCCATAAATTCCCTGGATATAAGGTGGTGAGCAACAGGGGTAGTGAAGTAGAATGAGAATGAGATAGATAAAGCCACATTCTCTAATCTGTCTTGTGTACAAGGTAGGACTTGACATGCTCTCAGCAAGTCATGGAGCTACAGATTTGACTTTAATCAGCTAATTAGCAGTATTTCTTGATTACCTGTGATTAAATACAATAACATGTAAATATAATGCTAACAACTATCATTATTAATTATTATTATTATCCAGAACTTTGCTAAGTGCTGTGCAGTGCACAAAATAGATCAAACTGATTTTTAATTTTTTTTTTTTAAAGCAATTGGGGTTAAGTAACTTGCTCAAGGTTACACGGCTAGTCATTTGATTTATGCGTGGGTGCTCATTTTCTGAGGCCAGATCTGATCTCGGGTCATCCAAACTCCGAGGCCAGCGCTCTTACTCATTGCACCACCTAGCCGCCCCTTTAGGGCAATTGGGGTTAAGTAACTTGCCCAAGGTTACACGGCTAGGTTTTTGTTTGTGCGGATTAGGTGTCGGAGGCCGGCTCCGAACTCAGGTCCTTCTGATTCCAGGGCCGGCGCTCTATTCACTGCGCCACCTAGCCGCCCCGATTTTTAATTTTTTAAAAAATAGATATTATTATATTTTTAAAGAAGTGATAGTGGGAGGATATCTGTGTGGTGTGGTGTGGTGTGGAATGGTGTGGTGTATGTGTGCGCGCGCGTGTGTGTGTGTGTGTGTGTGTGTGTGTGTATGAGAGAAAGAGAGAGAGAGAGAGAGAGAGAGAGAGAGAGAGAGAGAGAGAGAGAGAGAGGAGGGGGGGATGGAGTAGGCCTATGCCTCTCCAATTTTTGATTATATGATGGACACCACACTGAGTAGGGGTCACCAGCAACAGTCCCTTAGGCAAGATGATCATCTCCCAAGTGAAGGATCAGCCTATTAAATAAGACTCTGGCAAGAATCTTGTTGGCATTGCCTAAGAGAGACCCTACCCCCCTGTGATTATCGCAGGATAATCTATTTCCTTTTCCCTTATAGAGATGGACAACGGCAACATCCTTGAACTCCTGGGAATAACCTCTTCTTGCCATATAACCCAGAAGATTTCAGTCAGCTTTTGTCGGAGCATTGAGCCCCCTGCCTTATAAATCTCTGCTGGAAGAAAATCAGCACCAGGCTCTTTGCCACACAAGAGGAACCTAATGGCATTCAAACCCTCTTCTTCACTTGGAAGTCTGGCTAGAGAGGGACTGACTTCAACCTGAGGAATATGGTTAATGGCTTCAACACTGATTGATGCCAGCCTGTTGAGAATATTATGGAAGTGTTTAGCCCATCTCCCCAGGATCACTAATCAATGTGGCTCCAACAGTGCTGAATAATTGAGATGCACCATAGATCTTTGGTCCATAAATAGCCTTCAGAGCATCATAAAAGTGTTTTGGATTATTACTATAATCATAAAACTGAATATTCTAACGATGATGTGAAAGTCTTAGCTACTCTGATTAATACAATGGTCCATGACAGTTCCAAAGGACTTATGATAAAAAATACTATTCTCCTCCAGAGAGAGAACTAATGAACTAAGTGCAGATTGGAGCATTTTTTCACTTTATTTTTCTTGCCTTTTTTGTTGTAATGTGACTCATGTGGAAATATTTTGTATGACCTCACTTGAATAATAAGTATCACATTGCTTGCCTTCCCAACAGTTGGGGGAGAGGCTGTGGAGAGGGAGAGAATGTAAGACTCAAAAATTAAAAAAATAGATGTCAAAAAAAAAAGAATTAAGAGAAACAATTTAAAACAAGGTTCAAATTCACTACTTAGTATAAATTTGAAGGTGAGAATAAAAATGAATAAAAGGTGTGGAAAATGAATGCATTTTCATTCATTCATTCATATAATCACATGCCAAGAGCAATGAAAAATGAGTAGTTTTGATAGGTTTAATGCAGAAGGTAGGACTTAAATTGGACCTTGAAGAAGAGCTAGATTTCAATCATAATAATTGCTAAACAACTCTATGAGATAGGTGTTATTAATACCTCTATTTTACAGATGAGAAAGCTAAGATTGAAAACCCTTAGGTGACTTGCCTAGGGTTATACAGTAAGTGTCTATGGAAGGATTTAAATTCAGATCTACCTGACTCCAAGTCCAACACCCCATCTACCCACTCTTATACCCAGGAATGAGTACCACATATGTGAGGCATACCGACTTCACCAAAGAGAGGGTATGTTTAGATACTTAGAGTGGAAAGAGATATGAGTAGAGGGAAACAAAGTTGGATCAGTCAGATTATAGAGGTCCTCAAGAGCCAGACAGAGAAGAGCAAAGTATATATAGAGAAGGATTGAGATAGAGGAGAAAGGAAAAAGAAATAAAAAAAAGGTATGGCCAAGAGAAAGTGTCGATATGAAGGGATGAACACCTTAGGACATTGTACAGCCTGGTATATTGTAAACAAGTGGTGAGAGACCTTATAGCAAAGGAGACCACTAAAAGTCGAGGGTGAAATGTATTGAGGTGAGAGACAATCTAGTCATATTTCTGGGATATGAAAAGAGATGGAGTTGTATAAGGATGTAAAGCAACATAGGGGAAGTTATGAGAAATTATATTAAGAGGAAAAAAGAAAGTCCAGGGGAATATTTAGGAAGGTCCTATGCAAGAGAGTGTTGCTGAAGCAAAAATGTCAAAATAGATGCAATTCTCAGTCATTCTGATGAAGTGGGGAATCAGATCTGTCAAAATGGAAGAGCTCATGGCAAGAGAAGACACTAGAATGTAGGAAATGCACCTAAGAATGGGGCACCAGGGAGTGGAAGATATGGTTCAAAGCCCTTCTGGCTCCTTCCAGTTACCCGAAGGACACACAAAAAGCAAGAGAGGCCATTTCCATTGTCATGAAATATATTAAAAGAGAAAAAGGACTAAATATTCCCAGCATCAAACTATAAAGAAAGTTGGGAAGGGACCAGAGAAGGGTGGATAAGAAATATGGAGCATTCTACCTTGACAAAAGCATCTCGCCGGTCGCTGGCCTGGGGGACGGTCAGGGGTCGGGAGACACCTTCCCCACGGATGGTGATGTAGTGACTGGTCAGACATGTCCGGAGCTCCATAACCTTCACCTGTGCAAACACCAACAGAGCATCAGGGGATTGTTCTTTAATGGAAAAAAAAAGCGATTCTCTTTGAATAGAGATGTGGCTACTGAGTCACCTTATAGCCATGAACTCAGAGTGGGTTTTATAATGATCAATCAGCAAGCATTTATTAAGTGCTTATTATATGCTAGGTAGGCATTGTGCTAAGAGCTGGGGATTCTAAGAAAATGGAAAAAATAGTCCTTGCCCCCTAAGTGCCTACATTCTAAGAGGGAAATGACCTGTGAATTAATAGGTATATACAAGATACATAGAGAATAGACAGAAAGTAATCTCAGAGCAAGGAAATAAGCATTTATTAAGCACCTACTATGTATGGGCACAGCACCAAGCACTTTATGTCATCTCATTTGAGACTTTCGATGACCTTGGAAGGCAGGTGCTATTATTATCCCCATTTTACAGTTGAGGAAACTGAAGCAGACACAGATTAAGTGACTTGCCCAGGGTCACACAGCTAGCAAATATCTGATGTGGAATTGGAACTCAGATCTTCCTGACTCCTGGTCCAGTACTCTAGCCACTGCACCACCTAGTGCCTGTAGAGGTAGGCAATGGCAGTGGGTAGGAGGGAGGTGGGAGACCAGAAAAGGCCCGAGTTTTTAAAGATTCTAAGTTGATTTTGTGGGGGGAGGGAGGAGAGAGGCAATCTCAGTTAAGTGACTTGCCCAGAGTCACAGAGCTATCATCTAAGCTGAATTTTTAAGGATTCTAAAAGGTGAGAAAGAAGGGCTTTCCAGGCAAGGGGGGCAGCTAGTGCAAAAGGAGGGATTTGGGATATCAAGTGTCACATGGAGGGAACAGCAAATGAGCCAGAATAGCTTGGCCATGGAATATATAATGAAGAATGATGTGTTAAAAGACTAGGAAGGAACTAGGTCGTAGAGAACTTTAAGGGCTAAACAGCAGTTTACATTTGATCCTTGAGGCAACAGGAAGCCCTTGGAGTTTATCGAGATTTTAAGAAGGTCACTTTGGCTGCTGTGTGGAGGACGGATTGGAGAGGGGGGAGACTTGAGGCAGGGAAAACAATTACAAGGCTACTTTAGTTGTCCAGGAATGCGGTAACAAGGCCTTGAACCGGAGTTATGGTTATGGGAGTAGAGAAGGGGAGGTGTCTGAGAGATGTAGAGAAAGAAAACGTAAAATTTGTCAACTGATTACATAAATGAGGTGAGTTCTTGTACTCTCATCTGATTTTCCTTGTACCAGGACCATGTGATGGCAGAATGGACAGCTGGGCTTGGAGTCAATATGTGTCTGGGATTACGGTTTTCATCTAGAGCCACAGTTAGGGGTCAGTCAATCAGTCAAGAAGCATTAATTAAGCACCTGCTGTGTGCCAGGCTCTATGCTAAACTTTGGGCATACAAATGAGGGCAAAAACCCTGTTTAAAGTAAGAGACGGCATAGGAACAGCTATGTACAAACAAGATACGTACAGGGTAACTGAAGATGATAAACTCTTACTGCCAGTGCCTTCCTTGTCTAGAGCTAAGGCACCAGCCCTAAGAGGGACTGGGAAAGGCTTCTTGTGGAAGGCAAGATTGAGCTGGAACTTATAGGAAGCCCAGGAGGGCAGGAGATATAGACAAGGAGGGAGAGAATTACAGTCACTTTACTTCTTTTTTTTTTTTTTTTAAAGCAATTGGGGTTAAGTAACTTGCTCAAGGTTACACGGCTAGTCATTTGATTTATGCGTGGGTGCTCATTTTCTGAGGCCGGATCTAATCTCGGGTCATCCAAACTCCGAGCCCGGCTCTTACTCACTGCGCCACCTAGCCCGCCCCTTTAGGGCAATTGGGGTTAAGTAACTTGCCCAAGGTTACACGGCTAGGTTTTTGTTTGTGCGGATTAAGTGTCGGAGGCCGGCTCCGAACTCAGGTCCTTCTGATTCCAGGGCCGGCGCTCTATTCACTGCGCCACCTAGCCGCCCCAGTCACTTTACTTCTAATAACAAAAATCTGAAAACAAAATATATTCCTAACAATTGAGGAATGACCACAACTGTGAAGTAATAGAACAGAATTGTACCATAAAATATGACTGATATGAAAAATTCAGAGAAGAGGGGGAAGATAAAATGAGGAAGAGTGAAGAAAGTAGAGCCAATACACATAATGACCACAAATGTGTACACAAAGATAAAACTCCAGAAAGTGCTAGAACTTGTGTTAAATAAAATGGACAACATTGGTTCCACACTGTCCCCATTATTAGATGGTCTTGCTTAACTGTTTTTGGCATAGGGAGAAGAGTAGTTAGAAGATATAGATGGGTTGAAATGAATACATTCCTATAAAAGCACTTACTCTATTTTTTTTTTTTTTGCTTTTTGGAGGAGGGAGGGCAGGGCAGTCAGGGTTAAGTGACTTGACCACGGTCACACGGCTAGTAAAACACTTACTTTAAAGATAAATAAATAAAATGCATTGCTCCAAAGTGAAGATGTCATTTGGTAATGGTAACATTACTAGACATTAACTCCTTAGCATATGTTACCTTTTTTTACTTAGGATAAACCTGAGCATATGGGACATATAAGGCAGGGAAATTATATGCCCCAGTCATAAATCATCAGGACTGGAAGGGACCTAAAAGGCCATCTAGTTCAATCCCCTGTCATTTTACAGATCAGGATGATTGGATCTATATCTTGCCACTGGACTTAGATGGCTCCAAAGGAGAAAGTGAGGTTGATGACTTTGCACAGTCCTCCCTCACTTAAACCTAATTCACTTGCATGTCACAGCATTACCTCCCTGATGTCATAGTCCTCTTTAAGAATGAAGGACAAACAACAACAACATTTTACAGATAAGGAAACTGAGGACCAGGGAGATGAGATGCTTTGCCCAAGGTCACAGAGTTAGTAAATGGTAAAGCTTGGGTTAAAACTCAGGTCATCTATCTAACTTTAAGTCCTATGTTCTCTTTCTATGTGACCCTGGGGCAAGTCACTTAACCTGTGCCTCCCTCAGTTTCTTCAACTACAAAATGGGGATAATAAGAGCACCTACTTCCTAGGGTTGTTATGAGGATCCTATGGCACTGTTATTGGCACATAGTTGGGGCTTAATAAGTGCTAGCTATTATTATCTCTCTTGTAATTGCTATTAGACCGCTATACCACATCTCCTTCCAAAGTTATGAAAGAGCTGGAGGGGTAGTGAGAAGGAGAAGTTTCAATGTGGCAGAAGGATAGCTCTAGAACATGAAGTAATGGGCAAGGGCATCACAGTGGAAACATGGGCAGCTGGAAGGCACCATGAGGATAAGAAATGTCTGAAGGTGAAGGACACAGATAGGAAAATAAAAGGAGAGGCATAGAAAATGGAATGGGAAGAGCGTTGATGACACATTTGGACAACTTCACCATTTTGTTAAAATTAAGTTGAAGCCACGATTTCTTGCTCACTCTTGCTACTGAAAGACCAGGGCTATGCCTAGAACAGTTAGGAAGTCAGAGTGGATCAGTGCCGGGAGGTGGAGAAGAGAAGCAGGGCTGAAGCGGGGGAGAAGCAGGACTAGAAAGAGAAGCACACATTGGAGGCTACCACAGCCCAGAGCCCCAGAGCATGGGCACATTCTCATAACAATGGATGCCAAAACTTACCTCCAATAACTTAACTGCAGCCAGGAAGTTCTGGGTCTCCACGATGTCAGAGCAGTCCAGATTATCAGAAATAGCAGCTAGAAGACAGAAATAATAAACATTTGTGTTTTTAAAAATAATAAACATTTGCAAGAGAAGTTGGCCTAGAGAAGCAAGTCCCTTACTCTGAGATTTGAGGGGGACAGGGCACCCCCAAAACCCCCTTCCCCTGTCCTAAAATCTCATTGTTGAAGATTAATATATCTTGGGGTTAGGACAAGTGTCCTTAAATGTCATCTTTTAAAAAAGCAAAAACCACTGGGAGGGGTAGGACATTTACATGTTAGTAGCTGCTGGAACTGTAATTGTGAATTAGTTTAACAGATCCCTTTCCTCTGTGATGCTTTTCTTCCAATGAGATTAGGAAATGAGAGAGAATTTTCCAGTGGGGAGGGAGGTTTTAGAACACTGGAGAAGAAATAATCTAAGAGAATGTAATGGAAATGCAGATTTAAAGATCTTCCCTGCCCCTAGCTTGGGTGCACCTGGAGCCTGTGGTGGGAGGCTTGTTTTTCAGGGAAGCCCAACCTTGATACTTTTGTGATTGGGCAGTGGGTCAAGGAGGTTAACAATCTTTGAGTTAGGAGAAGGCTATATAAACTCTGATGAGAGGCTTTGCTTTGGGGCTCACTTTGAGAAGTGTTGTGTGATTTGACCAGATGAGACTCTGGGAAGCCGTTGTTGAGAGCCCCCCGGCTTTGAAAACCCAGATGTTGATGCTTCCCTCTCTGGTAACTGATTTGGTATTGATGTATGTAATGTTGGGACAGTTTGGAAGCCTGTCTGTTTGATTTGTAAGTTCTGTAACTCTGAAGTTTGGGGTGCTGACCTTTTCCCCTGAACTAGGTAATGTATGTTTGTTTGATTAAAGTAAGCTTGTTAACCCGTTTTGAGTTGCTTTCCTTCTGAAAAGCAGATCTAAGAACCTGTGTTGGCAGCTACCCTGGGGATATTGGGGTGCTTGCTGCTACAGAGAACCTGGGCAGCTAGGGACAAAATGAGGACATTGATTTCTAGGGATGGTATTGAATATGTCAGAATGAAAAACAGAAGGTGAGGGAATGACAGCTCCCCAGCAAATCTCAAACTTTTTAGTTTCAGGACTCCATTATGCCTTTAAAATTACTGAGGACTCCAAAAAGCTTTTCTTTGTGTAGGTTATATCTATGGATATTTCCTATTATAGAAATTTAAATTGATAAAAATTTTAAAATATTTAATTTATTAAAAATTAAAATAAACCCATTATATATTAATAAAGTAACATTTTGGGGTGGCTAGGTGGCACAGTGAGTAAGAGCACTGGCCCTGGAGTTGGGAGGACCCAGGATCGGTTCCGGCCTCAGTTATTAGCACCCACACATAAATAACTAGCCGTATAACCTTGAGCAAATTACTTAACCCCAATTGCTTTAAAAAAAAATAATAAAGTATCATTTTAATGAAAATAACTGTTTCACAAAACATTAATAGAGGAATAGCATTGTTCTTCATACTTTTGCAAATCTCTGATATATGTATTACATTATTAAATGTATGTATTAAATGCATATATTAAGACAAGGATGCTTCTGTATTCAATCTATTGTGTATAATATTCTTTTTGGTCTGAGCTCACACAGATAATGTGGTTTTGAAAGAGAAGAGTATTTTAATAGGTAAATAACATTTTAGTATATTATGAAAATATTTTTGACCTTGCATACCCCCTGAAAAGGCCTTGGGGACCCTCAGGGCCCATGGACCCCACTTTAAGAACCTCCTGCCACAGGCCAGAGCTGCATGGGAAGTTTAACGAGTGTGCTAAGAGCAGACCAATCCTATGTTTCAGAAAGGATTCTACTCCATGGGAACCATCTCTGGAATTTCATTAACTGGAGAGCAGGCTGAATGCAAAAGGTCAAAGTCAGTCAGTACTAAGCCTGTTCCAAGGTCATATTGCACCCATGACGTCATATTTAAATTCCAACCCCCTTAACTGATGGTAGAGAAAATGTCTTTTAAAAAGATCCTTGGGAAATTTTACCCATGTGCAAATTAGTCATGCTGGCATTTTATGTCATCTACCACCTGGTCCCTCTTTGCTGCTGTTCAGGCTTTTTTTGGTTGTGTCCAACTCTTCATTTAGGGTTTTCTTGGAAAAGATACCGGAGTGGTTTGTCATTTCCTTCTCCAACTCATTTTACAGATGGGGAAACTGAGGTAAACCAGGTTAAGTGACTCGCCCAGGGTCACACAACTGATAAGTATCTAAGGCCAGATTTGAGCTCATGAAGATACATGAGTCTTTCTGACTTCAGATCCAGCACTCTATCCACTGTGCCATCTAACTCTCTGTCCACTCAATATTATTTCCCAGGGCTGCCTCCTACATAACATGCCAGTCAAGTTCTCCCTTTCTTCTTCATGTCCTATATTTGTCCCATTCTCCACACTTTTGCTTAAACCTTTCTGACCTTCTGTGCAGGCTTACATGCAATCTTCCCATTCCTCTACTTGCCCAGAGCCTACTTTCACATTTAAGATCTGGTGATAAAAGCAGGGAACAACAACAACCAACAACAATCAGCTAGGTGGGTGCAGTGAATAGAGTGCCAGGCCTAGAGTCAGGAAGACCAGCCTCAGACACTTAGTAGCTGTATGACCCTGGCCATGTTGCTGGACATGACCCTGTTTGCCTCAGTTTCCTCATCTCTTAAATGAGCTGGAGGAGGAAATGGCAAACCACTTCAATATCTTTGCCAAGAAAACCCCAAATGGAGTCACTGAGTCAGACGTGACTGAAATGAGTCAACAAGAACAATAATAGTTAGCATTTATATAGTGTTTTGAGGTTTCCAAAGTCCTTTATATTTGTTATCTAATTTGAACCTTGCAACAACCCTGTGAAGTAGGTGCTATTATCACTCCCATTTTACAGATGAGGAAACTAGTTGGCCAGGGTCAACCAATCAATCAACATTTATTAAGCACCTACTATATGCCAACCACTGTACTAAAACACTGGGGATATAAAAAAAGGCAAAAACAGGGGTAGCTAGGTGGTGCAGTGAATAGAGCACCAGCCCTGGAATCAGGAGGACCTGAGTTCAAATCCGGCTTCAGACACTTAACACTTACTAGCCATGTGACCTTGGGCAAGTCACTTACCCCCAATTGCCCTCCAAAAAGGAAAAAAAAGGCAAAAGACGGACTGCCCTAAGGGTGCTTATTATCTAAAGGATCACACAGCTAAGTAAGTGTCTAAGGCAGGATATAAACTCAGGTCTTCCCGACTCCAAGTCCAATACTCTATTCACTGCACCACCTCGTTCCTCAACCCACGTTCCTTCTTCTCTATGAAGTATTCTCTACTCATTCTAGCTTTTGTTGAATTATTTTTTTGACTACTCATAGAGCCTTTCCTTTTTCTGTCATGTATCTTAGTGCCTAATTATATAAATTCAGTTTAGCATTTCATTATGTCCTACTGCCCTAAGTTGTTGTTGTTTTCCTAATAGTCCATGAACACATATATATGTTATAGTTATGTATGTTATATATAATAGTCCATGAACATATATATGTGAACATATATATGTACACATACACACACACATATATACACACACATATATATGTATATATGTTTTGCCTACCTAACTAGGCCAAAATCAGCAGATTAGTCAATAAACATTTATTGAGCACCTGCTATGTGTAAGGCATTGCGCTAACTGCCTGAGACACAAAGAAAGGCAAAAGACAGTTCCTACTCTCAAGGAGCTCATAGTCTAATAGAGAAAACAACAAACAAACAAATATGTTCAAATAAGTTATATCCAGAAACTGAGAAGTTAAGTGATTTGTCCAGAGCCACAGAGCCAGTAAGTGTCTAAATCAGGTCCTCCTGACCCTAGATCTAGTGCCTTATGCATTGTGCCATTTAGATTCAAGAAGAACCAGACTTACCTGAAAACTCCACGTTACCTAGGTGAAGAATAGCTGCCAACAATTTGCTAATATCCCAGTATTCAGAATCAGAGAACATAAGAACTTTCATAGCAGAGCGAAGGGAAGCATAATCCTTGACATCATTGTGACCCTCACAGGATGTGCAGTTACCCTAGGGAAGTAGGAGGACATGGTGCGAGTGTCAAATGGTCCTTGAACCGCCATACTGCCTCCCTACCCAGCCCCCCTGCATGTGACACTGACATCTGTCAGCAATGTCATCTCAATGATACAATGACTTTCAACTTCGCAAGAAACAATTGGAAAGAGATACCCTGCAAACTCTGTGTCAGTTCGACAGAGCTTAGGGTGGGGCATCTAAGGAGAAGAGAGGAGAGGAGAGAGACAAAAGAAGAAGGAAAAAGGAGAACGAGGAAGAAGAGAAAGGAGAAAGAGAAGGAAAAGGAGGAGGAGAGGAGGAGGAGAAGAGAAGATGATATGATGAAGATGATGATGACGATTCATTGCGTGGCCTCAGGAAAGGCATTTTTCCTTCCTGGGGTTATTTACTTTCAAGTCAAATGAAAGTGATAGTCCTTTTTTTTCAGGAATACAATGAGGATGCAATGATATATAAACATTTGAAAGTGCTTTTAAAAGTACAAAGCCCTTTGCACATTTAATGTAGCATTTAAGAAATGCAAATGTAAGGAATGGGAGAAAAGGGTTCTTGGTAACTGTTTTAGGAGTCGGGGCTAGAGGCATAATCCATAATTTCAGCATTTGGGAAAATCATTACAAAATATACCTTTGGACAAACAGCATGAAGCAGCTTCCCAAACATTGCTGGGAAGGAAAGACCCTGTGGCACTAACAGATGGGGGCGGGGTGTTAGGGTATTAGTATGGGAGATATGAATATATTAGTTTGGCAGATAATTGCCGTCTGAGATTTTCCTAATTATTCTTGATAACTAAGTATCAAACTCAGTTGTTTCTAAGCTGTTGAAGGACTTCAATCTGTTAGTACCCTCTAAATATTAGCACCCTGGGGCAAATTTCCACCCTAGTTGTAGCTCTGACTGGGCCATATGTTGTCTACGCCTGGAAGATGGCTTTTAGCTACCGTGTGATAATTAATCCACAACAGATCCAAAAAGCTAGAGCCCTTCATTTTCTGAATGACTTTTTGCATTTGACATATAATATCACAGAGATGTCTTCTTTTCATGTAAAACCTGGATAAGAGTGTGAAGAAAGTGATGGGCGTGGCAGAGGTAAGGTAGAGATGGGGATGGTAGAAAGACAGCTAGGGAATAGTGTTCCATACCATCGTGAGGTAGTTGTATTCTGAGACTGTCCCCAGACTCAGTAGTTTCTTTTGCTCTTCATTCATCCCCATTAGCATGCAGTAAAAGATGTGGTAATTCCTCTCTTCCAGGGCCTGGGAGGAGAAAAATGCCAGAGAGAGACAATTTATTGGTAGAGCTTAATGGTGCCCATGAGAACACAAGAATATTTTTAATTTTATTTTTCAATTAACAAACATTTATTTTCTCTCCTTCCCACTATCCCCCAACAGCAAAATCTTCATAATAAATCTGTATGGTCAGGCAAAACAAGTTCCTGCATTGTCCATTTCCAAAAATGTCTATCTCATTCTGGACCCTGAATCCATCCCCTCTCTATAGGGAGGTGGGTAGCAAGTTTCAACAGTCCTTTGGAGTGCTGGTTTCCTATCACATGGATCAGAGTTCTCAAGTCATACAAAGTCTGTTTTTATAAAGTCGTTGTTTTTGGATGATTTGTAGAAGTGTAAAAATGTTGAGAGGACTGCCACACTGGAGCAGCCCTATGGTCTATCCAGCAGAAGAATCTGTCTTTGATGGGATACGGTAAGTGACCATTCAGGTGAAGTTATGGTTGTCCTATCTGACACTGACCTCAAAACTTAGGTACATGATCCAAAACTGGAACATGATAACTTTTTTTTTAAATGATAGATCCTGGGCGGAGCCAAGATGGCGGTAGAAACAGCATTTCCAATGTGCTCTGCCCCACACAAATTTCAAACAATGTGAAAGGGAGCTCCGAACAACTTCTGGAGCCACAGCACCCACAGAACGGCACAGAGAAGCTAACCTCCTGCTGAGGACAGCCCAGCAGCCCTGCAGGGAGCGCCCAGCACAGCACTCTGAGAGCAGGCAGCACAGCGCCCTGGGAACCGACAGCGCAGCCCACAGAGCCGAGCCCAGGTCTGCGGTTTTAGCCCCAGGGCGGCCGGGCCTTCAGCCTGCTGGTGGAACCCCAGAACACCAGCAATTGTGGCGATTCCAGAATTATCAGCACAGATATGCCTAGGACAAAGTGACAGGTTAGTGCCCTATGGACTTTGGGACCAGTATTTGGGGAACACGTGGCTTCCTCCCCTGGGGGCAAAAAGCTGCTGAAGAAACAGCTGCACAGAAGCCATTTTGCAGTGGCTCTAGCTCCTGGTCTGCGAACTGTAGGAAGATCCAGCAATCAGTCTGGGGTTAATCGCTTTTGCTTTAGACTGCCTGGATCTGGATTGTGGTCTGGGGGGGAAGTTTGGGGTGGGTATCCAACTTGCCAGAGTGAGTGGAGGCTTTACAGAGGCCACCCAACTGGCGGAAGTTGTGAAGACCCCACGTTTGGGTGGAAGCTCCCCTGTCTGGTGGCAGAGTCCTACTGTGGCAACAAGCCCAAAAATCAAGTAATTAAGTGGCAATATGCCTAGGCAAACGAAACAAAATAAACAGAAAAGTTCAACATTGGACTCCTATTTTAGGGGCAAAGAGGCTCAAAGCATGGAGGAGGACTGTGAGGTCAGAACTCCTGCACCAAAAGCCCCAAATGAAAATACAAGCTGGCTACAGGCCATAGAGGACCTTAAGAAGCAGATAAGAGAAGTGGGGGAAAATTTGGGAAGAGAAATGAAAAAGATGCAAGAAAAGTATGAAATGACAGTCAACAGCCTGACTGAGGAAAATAACACCTTAAAAAATAGACTAACCCAAATGGCAAAAGAGGCTCAGAAAGGCAATGAGGAGAAGAATGCCTTAAAAAGTCGAATTTGCCAGATGGAAAAAGAATCTCAAAAGCTCACTGAGGAGATTCATTCCTTCAGAGTTAGACTGGAGCAAATGGAAGCTAGTGACTTTATGAGAAATCAAGATACTATTAAACAGATCCAAACAAATGAAAGAATAGAAGGCAATGTGAAATATCTCATGGGAAAAACCACTGACCTGGAAAATAGATCCAGGAGAGATAATTTAAAAATTATTGGACTACCTGAAAGCCATGATCAAAGAAAGAACCTAGAAATCACCCTTCAAGAAATTCTCAAGGAAAATTGCCCTGATGTTTTAGATCCAGAGGGCAAAATAGAGGTTGAAAGAATCCACAGATCACCTCCTGAAAAAGATCCCAAAAAGAAAACTCCCAGGAATATTATAGCCAGGTTCCAGAATCCCCAGATCAAGGAGAAAATACTCCAAGCAGCCAGGAAGAAACAATTTCAATATTGTGGAAACACAATCAGAATAGCCCAGGACCTGGCAGCTTCTACACTGAGGGATCGAAGGGCATGGAATATGATATTCCAGAGGGCAAAAGAACTGGGAATGAACCCAAGGGTCACCTACCCAGCAAAACTGAGTATTTTGTTTCAGGGGAAAATATGGTCATTCAGTGGAATAGAGGACTTTCAAGCATTCTTGAGGAAAAAACCAGAGTTGAATAGAAAATTTGACATTCAGACACAAGAAGCAAGAGATGCTTGAGAAGGTAATCAAGGAAAGAAATCAAAAGGAACTTATCAAAGTTGGACTATTTACATTCCTACATGGAAAAACAATAACTGTGTTTGATGAAACCTTTCTCATTATGAAAATAATTGAAGAAGGGTACATGGCATATGTTCACAGGTATACATGGATAGAGGGCACAGGTTGAATTTGATGGGAAGGGATGATTCTTTTTTTTTTTGGAGGGCAATTGGGGTTGGGTGACTTGCCCAGATTCACGTGGCTGGGTTTTTGTTTGTGTGTTGGGTGTCTGGGGCCGGATCCGAGCTCGGGTCCTTCTGGCTCCGGGCTGCCTCTCTGCTCGCTGTGCCACCTAGCCGCCCCAAGGAAGGGATGATTCTTAAGGGGTGAAGTAAAGAGGTGAGAGAGGAAAGTGGCAAGAGGAGATGGAGAGAGACAGGGTAGGGCAAACTATCTCATGTAGAAGAGGCAAGGGGAAGTAGTTGCAGGGGAGGGGAAGAACAGGAAGGCAAAAAGGCAAAAGCATATTCTCATTGAAGTTGGCTCAAGGAGAGAATCACATACATACTAAATGGAATATCTTACCCTCACTCACTCTCCTGAGAAAGTGGGGTGAGAGGGGGGATGATGGAGGGGAGGGCATTCTGGGGAGAGGGGAGGTTAGAAGTACCCACTATCAAAGAGGGACAGGATCAAAGTAGGAATGGACCAGGTGGGTGGTGAGACAGGTGGGAGGGAAATATAAGCAGTCTTTTACAATATATCTACTATGGTAATGTTTTGCATAGATACACATGTACAACACATACTGAATTGCTTATCTTCTCAGAGGGAGTGGGTGACAAGGGAGAAGGGGAATGGATCTGAAAATCAAAGTTTTAAAATTAAATATTTCATAAGATGTCCAGGCAGTGGGGCTCAGAGATTCACCTTGCCCTGATGGCAAAGTTGAAGGGGGTATGGGAGAAGATATGGGAGAGAGCAGATTGGATGAGGGGATATCTGGTAGGACTGCTATTCTGGGGTGGTGGGTAGGGAAAAAATAGGGGGAAAATGTAACTCATAATCTGGTGGAAATGAATGATGTAAACCAGAAAAAAAAGAAATAAAGAGAAGAACAGGAAAACAAGGAAAAAAAAAACTTAGGACTCCTCTGATACCATTTTAAAGATTCTATAGATTTGTACTCAGCTCTCTGTTTTCATACTGCCAGGCAATTTTCATTTCCTGGAAATGTAGTATTCAGATTCTTTGTTATTCATGTTTTGTTTTGCATTTTTTTTCCCTAAAGACTAGTAATTCTCAGACTGTAAATGACTCAGTAAATACTTAATAATACTTGTTGATTGGTTGGCTAAAAAAAAAAAAAAGATAGATCCTGGGCAGGGGATGGTGGTACATATTTGTAATCTCTGTTATTAGGGGAGGCTGAAAATAGCTTGATTTTGGGAATTCTTAGCTATAGTAGGGTTAAAGTCAATCAGATAGCCATATTAAGTCTGGCACCAATATAGAGAGCCTCTGGAGGGGGGGGGAAGCGGGATGCCAGACTTTTAAAGGAAGAGAAAGTCAACTCAGGTGGGAAATGGAATAGACTAAAGGTTCCATGTTGAACAGCAATAGGATTGGGATTATGAATAGCTACTATGCTTCCAGCCTGGGCAAGATAGGGAAACATGGTGTCAAATAAGAGAAAAAAGAAGGCACGAAGGAGAAAAAGAAACAAACAAATAGGAGGGAGGAAGGAAAGAAAGGAAGAGAAAAAGAAAATAAATGCTAATACACATTCTGGGTCTTTCACAGAATAAAAGAATTATTGAATTTCAGAGTTGACAAGGACTTCCATTGAGTTTTACCCATGTATGAACTAGAATGTCTTCTACAATATACCAGGACAAATCAAGTCCTTGTTCCACATGATGACAATCCTTTAAATACTTGAAGATGGTTCTCATGTCTCTAACTCATCTCTTCCCTAGGCTATCTCCATTTCCTTCAACCTCTCCTCATAAAGCATCATCTTGAGGTCCACAATCTATGTACACATGTGGAGGGAACACTCACATCTCTTCACTGAAGTAAAGGATAAACCCATTCCTGTCTGGGAAGGTTAATACAATAACTAACATATTAGCAGACACTACAATGGTTTCTCTGGGCAGTACTTAAAAGACTATTGTCATGGAGCCGAGTCCTGGGCAGTGAGACTTTGTGCCACAAAGATAGAAACATGATGAAGTGACATAATGCAATCTCTGGACATTTCACTCTTGAACTAAAGGTTTAAAGTCTTTGTTGCAACCCAACATCATAAAACTATGATCTGGCATGTAGAATAGACTTTTCTGGGATTCAAAATATGTGAATGTATAAAAAATAATATTCAAAGTGTATCTAACTGCTTCCCCTTGAGTAGTGTGTCCTAGACGCTGCTTAGCTTGCCTACAGTTAGTTTTGGTTCTGGCATAAGATAAATTAGTTTTGAGTCAGGGAGAAAATAAGAAAAAAGCTGGAGGAAGGGGTATCATCCTGGAGGGGAGGTCTAGGTGAATCAGGGTCTGGTTGCCAGGGTGGTGGTGGTACTAGGAAGATGTGGAGATGCATTGAAGACAAACCACAGCTACTTCCCCGTTTCACTGTGGACCATCTCTGCTGCTCAGAATGATGTCCCCTGTGAGATGGACTTACCTGCCGGCAGACCCGAGACTTCTCCAAAAGGAAATGTTCTATCTGGGCTCCTTCAATCACTCCATTTTTGTTGAAGTGGATTTCAATGTATTTCCCAAAGCGGCTTGAGTTGTCATTTCGAACTGTCTTGGCATTGCCAAAGGCTGAGGAGGAAAGTGGTGCCAGGGAAGGTCAGGAAAGGAGAAGAGGCATGATTTCTTATCCATTAGAAAGACTGGTACCAGAGGTTCTCAGCAGGGTAGGAGGCAGAATAGAAGAGGGAGCGGTGGGACTAGAGTGTCAGATGTGATTTTAGCATTGCATGCCATTCCTCTCCATAAACAGAAAGTGAGTAATTGTGTGATCCACATCTATCCCTTTCAATCTCCATGGTAGCTAGGTGGTCCAGTGGATAAAACATGGGACTTGAAAGACCTGAGTTTGAATCTTGCCTCGGACTTATCATAAATTATGTGACCCTGGGCAAGTCACTTAACCTGTGTCTCAATTTCCTCATCTGTAAAATGGGATAATAATGTGGGATAATAATAATGGGATAATAATAGTACCTACCTCCCAGCATTGTTGTTAAGGATCAACTGGATTAATATATGTAAATTGCTTTGTAAGCCTTAAAACACTATATAAGTGTTAAGTATTAAACACTAACTATTGTGATTATTATCATCTAAGTGTAAGCAACATAATGGATCTACCCAATGAACTTGAACCATATGATTGATAGGTTTCTATCAAGAAAGTCACTGAGGATAAAGAATAAATAGCTTTGGGGCAGCTAGGTGTCAGAGTGAATAGAGCACTAGCCCTGAAGTCAGTAGGACCTGAGTTCAAATCCTGTCTAGCTGTGTGACCTTGGACAAGTCACTTAACCCCAATGGCCTTGCCTTCCCCGCTCCAAAAAAAAAAAAAAGAATAAATAGCTTCCCCTGTCCCCACCTGGGATTTCTTTTTTTTTTTTTTTTTAAAGCAATTGGGGTTAAGTAACTTGCTCAAGGTTACACGGCTAGTCATTATTTATGCGTGGGTGCTCATTTTCTGAGGCCGGATCTGACCTCGGTCATCCAAACTCCGAGGCCGGTGCTCTTACTCACTGCGCCACTCCAGCCGCCCCTTTAGGGCAATTGGGGTTAAGTAACTTGCCCAAGGTTACACGGCTAGGTTTTTGTTTGTGCGGATTAAGTGTCGAGGCCGGCTCCGAACTCAGGTCCTTCTGACTCCAGGACCGGCGCTCTATTCACTGCGCCAACTAGCCGCCCCTGCCACCTGGGATTTCTTTCTTTTCCCTGTGGAATTTCTGAAATTGCCCAAACATTGTATAATATATTATGTTTACATTCAGGAACAGACTTTGTAGTGCTGAGGAATCCTCACAGACCACACTGTGCACACATTGCTTCACAATCAGGATGAGGCAATTCTAAACCTAAGGGCTCTAAGTTGGGGTCCATTGAGACCAATCTGCTTGCTTTTCCTCACACTGACACCTTGTCTCCTGCCTCCATGCCTTTGCCCTGGCTGCCTCCCATGCCTGGATGCTCTCCTTCCTCACTGCTGTCACTTCTTACAATCTTCCATTTCATTCCAAACTTGACTTTTACCACCACCTTCTACATGAAGTCTGACCCAGCTGCCAGTTCTTACCCCACATGAACTTGTATTTATTTTGTTTATATTTACATGTTATTTCTCTTATCCCTCCCCTCCACTACAGAATGTAAGGTCCTTGAGGGCAGGGGCAACACC
The DNA here is from genome assembly GCA_011680675.1 of Gymnobelideus leadbeateri. NCBI lineage: Eukaryota > Metazoa > Chordata > Mammalia > Diprotodontia > Petauridae > Gymnobelideus > Gymnobelideus leadbeateri. Next base: position 47,902 of record WOXC01011533.1, on the reverse strand, counting down.
TACTACATTGACTGGTAGTACATGGTGGCTGTTTGGTTAATACTTGTTGATTGATTGATTAGAGAAGGGATGGTCAAAGGAGTGACCCACCTTCTAAAGAAGGGCTAGTGACCCACCTACCTTCCAGAATGGGGTTGGCTTCCAGGACCTGCTGCTCAATTGAAGAATGCTGACCACTAATGATGGCTAAGAATTGAAGTAACAGTTTAGTAGTTTCTGTCTTCCCAGCTCCTGACTCACCACTGGAAAGAACCAAAATTCAGATACAAAGTCAGTCATACAGACTCTTGGGATTTAGAGCTTGGACAGATCACTTATTCTAATCCCTCATTTTACAGTCGAAAAAAAAAAGATATGAAGTCACATATTATCTTTTCATGTCTGACAGAAGCCTGGGGTTCGTTTCATAGCACTTAATGCACAACCTGACACAGAGTAGGCACTTAATAAATGTTTATTGACTAACTGACAATAATAATTTGTAGCATACTTTTATGGTGGTCAAATAATGTTTACATCCATTAAAGCAGCGGGATATAAGACCTTGTAGGGACCTTGAAGATTAATATTCCTGAATTGTAGGATTTCGTCTGTGAAATGGACTAGATGGTTTCTGAGATCTCTCTCAGCTCCTATCATCCATGATCCTGAGGTCAATCTGGGACAAATACCTTTTGATCCATCAATACCACTACTAGGTCTGTATCCAAAAGAAATCAAAGAAAAGAAATAAAAAGACCTACATGTATAAAAATATTTATAGTAGCTCTTTTTATGGAGTCAAAGAATTGGAAATTGAATCAGTTGGAGGATAGTTGAACAAGTTGTGGCAAATGATTTTAATGGAATTCTATTATGCTGTGGGAAATGATGAGAGGGGTAATTTCAGAAAAAATCATGGCAAGACCTATATGGAAGTGAAGTGAGAAGACCCAGAAGGTCATTGTGCACAATAATAGCAATATTGTAATGATGATCAACTGTGAAAGACTTGGCTACTCTGATTAAAACAATGATCCAAGACAATTGCAAAGAACTCTTGATGAAAAAATGCTATCCATCTCCAGAGAGAACAATGAAGAACTCTAGAATTGAAATATATCTTTCTCACTTCCTTCCTTCCTTCCTTCCTTCCTTCCTTCCTTCCTTCCTTCCTTCCTTCCTTCCTTCCTTCCTTCCTTCCTTCCTTCCTTCCTTCCTTCTTTGGCTAATACGGAAATATTTTGTCTGCTTTCATATGTATAATTGCTATAATTTTGCTTACCTTCTCAGTGGGTGGGAGAGTAATGAGAGGGAGGGAGAGAATTTGGAACTCAAAATTTAAAAAGAAAAGCATGTTAAAAATAAATTTATTTTTAAAGTAAAAAAAATATAATTTTTAAATTAAAAAAAGAAATTATGCTGTCTGTATCAAAAACCTAGGGATATTTAGACTGGAAAAAAAAAAAGACTTAATGGGGATAACAAAGCTTCCTGATGGTTGTCATGCAGTATTTAAAGGACTATCACCTGGAAAAAGAATGAGTTTTGTTTTACTTGAACCTGGAAAGCAGAATGAGGACCAATTGGTATCAGATGCTCAGAGGCAGATTTTACCTCCATATAATTCAATTCAATTCAATAAACATTTATTAAGCACCTACTGTGTGCCAGACACTGCTAAGCCTGCCCTTAAGGAGCTTACGATCAAATGACGGAGACACCATGCAAGCAAATATATACAAATAAAGCTATGTACAGGATAAATTGGAAATAATTACAAGAGGAAAAGCATTGGAACTAAGAGGGGTTAGAGAAGGCTTTCTCTAGCCAGAGGTGAGATGGAATATCCTGTTTGTGGAATAGCCCAGAAGCCAGGGTCATTGGATCAATAAGAATGTGGCGAATTAAGCTACTTGTAAAGATAAAGCTCTCTATCTCTAGAGGTCTTCAAACAAAGGCCCCTTGTCAGGAATGGTGTAGAAGCTGGGATATGCTGATAAAAGTTTAGCAACCAGCTCTCTGGGGGGAGGCAGGGTGAAAATTTTAATCTGTATTATTTTCTACATTGCTTTCTTAAGTAGACAATCAACAAACTAATAAACCAAGCCCTGATTCGTAGCATTTGCTGAATTCCAAGGTGACAGTGCTCACACTGAAAATTTAACAACTGGCTTTTGGAAGGTGGTAGGAGCTGGCTCCAGCATGAGCCTGTGAAGAAGGGACTTCTGCCCTCCATTGAACCACATGACTTCTGAGATTACTTCCAACTCATCATTCTGATTGGTTACACAAGGTTATATAAGTCAAAGAATCATATAATTTTATAGCTGAAAGTGATACTAGAATTCATCTATAACCAACTTCCTTATTTGTTGAGAAGACCAGAGAAGGAAAGTGACTTTTCCAAGTTCTCAAAGAAAGTAGGTAGTAGAAATAGGACTAGACCACAGGTTCATTAATTTCTAGTCCAAACACTTTTCATTCCACCAGGCTATCTCTCCATTCACGTAATTTCCTCTCCTGCTGGACCCTACTACGAATGTCCACTTTGAGCCGCTCCCATTAGGTTGTAAGCTCTCAGGGCAGGGGCTGTCTTTTAACCCCCTTTCGTATCCCCAGTGCTTGGCACATAATAATTGTTTAATAAATGTTGATTGATTGATTGTTTCCTTTAATCAGGATTAAACCAGGGACCATAGGACTCAATTACTGTAACATCGTAATCTTATAAATAATCATAATTGATAACATTTATATAGTGTTTCAAGGTCTGCAAAGCATTTTACACATATTATCTATCTTATTAGATCCTCACAGAAATCCTCTGGTGTAGGTACTATTAATATACCCACTTTACAGATGAGGAAACTGAAGCTGAGAGAAATTAAATGCCTACAGTCACACAGTTATTAAATATCTGAGGTAGGATTCAAACTCAGTACTTTCTAACATCAAGTTTGGTTCTCTACCCATTATGCCATTTGTAAAAAAAAAAAAAACCCTACGTTTTAAAAGGGGTCAGGAGGACCTCACTTTATACAGTACTTGAAAAATTGTGAGAGAATCAACCTTTAGTCATTTAAGCCTTATTTTAAATACATCGGAGAATTCACTACTTAATGGATTCATTGCAGCTTCCTTTTGTAAAGTGTATAACCCCTACTGAAAGAATAAATTTTATAAACTGGAATGTAGGATATTAATTTTTAATGGTGTAGCTTTAATCCATAAAAACGACCTCTCCCCTCTCTCCTAGTAATTGGGAATCAGACTTCCAGAGACTTCAACCTCCTACCCCCAGCATCCAACCCTGAGCAGGAGATAAAAGGTTTCTGAGAAGCAGGTAACTAACAAAAGCCTATATATTTTACATTCTTGGCAAGATGGAGCCACCTTCTGATTTCTCACTCAGATGGAATAGAGTGGTCAGATACACTGACATGCTGAGAAGTGACAGCTGATAGCTGTCAGTAGGCTGATTCATCTGGCATTTTTTTCCACAGAAGCCTATTGCTCAGAAGGATCCATGACCAAATGGAAGTAAACTAGCATCTGGGTTATGCCAATTATCTAAACACTGCAAAATTGAATATAACTTGGTGGGAGGTGGGACATTGGGCTAGTGAGTGCGTTGGCAATAATGTGGAGATGCTCCTGCTTGTGTTCTAGCCCCTTTTAGTTTTGATCATGGTAACCTTATTGAAAGCATTGGGCAGAGAAAAAAGACTCCTTTTAGCAGAAAGAAGAATTATAAAATCACGACATTTTATGAGAAAATTCCATCTTCTACATGAAGCTGTTTCTAGTACTCCTTAATCTTAGTGCCTTTCCTCTGGGATTATCCCCAGTTTATCCTGTATATAGCTCATTTGTACATAGTTATTTACAGATTGCTCCCCCACACACACACACATTAGAATGTGACCCGTGGGTTTTTGTTTTTGTTTGCTTTTCTTTGTATCCTAAGGCCTTGGTATGGTGCTTGTTGACTGACCAATTGATTTGGGGAATCAACAAAACACTTCTATAGCCCCTGAGGATATCATTGTATTACGTGGTCTAGTACAATGGTGAATGTTCATAATTCCCCCTGCCCTTCTTCAAGGCTCAGCAGGTGTGCTTCCTCCTCCCTGACCCTCCCAACTGAAAATGAGCTCTACACTATTGGATTTCTCATTGCATTTTGTTTGAATCCCTCTGTGACAATGGTCAAGTATGTGACACACTGGAAAGAGCCTTGGACATGGAGTCCAAAAGGCCCAGACTGAGTCTCAGTGTGGCACTGATTGGCTGTGTAATAATGGACAGGTTATTTCTTCTCTGGGTCTTCGTTCTCTACTCTCTAGTATAATTTGTTCAGTTGTTTCAGTCATGTCTAAGCCTTTGTAACCGCATTTGGGGTTTTCTTGACAAAGATACTGGAGTGGTTTGTCATTTCCTTCTCCAGCTCACTGTACAAATGAGGAACCTGAGGCAGAGTTAAGTGACTTGTCCAGGGTCATGTAACTAGTAAGTTTCTGAGACCAGATTTGAACCCAGATCTTCCCCTGAGTCTTCTCTTCCTCAGGTTATGCACCCGCCATTATTTCCACCAATCCTCATGTGAAATAATGGACTCTAGGCCCTTTATCATCCTGGTTATCCTCCTCTGGACACTCTCAGTCTATTAATGTTCTCCCTAAACTGTGATGCCTCAAACTGAATGAAATAATCCAAATGTGGTCTGACTGGGGCAAAGTATAGGAGGACTGTTGATTACCTCCTTATTCCCAGAAGCTTGAAGGATCCCAGGATTACATTAGACTTTTTATAGTCACAACACACTACAGATTCACATTGAGCTTGCATTTCACCAAAGTCCTCAGATGTTTTTTAACCCAGGTTCCTGCCTAATGATGCCTCTCCATCATTGCCACATTATTTCCCTACCTCTCTTCTCCCTCTTCTTCTTTCTCACATACTCTTCTTCCTTCCCTCAATCAACAAATATTTGAACACCTATTTTGTGCTTGGTACTGGTTTCCCGACAAATAAAACCTTTCCTCCTCTCTTATTTTCCAAGAAAGCAGATCTCAGAGAATCAAAATGACATGCCCTTCAAAATAGAAGAGATGAGTTCAGGGAGCTACAACCTTTCCACCTCCATTTTCAACAAGTATGCAACTATTATGGCCCTAATACATGCAGGCTGAAAGAAATTATTCTTAATAACCAATGATTTGAGGAGATACAGAGCTCCCCATTTTTCTATAGTCCTCATTTCAAAGTTCAGTTTCTTGAAGGACATTACTGATATGAAATTGAATTAACTCTCCCCAATCTTGGTGAGACCCCACCCAACCTTCTACTCAAGTTTGGATAAATTCTTTGAATAGATTGCCTAAGTCTCTAGGGTAATTCAGAAGTAACCAACACAAGAGTTAGAATAGGTCCAACCCCTCATTGTAATATATATTCTCTCTCATTAATTGTTTTCCAATCAGAGTTGGTTGCCACTCTCAGGAATACCCCTCTTCCAAGAACATATAAGCTGAGCCACCATGATTGTTTTTGGCATTCAAGAGTTCCACTGACCTCTTTTATTAAAATGTTGGCATTGTGAATAAAATGATGAACTAATGAGAATTGTGCCTCTTGAATTTTTTAAATGCCACAAGACACTTATCCTTGTATCCTATTTTGTGAGGTCATGTTCTCAGCAAACAGTTTAGCACAAGCAGCTAATAGTGCTGGGCTTAGAGTCAGGAAGACCTGAGTTCAAATCTGGATTCAGACATTTACTAGCTGTGTGACCCTGAATAAGTCACATAACCTCTTTCTGCCTCAGTTTCCTCATCCATAAAATGGGGATAATAACACCACCTACCTCCCAGAGATGTATGAGAATCAGATGATAGTAATCATAAAGAACTCAGCAGAGTGCCTTGCACATATATAAATGTTAACTATTATTGCTATATTATTTTAGAAAGGTAATCTATGCTCTCCTTTTCACATACTTTCTACACTAACTGGCCTCTTTACTGTGCCCTATACTTTAAATTCCTTCACCTATCTGTGCTTTTGTACAGGCTCTGCATCTGTAATGTCCTCCCTTCTCACTAACACTGCTGAGAATCCCCAGCTTACTTCAAAACACAGCTCAGGAGCCGCCTCTTAAATCAGGCCCTTCTTTACTCTCCCAGGGACTCACACTCATCTCTCACACACACTTACTTTGTCTAGAATTGCTTTCTTATATGAAAACAGCTAGGTGGTGCAGTGAACAGAGAACTGGGTCTGGAGTCAGGAAGACCCTGAGTTCAAATCTGGATTGCTAGATACATGCTACTTGTGACCCTGGTAAAGTCATGAAAGCTCTCCGTGACTTGGTTTCCCCATCTGTAAAATGGAGATAATAGCACCTACTTCCCAAGGTTGTTATGTCAAATGAGATATTTTACAGTGTTTTGCAAACATTAAAATACTACATAAATGGTCGTCACTATTGTATAATTTATATTTATTTATCTGGGTATATGAAGTAAACCACTCCCAAGTATATTATAAACTTCTTGGGGACAAGAACTATTTTGAGTTTTCTCTTTTCATCCCCAGTGCCTTGAGCATAGCAGGCAACTTGGTAAACTGTATTCAATTGACCATGACTTTAAATAATAACACAGTAAGTCAAACTTACATTAACAGCTGATTATGCTTTTTGAAAGAGCCTTATCTATTTCATCTTACCTTTATTGTTTATTATGTTTTGTTTTCTCTAGGTCCCTCTTCATTAAATGAACTATTGTAACCACCATTTTGTGAACATCCCCCATCCCTCCTTGTCTTGGGTAAGTTCTCCTAGGAGACTTGCCTGAAACAAAGCCTGCCTAGGAGACCTGCACAAACCTGCCACCTGGAACCCATGGCCCCACACCCCCTTCCCGGTTACTTGGGGACTTTCCAGGTGGGCAATAAACAAGTCGTTAGGCAGCGAACTGATTGCTACCTTTTGGCTTCTGTATTTTCTCCTTAGTAACAGTTATGTTGTGGCTTTTGTATATATAAACCCTGAGAATATGTACCTCAAGGCTGCCTGATTTGGGTCATGTTCACCCCTGGCAGTCACCGGCAATTAAAACTCCATTTAAAATGATTAACAGTCTCATCTCACTGATTCTGTTACAACAGAACAAAGGTTCATTCAATCTTATATTTGCATTTATCTTTTCCTTTTAAATTATCACAGGCATTGTGTAAACTCTCTCTGGTTCTGCTTTCTTTATCTTGAATGATTTTACACACCTTTCTGTATTTCTTTCTATTCTTAGTATTATTTGTTGTAAATTGCATTATAGTATTCCATACATCAATATACCACAGCCTGATCAGTCAGTCTCTAATTGTTGGATGTTTAGATTCCTTCTATCTTTTTTCATAATCATAAATAATACTGCTAGAGTCCCAGAGGACATCCCTATATCACCATATAATTAGTGTATCTTTGAACTGAAACCATCTTTTTCTTTTTTATAACACTTTAAGGACATATGGGATATACATTTGCATGTGACTGGGGATTCTTAGAGATGAAAAGTCTTTAAGACCTAAGAGAATGAAACAATAATGACTGAATTTCAGGCATTGGCTGCAATACATTGGGACAAGAGATAAATATAACATTTTACACATGAGTTTTTTAAAAAAATTAGCTTTACAAGAATATGATGGGGAAAGCATGGCTAGACAGAAGTTCATCTGAAAAAGATCTGGGGATTTTAGTAGACTGCAAGCTCAATGTTAGTCAATAGTATGAAATGGAAGCCAAGAAAGTGAATTCAAATTTGGATTGTATTAAGAGAGTAACATCATCCAGGAATAAAAAAGTAATAGGACTTCCCTACTCTACCCTAGTCAGATGATATATATATAAGTGTGCTCAGGTCTGAATTCTACATTTCCAGGAGGACATTGATGAACTCCAATGACCTGAGAAGGGCAACCAGGATGGTGAAGCACCTTGAATTCATGCTAATACTGTTAGAGCTTATTGAAGGAACTGAAGGTATTTAACCTGAAGAAGAGTAGAATTAAGTGGGACAGGGTAACTGTCTTCAAGTATTTGAAGAATTATCATGGAGAAGGGAATAGAATTGTTCTGCTTGGTCTCAGGGGTCAAAACTAGACGCAATGGGTGGAAGTTATCAGGAAGAAAATGTAGGCTTGATCCAACAGGGAAAAAAAAGAAACCTTCCCAACAATGAGTCATTCAAAAGTGAAATGAGTTGCCTCTAGAGAGTGAAGACATTGTTTCTGTTCTTCAAGCAAAGGATAGGTATGGTTTCTTGTCCAGGCACACTTTGGACTAAGATCCACTGAGGTCGGTCCCACCTCTGCAACTCTCAGATATTTGGAGATGTTCTCTACTTCACACCATGCAGATAGTTGCCTACTCTGCCTCCTAAGGTTGACTCTGGTCTTCTTTGTCCTATGACCTCCCAAATCTCAGCTTTGTAAGTGGAAGTCCAAACCTCCCATGATACCTGATAACACAGCACTGGTCTCTCTTATTTTTCTTCATACTGAAATAGCAGCTGTCTGCGATGGCAAAGACATGAGGGGGTAGTTCCCCTATCCTTTGGTTGTAGTACAGCTGGATCTGGTCCATAGTGTAGATGGGCAGCACCTGATAGGGGTTCACAGCCACCAAGATCGCACCTATGTAAGTCTGTGGAAATGAAGAGGGAATTGTGACCATGGCCCATAACAGTGAGGCCTGAGATATATACCCACCAGTATTCTGCTTAAGCTAATGATATGCTATGCTCTTGTGGCAGGGGAACTGGACTGGCAAGTCCTCTTCAGATTAAAAGGAATGGGTGGGGCAAAATGGAAAGAAAAAATGGAAAGAAAAGAGGAGGTAATGGAGGTGAAGGGGGATGGGAAGCCAGATTGCTATAACACTTCTGAATAGTACTAGTGAGCCCAGTTCCTTGTCACGATAGCATGGACTTCTAGAAAGGGTAAAGCATCAGGAGGTTATTATTATTAAAACATATATTGGTACTGAGGGTATTAGTGGCAATGAAAGGCTGCAGTATGCCATAGGGAGCCAGCTCACTCCCATGTGATGGATGTACAACCTAGAGTTGACTTAGTATTCTTTACAGAAAAATTTGAGAAATTGGTAGTTTGTCTTCATGGCTCCTACTTTCTTAGTCTCATGGCCTGTTTCCTTACCTACCTTACCTTATCTTCTCCCCACAACCACAAATACACCCAGGCCCCTAATGCCTTCTCCTTCCTCTTTCCTATCCAAACATTTTTCTCAGATCCTTCATTTATACTAAGGTATCAATGATTATTAATAGATTAGAATGTGGTCTTCCCATTTATTTTAACAAGGAATAAAGCCTTAAGTCAAAAGGATAAAGCTTGATAATAGGCCTTCAGGCACCAGTTTGCAGATCAGAAAGGTTTGAAGGATTCATCAAGCCTTCTCAAACCCCTGAAATCAATTATTTAGTGTCCATATAAACTCACAATTTTAGAATTATATACAGCAGACAGCAGCAGATAATGGTTGTCAGAAATGATTTCCCTTAATGGGAAGACAATTCATTTCTTATTTAACAACTTGGTAACAGGACACATCTCAGAATAAGACCTTATCTGTGTCCAAAGGTAGGGCCAAGGAAAAGCCCACCCCAATAAATGATGGCATCAGGCACCCTGAAACAACAACAGAACTCTTTCATCCAAAGGTGGAGTTCTAGAAGTAGCAATCACAGAGTAAGTGCCCATTCTATTTAGGGCACCATGCTATTCTCAGAAAGGAGAGAGGGCCCACAGGAATAAGGAGATATGATTCTCTCCTCTGTTGGAGGTATCCCAAAGGTAAACTCCAATCTGATCTTTGGATCCACTATCCTCTTGATTGGGGACCATCGGTCATGGCAGGGCTGATTCAATCCTCTCCCAAGTACTATCTAGTCTTTCCATTGGCCATGAGTGAAACCCTCTTTTACGTATTGTCTCCCTCACGTAGAGTGTGAGACAGCAGGGACTATCTTACTTTTCTATTTGTATTCTCAGAACTTAGTACAATGCTTGGCACATAGTAAGCACCTACAAAATGCATTTTCATTCCATTCCATATGGCTCCTGGAATTTCAAGGGCTGACATTGTATTGCTACTTGCATGGAAGTCGATTCCTTGAGACTCACATAGATTTTGTGTTTCTGGTAGCGGATGAGAAGGTTGTGCACCATACCAGCTTCATTCAGCTCCCCCAGGAGGATCATGTCTTCCACCCCCTGAATCGAACTAGGGTTCATGAGTTGGAGGTATTTGAAGTCCCGAGCTTCAATCCAGCGTTCCTGGATGGGGGGAGGGAAGTGATGCAATGGGAGTTTAGAATTTCCTTAATGAGGTGCTTTCCATACATGGAAATCATAGTACTGACTCATTGTTTTCCTAGGAATTGGAATGGATTTATCCTGACCTAGCCACACTTTCTTGCCCACTCCTCCTGTGGCTAAAGGCAAATGGGAATTAGCAGGGGTCAGTCTGGAGCTAGGATTAAGGCTCAGTTTGTCTGTAGGCAGCAGATATGATGCCCTTTCAACAAATATATCCTGGCCTGAAATTTTACCTGTGACTTTGGAATTATTAACTACCATGCTCTAACCTCTTGAAAACCAGCCACAGGTTAGAATCACTTTCCTAAAATCATATAAAAGAACTCTTTAGACATTTGATCCAGGGACTGTTCAACTCTGCAATGAGACCAGATTTCATGGTTAGAGCAGGTGCAGTGCCTGGGGGAGGAGGTGGGCTATGATACAGAGACAACAGCATGCATTGAGGGGTGATTGTATCACCCTTTTCTTCCTCCCTCTAGATTGCCACAAAGTCGGTTTCTGATGGAGCTCTGCCTCATCCATTGCTAGAGAGACCAGGATGAACAAAACTGACACTCCCCAGGAATTAGTGCCATGTTTAAGCCTTGGCTGGCCCCTATGGATCATGACCCCGGAATATGCTATCAGCCAAATATTAGTATGAAATGTCTAGCCATGGTTAGTACACATTCTTCTTCCATTTCATCTCCTTCCACCCCATCTCATCTCTTTTTATGCTATCATTCCCCTTACACCCTCTTTCTATTTTTTCTTCCCTCACACCCTCTTTTATGTCTTTACTTCTTCCTTTCTCCTCACATCTTCTTCCTCATTTTCTCCTTTCCCACTTCACTCCTTTCCTACAAGCCCTTCTTTACCTATTCACCTCTTAAAATTCCTTTGCCTTTCTGCTATTCCTCTCTTCTGCCTCCCCAAAGCATCTTTTGACTTCTCACTTCTAATTTCTTGTCATTCTTTCCCTGATTTTCCTTCTCCCCTCACTTTTTGCTACCTTTATACTATACCCCCCCTTTTCTCTCTCCCTCATCCTATTTTCCCCATCTTTTTCCTTCCCGCATTCTCATCTTTCTCCTCATATTCTTTTACCCCTCTTATTCTTTCTTCTAATATTCTTTTCCCCAATATGCTTTTTTTACTTTTCCTTTTTCCTCTTACATCCTTTCCTTCCTCAGAATTTCTTATTTTTCTTCACTCACACTTACTTTTCTTTCACTTAATCACAATTTCCTTCATGTAAAGCACTCTCCTTTCTCCCACCCATACCTTTCTTTTCCCTCTCATGTTCTCTCCTCTCATGTCTTCTTTTCTCCCCAGTTCTTTCCCTAACATTCTCTTCCCACTCACTCCCCCAACTCCTTTAATTTCCAGGATTATGCCAAAAGAAAAGTATTATTTAAATCCATATTGCAATATTAGCTTTCAATTTTTGTTGTTGTTCAGTCATTTGGTCATGCTAGAATCTTTGTGACACCCTGGACCATAGCTTGCCAATACTGTCCATGGAATTTTCTTGGCAAAGATTCTGGAGTGGTTCGCTATTTCCTTCTCCAATGGATTCAAACAAACAGAAGTTAAGTGACTTGCTTTAGGGTCACTCAGCTAGTAAGTGTTTGGGGCCGGATTTGAACTCAGGTCTTCCTGATTCCAGGCCCAGTGTTCTACCCACCATACCACCTAGTTGCACCATTAGTTTTCAATATCATCTATCTATTCTGGCTTTAAATTTGTTTGATTTAAAATTATATATATATATATTTTTTTCTCTCCTAGCCTTTATTTTTGCTTTTTTCATCTTTTTTTCTGGTATTTCAATTCAATGTTTTAGAAGAGTAGCCTTTTCATAGTAGAAGGTCTCTTTCTTACCTCTACAGAGTGTGGTAAGAGTCCCTATTTCAGGAAAGGTTTCCTTCTGGTAATAATCAGTGATAGGAGACACTTACCTTTCCCTCATCATCTTCTATCAAGACTTTATTAGATTTAGTGCTGTCTTTCACAACTGCACCAATGGGGACATCGTATTCCTTGTTGGATGATAAATTCACCCACACATGATCACCCTAGAAAGCAAGATGTGACAATTGAATAAAGTGAACAAGTATAAATCCTACTCATCCTTCGAGTCCAAACTAAAACTTCGCCTCTTTCATGAATATTTTGATGGACCAAACCCCATTGCACAGTGTTGTCTCTTTCCTTTGAATTCCCACAGTAACTACTATTTAACTGCTTGTAATGGTCAATTATCTTGTGATAAATTTATATTTTGTTTTCCCAATTAGATTGTAATTAGATGACACTGTCTCATAATTCTTTAAAGTACCTCCAACATTTACAAATTCAATTCACTTTAGAATTCAACAAGCATTTTTATAGCTTTTTCTCGATCAACCATCCACCCCAAGTACTAGTCCTATGCCTTTTATCCCTAACATAAAGGACCAATTATATTAGGCACTGGAAGAAACCAAAAATTTAATTATCATATAGACAATACATCACCACGGATAGGGTTGTGGGGGCGGGGGTCAGGAAATGACATGCATAAAAATAACTATGATGCAAAGAAGAGATTTGCACACAGTAGGCCTTCATTAAATAATTGTTGAATAAGAATGATTCTTGAACAGTCCTGAACAAATTATGTTAAGAGTGCTAAAGCCCAACTGACAATAAAAATAAAATTGAATTTTGAAAAAAGAATGCTAAAGCTCAGAATAAGCTAAGGTTAACAATGAATGGTGAGCATAACCCCCCAAAATGTATTTTGTAGCTAAGTTGGGGGCAAGAGGAAGTTCAAAGAAGGGATGAACAACTTCCTGGATGGATAGGATGACCTTTCCATACTTATCTCATGTTAATCTCTTTCATACACCTTAGTTTATTCTCTCTCACACAACTACAGCTACCTGTTCATTGATCTCAACATTCCTCCTCCTACCTCCATACATTTGAATAACCCCCCTCCCCACTTTCCTGACAAAGATGTAAAGAGCGCAAGGTGACAAGGATGCCAGTTTGGGGGGAGGGGGATTCTTCACTTTGGTTGTCCTGTAGCTCACTGGCCTCATTCTCCTCGGTATTACTTCTCAGGGTCTTTCTCTTCACCTTAGACCTGACTTTCCCCACCACCATTCCTCCCATCTACCACTTCCTCCATCCCATTTTTTCCCAATGATTATAGGTTCTGTGGAGACTGAGACTGATTCTTCTTCTTGCCTCAAAAGACATTCAGCTGGGGCAGATTATGGTTTTTTGCTTGGGATCTGGAATTCTTAACCTTGTAAAATAAGTATAATCCTTGCCTGATTTGGATTCTTGTATATTTCTAGCTTTACCTCAGTTATCTACTATGGATCTGACATTCATTCATTCTACAAATATCTCCTGAGTATCTATTACATGCAATGTGTTATGCTAGTTCCTGTGGGGTTAGGGAAAGACAGAGAAGATAAAAACTACCTTCAAGGAGTTTATACTCTAATAGAAGATAAGACGTGTACACAAATAAACAGGTTATTTACATTTCCTATGGCACCTTCTACATGAAGTCTTTCCTAATCTCCCCTCAGCTGCCAGTGCTCTCCCCACAAAATCACTTTAGAACTATTTTTCATACACTTTGTATATATTTATGTCTGCACGTGTTGTCTCCCTCAGTGAAATATAAGCTCCTTGAGGGCAAGGACTATTTCGTTTTTGTCTTTGTATCTTTGATATCTAGTACAGTGCCTGATTCAAAGTAGGTACATAATAAATTTTTGATTGATTGACTTAACATCTCGGGAAGTAAAGTGCTATATGTTTACTCCCTGTTTGTATAAAACAGGATTTTTCTTAAAATGACTTATTTCAATTCCCTATGAGGCCTCCCTAGTTCTATGGCTCTGGGACATGATCCTTAAGCCTAAATTTTCCCTACCTATATCCTTCATTCATTCAATACTCAATTAAATTTTGTTAAATGTCTTTCAAGGTAGTTCAGGGCTGTAGAAAAAATGCTGAACTTGTAGTCAGGAGAGAACTGGGCTCAAGTCAGGGTTCTGACATGTTTTAGTTCTGAGACCTTGGGCAAATGACTTTATCCTTCTGAGGTTCAGTTTCTTCATTTGCAAAATGGACACAAAGGTCCTTGTGCTAACTACCACACAAAGTTGCTATGAGGAAATCCCAAACCTCAAAGAGGTGATCTGTTATTCTGATCTGTTATTTTTAATTGTGATCTGTTATTTTTAAGCACCTATGTATGAGGCACCATTCTAGGTGCTGAAGAAGATAGAAAGATAAAAACTATACACTCCTTGGCCTAATGGACACCTATCATATGTCAGTCTTCTTTTTCAGATGGAAAATGTACCTTTTAGTCCATCCTCCTCTAACAGTTGCCCCATCCTTTTGACCATTTTGTTGTGCCTACTCTGAATTTTCTATAGTTCTATTGGGTCTCCTTTGGGGCGCGGTGACCAGAACTACACAGTTTTAGATATGCATTCACTGTTGTTTGCATACAGATAGTAGAATTTTAGTCTTTTTATTTTTGGTATTTGATCTTTCAGAAAGGGCATGGTCCTTTGAAAGTACTCTTCAAGGTGCATGGGGTTGGAAGGTAGAAAGAGGAAGACATGTTCAAGTAAGACTTCAAATGAAAAGTTCTATAGTCTTCCCTCTCAAGAACAAAGCAATCTTTCTACTTATGGCTAAGAGAGTACGAAGAACTGTAGGAGTGGGGGACTGGGCACAGAAGGGAACATGAAGTAGAGCTGAAAATTTGGTTTGGTATATAATCTTCCTTCCACATCCCAAGGACTAACCTTTGCTATCTAGTTTTCTTTTGGGAAGATTCATGATAGGAATGAAAGACAATAATAAAAACAATGACCCATCCTGCTTCTTAATTAGCAAAATTTTCTGCCCTTATCTCACTTGAGTCTCACAACAACCCTGAAAAGCAGGTACCAATTGGTACCTGGAAAAAAGGAGGACCATGGACAGACCCCACTGATTCTGTTCAAATGATATCAACTTTTGGTTTTGCATTCTAGATTCTTCTTACCTCTATTTGCTCCCAGATAAGGTTTTACTGCATCTATTCTTTTTCCCTTACTACTGTGAATGGATTTTACTTGGTTTTGTATAACTTCCCCCCATTTTGTCCTAGAACCCAGAAAGATCAGCAGCTTACCTGCCTGAAAACTGCCATCTCAGACCAACTGTTCACATGCAGCTTGTCTGCAAAGAGAGAAGATACGTGTCATAAGCAGACCTTGATGATAGTCAACTCAGTCCCAACCCAAAGGTTAAAAAAAAAAAAAAAAGCCTAATCAAGCAAGTTGAATGTTTACATTATGGGGATCTAGAAAATTGTAAAACCTGCACTTTGCCTTCAAGGGCAATATACTCTGTTTGGAGAGACAACTGAAACAATTAAATAATAATGGGATGGAATGGGAACTTTTAAAGTTCTTGATTGGATGTTGCTTAGTAACCCATACCATTTCTGTTCTTTTGCTGCTCTTTATGTTTGATCAGGGAGCAAATTTAATTGCTTTTTCTCTTTCTTTTTAAGTCTTTGATTTAAGGGATAATTTGTTGGGTAGGAGAGGAGGAGGAGTAGATGTATTAGAAAAGGAATTTAATGTAACACCAAAAGCCATCAAATCAAATTAAAATAAATAAATGTGCCAAGGAAAGAAAGAGGAGCAAATCATGGGACCTTACTCAAACTTCATTAGGATAGATCCACACAAATAACCACAACATAAAACCATATATTATAAAAGCATACAAGAGGTACAAACTGTTGTGTAAAGTCCAAATGGGGGGCGGGGGGATGTTAAAATGTCTTATTGTCTTAGAAGGAGATCTTACTTATTTGAAAAGTAATGACATATCTCTATTTAATAAGAATTGCAAAAAGAATGGAATTAGTAAAAATATAGTTTAAGACCAGTATCTCACACCATATACCACAATACTTTCCAAATAGATACTTAACATATATAAAAAAAAATTAAGGGAAATTGAATGGAGGTGGACACAAGGAGGATACAACTATGTCTAGGGGGAGAATTCCCAACTAAATATGGAATAGAAGAGATTACAAAAGATAGAATAAATAATTTTGATTATATGAAATTTTTAATCTTTGCACGGTCAAAACTCAATACAATCAAAAAATCAATGTAATAAGACCAATTAGGATAAGATGTGAAAATGTCAACTTGGAAAAAAATTGTTGTACAAAATATCTCTGATAAACTTCTGATATCTAAGAAATATAGGGAATTAACATAAATATATAAGGTCAAGAGCCATTCCTTAACATATAGATTATCAAAAGATTATGAACAAACAATTCTTGAAAAAAAATTATGAACTAGTAACAACTAAGATTGCTCCAATCAGTAATAATAAAAGAAATGCAAATCAAAATAACTCTGTGGTTTCACCTCACACTTAATGAATTGGAAAAAATAACAAAAGATAGAAATGGTCAATGCTGCAGCAGTTGAAGAAACACTGGAACACTAACTAGTAAACTTTTGATAGACCTGTGATTTGATCCAACCATTCCAGAAAGCAATTTAGAAATATACCCAGGGGGAACTAGGTTAGGCAGTGAGTAAGAGCAGCACTCTGGAGTTGGGAGGACCCGGGGTTCCGGCCTCATACTTAACACCCACACAAAAATAACTGGCAAGTTAACCCCAATTGCTTTAAATATATATATACCCCAAAATGTGTCCAAAATGTGCATAATTTTTGACCCAGAGATCCCACTGCTAGACACATTCCCCATGGAGGATAAAGAGAAGCAGAGGGGGCAGCTAGGAGGTACAGTGAATAGAGCACTGTCCCTGGAGTCAGGAGTACCTAAGATCAAATCCAGCCTCAGAGACTTAATACAAAACTAACGTGTGACCTTGGACAAGTCACTTAACCCCAATTGCCCTTCTTTCCCCCCCTCCAAAAAGTAAAATTAAAAAACAAAAAAAGAGAGAAGCAGAAAGGTTTCACACACACACCAAAATATTCATATAAGCACATTTTTATTAGCAAAGAACTCAAAACAAAGTAGATGCCCTTCTGGAGGGAATGGCCAAACCAATGGTGGTATTTGAATGAGTTGGAATTTCACTACACCACAAAAAAACAAAACAATAAATATGAAGAAGTCAGAGAAGCATTAATGGATATATGACCTTATTTTTGAAAATAAAAAAGAACCAGAAAAATAATGTATATGGTGACTACAACAATGTAAATGGAAAGAATAAAAAAAAACAACTCTGAGTCCTCTGCAATTATTATATCCAGACAGCCCAGAACAAGAGTGAGAAAATGGACTTCCTCCCCTTCTTTACAGAGTTGGGTGCTGTGTGTGTGGACATTTTATACGCTATTAGGTAAATTAATATGTTGATTAGCTTTGCTGAACTTTTTCTCCTCTTCTTACCCTCTATGCCTATGAAATAGTGTATACATGTGTGCACTTGCACGCACACACATATACATACACATTGCCAGACCCTTGTTATGTTGGTTGGTTCCGCTGAAGTGCATTTTTTTTTTTTTTGCTTTTTGGAGGGGGCAGGGCAATGGGGGTTAAGTGACTTGCCCAAGGTCACACATCTAGTAAGTGTTAAGTGTCTAAAGTCAGATTTAAACTCAGGTCCTCCTGACTCCAAGGCCGGTGCTCTATGCATTGGCCTCCTAGCCGCTTCTCTCTCTTTTTTAATCTTTGTGACCAAGCATAGCTAGTTGAGGGTGGAAGGATAGAAAGATATAATGATAAATGAATATAACATAAAAATAAAAGGCATCCAATTTTTAAAATAAAGGTAAGTAGAGTTAGAATGCATAAAACTGGAGACTAGAGTGGTCACCCCTATTTCTCAGGTTCTCTAGAGCTAAGATAACACAAGCCCATCTTAGGGTACCAGCAATAAATTTGTCCTTGCTGTGACATTCATGCTATCTCTGGTCCTTTCTTTCTGAGGATCAGAAAGGGTGCTGGATTTGGAGTTAGAGGGCCTGTGTTCAAATCTCACCTCTGTCACATATGTCATTTTGGACAAATAATTTAATCTCTCTGGGTCTCTGCTTTCTCATCAGTGAGATGAAAGTTTGGATTGGATGGCCTTTAAGGTCCCTTCCATCTCTCAATCTATAATCCTAATATTCAATCAGCCTAGGCTAGGGCCTTTAAAGCCAGACAGTAATGGTATCAATGACAATAACAGCAATAAGAAATAGTATATCTGTTCAAAGAATGGTGGTCAGTGAGGGTTGTACCCTAAACATCCTCAAACCGCTTGTAAAGCTGTTATGAATGAATGGTTCATTAATTTATCAGGCACTGTTCATATTTTTCAGCATAGACAACTTCTTGAAGTAATTAATGAACTCTGTAGACTTTCTCCCAGTTGTGTGAAATCTCCAAGAAAAGCCCTTAATGGGGCAACTAGGTGGCGCAGTGAGTAGAGCGCCAGCCCTGGAGTCAGAAGGACCTGAGTTCAGATCTGGCCTCAGACACTTAACACACACAAACAAAAAAAACCTAGCCGTGTAACCTTGGGCAAGTTACTTAACCCCAATTGCCCTCCAAAAATCAAAAAAAAAAAAAAAAGGCCCTTAATTTTAAAATAGAGGATTTAGATTTGAAGAATAAGTCTTCGTTTAGTCTCCCCTTTCCTTTCATGATGGCATAACTGTTGGTAATAGTACTCTGTTGGTCATAGTGCTTCTTGGCCTTTCCTAGACTGAAGAAACCACATTTCATGATCATTCTCCAACTGACTGTACATCTGAGTCACCACCTAACTCCCACCACAGAGACAAGGAGAATTTTGAACTTGGATGTTGGTCATCAGTGGGATATATAACAATTTTCTGTGTCCCCTTGAGATTCCCTGAGTCTCTCTACTATCAATCCTATATGTCGAGTGAGTAGAAACAACTTGATGAGTTATCACTCATTCTTTCAACTAGTACAAATTACTCAAGGGAAATTACACAAGGAAAACACACAAGGTACTCGGGGAAATTTCAGGTTCCAGAGCACTAGATCTGGATTCTAGTGTTGCTTTGCTATGAGCTTCTTGTGTGACGTTGGCCAGGTCACTTCTCTGGGCCTCAGTTTCCTCATCGATGACATGATCCATTTGCTAATTTCTAAGTTTTCTTATAGCTCTGAAGAAAACTGATATTCCCCTAAGTCTTTGTTCCCAAATTTGCCCTAGTAAGGACTGTTTTGAGTACTCCAGAGGATAGCATAGTATGATGAAGCACAGACAGAGCTGAGAGCCAGGCTGCCCACAATTTGCCATGGAAAGTATCAGTCCCCTCTTCCCATTCTTAGCATCCCCACAGTTCTCTTCCTTTTCTCCTCCTGACATTCCTTTCTCTTTTCCAACCCACCAGGGAGCCATCTTGCCACCAGCCAGTTTCCATTATCTTTCATAAGCTAAACAGATGACAAGTCTTTGTATTACAAATACAGATCCCAAAATGGTTTTGAGAAATGGACAAATAAATTGTACTGGAACCTTAGCATCATTACAGACAAAACTGCTGCCTATGATCACCCAATCATAACACTGATCCATAAATGTCCAAGGAGTTTTTAATAGATGTTGCCATAGCAAACACTCAGTCTCTAAGCTATATAGAATAAAAGGCTCTCACACTATAGAGTCCTAGCAGAAGAAATCATCCTTGTGATCCTGTCTGCTACTGAAGCCATCCTAAAGATGCTTCCAGAAGATGGACTTATATGCCAATACTTTCATTCAATTACAAAAAGCAGTTATCTAGGGGCAGCTAGGTGGCTCAATGAGAAGGACCTGAGTTCAGATCCGGCCTCAGACACTTAACACACACACAAACAAAAAAAAACCTAGCCGTGTGACCTTGGGCAAGTTACTTAACCTCAATTGCCCTCCAAAAAGCAAAAACAAAAACAAAAACAAAAAAAGCAGTTACCTACTTGCACAATAGTTCACAGAAAATTAAATGTAAAGAATAATAGCAAGATAGCTACAAATCCCTAGACCTTTTCTTTCTGAACTCCAGCAAGGGAAAAAATGAGAAAGAAATAATAATAGGGACACAATCTATGATTTTACTTGTATAGGGGAGGAGCTGGCAAACCATGACTGTAATGGACAATTAATGCAAATACAAGAAGGCATAGCTAATTAATATTTTGGGAGGTGCTTTTATTAGCCGGCGACTGTCCCCAAAACGGGAGGCAGCCCTGAGAAGTCTGTCCAGCAAGCTTATATACAGTAAAAAGTACTTCCTGAAACAAACAGTGGTCATCAAGGCAACTGTTGCTACATAGGGACTAAGGGGGTGCTGCAAGCTAATGGGGCAGTTCTTTGTTTTAGTTACATCTTGGTTACAAGGCAGGTAAAGGGCAAGGTTTCACAATGGTCATACCTTTACGCTAGGTTCTTGGGGCCCCCTGAGGGGCCTTGTGAGAGGCCTTGTGTAGGAGCTAGCACTATGGGAATCTAACTGCCACTTCATGACCATGGCCAATCCTGTCTGTTAGCCACTGAGCTAGGAATGGCTTTTACAATTTAAAATATATTTTATTGTATTTAAAATGTAAAAATCATTCTTAGCTTGAGGCCAAACAAAATCATATTGCAAATTCCTTCCTCTAAGGCAGGTTGGCACATTCTTGTGACATAAAGACTTAGAAAGTTGTATTGTTCGGAGCCAAGATGGCGGAGTAGAAACAGCATTTCCAATGTGCTCTGCCCCACACAAATTTCAAACAATGTGAAAGAGAGCTCCGAACAACTTCTGGAGCCACAGCACCCACAGAACGGCACAGAGAAGCTAACCTCCTGCTGAGGACAGCCCAGCAGCCCTGCAGGGAGCTCCCAGTGCAGCACTCTGAAAGCAGGCAGCACAGCGCCCTGGGAACCGACAGCGCAGCCCACAGAGCCAAGCCCAGGTCTGCGGTTTTAGCCCCAGGGCGGCCGGTGCCTTCAGCCTGCTGGTGGAACCCCAGAACACCAGCAATTGTGGTGATTCCAGAATTATCAGCACAGATATGCCTAGGACAAAGTGAGAGGTTAGTGCCCTATGGACTTTGGGACCAGTATTTGGGGAACACGTGGCTTCCTCCCCTGGGGGCAAAAAGCTGCTGAAGAAACAGCTGCACAGAAGCCATTTTGCAGCGTCAGCAGTGGCTCTAGCTCCTGGTCTGCAAACTGTAGGAAGATCCAGCAATCAGTCTGGGAGTTAATCGCTTTTGCTTTAAACTGCCTGGATCTGGATTGTGGTCTGGGGGGGAAGTTTGGGGTGGGTATCCAACTTGCCAGAGTGGGTGGAGGCTTTACAGAGGCCACCCAACTGGCGGAAGTTGTGAAGACTCCACGTTTGGGCGGAAGCTCCCCTGTCTGGTGGCAGAGTCCTACTGTGGCAACAAGCCCAAAAAATCAAGTAATTAAGTGGCAACATGCCTAGGCAAATGAAACAAAATAAACAGAAAAGTTCAACATTGGACTCCTATTTTAGGGGCAAAGAGGCTCAAAACATGGAGGAGGACTGTGAGGTCAGAACTCCTGCACCAAAAGCCCCAAATGAAAATACAAGCTGGCTACAGGCCATAGAGGACCCTAAGAAGCAGATAAGAGAAGTGGGGGAAAATTTGGGAAGAGAAATGAAAAAGATGCAAGAAAAGTATGAAATGACAGTCAACAGCCTGACTGAGGAAAATAACACCTCAAAAAATAGACTAACTCAAATGGCAAAAGAGGCTCAGAAAGGCAATGAGGAGAAGAATGCCTTAAAAAGTCGAATTTGCCAGATGGAAAAGAATCTCAAAAGCTCACTGAGGAGATTCATTCCTTCAGAGTTAGACTGGAGCAAATGGAAGCTAGTGACTTTATGAGAAATCAAGATACTATTAAACAGATCCAAACAAATGACAGAATAGAAGGCAATGTGAAATATCTCATGGGAAAAACCACTGACCTGGAAAATAGATCCAGGAGAGACAATTTAAAAATTATTGGACTACCTGAAAGCCATGATCAAAGAAAGAACCTAGAAATCACCCTTCAAGAAATTCTCTAGGAAAATTGCCCTGATGTTTTAGATCCAGAGGGCAAAATAGAGGTTGAAAGAATCCACAGATCACCTCCTGAAAAGATCCCCAAAAGAAAACTCCCAGGAATATTATAGCCAGGTTCCAGAATCCCCAGATCAAGGAGAAAATACTACAAGCAGCCAGGAAGAAACAATTTCAATATTGTGGAAATACAATCAGAATGGCACAGGACCTGGCAGCTTCTACATTGAGGGATAGAAGGGCATGGAATATGATATTCCAGAGGGGAAAAGAGCTGGGAATGAACCCAAGGGTCACCTACCCAGCAAAACTGAGTATCTTGTTTCAGGGGAAAATATGGTCATTCAGTGGAATAGAGGACTTTCAAGCATTCTTGATGAAAAAACCAGAGTTGAATAGAAAATTTGACATTCAGATGCAAGAAGCAAGAGATGCTTGAGAAGGTAATCAAGGAAAAAAAAATCAAAAGGAACTTATCAAAGTTGGACTATTTACATTCCTACATGGAAAAACAATAACTGTGTTTGATGAAACCTCTCTCATTATGAAAATAATTGAAGAAGGGTACATGGCATATGTTCACAGGTATACATGGATAGAGGGCACAGGTTGAATTTGATGGGAAGGGATGATTCTTTTTTTTTTTTTTTGGAGGGCAATTGGGGTTGGGTGACTTGCCCTGGGTCTCACGGCTGGGTTTTTGTTTGTGTGTTGGGTGTCTGGGGCCGGATCTGAGCTCGGGTCCTTCTGGCTCCAGGGCTGGCTCTCTGCTCACTGTGCCACCTAGCTGCCCCAAGGAAGGGATGATTCTTAAGGGGTGAAGTCAAGAGGTGAGAGAGGAAAGTGGCAAGAGGAGATGGAGAGAGACAGGGTAGGGCAAACTATCTCATGTAGAAGAGACAAGGGGAAGTAGTTGCAGGGGAGGGGAAGAACAGGAAGGCAAAAAGGCAAAAGCATATTCTCAGTGAAGTTGGCTCAAGGAGAGAATCACATACATACTAAATGGAATATCTTACCCTCACTCTCTCCTGAGTAGGGGAAAGTGGGGTGAGAGGGGGGATGATGGAGGGGAGGGCATTCTGGGGAGAGGGGAGGTTAGAAGTACCCACTATCAAAGAGGGACAGGATCAAAGTAGGAATGGACCAGGTGGGTGGTGAGACAGGTGGGAGGGAAATATAAGCAGTCTTTTACAATATATCTACTATGGTAATGTTTTGCATAGATATACATGTACAACACATACTGAATTGCTTATCTTCTCAGAGGGAGTGGGTGACAAGGGAGAAAGAGAATGGATCTGAAAATCGAAGTTTTAAAATTAAATGTTTCATAAGATGAAAAAAAAAAAAGCTAGGTCTAGGTGTTTCATTTGGGAGAAGGGAACTTTCTATCCCTAGCACCTTATACAGTTTCTGTCATATAGCAAAGACCTAATAAATGCTTTTTACCTTGAAAAAAAGAAGAAGAAGAAAGTTGTATTGTGTTCTATGAAGTTAAATGACTTGTCCTGATCTATATAGCCAGAATGTTTCGAAGGCAAAATATGAACCCAAGTCTTTCTAGCTCTGATGCCAGGCCTTTATCCACTATGCCACACTGCCACTAATACTAATAACTGACATTTATATAGCATTCATGATTTGCAAAGCATTTTATCCACATTATTTCTTTTGAGCCTCTTTCTTTCCTGAGAGCTTTTGAAGAGGACAAACTGGGGAAAGCCTCAAGGTAAGGGGAAGGGCAGCAGCTTCAGGTGCCATATATATATATATATATATATATATATACACACACAGCTGCCATGTTTCCATGGTCACATGACATCTCTGTTCCTTGTGTATTTTTTCTTCTCTTAACTTAGGTGAATGAATATCCCTAGATGGGAATGCCTCTGTGAACAGTGAAGCCAGGAGATCTATAAAAGTCATCAAAGTTCTACCAACAACCAGAGACTCAGAGCCAATGACTACAATAGCTGGGTCTGGTGAGAAGACTGTGTAGCAACTCTTAGGAGTGACCAGCTTAACCCAGCTGAGCAAGTAATGGCTTGTCTATCAGCTAAACCCCACCCAGAAGTGAACTTGGTGGGGACTTCATGAAGGGAGAAAAAGGGGGGCAGCTAGGTGGTGCTAGATAGAGCACCAACCCTGGAGTTGGTCAGGGGACCTGAGTTCAAATCCAGCCCCAGACACTTGACACTTACTAGCTGTGCGACCCTGGGCAAGTCACTTAACCCTGATTGCCTCACACAAACAAATAAGCATGGAGAAAAGAAGGGACTCTGAGGGCAAGGAAATAGTCTGTCTGTTCTCCCCTTGTGTTGGGGAAGGGAGTGTTTTATAATAATAATTTTAAATTCAAAGCTCCTCTTCAAGTTATGAGTGGATTGTAAAGAAAAGAAAAAAATTCCTTGCTTAGGGGGATGTTGTATTTCAATTCTTGTTATGCCTTTTCAGTCCATTTGTAAAAGTTACTTGGTGTTAATTGGTAATTGATACTAAGGAGATGTTAACTGATTAATTATAGTAAGAAAGCACACTGGATGGGGGCTCCTGAATGTTAGTATTAGGAGCCACAAACCCTCAGGGTTATTTCTAGAACCTCAAAGGGAGTAGTAGCCAGTCATCCTCTGGGGGACCCAGTTGCTAGAGGGAATAGGAATTGAGAGAACCAGCCTAGAGAAAGTGCTACACAAATGAGGAAAGTGTGGCTAAGAGAAATTAAATTATTTGTCCATGATCACAACAATTAAGTATCAGCATCAGGAGAGAAAGAAGGCGAGCAGGAATGGTGCTGACAAGGCACTGGTCTGCTGCAAAGCCCAACAACCCCTGAGATTGAGGAAACCAGATAATAATTGGCCTAGATATCTGCCAGGGGATCCCAGTCTATTTGGGGAACTCTGGGATAATAGTTAAGAATCTATTTTGACAAAAGCTCCAGTATAAATAGTATTGCAGCTACTTGAACAGGTGTAACACTGAGTATGACTAGTACTTAGAACCTCCTCTCCTTGCTAAGTATAGAGCCAGAGGGGTGAGGGACGCTCTACAGTTCCATGCATCTACTTAGGAAATCTACAGAGGCAGGGACCTTGTGAAGGACTGAATTAATCTGTAGCTTCCTTTGGGAGATGATAATCAAATGAGGCTATGTCTTTTTTCTTATCTAGAAGAATAAAAATTCTTCTCCAATAATATTACTGGGCAGGTCAACAGCAGCATTGGACTACTTACTGGGCAGGGAGTCTTATTCTAGGCATCAAGGCTCACCTAACCTGTTGATGGAGCACATAGAGTGATCTGAAGAGATAGGGAAGCTTGTCACTCAAATATTACTCTCTAGTAGTGTGCCTCAGGATTGGATATGTGAGGTGGTTGTTATTCAATTATGTCTGACTCTTTGTGACCCCATTTGGAGTTTTCTTGGCAAAGATGCCAGAGTGGTTTGCCATTCCTTCTTCAGCTTATTTTATAGATGAGGAAACTGAGGCTAACAAGATTAAGTGACTTGCTCAGGGTCACACAACCAGCAAGAGTCTGAGGTAGGATTTGAACTCAGGAAGATGAATCTTCCAGTATTCCATCCACTATGCCACCCAGATGCCCCTAGAATTAGAATTCTTAGCTCCTTTCAACATTTAGCTGGGTGTTACCTCCTAGTAAGTGTCTGAGGCTAGATTTGAACATGAAAATGAGTCTTCCTGATTCCAAGCCCAGTGTTCTATCTACTGAGTCATCCAGCTGCTATCAATCATTAACACCTTAGTTTGAAATCCTAGACCTCTGAAATCAGAATATTGATCTTCAGAAGAAGACATACTATTGAAGTAGAAACAGGATGTACTTGTAAATGTTTAACAACTGACTCTCCATTGGGGGAAAATACTGTACTGTTAATACCTTTTAAATTTAAACTCCATTATTAATACAAATATAATTATATAATATTATTCAATTGTGCATTGTGTAATACCTATATAATTATATAACATTATATAATAAGAAATAAATTAGTATTAAAATTTATCACATTCTCAAGTCTTGACAATCAACAAAACAATATGGCAAGTTCTGAGTTGTACTCTTGCATATTTCTGAGGTATAAATGCTCACGCTGATAAGTAAACAATTCTTGATCTGGCTTTAGCACACCCCTCAGGACACAACCAAAGCAATTCATCTTGGGAAAGGTGCCAATATGGGTAGCCTGGGAAGCTGTGGTAGCATGGCCTAAGGTCTAGGGAGGTATAATCCTTGTGAGGCCACAAAAGAGGCACAGAAACTGAAAAATAGTTCCTCCCCACCGTAGATAAGATAAGTTATTCATTATAGAAGCTATTCCTCATGGAAGGAAATATCCCACTTAGCACTTAAACCAACATGTGACTGATATGTCACCAAAGCCTGGTCTGCTTCCAGGACACATTCTCTTAGGCCAGAAGTGACTAAAAATAAAGAAGTAAACAAACTGAGTAGTATCATATTTAACATCCTGCAGATTGACCTGGGCTCTGGTTTAAAGAAAAATGTGAAGTATATACTGTGGAAAGATAAGTAAGCTAGGAATCAGGAGACCTGGGCTCTAGTTCTGCCACGAATTTGCCATGGGATTATGAGAAAGTCATTCCTCTTCTCTGGGTTTCAGGTTCCTCATTTGTAACAAAAGCAGGAGTTGATCTCTACCTTCCTTCTTACTCTTATTATCAATATTGTTATTACTGTCTACATAAACTATCATGGCAAAAGAGTCAAGATGGCTGAATAAGAAGTATTAGAATTTTGTTCTCCCAACACAACTTCTGGACAAAGATATAGAAAGTATGCCAGTCCAAATTCTGATGGTCAAAGCTGAGAAGTCATGGTGAGTTGTTTTTCTAGTCCAAGGAGGCTTAGGGAGAGAGACAGAAAAGTCCACAGACACTGGGAAGAGCGTCTGGCCAGGAGCAGGCATGGTCCAGAGCATTCTAGCACCCAGAGATTGAAAGGGACCACCAAGGGCACTGGGGCAGAAAGAAATGCCAAAGGATCCCTGAACAACCACTGGATGTAGGTGCGTGTACTCTTACAGCAATGCCACCTACTCCCTAGTTGCAGATCATGGATCCAGGATGGAAAAGAATAGTCATTGGCCCTGTGTACTAAGCAAAGAATAAGATATGGAAGCAAATGGTCAATGAATGACTCTGATCTCAGGATCAGAATACATCATCCCACATAGAAAGGCAGCCAGCATTTCAGTTGCTATGAGCCTGCAGAACGTCCCAGTAGACCAATAGTGGTGGAATCAGAGTCAAATGAAATTCCCAACCAGGAATAAGCCAGGAGACTCAAAACTGGGTTAGGAACTTAGAGAATTCAGACCAAGAGGGCAGGGAACAGGCCTCACCCCAGATCACACCACTTCAAGAGCACAGAAAACTTTCAGGCTGCAATCTGAGCTGTGAAAGCAGCTGAAGGACATGAGGACAAAATGATTCTCTTCTTCTCCCCCCATGCACCAGAAATGTGCAGAGCCCAGCACTAAAAATCAAGAAGTAGACTGCAAGAATGAACAAACAAATAAAAAATAATCTGACCATAAAAAACTATTATGGTGACATGGAAGCTCAAGACACAAACACAGAAGAAGAGAAAGACTTGAAAAAATCTACAAGCAAAATCTCAAATAAAAATGCAGCTTGGACATAAGTACAGTAAAAAAGTTAAAGCAAGAGTTTAAAAAAAAGAGCCAAAAGATTATTTTAAAAATCAGATGAGAGCAATAGAGGAAAAAAGGTAATAGAAGCAAGAACTAAAGAATAAAAACGTGAAAAAAGAATTGACTACTTAGAAAAAGAAGTACAAAGCCATATTGAAGAAAATTACTTCTAGAAAATTAGAATTGGCCAAGTGGGAGCTAATGACTACACGAGAGATCAAGACAATAAAACAAAGTCAAAAGACTGAAAAAATAGGGGGAAAATGTGAAGCATCTCATAAAATAATTCCTGACCTGGAAAACAGATTGAGGTGAAATAATTTAAGAATCATTGGACTACCTAAGAGCCATGACCATAAAAAGAACCTAGACATATTTCAAGAATCACAAAACTGTCCAGATATCTTGGAATGAGAGGGCAAAGTAGAATTTGAAACAAGTCATATCCTGAAAGAATCCCCAAAATGAAAACTCTCAGGGATATTATATCCCGAGGAATATATATCAGGAATCCTAGGTCAAGAAAAATACTGCAAGCAGGAAAAAAAAGAAAAGAAATTCAAATACCAAGGAAGAACAATCAAGATTGACTTAACAGCCACCAACATAGAGGAGTGGAGAGTTTGGAATATGATATCTCAGAAAGCAAAGGATCTAGGCTTATAACCAAGAATAACCTACCCAGCAAAACTGAGTATAATCCTATAGATTTAAAAAAAATGGATCTTTAATGAAACAGAGGACTTTCAAATTTTTCTGAAGAATAGACTAGAGCTTAGTAGTAAATTTGACATATGTACCCAAAAATAAAGAGAAGCACAAAAAAGTAAACATAAGTGAGCAATCACAATGGACTAAAAACAAGGTTAAATTGTTTACATTCTTATGGGGGGAGATGATACTTAGAGCCCTCCAGAACTCTAATATCATCAGGAGTTATAGAGGAAATAATGGGGAAATTTATTTCGAATAAGTATGGTGTACAAAGAGGAATTTAAGCAATAAGGAAGTGGCAATGATGAAATTATCTGAGGGAAGTTAATTAAGTGAGGAAGAATACACATACATGCACAATTGGGCACAAAAACATATCTTACCCATTAGGGTAATGGGAGGAAAGAAGGGGAATAAGAGGGAGGGTAGATTAAAGCAGACATTAGTCAGAAGCAAAACAGAGTCTTAAAGAGAAAAAAAGAGAGAAGGAAACCGTATAAGATGATGGGATAGAAGGAAATACACAATTAGCAATCATAACTGTGAATGTTAATAGGATTAATTCACCTATAAAATATGAGAAGATAGCAAAATAGATTAGAAAATGGAATTCAATAATATATTGTTTATAAGAAACACACTTGAAGTAGAAAGATACACATAGAGTTAAAATAAGGAGTTGGAGTAGAATATATTATAATTCAGCTGAAGTAAAAAAGGCAGGGGTAATAATCATGCTCTTAGAGAAAAGAAAAGAAAAACAGCCAAATTGAAAGAGAAAACAAGGTGACTACATTTTGCTAAAAAGTACCATAGACAGTGAACCAATATCAATACTACTGCTACTAATACTATATGTATCAAATGGATCTAAATTCTTAAAGGACAAGTTAAATGAGCTACAGGAAGAAACAGACGAAATAGTAGATCTCAATTCACCCCCCTCAGATCTAGATAAATCTGACAAATGATATCATTATCAAATTATGGAATTCTCAAGTTTGCCTTTGCCATTCTCTTTTCTCTCTCATTTTATATTCAGTGCCTTTCTTTTCTGAATCCTATCGTCTAATACTTCTCCCCTAAGTACTTAGTGCCATCACACTCCTTTATCCTTCTTCTACTAATACTTGGTAGGCTATCAGCTAGAAAGGAATTGAAAAAACAAAGCTGCATCATAACAGAGAACATCCTTTACCCAAAGGGATGAATCCCTAATGGTGAAATTATACAAAAGAGTTTTGAAGATAATTTTAATACCTCTACTCAATATAATCAGTCTCAATTCTCTGTGATCTAATGGGTATCAATGATTGTGTGAGATAGGGTAGAATTAAGCTTGGTTTAGTTAACACTGGTAGAGTAAGAGTTATGTAAATTAGAATTAATTAACCCACTATGTATTGATGAATATAATACTTATATTGGTTATAGGATAGTTTTATACTTTGTTAGTGAGACCTATATTAATATAGAGAGTTGCTATATTAGTGCTGCCCCCCCTTTATCCCCAGAAAATAGTGCTCAAAACCCTACAGTTTTCCTATGCCCCTCTGTTCTTTCACACCTAATGTTCATAGCTGCTGTGGTCCCCCTAATCTTGGGGACAAAGCACTGATGAAACACTGGTATTTGGTAAACATCTCCTTTGACCAATCATAAGATTTCCCCACTTCTGGAACTGACAAGTCATGAATTGTACTGCCTCAATTCTATTTTTGGTAGTCTCTTAATATCAGTAAAAAGGACCAGAGTCCCAGCAGAGAGATGTTTGACCAAGAGGAAGGTCTTGGATCCAACTGCTTAGAGACCACCAGTCTCCTTAATAAATTGATGCCTGCTCAGAGCTCTACCTTAGCTGCCTTTGTTGTGGATTGGGATTTGGGGGCCCACAAAATATAAGCATGTCAAAGTCTAGAACCATTTCCATTTTTGTCTTTGTATCCCCCAAACCTCAAATACAGGATCTGCACATAATAGGTCCTTAAATATTTGTTGAGTTGAGTAGAATGTTGCAATTTCAGGTGAGATACTGTGGGGGGAAAAGGAACCCATTCAAATCATATTCATGGGCAGCTACTATCCCAATTTCTCCTCCGGTTCCTCACCTGAAGCACCTGCCAAAACCTCTCACCTGAGGAAACTAATAGAATATCTTTTGGGATATTACATGCTTTGATTTAAGAACCCAGACTGATTGTAACAGCAAGAGAAGATAAGAAAACAAAACTATTGAAAATTGTAAAGCCAATGGTTATCTCAACAGATTATAGGAAACTTAAAATTTTGAGTTGGTCTTAGGGCTTCCAGTTCCAATACCCTATGACACACTGACTCCCCAAATTCACAGTCATTCTGGTGGATTTGTGACTATTTAGTTATAAATTTCTGAAGCAATGGTAAGCTTAGAAAAGATAGGGAAAGGTGAGAAACTGACCTGAGCATAGTCAAGAGGAGTGATGCAGGGAGCACCTCACCTGAACAAACCCTAATGACACTTCTGGGATATGACGACAGAGGCACGCCAGTAGTCAGTCATGACACCAATAATATTCAATGCATTTCTGAGTAATTTAAGTAGAAGAGCCCTTCAGCTAAGTATTTACTGAGAGGCAACTGGACTGACTCTCAAATACTTCTTGACATCTCTGCTCCACTGAACACCACTGACAACCCTTTCCTCACAATTACTCTCTCCTAAGTTTCCAATACACTTCTCACTTTTTTACTTTATTTCACCTAACTATTCATTTGTCTCCTTTCCTAACTCATCATCTACCTGTCTATCTATCTATCTATCTAACTCATCATCATCCAAAACTATCAGGTTTTATATACATATATTTTATATACATATTTGTGTCTCATGATAGCCATCTCTAAGACAGGGAGGGTAGAAAAAAAGAAATTTACATGATAAATTTATTATGTATTTAAAAGAAATAGCAAGCTGTACATATTAGGTTTGCAGTTTCATGTGCAATCAGCTTTTTTGTCTTCTACTATGCTATGGAAATGTTTGTTTTAGTCCATACGTTAAAAATAAAATAAATAATTTTTTAAAAAATCAATAGATTTTTAAGTCAGTTCTAAGGAACAATTTAGGTAGGTGGCATCGTAGATACAGAGTGCTGGACCTGAAGTCAGACAAACCTACATTCAAATCTAGCCTCAAACACTCACTCACTATGTGATTCTGGATGAGTCATTTAACCTCTTTCTATCACAATTTCCTTATCTGTAAAATGAAGATGATAGCACCTACATCCTAGCTCTGTTATGGGAATATGAGATAAAATAAGTTAAGTGCTTTGGAAACCTTAAAGCTGCATATCAATACTAGTTATTATTCTTCTTAAACTATATATGTAATAATTCAACAGAAAGCATCTCTCTGGCTGAACTCATCTTTATGCCTAACAGCCCAGGGTATTTAAACACTTGACATTCAGATATCACCCATACTCTAAAATGTGACACAAAATGCTTTAATCATGGTTATTATAGAACACCACACTGAAATACCTTTCAGTAATTGAAAAGTGACACTTTTTGTTTTAAAAAAAGTTGGACTTGACCCAATTAAATCCAATGCCATGCCTAATCAAATCTTTTTTTTTTTAAAGTGTGATAACACAGTTGTGGCTGGTGAGAGATATTACTATTAATAACTAATGATTTGGGGAGATCCAGAGTACCCCTTTCCTAAAGTCTTAATTTCAAAGCTGAATTTCTGAAGGACATTGCTGATAATGAAATTGAATTAACTTTCTCCTCAATCTGTTCACCCAACGTTACAAAGAATTTAATTTTAAGGGAGTAAGCCCATTGTGCTCTACATAAATTCTTTGGTTAGATTGTTCCGAAGGAAATGATTTGATCAAAGTTACAATCCGATACTCCCCCAGCCCCTCATTTGAATAGGTCCAGCCCCTCATTGTAATATTCATTCTCATTAATTGTTAACCAATCAGAGTTGATTACCACCCTCAGGAACACCCACTTTTCCAAGGGCATATAAACTATGAGCCCACCACCATAATTGGTCTTTGACATTTGAGAGTACCACTGACCCTTTCATTAGTAAAATGCTAGCATTATTAATAAAATTATTAATTACCTAGAAATCATGTCTCTCAAACTTTTTAAACATCACACTGGAATTATAAGCCAAAACACAAAAATATATAATTAAATTAATTTAAACATTTTTTTTACCTAATCTATATAACACATTTATTAGAACTGCTGAACAAAACTTTTAAATACCCTTTCATGATCAAAGTCCTCTGGTTGATGAAATCAATTTAAATAGGTTATAATTATGGCATGTGCTTAAAAAAAAGAATCTCATTAAAATGAATAGCATAAATAGCTTTTTGTAATAAATAAAGGAGAAGATAACTATTACTCATTAGTAGTTTTCTTTTAGGTATGTTATCAAGTTCACCCTTTTTCTTTTCTTAATGTTTGCAAAGATCATATTTGTTTGGGGGATATACTTGCAAATTTCCAAGTATTTGTGTAGAAGAATCCTGGAGTCTGACCAGCTTTTTTTCTTAAGAGTCCACTCAGATTAGGTGTCTCCCTTTTCAGCTGTGTGATACTATCAACATCGCCCAATGAGACTTTGCCTCAGTCCTGTACTCTAGCTGGCTAGCCCCCTGTCTAAATCCTGCCTCCTTGTTCCCTTTTATTTATTTTATATAAACCTGCATGTGTACATAGGATAATAGATTCAGAGCTGGAAGGTGTCTTAAAGGTCATGTAGTCCAACCCCCTCATTTTATAGCTGTTACAGGGAAGTTAAGAAACTTGCCCAAGTTTGCACAGGCATTAAACTGTCAAAAACATTTATTATTATTAACCACAACATTGATATTATTGGGGCAGTTAAGTGGCAGGGTAGATAGAGTACTGGACCTGGAGTCAGAAAGACCTGAATTCAAATTTGACCTCAGAAACTTACTAGCTATGTGACCCTGGGCAAGTCACTTAACCCTGTCTGCCTCAGTTTCCTCATCTGTCAAATAATCTGGAAAAGGAAATAGTATCTCTGTCAAGAAGACTCCAAATGGAGTCATGAAGAGTTGGACATGACTGAAACAACTAAACAATAAAAATTAATATAGTTAATTAACATAGTGCCAGGAACTGTGCTAAGCATTGGGGATACAAAGAATGGTAAAAGACAGACCCTGCTCTCAAGGAGCTCCCAATCTAAGGGAGAGAACAACATGCAAACAATTATGTGTAAACAAGTTACAGATAGGATAAAATGGCACTAACATGAAGGGGGACAGGAAAAGGCTTCTTGTAAAAAAAGTAGGATTTTAGCTGAGATGTGAAGCCAGGTTTTCTGACTCCAAATCCAGCACTCCTTCCATCTCTAGGGTAGAACGCAAACTGCCTAAGGGCAGGGCTGTTTAACTTTTGTTTTTTTTTAAATCTTTTTTGACTAGCACATATATAATAAATACGTCTTGATTTATTGGTTGAAATAGTTTTTGAAATATATGATTAAGTGTTAAATAAACAGTATAAGTAATGGCAGTTGAATGAATTCAAAGGAAGGAGAATTCAACTCAATCTAGAATAGTCAGAAAAGATTATTGGAGAAAGTATGACTTGAGCTGCATCCCCTAATATGCTAGTAGGTATTTAACAACCAGCTCTCCAGGAAAAAAGTTTAATTTGTGGTATTAATATTTTCTCTGTCACTTTCTTAAGTGACAGGCTAGAGGTGTCTGACATGACCAGCAGGT
Organism: Gymnobelideus leadbeateri; assembly: GCA_011680675.1. Taxonomy (NCBI): domain Eukaryota; kingdom Metazoa; phylum Chordata; class Mammalia; order Diprotodontia; family Petauridae; genus Gymnobelideus; species Gymnobelideus leadbeateri. The sequence goes on along the minus strand of WOXC01011533.1, from coordinate 13,248 downwards.
GCATCAAGCTCACAATATTCTTGAATGTGACTGGACCAGATTAAAATGTAATTGGAAAATATTTAACAAAATAAATAAAAATATAATAAAACATAGACAATGTCAATTTGCTCTCTGGAACTATTTTGAGATGGCTCTAGCACAGCCCTGGACATTTTAAAGGATGGATGAGAAACAGATGAAAAGGAGAGGGGACATTCTAGGTTTGGGAAGTGTAAAGGGAAATAGCATGAGCAAATCAATACTGGGTTGAAGTAGTTCTGTGATTCACTCCTCTCATTCCAATCTAAAATGACTCTGGGAGCTGAAAACACTGTTTTGCTTTGACCAGGAGAGCGATGGGTGTGAGAGTTGGAAGACTTGAATTCAAATCCTGGCTTACCTACTTCCTACCTATATGTAGTCGAATTGTTTAATTTCTCTGGGTTTTAATTTCCTTATCTACAGAATAATGGGTAATGGTAATGGGAATTTGAAGATCTTCCCTGCCCCTTGTATTGGCAAGCTAACAGGTACTTAGCACTTAGTTTCAAGGTCATAATTGTGTCAAGTATTAAGACCCAGAACTTGTGAATCCCACAGTGGGATGGACTTGTTGATGTAACAGGAAAGGGCAGAGCAAGGAGGAGCTAATACCACATATAAGGAAAAGCCCAAGCTGAGAGAGGCTAGAATTTCTGGGAGTAAGCATCCAGAGACTGGGCTGTTCCTGCTGGAGAGAGAGAAGAAAGCTGAGAACTGAACTGAGAAGAGAAATGAGGACTGAGGACTGAACTGAGAATTAAGAAGAACTGAAAAATGAGAAGAGAGAAGAACTGGGAAGAGGCATCGCTGTGGTGTCAGCACTTTGTCTGTTTTGATGTTACTTTGTCAGATGATGGTTCAGAAGCCCTGAAAGAGGATTTCCTTTTTGTATGTTTTCCTTTTGTATGTTTACCTGTTGCTGACAATTTCAGAGGTCCAGGGACTATACTGATGATTTGTGTTGATTCCTCAGACCTTGTTGCTGGGTCTGTGTTGATTTCTCAGGCAGAAAGTGAATTGATGAGGATGCCAGCACTGTGGATGAATGTTATTGTGGCTTTGTTAAGCTTTGTCTTCCCAGGAACAGAAACTGTGAAGGACTGTGGAGAGCCAGCCTCCAGTCAAGATAAAAAGACCTCTCCTTGGGTATTTAATGCAAACTGAGAAGATCATGATTAGATGATTGAGTTAAGGACTTACTAATTAAGGATGATTGGAAAATAATCTCCAATCAAAAAGAAACAAGACTTTTTGACTGAAGAGAGTAAGACAATGTGACCTAGGGGTGGAGGACTTTTGTACTTTGTGTTGATTAATGAAGCTTGCTCCTTAAGGATGATTGAATTAAGGACTTACTAAATGAATGTTATCTTTTGCTTAAAACTATATGACCACTTTGGTGAAAACTATGTGGCCATTTTAATAGTTGTTAAGTTATAATATTGTAAATGCCATACTTTGATTTTTGTGAATATTTTGCCTTAATTTGTTACTGAATAAATAAAGTTCATTATACTGTGTTATCAGGACCTTGAAAGGTGTTCACAGCAGCAGTCCTCTGGAAAGCTGCTCCTGCTTGGCTTTACAGGGATTTAACTACATCAGGTGTTTTTTACCTTCCTTGTGTTATGGACATCTTCGGCAATCTGGTAAAGTCAATAGATCTCTGCATGTTGTTGTCTAAATGCAAAATTTCAGTTAGAGGTTAACAAAAATAAAGATGTAATTTTTTTTCTTCATCCATGTTCATGGACCACAAATTCATGAAATCTATGCACAGTAAAGAACCACTGAACTAATAACTGGTCTCTATGCTGATCTCTGCCTACTCTTAATCCCATGATTCATTAATGGATAGCAATATCTGTGCTCACCTGAATGGAATACCCTAAGTATCTCTAAGCTGAAAAATATACAGGTTGATCAGATCTGATGGGAAATTTCTAAAGTCTGTCATTTAAAGGAAGAACATATCTCATCAGGAATGTCATTACCAAGCTGAGCAAATTCTTATCCTGGGGTGGTACCATGGGTAGGTTGTGGCATCTGGACTCTCTGACCTCATCAGCCAGAAGACAAAGTGACTCACCAACCTCTTAAAATTAGTCCCCTCTACCCCTCTAGACTGTTATGAGAAATGTAGAAGTCCATGAGTCACCATTACCTGGGCCCTTTTGGTTGTACACAAAGTACAGGAAGCTACATCAGGTATTTATCCAGGGATTATAGCAAGAAATCACAGATGACTTGGCCAAAGTCCAGGACCAATGGGACAAGGGAACAGACAGAGCAAGGGCCAGACCCCAAAGGTGTAGTCAGAAAACAAGCACAGCTAGTTAGCTCAGGGACTCTGGGAGAACAGTGAGTGCAATAGAATTGGAAACGTAATAGTTTAACCCTTGTAGAGGCCCCTTTTCCCCCCAACTGAAGGAGAGGATTTAGAGCTGGAAGAGACCTTTGAAATCATTTAGTCCAAATGCCTCACTTTACATAGGAAGAAAATGAACCCCAGAAAGGTGACATGAATCATTCATAGACACCTCATAGAGAGGTAGCATTATCCAAAGGAAACTCTCCTGTACTTGGGATTCAGAGGACGCAGGTATGAATCCTAGCTCTGACATTTAATAGCTATATATGACAAGTTTTCAAACTTTTAATAGCTAAGACTTCTTTTAATCTGGAAAAATTTACCTTTTCAAAATGAGTGACACGTATTCAAATAGAAACGCCATGAAAATATCTCATAGGATCATAGATTTAGAGCTGGGAAAGGCTTCAGAGGCCACTGAGTCTACCCCCTCATTTGAGAGACAAGGAAAGGGAAGCACAGAGAGTTTTAAGCAGACCACACAGCTAAGCAGAATCAGAGAAAGGACTTGAATGACATTTGCCTGAGTGCAGGTCTGGGGTCCTAACCAGCACCACATTGCCTCTCCCAAGATAGGCTGTTTCTTTAAGAATTGTCAACAGCAAGTTTGTTTTTCCACTTCCCAAGTGTTTGGGTGGACAGCCTTGTGCTGCCAGCCTTCCTGAAGTCTCTTTTGTTAGGTCCATGCTGGCAAAACCAAGAATTTTTGTCCTTGTTTCAGAACGTGAGCAGCCATCAATGTTTCTTCTCCTATCCTAGCAGGCTCCTGATTCTAGTGACTCCAATAACTACCTCTTCTGTGCCCATGAGAACCACTATAGATATATCTGTCCTAGTGCCCATTCTATGGGCATGTTCTTTCATTTTCAATGCACACAATGCCCTTCAAGTGTTTAATCTTTGCAAGTCTCACTTTCCTCATTTATAAAATGGGGATAATTATACTTTCACTACCTGTCTCACAAGATTATTGGGATCAACATGGTTTGTGGATAATATTTCATTGTAAGATTAAAAAAAAGATTACCTAGTTCGACCTCATAATATAAAAATGGGTTAAAGAAAAATAAAACAATATTTTATAATATAAATATTTGGTCATTTTTCAATCATGTTCATCTCTTTGTGACCCCATTTGGAATATTCTTAGCAGAGAAACCAGAGTGGTTTTCCATTTCCTTCTCCAGTTTATTTTACAGAAGAGGAACTGAGGCAGACAGGGTTAAGTGACTTGCCCAAGGCCAGCTAGTAAATGTCTGAGGCCAGATTTGAACTCAGATTAGTCTTCCTGGTTCCAAGGCCAATGCTGTATCCACTGTACGACCTAGCTCCCTATAAATACAAATAAAATTGTATTTATAAATAATATAGATAATTATTTTAATAAATTAAACCCATACTTATAAATATATAAATAAAATTTTATTTCTAAATAATCTAAATAAAATTTGTTTTATAAATATCAATAAAAATAAAACAAGTTAAACAAATCTCAGAGAAGTGGGGAAACTTGCCTAATATCATGTGATCAGAGATTTAGAGCTGAAAGAGGCTTGGAGGTCACTGAGTCCACACCACTCATTGTACAAATGAAACTGAATCCCACGCATTTTTGTCTTGATTGCAAATGGTGCTTCTCTATTAGTTTTTGTTCAACAAGAAAAGTAAAATGACTTGCCCACTGTTCCTCTTTTCACCATGCTATGCAGCCTTGTTAATAAATAACAGAGCCAGGGTCAAAGCTTAACATTCAAGGCTCTATCTGCTACTCCATGTTGCCCAAGTTTAGTATAAAGTAGGATAGTATAAAGATCTGTGACTGCATTCAGAAGACGTGACTTTAACTCCTGCTTCTCTCTTACTACCTGTGTGGCCTTGAATAAATCACTGGAACTAGCCAGTTTCTAAAGTCCCTTCCATAACTCCCATTTGAACATAAACTCCTAGGTGGCTTGTATTAATATCCCAGCCTTTGAGTATAGTAAGTACTTAACAGATACTTTGTCTAACTATCTAATTATAGGAACCTATGTCAGCAACCACCTACATAACAGAATTGTAGAAATAGAAGAAATTTAAGAAGTCATCTTTAAAGTCTTTCATTTTATAGATGGCAAAACAGCCAGGTGGTGCAGTGGGTAGACTGCTTGGAATCAGGAAGATTTATCTTCAAGAGTTCAAATCCAACCTCAGACACGTATTAGATTTACAACTCTGGACAAGTCATTTAATCCTGTCTGCCTTCATTTCCTTATCTGTAAAACCTCATAAGGAAATGGCAAGCTACTCCAGTATCTTTGCTAAGGAAATTGCAAATGGGGTCATGAAGAGCCAGACATGACTGAACAACAGCAGTAATAACTAAAAAGCTACATTACTCTATCCTTGCCTTTGTTACCTAGCCCGGAATAGTCCAAAGTGGGATGAAAACTCAGCTCCTGACTCCCAGTCCACTTTCTACACTGAGCTCCAAGTGTCTGAGAGAGGCTCTCTCTTCCCAAACAGTGTACCTCAAAATGTCTGGAATGCTTGAAATTCATACTTTGGATTTTTAGCCTGATTCCCTTTCAGAATGCAAACCTTCCCAGGCTTCCCTTACTCCATTAGACTGTAAAATTCTAGAAGGCAGAGTCTGTGTTTTATTTCTCTTTTCCTAGAACCTAATAGTAGATGCATTATAAATGTTTATTGAACAAACTGAATGAAGACAATGGGGACCAGGGGGAGGGCCTCTGGAAAAAGGCAAGTAATGAGTTCTTGTAGAAGGGGAGGATTCAATGGCAGACTCATAGTTTGGCAATAGACCAGCCTTGTGTACCTACAAAAGCTTATTTCATAAAATATGAAAAATTAATGCTCCAAAATTAGGAAAAAGGAATAAATAATGTTGGCCAAATATAGTCTTACTCTTCAGAGTGGAAAGAGAATTGGATCTGGAGGAGGAGGGCCTGAATTTGAGCGGCTCTGCAACTTACTGGCTATATGACCTCCTGAAATTGGACTAGATTGACCTCTAAGGCTACTTTCACCTTTGAAATCCATGACCATATGGCCCTTGAACCATAGAAGAATGACAGTATCTGAAGATGGCAGCTGGTTACAAGAGGTGATATAATAAGCCAAAAAGCCCTTCCTGTTTCCAAAATATCTCTTCTACCAACATTCTGTATATGACCCTCCTTTTCAGCCAAACTAGAAAATCCCTTCTTTGAGTGACATAAAAGTTAGATAACATCAGTGGTTGAGAACTATTACATTCCTTATTATAACTTATATCCAAAACAAACAAACAAAACCCTTATACCTTATGTGATGATAGATTTTGAGAGTTGCCAAAGACCTCAGCAGCCATCTAGTTCAACCCAGAGATGAAAGGAATCCTCATTATAATATAAACAATAAGCAGGCATCTTCTTGTTTGTCTTTCATTTTCGAAGAAGACCAATGACATCAAGGGGTGATGTCTTGCATGTAAATTGGATTCAAATGAGGCAAACCTGCACAAAGTCATCAGCCTCACTATCTCAGGAAGTAGTAGATGACTTTGGTGTGTCTTTCATGTCTGACCAAGTTCTAAGCACTCCACAGTGACTGCTTCAGCCAACTTTATGGCCAATGGAGCAAATGCATTCCACTGGGGGATGTCTGCTTGGGGCAGACATCCTTGTAACTCACCAATGGGTTTGAGGCCTGTTGGTGACCCTCAACCTGGGTTAGTCCATCTGCCAAGAAAGTTTACCAGAGTGTGGTTGCTATTCATGCTACAGCTTCTTGGAGCCACAAGTGAGAGTTGAATGTCAAGTGGACACGAATGATGAATGAATGGGCCTGAAAAGGGCTTGGCAAGGTGCTAGTCCTCCAAAAACACCCCTTCCTGAAGACCTCCAAGGAGGGGACAAACCACTACCTCCATGATAACCAATTCTACTTTTGTTAAGCTCTCAGTGTTAGGAAGGTTTTGCTGATATCAAGCCTAAATTTTCCTCTTTGCAGCTTCCATCATTGTTCCTGGTTCTGCCCTTCAGGGCCAAACAAAACAAATTGAATCCCTTTGCCACATGATAGTCCTTCAAACTCTAGAAGTTAGCTATCATGTGCCCCACAAGCTACTCTTTTCCAATCTAAACATGCCTAGTTTCCTCCAGAGATCATAGGACACAGACTCAAAGTCATTCACCATCTTGGTTGCCCTTCTCTGTATACTCTCTGGCTGATTAATCTCCTTCTTAAACCGAGGACATCAGAAGAGAACAGCAATACTCCAGATGACATCTGACAAGGGCAGAGTAAAGAGTGACTACCGCTGTCTATCCCTGGAAGCTATGCCCCAATTAATGTAGCCTGAGTTCACATTCACTTTTTGGGCCTGCTATACCACCCTACTGATTTCTATCGAGGTTGCAGTCAGCTAAAACTCCTTTGAAAAAAAATATTTTTCAGAACAATTTCTGCATGACCAAGCCTTAGCCATCTTATACATGTGAAGTTGATTTTTTTATACCCAAGTTCAAGACTGTATTTATCTCTACTGAATGTAATCTTTTTTAGATTCAGCCCAGGGTTATGTCTATCAAAATTCTTTTTGGATCCTGATTCTGTTACCTAACAGGTTAGTTATCCCTCCTAGCTTTTTGTCATCTAAATTTGACAAGCATAGCATCTGTCCTTTTATCCAAGTCATTGATAAAAATGTGAAATAACACAGGGCCAACCAAGCACGGATCCCTGGGGTACTGCACTGGAGACCACCAGCCACGTTGTCATTGAACTATCTACTGACATTACTCTTTGAGTCTAGCCAACCAGCCAATTCTAAATCCATCAGTTGAATTATTATGTAAGTTGTGTCTCTCCTTCTTTTCCATAAGAATAATATAGAAACTTTGCTAAAATCCAAGTAAACTGTACCTCCATCATTCTCCTCATCTACTTGCTTAATAATCATCTCATAAAATAGAAAATGCAGGTAATTTGTCATGACCTTTTCTTCATAAAGCCCTGCTTTGAAATGCCTGCATTCTCTATTTAGATCTTTGCTAACCCAATTGTCTTTAATGATCAATCTAGAGCCTTCCCAAGAAGTGAAGTCAGTAATACTGAATAATAGTTTCTAGACTGTTCTGCAACTGGGTGGCATGATGGAGAGAACCCTGGGTCTGGAGTCAAGAAGACCTGAGCTTAATTCCTACCTTAGATACTTACTAGCTGTGTGAGCCTGGACAGTCACTTACCCTCTGTCAGCCTCAGTTACTTAATCTGTAAAATGGGGATGATAATAGCACCTACCTCGTTGCTGAAAGGGCAAAATGATATGTTTGTGAAGCACTTAGCACATCTTAAAGCATTATATAAATAAATGCTAGCTATCATCATCATCATCATTTTCTTTTTTGAAAATCAACACTTGCCATTCTCCTGTCTCCTTGTACATGATCTCTCAAATATCACTGATAGTGACTCAGCAATCCCATCTGGACTGAGGGATTTAGTTCTTCTGAGCCACATGATTTGAATTCATCAATGACAGCTAAGCAATCTCTTATTATCTCTTCATTTATCTTAGGGAGCAACTCCCCATTAGTCATTTTTGTCCTGTCATTTCTAGTGCAAAGGTCATTGCTTTTTGAAAATATGAAAATAAAGTTAGAATTAAGTTCTTCTATAAACTTTGTTTAATAGATTATCTAGTTGACAGCTTAGGTCCTGAAGAGGTAAGATGCAAGAAAGGAAGTTTGCAATGGAGGGGAACCAGAGGCAAAACAAAATCTGGGTAGATGCAGCTTCATGATGCACCCAAACCAAAAAGGGCAGACCTAGGACAAGTAGGAGATTTGGGGGGCATCACACAGAGTGAGGATGCCAAAGACCAGTCACTTCACAATTTTGTCAAAGGCCAGGACTTTCAATTCAACACGTTTATTGAGTGCTTGGTAGCCCTGAGAGACTTTAGCCATCCCAAACTAGACAAGAAAATCCCTATTTTTCCACCCTAATACACAACTCCAGAACAACTTGGAGTGGGAAGTCTCTATTGTTCCCAGGGGATTCTTTAGCTTAGAGAATCTAAGTACTAATAAGTTAAGGGTTGATGGTTCATCTTTGCAGCCCTCTCACAAATACTTAACATTCAGAATCACATGGAGAATTGAACTAGAAATTGTCTAGTCCAACCAAGGTCTGAACAATTATTTCAATATATTACCTGTTGAGCTGCTATCCAGTTTCCCAAAAATTGTAATTAAATTCCTTTCCCCAGCAATAAACATAAAATAAATATTAAAATAAATAGCAATATGTATCTTAGATTTTCTATCCTCTACCATTTACATATTTTGATGCATTTTTCTGTTATATAGTTATAGTATTTTATATGATACTATAGAAACAGAGTATATTTCTATTATATAGTTTAGTAACTATTGCTTGGCAATATAATTTGAGGTCTAGCCATGCAATTACCTCAAATTCTTTTTTTCTCTCATTGTTCTCCTCTATATTCTTGCTCATTTTTTTCCATATACACTTTATTGTCACTTAATATAATTATCAATGAAGTAAAACATATTATTATTATATTATATAAATTAAATAACATGTTATTATCTATGAAGTATATAAATGACTATTATTATATCATATAAATGAAATAATATATTATCTTTGAAAATATTTAGTTTGGTATAGCACTAAACATATTACATTAATTAAAGAAATATTGATGTTCTTTTTATGCTGACTCAACCTGATCATGTTCATGACTGTCCTTACAATTATTTAGATTTTCCTTTATCTCTGTTAAAATTATTTGGGAATTGTGTTTGAGATGGCTATGTCTGTAGATTAACACTCAGGTACCTGATACATTTTGTTATTACTATGAATATTTCTCTATCTATTCTTGTTAAGTAAATAAATCCCTCTTCCATCTACTGCCTTCTGCCTTTACCCCCAATCATGAGAAACTACACAGCTTCTGTGCCATGAAGTAGAAATAGCTTTCTCTGTCATTTGGAGAATGCTGCATTAGAATTCAAGCTGGAAGGAACCTTAGAGATCATTTAGATCATTTTACAGAATAGGAAGATGAGGCCCAGAAAAATGAAGTGACTTGCCCAAAGTTGCACAGATGGTCAGTAGAAGAACTGGAAGCAACTGATGTCACATAATTACTTGGGCTTAAATTATAGTCATCTTTTACGCATCTCTTCCAAACCAATCACCAAGCCTTGTTCATTCTTTCTCCACGATATCTCTCACAACCATCCCGGGACTATAAATGTAGACATTTGCTGGTCCAAAATCCTTATGTCACAGAATAAGAAACTAAGGCCCAGGGGCCGCTAGGTGGTGCAGTGAATAGAGCACCAGCCCTGAAATCAGGAGGACCTGAGTTCAAATCCAGGCTCAGACATTTGACACACACTTACTAGCCATGTGAGCTTGGGCAAATCACTTAACTCCAATTGCCCTGCCTTCTCCCCTCCAAAAAAAGCAAAAAGAAAAAGAAATTAAGGCCCAGAGAGGTTGAGTGGGTCAGTTGGTTGGCAAGCTGCAGAGCTGTGATGTTCTCTGCTCCCAGACTAGCATTCCTTCACTGTTCTCCTCCCTCTCCACCTTCCTTTCTATTGTTGCAGCCACCACCCCAATGGAGGCCATCATCAGTTTATACCTGGACTATTATAATGGCTTCCTCACCAGTCTCCCTGCCTCCAGTCTGAGACAAATGATTATTTTTCTCTTGTATAACTCAATTATTGAATTAGGACCAAGATTTTTTTCAGAAACCTGTAGGTTGTTCAGTCTGTGAAGGACATTGTTGATGGATGACATTGCCCAAATCCCTGGCTCCGTGCTTTTTGAGCCTGGGTGGGGGTTTTGTCTAGGATTTTTTGTCTTTGTCTAGGAGCCTTTGTCTAGATTGCCCAAGGGCTCTGAGGTGAGGGTGGGGGTGTACTCTGGAAGTAAATGACATAATCAGAGTCACATCTAGCCCCACCTGGGGGCCACCTCTCATTATAATATTCATTCTTCTCATGACTCACATTACTTAGAGGTTACTATTTCTAAGATATTGTTTTCATCATATTACTCTCCTGACCATAAACTTTCAATAGTTCCTTATTGCCTGTGAGACAAACTTTGACCTTCTTAGTTTGGCATTCATGAACCTTCACAAAGTGGCCCCAAACCTTTCCAGACTTACTGTCTACTTGTCCATACAAACATATTCCCAAGAAAACTGTTTTCCTCACTATACCCCAATTTTTCTTGGTCTTTCCTGCTTCTATGCCTTAACTCATAGCCTTCTCCATCTGGAACACTTTCTCCCATCTATTCCTCTTGGACTTATTGTATGGACCACTCATCTGGCACTTATCATCTTACTTTGTTAGTTAACTTTCATTTGGGCATGTCTATTTCCCTTATTAGATTGTTAGATCTTTAAGGCTAAGTAACTCATCAATAGCATGCTTATTGGGATCCCATGTACTGACTAGCACAATACTAAGCTTTTGGCCTACACAGATAAATACTGGTTAGTAGGTTGATGGTGGGGGAAGAGAACATTTATTAGTACCCACTGTGTACCAAGTGCCTTACTAGTTGTTTTGTTTCAGTTCAGTAGTTTTTTAGTCATGTCCAGCTCTTCATGACCCCATTTGGGGTTTTCTTGGCAAAGATATTGGAGTGTTTTGCCATTTCCTTCTCCAGCTCATTTTACAGATGAAGAAACTGAGGCAAACAGGATCAAGTTACTTGCCCAGAGTGACACAGCTAGTAAGTGTCTGAGGTCAGATTTGAACTCAGGAAGATGAGTCTTCCTGACTCCAATCCCAGCGCTTTACCCACTGTGCTACCTAGCTGCCCACTGCTTTGCCAAGCACTTTACAAATATTATCTCATCTGACCCTCACAAAACCCTGGGATGTAGGTACTGTTATCTTTATTTTACAGATGAAGAAACTGAGACAGACAGATGTTAAATGACCTGCCCAGGGCCATACAGCTAGTGTCTGAGGCCAGATTTGAACGCAAGTTTTCCTGATTCCAGACCCAAGTGTTCTATTCACTATGTTACCTAGCTGCCTCAAATTGCCTCCTTGCTTAGAGAAGCAATACAATCTAAAAATACAGCACAGGACCCAGAACCCAGGTAGTTGACTTGGTTAGGTCACATACTAATTGTGTTACCTTCAGCAAATCACTTTTCCCTGGACCTCAGTTTTCCCATTTATAAAATGGGAACTCTTACAGCCATAGTTATGGAGATTCTTACTATATTAAATGGTCTCAAAAGTGGTGACTTGGTCGCAGATCACACAGTTTTTCTTGTTATTGGCAGCAGCTGGGTGGTTCAGTGGAGCACTAGGCCTGGAGTTAGAAGACCTGAATTCAAAACCAGCCTCAGACACTTACTAGCTGCATGAACCTGGGCAAATCACATAATCCTATTTACCTCAGCTTCCTCATCTGTAAAAATGAACCAGAGAAGGAAATAACAAACTGCTCCAGCATCTTCTCCAAGAAAAGCTCAAAAGACATCACAAAGAGTCGGATATGAATGAAAACTCTGAACAACTACAACAAACACACAAAGAAATGTGAATAAAAAATGGCAGTTCTATGACAGCTGGTCAGGTATCCCTCCTGGCACCATATTGTACCAGGTCCTTGGCTAGTGAAATGGCCCCAGCTAACAGTAGAGGTCCTTCCTTTCCTTTCCAGCATCCTACTGGTCCTAGGTCACACTCTGTAACTAAGCCTCTCTAAGAACCAAAGAAGACAATGAAATTCACCTCTGAGGGCCCTTGATTTCCCATTTAATTTCTTAGTTCCTGATGAGAATCTTGGATTAATTCAGTTTGGTTACTTGGGATTCTCTATCCTAGTCTCCTTTAGAGAAACCCTTCATAGCTTTTTTCTTTTTTTAACTTTGTGTATGTGAGTATCAGAGTTTTAATATAGATCATTTAGACAAATCAGCATGTATTGAAAAACTAATTATCTATGAGTTTATAAATAGTATGCCAGAAAGATTATAGGTATTATTATATAACAAAACACAAAATCATAGTCTTTAAAGATAGAAGGGGCATTAGAGATGATGTAGTCAACCCTTTCATTTTGTAGATGAGGAAACTAAGCCCCAGAGAGATTTTTATTTCCTAAAAGTTCTTCAGTAGTGACTAGAATATCAATAATTTGAACCCTCTGATTCCAAATCCAGTCCCTTCAAATTTTTTTCTTTTTTAAAATAAATTTTTATTTTACATGCATATGAAATCTGTCTCTCTAACTATCCCCTATCAAAAGAAAGAAGGAGAAAAAGGAAGGGAGGGAGGAAGAAACAAGAAACTGAAAAATAAAACCCTCATCATAAGCATTCATTCAGCAAAACAAAGTCCCATACTAATCATTCTTTAAAATATATGTTTCTCTCTGCAGTTTATCATCTATCTGGCAGTAGGTGAGTGGTATGTTTCATCTTTAGTCCTCTGGATTCATCCTCACAGTTTTTCCCATAATTCTGTTACTTCTGGGCCCTCGGATCTGACTCTGATACTGAGATACTGATACTGGCCTTCCAACTGGGGACTCCCTTCTCCCTCCCTCCCTTACATTTGTCCTCACAAGCAGAAGGCCAGAAGGCACTCAGAAGCTGGAAACTCTACTCACAAGCCATCTCTTACCTGTCAGAAAGGCAGGCCTTGATTTCTACCTGACAGTGCTGGGTCTCTCTCTTTCTTCGACCCCACTCCTCCAAAAGAATGGAAGAAAAAGTCCAGGGCAGTGGATGTTTGATGCTAAAGGATTTTTTATCTTAATGCCTGGCAGTAGCGAAGGAAGAAAGG